>OX333072.1:43542724-44142724 GCA_946863875.1 Alloplasta piceator | reverse complement strand
ATGCAACAAATTTAGTGTTGGAACACGTGTGGTAACCATACCAACAGGCAGTTACGAAATATTGGATATTGAAAAGTATAAACAGGCAGAATTATCGCCTGCAAACGTTAAAATCCAACTCAAGCCAAATAATAATACATTAGGCAGTGAAATCAAGCGTGATCAACCTGTCTTTTTCACAGCTAGTGTTTCGATTGGACCTCTGTTGGGCTTTGCACCAAGGATATTGAAAGCCAATAAAAGGACACATGTCCGATCTATTGGTATCCACTCTTAAGGTGAACGCCTTACGAGTTGAGTGTAATATAACCACCGGTGTATACATTAATGGGCGAGAAGTTCACACAATTTACGAATTTTCCCCATCTGTGCCGCCTGGTTATAAAATCATCGAAGTACCATCGAACGCCATTTATCTACCAATTACGACTCGAATAATTGACAACATACAGCTTCGTATTGTGGATCAGAACGGAGATTTGGTGAATTGTCGGGGCGAAGTTCTCACCGTACGGTTGCATATAAAATCTCAATGGGTATAAACTACAATAGAATACCGAATATTAATAAACCATCATGGGTCCGCGAACCAGTCGTTGATCAACGCTCAGAGCGCTAACAACACAAAATCTGCAACTCCTGAAGAATTTGGGTCTCAAAGTTCGTGGAGCGCGCGTGTGAGAAATTATTTGTTGTGTGCGTTATGTATCTACTGCGTGCAATGGAGGAAGAAATCTTGAACATTCAGACACTTGTCAGCTTCGACGAATCCATCGCACATTATGAGGTTCATGCGCATGAACTGTACGCATCGTCAACCTACAATAACAGTGATGAAATACGAATTTCAATCCAGCATCAAGATTTATAAATTCTGCCGAGCAACAGTTCCTTGCACATTTACAGAAAACTAACGAAAAACGATGGTACAGCGACAACTGCAAGTCTCGTCAACAATGCTTTATGTCATTTATTCGAAGAAGTGTGCTATGAACTAAATTCGATAGGAATTGATCGTAATAAGAATGTGGGTATTTCATCTCTTGTTAAAGGATATACATCTTTTACACTGAGCAAGAGCGTGATGCTTGAAAATACGGGTTGGCTTGATGTCGAAGCGACCGAACAAATCGTGGATACAGTGGGTAACTTTGATGTATGCGTACCACTGCGTATGCTGATGGGCTTTGCCGAAGATTATCGAAAAATGGTTGTGAAAGCGAAGCATGAATTGATTCTGACCAGATCACGGAGTGATGTCAATGCAATAATCCAAACTGCTGCTGAAAGTTACAAATTTGAATTGCGTAAAATCGAATGGCTTGTGCCATATGTCACCCTGGCGAATCAACAACAAATTCAACTTTTAAAGTTTATCGCCAAAGACTCGCCAATTTCCATGAGTTTCCATCCGTGGGAATTGTATGAATATCCGTTATTAGCTGCCACCTCTAAACATGTGTGGTCGGTCAAAATTTCAACACAGCTGGAAAAACCGCGATATGTAAATCTTGCGTTCCAAACGGGGAGAAAAAATGAGACATCGAAGAATGCAAGTGGTTTCGATCATTGTAATGTAACTGATGTGAAACTTTACTTGCATTCCCAATGTTATCCTTATGGTAACATGAATTTAAATATACAACAAAATCAGTATGCACTACTCTATGGTATGCATACAAACTTCCAGTCCACGTATTACAATAAAGAGTCTGAGCCATGGTTGAACAAAACTGAATTTCTGAAATATGCACCTCTCGTGGTGATTGATTGTTCAAAGCAAAATGATTTCCTCAAGTCCTGACCGGTGGATGCACGTCTTGAATTTGTGACGAAAACGAATATACCTGCGCAAGCAAGTGCCTACCGCCTCATTCTACATGATCGTATTGTAGAGTATAATCCCATAAGTAGTGGGGTAAAAAAATTGGTATAAATTTACTGAAGTGATCACGCCGGACATTAGTCAAGATAGAGTTTGTCATCGATCTACACGGTTTCAAGGGGCCCACCAACGAATTTATCTTGAAAAAAATTTCGATCATTCGAGCGGATGAAAAAAATGGTGAATCTTTGACGCTTTTCTTCGAACCACCATATTCATGGGACGCTCTATCAACAAAATATAAAATTACAATCAAATGGTTGGAACGTAATTTTCATGGAATACCATGAAATCATGGCAGCATACCATACAACGCATTGAAAGCGCTTTTTCGGGAAACCTTACAACACGCTCACCGCATATTCGTGAAAGGCTGCGAAAAGTCCTTATGGCTAGCGAGTTTAGACTTGGCATGTTCACACCATACGAGAGATTCGAAATTAAATTGTGCAACGAGGAATGTAAAATCTTTGAAAAGCTGGCTATACGTATACCATGCATTATGTGAACGAGGGATTTTTGAATAAACAAAACATTTTTTAAAAATATATGTGGTTTTTGTTTTATTAATACAAAACTTCTTTCTTCTCCTTTACAAAATAATTTCATGAAACTCCTCCTCCTTTACAATGATTTCATGAAATTTGACAGCGTTCCAATGTCCACCGGTATACTTCATACGGAGCTGTCCAGTCTAAGCCGCTTCGAGTAATTTTCTTGCCATACTTTGTCGTGACAGCTCGAATGTTGGAGATTGGATATTCTCCCTCGACTTGAAGATCTTTCAACTTCTTCGTTGGCAGAAAGTCGGACATTTTGCAAATTTCGTTGATCTGGAGAAAGCCATTCCGTACGAATATTGTTCGAGACTTTTTTCGAAAGATCAGTTCACGTCTTGTTGGGCGCTCGTGCAGCTGTGATGCCTTCTCTTGATTCTACGACTATTTCTAGATTTTTTCATCCACCCCCCTCCACTACTTCTAGTCATCCTCTCTCCATGCATTTTCCACATTTCAAACTTGTTAGTCATACCCGGTGCAGCCACTCCCTCAAATATACCAGCATGAGCAGGCTTAGATGAGTCATCCTTTTGAGCTAACCACCAACGCCGTGAACAGCTGCATCCATAAACAGGCTCGAGCAGGTTCAATGCACTCTCCCTCGCTGTGAACAAACCTTCGCATCTCTGATCAGGCTCAAGCACGTTCGAATCAGGCTCAAACACGTTAGACGCACTCTCCTCCAAACACTTTCGACAATTTCGACGTCAGGGTCATGGACCATCTACGTGATCTCCCATCGATGATGTGTTCCAATGCTCATAACATCGTTCGTATGATTTAATCTCATTATCCGATTTGTAATATTCGGGTAAACGATCCCACAGAATATCTGTGAATTCAATGAAATATTCTTTGAATACAGTTGGTGATATAATATGCAGCTCCTTCGTCGTCATTTCCTGAGAATTCTTAGCACGTTTAATCGCATATATGTATATATGAGTTTGTTCATCATCTTGGGAACTGATTCCAGCGCATTTTTTATCAAAGTCCAGGATTCTGTCGACGGGTGGATTGCATACATACTTGCGCATCTGTTCATCTTGCCTGAGACTCGTGAAATGATTTTTTGGTTTTTCTATGAAAAATTTAAGAATCCCCCCCGTATTTTCTAAATCCTACCCCTGCACCCCTCCAGCAGACGAATCTCATGCACACCAATCCCCTCTCCTCCTCCTCGAAGACCAATCTCCTGCAGACTCATCCCTTTCCCTCCCCTGAGGACCAACCCTGCTGCAGACATATGATTATTATTATTATTATTATAATGATTATTATTATTATTGCATATAATTAATATATTTCTGCCTATCTATCCCTCGCTCTCTCTCACACATGCATGCCTGCACGCACACACCCCTACTCCTTGACTCTTCCAGCATGCCCCCCCTCCTCTCCACTGACGACCTGTCGCCGCGCAATGGACCCATTGCTCCCCTCCGTCCCCTGCATATCCTTCCCTGCAACGCTCTCCCCCGTCCCTTCACCCCCCTGAGTTTCCTGCGTTAGAATCCGCATCGTATTATTACTATCCATCGTGAAGTTTATGATTCTTTTTCTTAGCGAGGGATGATTTGATGTTTGAAATATAATTTGTGCAGTCCATCGGCCAAGCAAAATGATAAATTTATAATTAGAATAAGAAAATTCCATCCATATCGAAGTTAATGATTCTTTATTTTCTTATCGATGAGTTTGATGTCTATGTTGTATCCCAGATACGTCGATTTCGGAATATTATGAATATTCCAAATTACGACGCGTGTGCCCCAGATATGGCAACTGTTGTCATTACGGCATGTGGCACACGCGTTCGAACTCGAGCAGGTGCAATTATGCTGAATAACAATTATGCAAGCGAGCCATCGCCGGGCTTTCAGCCGGGCACTGTCGAGTCAGCATATTTACAAAATTGAGCGAATCTCGTAATTCTTATTATCTTAACCGAATAATGATCAAAAATATTGAACATCTTCTTTTGAGAAATAATCGATAAGTAAAAAATAAGATAACAAAAGAAATGCTGATGCGACCGCTCTCGCTCCTGTATATAACGGAGCAGAGAGCTAATACAAACTAGTTCAATTAAAAAACCAACCCGGAACGATTGGTCCATCGAGACGAGCGCAATGCGTCTCTGTTAATACTATTAATTACTACCACTTGTATATTCTATTTCTACGATAATAAATTATTCTTTTATACGACTACCTTCGGTTCGACTCATTTGAGTTCTAACTCTTAATCTGGTAAGATCCCGATCAAAATAACGGAGTAATCTCAAACTCTCGCCATTCAGAGTAGCCACCTGAATTTCGGCGATACAACATTGGTGGCAGTGGTGGGATACCAGAGTGAGTAAAAAACGAGCCTCGTTAAAAGAATTAACATCGCTGAATAGAAAAACACCAAGTAAAGTCAAACCTGTACTCGAAAATTTTCCGAATACGGACGCTACCCGCATAAGTAGAACCAGGTGAATACGAGACCCTTAAAAAGGTGAGAAGAGCCCGAAGGAACCAAGGACAAGACGAGTCAAGGTTCGACGGACGATCAAAGAATCATAAAGAACGTGCCGATAGACAAGGAGATCGGACGTAGGACCAATCGAAATCACCGAGGATAAGCTGCAGCATCCTTGAAGGACGTCACCAAACGAGAGAACGTCAAGCAGAGTTGAAAGACCGCCAGAGATGTGGAAAATCAGCGCACTCAATCAAGGCGGATAACGAAACGAAAAATATTTATCATACCCTAAGATTTAAATCGTCACCAAACGTGTGGAGTGACATATGGGTACTCCTTTAAAATATCCCAAGGCAGAGGGTACACAACGCCGAAGCAATTCTTAAGGTGACTTACCAGAGGCCCTAGGAGAATTAGCACCAGCTCTCGCAGAAGTCGCCTATCGAGGAAGACGAGCGCTCACCGAATTCTCTCCTAATACGAGCACTGAGTCAACTTAGCCAAATCCTTTATTCCAAGTAAACACTCGAAGGGGCAGCGCATTTCAGCCCAGAGACGCGCTCGAAGAACTCGACGACAACTTTTTCGAGCCGAGGGTAGAGATGTAGACCGACGAACCGGGAAACACATCGCCAGGGGGAAATGTAGAGCCTCAGGCAGTCGATAATGAAATAGAGAATATGAGATCACAATTATACGATCTCACCGCTTCCCGAAGACCAAATATCAGCAGTTGGTACACCGACCATGTGAATACTAAGAAGGCATTTGGAAATTATAGCATACTGAACGGAATGCCAAGGATCTCCCTTCCGCAGATGGGAGCAGGACCGCTTCTCTTGCCCAGTCTTCAGACTGTACGAGGACACGAAGAACTCGAGCTCTTATGGGCGTCCTGAGCCGAAATAAATGGACGTTTAAGCGCATTCGAAAGGGCGCTAGACGCAATCAACCAGCGGAAACAGAGGGAAGATCTCAAAGCACAACCATCAAGACCGCTGCGTCAAAACCCTCCAAGCCGCAGATGGACAGAAGAAGAACCTAGACAAACCTAGGCAAAGAATCCGATAATCTCGACATCGGGTCTGCCTTAAAAAATGTGAAGAGCTTCGATGGAAATAGTCTAGATAAACTCGAAGGATTCATAGCTTCATGTGGAACCGTTTGGAAATTAGTCCTGCCCCGACAACGAGGAACCTTGCTCGAGTTGATACTAAGCAGCAAGCTAGAAGACAGAGCCACGAGAGACACAAAACACAAAACCATCAAGACTTCAAAGGACCTTCGGGTCGAATTGGAAGTCCTTTACGGTAAGAAAAAATCACTCGCCGCCTTCCAGTACGACTTTTGTCTGCTAAAACAAGGTGCGAGAGAAAATGTTTCGACATATGCAACACGAGTCGAAAAACTGACGGCAGAGGTCACCGCGAAATTGTGCGAACAGACCGACGCGGGAGGCGCTCGTTACATAGAGCAAGCTACACGACGGAGCGCACAAATGAATTTCGAAAACGGACTTCATAAAGATATTCATATCGCACGGGCTAGAAGTTATCCAAACCTACAAGATTCAGATACAACAATAATTACCGACGACCACAGTCCGGTTCAGAGAGCGAAGAATGTTTTTTGTGCGGAAAAACCGGACATGCTGCACGTGGCTGCCAAAAAAAGGGGCAAGCCCTCCCTACGCCGCGACAAAATAAAGAGATTAACGCGGAAGACGTCGTTTGCAGCCACTGCAAGAAACTGGGACATAAATGGGAATTTTGTCGTTCACAATTACAGCAAAATAAAGAAAAAGCCCAAGGAAAAAATTAAAAGGGCGCGCAGAAACCAGATTCAGGCAACAGCAAAATTGCCGTAGGAGGGATAGAAATAAATGGGCTCACAATCACGGAAAAACGAGAGGAAAAATGAAATCTGCAACGTAGAAATAACTCCACTCGACAACACAGGAAACGATTTGCACATACAATCCTCGACCAGCAAAACAGGAATGCTGACGTTGAAAGCCGATACCGGGGCAGAAGTGAGCATTATTAGCCGAGATGCGCTAAGAACCGAGACGAAATTTGAATTAGTGTATATGACGATAAAAGGGCTCGGAGGACGAGACCTTAAGATATCGCAAAAAACTGAGATCAAACTTATTTTTAAACTCGTGACTCAATCAGTTTCCATCATCCACACGTTCTGCGTAATTCCTGACGACGTATATCTGGGAGTACACGAATTCCTAGGATTGGACTTCATCAAGGAATACGATTTCGATGTTCTCGGGGGACAGGAAATAAAAAATTTTGTACAAAGAATTCCTCTAGTAAACGGCACCTTGAAAATGAAGCTACCCCCGCGTAGCGAAAAATACACGCATGTGGCCACTACGAGCAAGGTCGTAGGGATCGTCAAAAAAATCACTCTCGAAGAAGGAATAATTCTCGCTGCGTGTTTAACCACCCTCCCCCGAGAAAACAGCTACGTAGTCAGTTTTTTGAAGAACACCGAAAAAGAAATCGAGATTGACCGTCCCACAGTGACTCCCCAAAAAATGCTGTCTATACCAAACGAAATATTCGAATCAAACAGTTAGCAAAACAAATAGTGACACGTGAGATTAAGCGAAGCCACCGTCGGTGACTCATATCCATTGCCCAATATTACGGAGATATTAGATCAACTGGGGCGAGGTCATTATTTCACAACGCTTGACCTCGCATCAGGATTCCATCAAATTTCAATGGCAAAAAATGATCAAGAGGAAACAGCTTTTTCAACGCCGCAAGGACATTGCGAGTATACTTGTATGCCCTTTGGGCTACGGAATGCATCGCCGACTTT
The DNA here is from genome assembly GCA_946863875.1 of Alloplasta piceator. Classification (NCBI taxonomy): domain Eukaryota; kingdom Metazoa; phylum Arthropoda; class Insecta; order Hymenoptera; family Ichneumonidae; genus Alloplasta; species Alloplasta piceator. The sequence continues at coordinate 44,134,969 of OX333072.1, read as the reverse complement.
TCAAAGGCTGTATAGGACGGAATTCACTCCGCTAGTACGGAGTTCACTCCGTACTAGCGGGGCTGCAAGGACCAAAATGCTATGTTTATTTGGACGACATAGTCATTTTTGGATTCAGCCTAGCGGAACACAATAAGCGACTCAGAGAGGTTTTCCAACACCTCCAAGAAGCAAGACTGTCTCTGCAACCAGGAAAATGCCGATTTTTGCGAAAAGAAACGCAATATTCAGGGCACATAATATCGGAAAAGGGCATCCACCCCGATCCGACAAAAATCATCGCAGTAAAGGAATTCCCAACACCAAGGAACGTGAAAGGGATCCAATCCTTTCTAGGAGTAATTGGCTACTACAGAAAATTCGTTAAATATTTTTCGGAGATTGCAAAGCCCTTCACAGAGTTAACCAAGAAAGACGTCGCATTCGAATGGACACCAAAGCACGAACAAGCTTTCGAGGATCTAAAAACGATCCTGACAACGGCACCTCTACTACGATATTCAGATTTCAAACAGCCCTTTGTCGTTACAACAGACGCTTCAGATAAAGCAATCAGAGCGATACTCCGCCAAGGTTCCATGGGAGAAGACCTGCCAATTTGCTACGCAAGCATAACGCTAAATAAAGTAGAGCAAAATTATACAACAACTGAAAAAGAGCTCCTGGCCATCGTATGGGGAATATCTCAGTTGCGTCCTTACGTTTACGGTACGCATTTCACCGTCGTAACAGACCACAAACCCTTAACTTGGCTTTTTAGCGTAAAAGACCCAGGATCAAGACTCATGCGCTGAAAAATAAAATTATCCGAATATGAGTTCGATGTCCAATAGAAAGCAGGTAAACGCAACACAAACGCAGACGGGCTGAGTCGGATATATGCGGTCACTCGGGTGCAAGCAAAAAAAGCGACGTCAGCACGGGGGCCAGGGGAGTGACAGTGACGTAACTCCACCAACGACCAAAGAATTCGAAAAAGCTAGCGATGATGACCCAGAAATACGGCAAAAAGAAAAAAAAACGTGAGAGCATCGAACCCCTCGACGAAAAACGAAAGCAACATCTATTACACGAATATCACGATGCTCACTTAGGTGGACATCAAGAGGCCACACGTATGTTGAAACGACTATAATTAAAATATACGTGGCCCGGAATAAAAAAAGACGTTGAAAAATACGTTGCACAATGCAACAAGTGCCAACGAAATAAAAGCTGCCAAAACACAAAAATCCCGATGGTAATAACAGATACGCCGAAAAAAGCATTTCAAAAATGTGCTATGGGTATCGTAGGACCGCTGACAGAGACCGAAAAGGGAAATAAATACATCCTCACTTTTCAAGATCTACTGACGAAATACAGCGCTGCTATACCGCTTCGAAACCAACAAGCAAATGAAGTAGCAAAAGCGTTCGCAGAGGAAATAGTCTGCTGACACGGCATACCCGAGACTGTATTGAGTGACCAGAGCACGAATTTTTTGAGCGCTCCTTTCAAGGGAGTATGCAAACTTTTACGGATAGATAAAATACAAACGAGCGCAAATCACCCCGAGTCGAATAGAGCGCTGGAACGGTCACACCGTACATTAGCAGAATATTTATGCCATCTATGCCAACGAAGACCAGGAAAATTCGAACGAATGGTTACAATATGCGATGTTTACGTATAACACGACACCGCATACAATGACAGAATACACCCCGCACAGCTAAGTATACGGAAACGAGGCAGACCTGCCAACACCGATAGAAAAGTCACCTCGAGCATCTCACTCATTCGAGGATTACGCGCACGAACTCAGAGAGCGACTACGAGCAACGTGGACCATGGCAAGAGCAAACTTAGCCGCCGCTAAAGAAAAATCGAAACAACAATATAATAAAAAATCGAGGTACCAGAAATTCCAAATAGGCGATAAGGTTCGCCTTCACGATGGAACTATCTGACGAGGAAGGTCTGCAAACTCACGCCCAAGTGGATCGCGCCATAGGCCGTTGCACAGGACAACTCTCCACACAATAACTTCATCAGATAGGGGTAGAAGAGCATTAAGGTGCACGCAAATCGACTCAAAATTTGTATTAAACATTAAAGAAGAGAGATACATACATTCTACATCACATAGAGAAAATTAGAATAATTTTCTTCTCACATGACGTTACAAAAAAAAATGTGTATATTTATATATATATCTACATTATATAAATATTTCGCCGCCGCCACCGCTGCCGCCGCTGCCGTGTACAAGAATCCAGAACCCAAACCTCCAAACCCAAACCCCCAAACCTAAACCTTTACGATGCGAGGGCACGTAGCGCTTGAGCCACAAAAACCCCTAGTATATATGTATATTGGTTCACCATACCAGTGCGGTCACGGAATCGGCAGTTTTCTCGTTGGACATTTTAAAAGCGTATTACCATTGCTGACGCGCGGCGCTAAAGCTATCGGAAAAGAGGTGCTGCGTACCGGAATGCATGTTATCGAGGACGTGAGTGGTAACCACATACCGTTTAGGGAATCGCTTCGACGCCGTCTTGCCGAATCAGGTGGAAATTTACAACGAAGAGCCAATGAGAAAATCGAACTTCTCATGAACGGCTCGGGGTTTAATAGTGCTGTCGCTACGAGAATGCTCCATTCGCTGACGGGCCGCGCGCCGATACGCACCAGATGTCGACGAGGGGTGAGTGCACGCTCAACAGCCGCAAAAAAAAGCGAACTCACATGAAAAAGAACAAGACGACGACAAGGACAAAGAAGAAGAAAAAGAAAACCTGTGCGATGTTACGTCAAAAATGGGAGTTTTCGCGAACTATTAATAATTTTTGACGTATGATGTGTTGAATTTGATTGAGACTCTCCAGTCGTGGAAAAATTTCGGTACTACTCCTGGAATCAATCTCGAACACATCTGCCCCTGTTTTTGAGTCTAACCTTTCGGAAAATTACTCGGGAAATGGGCTTGGAATCACTGTTAAATTTTCAATTGCGTAAGGTATCTACTGAGATTTGAACTCGGGGTTTCGATATAATTTACTATTGGCTTTACCCCGAGGATCACTGTCGTTACTTTTATTGAACAAAGGGGTGATTGGAGGAAGATCAATTAGAATTAGTTTGTAAATAGTTATCGGATGTTTAAGGATTTCAGTGGAAATAATTTTGGGTTTTGGAGTCTCTCTAATTATTTCTGTGTCTGCAGGCAATGCCCGTACTCCGTGATAATTTGATTCAGATCTTTGAACAGGGTTTATCCTTTTTGGCCACGGATTCGAATATATCGCGTCGAGTTTACGTAATTGATATCTTCGTCCGGCTCTGCGTGTTCTTTTCTTTTTGCGCGATACGGGGGGGGGGTGACTCTCATGGGATTTGAGGGGAGAGTATCCAGGGGGAATCTCTGGTGAGCGTGCAACCTGACGCGACCGTAGTCCCAACCAGATTTCCGCCAAGGAAAACGAAGGAGTGCAAAAATTTGGTGAGCGTGCAACCTTACGCAACCCTTGTCCCAACCAAACTTTGCGTAAGGAGAGGTAAACGAATACTTGGTGAGCGTGCAACCTGACGCAACTCTAGTCCCAACCAAGTTTTCCGCACGGAGGGGAGGACTACGAATAGTTGGTGGGCGTGCAACCGGACGCAACTCTAGTCCCAACCAAGTTTTTCGCACGGGGGGAGAGTAAAGTAAAGAACACGAATCCTCGGATGAAGTTGCAGATTTACACAACCGTACTGAATCGAATAAGTTGAACGAATAGTAGAGAAAGAGTGGTAGGATTCTTACTTTAAATTTAATCGTTGGAGAGGAAAAACTCTTTGGATTGGATTTGTTAAATTGTTCAAACTTTTAATGGAATACCGAAAAAGAAAACTCAATTAAACTTCATTCTGTGACTATTGATGAGTCACTGGTTCGCGAGAGTCTCAAACTTGATCAATTTGTTATCTAACCCTTCCCTGAATTTTATATTTTTTTCTCCTTTGTCGCGAATCTCCGATTCTCGAATTACACGATTTCAGCAATGAAAAGGGAAGAGGGATCGAAAGGGCTTTGTTAAACTTCACGCGAATGAATTTTTCTCCTTCAAATTATCTCAAAGAAATGGTTCAATTAAAGTTTTATGAAATTTGACTCAGTAATGCCGCAAGAACAATCTAGATTTAAGATTCACTTGGATAATGTTGAAACTTCTTCTTTTAAATTATTTTAATGAAATTGTTTTAAATAAAGCCTTTTATGGACAATTAAATTACCAACGCCGCAGGGGTAATATGAATTTAGGATCACTTGGATAGAGATTCCAAAAATAGAGATTCTCCAAAAATAATCAACTTACCGGTTTTTAATTGAATTTAATCGATCAATTCCATCCGAATTTATGATATTCACTGTGTTCAATTTTTCCCGAACTATTCCTCACAATTTCACGAGAGGAAGATGAGGTTGTAATAAAACTTCACTTACTGGCTGAGACGTTCTCCAAACGGAAAGGGTGACAGCATTTGTAGACGCACCGGCGACTCAGACGGAAACGGTGAAGTTGAAACGGCAGTAGATCAAGGGCGTGGCAGGTTGGCGATGAAGTCAAAGAATTTGTCGATGCACAGAGTTTAATTTTCGAGATCCAAAATTTCATTCAAATTATTGTAAAAAAAAAGAAATGGTTAACAAAGATTCGGTCTTAAATTTCGCAATTCATCTAACAATAACCGCGATGTATACGTTATCCAATATTTCGTGGATTGCGGATGTCAAAGTAAAATAAACGAAAATTACTAAACGGAAAATAATAACTAGACAAAGGAAAATGAAATAGAATAAAACGAGGTCCAACGTCTCTTCCGACATTCAAAGGCCAATTCAAATTTCGAGAATTCAAAAATAGAAGCAATTTCAATTCGACTCAGAATTCAAGATTTGAAATTCTGAACCGGAAAAAACTGTCTTCCTTCGAAAATCGAGTGAAATTCTAAGTCCAAAAACAAATTGATTTGGAAAATTCCAGAATTAAGAACGTCGTTGTCGAAAAACTTCACAAGTTCAGCCCAAGAATAGATTCGATGAATACGATGGGTTTCGTAGTTTCCACGTCGGAAAAAAGTCAAAGAAGTCTCTCGAGAGCCCTTTTTCCGGCCTTTATATACCCGTGATCCAGGCTAACCCGTTCGATAAAAGTGGGGATTGATGATCAAGACAGAGGATGCATTTTTCTGATGCAATGCATTTTCCTTTTCTATTTCGTGAGCTTCCCTTGAAAAATCGGGGTCATAGCGAGGGCGCTAGCGTAGATCACAGGGTATGCCCTATGCGTGTGGCTGCATCGCGGCGCGCGTGGCTGTATTGCGCCGCGCGTGGCTGTATCGCGGCGCGTGTACTCCCACACATGTACACGCTTATGCCGCACGCTTCTTATATTCTTATTCTGTATATAATATTACTTCCTTATGAACAATTTTAGTTTTAGTATTATAAATATTTTTTTAGTTGCTTATTTATCATGGATAGAATTCCTATATTTTCCTTTATATTTATCGTGTTGCGCATTTGTTAAAATTACCTTCCTTTCTTATATCTTATTGTTTGTTTAATTATTATTAAAATGAAAAAATTGTTGTTTTCGAATTGAACATCAGAATAATAAATCCAAATGAATTAAATATTTGTGCGATATTTTTGTAGATTAAAATTACAATCCAAATTGTTATAAATAATTTTGTTGACAATTTTCTTGTGGATTTTGAATTGTTAGTGTTCAAGTATTTATGATTAAAAATTAATCCTGTGATTGAAACATCGTTTTCTTGGTTTTTATATTTTTATATCTTTTTCCTTTGGGGTGTGGTCGCATAGGCTTCTTGCATGAGTCCACGAGAAAAAGGGGAGGTAGGGAGCTACGGCGGATGACTAGGAAAAAACTCAACTCTTATTCGCGTCCTCTTTTCCTTCGAGAGAGAGAGACGGGAGATTTATTGGGTTGATAAAAAGGGTAAGGCTAGAATAGAGGGTGGAGAGTGGGGAGGCATTCGAACGGTCTCTGGGTAGCAACGAGAGCCGAGCTCCTCGCTTTGCCACGCAAACTCCGTGGATCGTCGAAAGAGGGGAGGGGATTATGTAAATGAACTCTGCTTCTGCTCGTGGACTTCGGGGCGTTTTTGCTTTTTACTTCCTTTTTGATTTTAACATAGTTAAATAATATTTCGAGTTTGTAGTTATTTAAGTTAAATAATATAAGTTTTAACTTGTTTCTTCCGGAGTTTGATTATTGGATTTAGCATTAACCGAATTCGGTGCATAATTCTGTTTCGCAATTGTAGGTTTCTTTAAATTGTTAATTCTTTGAAATATTATTTAACATTGCGTAACGATTTTCCCATTTGAGAGGAATAACTTTAAATGAGTATTTTTTTATCCTAGAGTATTTCCACGCGTATATTCCTACTCTTACTCACACATAGATAAATGACAGTGTGTATATTCTAGTGCATATATATATATATATATATATATATATATATATATATACTAGGGGCTTGTAGGGCTCGGGCGCTACGCGCCCTCGCATCATAAAGGTTCGCGTCTAACCCGAACCCCGACCCCCCGCCCGCCAGCTTCCCCAACCCCCTCCCCACCATCCCACGCCTCCCCCCTCCACACCCGGCAACCAACCGCTGAATTTGGCCATCCATGGCCAACTTCAGCGCGCTCGATTCTCGATTCCATGGCCAACTTTATCCCGCGGCGGGGGTGGCGGGGGCGGCGGCGACATTTTTATATAATATAGAGAGATATGTACGCGTGCCCCGATACCTGTTTTGTGAGGTGTACAGAATTGGGTCCTAAGGACGGTTCGGGGTTTTTCGCGCCTTGCAACATGAGTGAGAGAGAGAGAGAGAAGGTCAAGAAACGGTGATTCTACGCATAGGCCTCTTTAAAATCTTTTCTCGCTTCCCTTCTTGTATTCTTGTGAAGTCATAGCCCTCTTGGGAACGACTAGTGGTTTCCTTTCCGTTTTGCCATGATCTTCTCCCTTGTCAATACTCATGGTTTTAAGTTGACTTAATATTTATTTTGGATCTCGTTCTTAATTATAATCTTTATTACCTATTTTTGATCAAGAGAGTTATAGATATATTTTCAACTATTTCATTTGTTTAGTAAACCATTATTCAGTCTCTTCTGTTTGTTGAAGTATTATTTGGTTCCATTTATTTATTTTGTTTTGTTTCCCTTAATTCCATTGCGAATTTCTCCCGAAAGTTCGTTATTTAAATAAATTTTAATTAATGTTTCAAAATTCTATATTGGTTTGAGATAGGAAAATCCATCGTTGTTTAGCGTCATTCCGTTCGTTCTTGCTTTGAATATACGCATATATACTCATACACATACACGTATGTGTATGAGAAGAGAAATGCAACGTTACCTTGTATGCTAGTTCTTCGAGAGGGTGTAATCAGCGCCCCTCGTTGGCTTTACGGCAGAGTAAAATACTATGTGCTTTTTCTTTTCTTTTCCCAATAGTAAGAGCATTTTCGGATTCAATGATCTATCTCTCGGATCGATAGGCCGGTAGAGGGTACGTCAGTTAGGAAAGCGACGTTAGTGTGCCTGACCCACCAGATGGTGTGACGAGCCCATGGCTTTTCCTGTAGGGATCTTTGACCCTGGTTTTCCCTTCCTTACTACCCGATTTTACCGATGGCCTTTTCCTTGAGATTTTCAGTCGGTAATGTAAATTTCTAATTTTTATTATTGAATTGAACGGAATAACGTAGGAAACGACAAACCTTTCTCTCACAAATCTTTAAGTTTTTAATTATGTTTTCGGTGGAAGTTTCGTTAAATAATCTCATTTATGGACGTTACGTCAGGACGTAACGGCGAAAAGGGAGGGTTTCGAAAAAGAAGAAAAGTACAGCGCCAAAACGGAGAAGAGCAAACCTTGCTGATATTTTTGGTCCTGCTTGATTATGTCCGTCTTACATTCAAACTCGTGCGAGTGTATGAAGTCTTAACTGGACTTATTCACCATCCCACCAACAAAAACAGCAATAGAATCATCACAATGGATACACTACAGCCCTGTATCGTCGTTGTCCGACGATGGTCCGCTCGAATTCGTCATACCAGGCCACGGTGAGCAATACTTGGATCTCGCACACACCATAATCAACATGAGTGTGAAAATCGTGTCTACTGATGGGGTCGATTAGAAAGCGGGGCCAGTTAATAATTTTCTGCATTATTACTTCAATCAGGTGGACGTGTTTTTTAATCAAAAACTCTTTGCACCGCCGAATAACGCCTATCCATGTAGAGCATACATCGAATCCTTGTTAAATTATGAACAAGCCGCGAAGACGTCTCATCTAACAACATCATTGCGGTATGTCAATGAACCTGGCGGTTTTTATGTACTCCCCACTTCACCAGGTCTGGCAACCAATACAGGCCTCACGAATCGTTCAAAATTTTTCGAAGGTGGCAAGACTGTAGATATGCTTGGTCACTTACACTGCGATGTTTTCAATCAAGATAAGTTTTTGTTCAACGGCGTCGAAGTGCGTCTACGTATGGTGCGCTCGAAGGATGCTTTTTGTCTCATGGAAACGCCGGTCGCCAATGTCTCGCACAAAGTGCAAATTACAGAGGCGACACTAATGGTTCGTCGTGCTAAAATAAATCCAGGGGTACTCATCGTGCACGCAAAAATGCTTGCGAGGACGACAGCAAAATATCCTATCACCCGTGTTGAAGTTAAAGCGTTCACTATGCATTGGTATCATGGGGGATACGTTGGACAACGTGGTACTTGGTCAGCTGCTGAAACGAATCATCGTGGGATTTGTGAACAACAAAGCATTCAATGACGGTAAAACATTGAACCCGTTCAATTTTTATCATCATTCGATGAATCATCTCTCTTTGTATGTGGATGGCCACCAGATACCAAGCAAGCCACTGCAACGGAGTTTAAAAGAAATGAAAAATGGGTTCAGAGCTATCATACACTCTTCTCCGGTACGGGTATTAACTTTTAAAATGATGGAATAGATATTTCGCGTGATTCTCACGCGCAAGGCTACTGTCTTTTTGCCTTTGATTTAACACCCAATTTATCGGCCAACTGTTTTACTCACTGGAATCTGATGAAACACGGTAACGTAAGAATCGAAGTACGCTTCGCAAAAGCATCGGCTACTACAATAAATTGCGTAGTTTATGCTAAATATGACAATGTAATTGAAATCGACTCATCGCGCCAGGTTATAACGGACTTTAGCGCATGAGCAGCGTTCAATTCCACCCCTCCTTTGCCCTTTCCCCCACCACTGGCTATTCAGACGAAATTCCATGAGATGTATACAAATGAGAGCTCTTACCCTCACGGACTACAGTAATTTTTAGAACCTCTTTCACCATGGACGTGATCGTTGATATTCAAGCACTGTACGGAAAACGCAGCGAATTTTTACCGAAAGAGGTGGCAGTTACCAGTCTTCAAGAGGAATGTTTTGGTCATTGGATCATCAAACCACCGTGTGAATTTGGTGAATTGCCGAAACAAGTGCGCTCTAGTAACAACCATTTAACATGCTTCAATCACGGTCTTGAATGGGTAGACGGGGACACAACGATGGAAAAAGTGTACATCGATTTGCGCGAAATGTGCCGTTTTGCTTTACATGTATATACACGTGGTCAATAAAAAGCACAAATACTACGCGATATTCTTGATCGAAAAATTTTTAATCTCGAAAATTACGAGGGGCCCAGCTTCAAGAAGATGCCTAAGAGTGAAATATTCTGTATTCAGCATAGAATTCGTAAGGATAATGAATCGACAAGGTGTGCATTGAACAATCTTTGTCGCATAAAAAACTGGCTTCGGTTTGAAGTATTGGATTCTCGGAGCCCAGTCTATACGGAAACAGCTGCACCAGTGGTAATCCAAAATCACGAATCAACCACGTTGGAGCCAGTAACAAAACCAACGAGGACAGACCTCGATCATAAAGACAAAAAAATAGCCAAAGAGCGTATATATGACGATGTTGCAAGTGAATTGGTTAGTCTCGAATTGAACTTCTCAGATGATTCGACATGCGTAGATGACGAGTTGATCGGGCTTTTCCGGTCTTAACTTGAGATATCGCCTAAACTATCGCAGGCACAACCACCGACGCCCCCACCACGGAAGAATCGCCAGCGTGATCGCCCGCACTCTGAGTACACTGCCAGTTATGGGCATCACTTTTACCCTCTACAAACCGGGGATGAACAGCCTGCAGGTGTGGGACGCATTGCGACACGTCCAGGCGCAGACGAAAAGCGTTTTTGCCGCAGATCGAATACCGAGTCACTGGTCCAGACCTGCAGCTATTGTAGCCAATACCGACGATCATGCGAAAGCCGGGACGCATTGGGTTGCACTATACGTCAACAGCGATGGCTACGGTGTCTTTTTCGACAGTTAAGGAAGCCCCTCACTTATCCCCCAATACCTCAAAAGGGTGTGTACAAATTCCAATACCTACGAGTGGAACACTAGAGGATTGCAGTTACTCAAGTCTAGAGTTGTGTTATGTTTCTATGAATATTGTGTTATGTTTCTTGATCATATGTCTCGTTGTCGTACTCAAGCTTCTTTTTGTCAATTCTCAGAGAATAGGGTTCGAAACGATAAAATGGTCGCAAGCTATTATAAGAGATTGAAAAATTCTCGACGTAAGAATAAAAATGTAAGACGTCCTCAGTATAGTAACAAAAATTACCATATAAAAGGAGGTAGATTCGGCGTCTCCTCACAATGTATACAATCATGTGTCACGCGTTGACTGCTATTTCTAATAAATAAGAATTTTGATGTCAATTTCCATTATTTTTTCCCGTCTTCTCACCATCACTCCTCTTCTCACAAATATAAAACCGTAAAACGTTCAGAGCGAGTTAGTCTGTAATAGAATTTTAAAGCATTCGCATCGTTTTTCTCTCACTTAAAAATGAACGGTCTTGACAAGATATTTTTTTTTGGCGCTGTAGAGGCCGCTCACGAGCTCACTAGCACCGAGTTGGAATATATTCCAAAGGTGCTATTGCTAACACACTGAGGAAAGGACATCGCAAAACTATGGCACAAACTACTACACCATATAAGAACAGATGCAGAGGTTGCTGAGCATATGCCATGTTGGCAACATTATAACCTTCCAACAATGAGACATTATATTGACGGACCTCCACCTTAAATAAGATACTGTTGCGAGTGTCTAAGTGAGAAAAACGCCGAGAAAACCACTTTAAATTAATTGCATTTTAACAATTAATTGAATAAACAACGTGTCATGGTTATAAGATCGTTGTTATTTTATAACTATGAATAAACGGATATAGTAATTTACATTACTCTGTTTTGCTTATTTGAAAACCTTTACTACCATCGAATGCGTTTAGAAGATAAATTACCGACACACGGTATTTACCGACGGACAGTATTTACCGACCAACATTAAGGAGGAGAACTATTTTATCGACCGTAAGATATACAGGCCGCTCTAGTCACGTGGATCCTGAGACACGTGGTCACTCAAAAAATTCTGAGAGGATGGGGCGACCAGTGCGGGGACCAATCAGCGCTTGGGAAATTTTGAGGGGGCGGAGTGACCAGTATAGGGACCAATCAATGCTCGAGAATTTTGCGGGGGTACCACCCTCAACTCGTCTGTGCCACTCTGGTGGGGGTGGGTGACCAGTATAGGGACCGATCAGTGCTCGAGAAATTTTGGGGGGTACCACCCCCAACCCGTCTGCGCCACTCGAGTGGGGGTGGGTGACCAGTATAGGGACCAATCAGTGCTCAGGAAATTTCCAGATGGTGGGGGAAGGGGGCATGGCTAAGGGGTGGAAGACCAATCACAGACGACCATGAGGCCCAAAGGGGTGGGGGGTGGGGATAGACAGGGAGGGGGCGGGGTCAGAGTGAGAGGGGTGGGGGAAGGACCCGGTCTCCCTATCCCGGTACTTTACTACTAGCGTAATAAAAAAGGGCTCGCTGAGGACTGATACCGTGATCAGGGAAGGAACTCTTGATCTCAAGGGACCCGGAGGGTCCGTGATAAAGGCACTGTGCAAAGCGGAAGTAGCCCTCACGACCCGCAAAGTCCAGGTTACGCATGGGTCCTACGTCCTCAGCGATGATGTATCCATGGAGACGGACGGGCTCCTTGGAATGGATTTCATCAAAAAAACATGACGTAGATATTTTAGGGGGTCGTATTATAAAAATATATGTGGACAGCATACCTCTCACGGATGACACGGAAAAATTAAAACTTTCCCCGAAAAGCGAAAACATCGTGCGTGCGAAAACAGCTAGCAAATTCGTCGGATTAGTTGAAAGAGTCGAGATCGCTGAGGACGTAATAATTGGATCATGTGTCACCCCGTTGTCAGGGAGTAGCTGCGTAATCAGCATAATAAACACGACAGAAGAAGAGGTAGAGGAACAGCGGCCGATCGTTTTCAAAGAACCGCTATCCCTCACGGAAATCCCTGAAAACTATAAGGAGGTCAGCATATATGCAACTGAAACGGGCAGTGGAACGACCTGATTGCAGAGGCTGCGCCAGGAAATAAACACAGAGCCTTTGAATGAGCAGGAGCGAGAAGAACTGCTAAAGATCTGTGAAAACTACGGACGTTTTTTTAATCTTGAAGGGGATCGTCTGGAATGCACGGGCGCGGCTGAACATAAGATTGCGCTAAATGAGGGAATAAGGCTGATCAAAATCAACCCTTATCGTTTATCCGAAATTCTTAAAAAAAAATAGAACGGCAAACGAAGGAAATGCTCGAGGACGGTTTAATCAGGCCAAGCAAGAGCCACTGGAATCCTTGTTGGTCGTAGCAAAAAAACCAGACGAATTAGGAAAGCCGGGCATGAGAGTCGGGGTAGATTTCCGAAAGCTCAACGAAGTCACAGTCGGAGACTCATACCCACTGCCCAATATAACAGGAATATTGGACCAGTTGGGAAAAGCGAAATATTTCTCCACACTCGACCTCGCATCAGGATTTCACCAAATCTCGATGACAAAGAGAGAGCCTGAGAAACAGCGTTCTCAACCCCTCAGGGATACTTCGAATACAATCAAATGCCTTTTGAATTAAAGAACGCACCACCGACGTTCCAGCGGTCAATGAATTCAGTTCTCGCCGGCATACAAGGAACGCGCTGCCCAGTAGGAGAAAAGCCCAAAAACCTGGCCAAAACCCCAAAAAATAAATTTTCGAAATAGGGTCAGTTGAGTAGTCATTTAGGTAGAGGACTAGTAACTGCATTATATTGTGGAAGGGAAAGCCCTTTAAGTGTATACCTGCGCCGCAGCGTCAGTTGGCAGTTAGTGTTCGTGAAGAGTGTACGTGTCACGCGCTGAACAGACGAAAATAACGCTGACTTCAAAAACCCATAACTTTAAAGTGACGGGTTTAATTTCAATTCTGCAACATGGATACGACTTCTGGAGGTATGTAGAACATATTTTTACATCGGTTGAATCTAAACTTTATGTATAAATGATTGAAATGTAGAAGCCTTCGGCATAAATAAAATTGAATAATTTTGAAAACTTATATTTTCAACGGTCCGAAAAGTTATATATTTTGTCACATTTTGCAAAGCTCCTAGTCTCGGCCTTTAGTTTAATGTATAAGCTTTCGAAATTTACAAGAGTTACCTGCGGAAAACGTGCGTCTTGTCCGTTATGATTTTTTTCGCATCGTGCGGTAGCCGAGCGTGCACGCGGCACTATTGAGCAGCCTCTGCGCCTCTACCTGAGAATGGGTGAAGTAGCATCATAACGGACAAGACGGCTGTTATACGCTTGAAATAAATTATTTTAATATATATGTATGTGCATATATATATATAAATTTTCTGTGATTTAATTATGATATATACGTATGCATATATATATATATATATATATATATATATATATATATATATATATATACATATTAAAATCAACCACATAAAAATTTCTTAAATATGAATGAAATGTTATAACATTCAAATAAAATATTTGAATATATATATATTATATAGTAAGCAAAGCTTTCTTTTAACCAAATCCATGTCAATATTTTCTGTCTAATTTTTTTAAAATTATTTCAATTATTGCGGTTATTTATTTGGTAAAATAATGTACATTGTTCAAGTTATTGTATTAATTGAAAATTTTATCTTTTCCTTTAACACCAATTTTCTACAATTTTATGTCTTTATTACAGGATCCGGTTACAAAGAATTGGTGCTGACAAGGAAAGAAGTATTTCTGATAATCAGCGAGCATTTATCCGATAAATTCGCTTCCTTGATCGAATTTATGGTAGAAAAAATTTCCAAGGACACCGGACGTACAGTTGTAGTGCCTGAGGACTCATAACAGACTTTTTCGATACTCTTCAATCAAATGAGAACGAGGTGGCAACAAGCTCACAGAAAATCCTGTGTATATACCCGTATATACCTGTGTATATACCCGTATATACCAATTTTTGTCAACATCTGGTAACTTTTTAACGTTCATGTCGGCCATATTGGATCGGCCATTTTTTTTACGATAATTTGGCTTGCGGATTCGTAATCAGCGACCTTGAAAACCCGTAAATACCAATTTTTGTCGACATCTGGCAACTTTTTAACATTCATGTCAGCCATATTGGATCGGCCATTTTGTTTACGATAATTTGGCTTTCAGATTCGTAATCAGCGACCTTGAAAACCCCTGTAAGCCAATTTTCATTCCCGTCAAAGGTCATTTGAGGTTTTGGCCAGGTTTTTGGGCTTTTCTCCTACTGTGCGCTGCTATGTATACCTTGATGACATCGTTACTTACGGAGGAACATTAAAAGAACACAATGAGCCGCTCGAGGAGGTATTTCGACGCCTCAAAGAAGCCAAATGGGCACTACAACCGCGAAAATGCCGTTTCTAGCGGAAGGAAACACAATACCTGGGACATATTATCTCGGGAGAGGGGGTAAGACCAGACCCCGGGAAAATCGAAGCCGTGAAAAATTTTCCGAGACAAAAAAACGTGAAAAAGGTACAATCCTTCCTTGGTTTCGCGGGGTACTACAGGGAATTTATAAAGTATTGCGCAAAAATGGCTAAACCACTGACCGAATTGCTAAAAAAGGGAGAAATTTTTTAATGGACAGCACGATAAGAAGAAGCTTTCGAAAAGCTCACGGAGACATCAACCACAGCCCGACTACTGCAATATCTGGACTTCGAAAAACCGTTCGTGGTGACAACGGATGCATCAGACAGGGCAATAGGTGCCATACTATCGCAGGGTGAGGTAGGTCAGGATTTGCCAGTTTGCTACGCAAGCAGAACGCTCAACAAAGCCGAGCAAAATTACATGACCACTGAAAAAGAATTACTCGCGATCGTATGGGCGCTCTCACACTTTCGGCCGTATATTTAGGGCATAAAATTCAAGGTCATCACAAACCCCTAAATTTTTTGTTTAGCGTAAAAGATCCCGGCTCGAGACTAATGCGATGGAGATTAATATTGGCCGAATACGAATTCGAAATCGAATATAAAGCTGGAAAAATGAATACAAACGCTGACGATTTGAGTAGAGTGTATGTAACAACCCGAGCACAACAGAGAGAGAGAGAGAGGGAGGCCAAAAGCAACAGCACAGAAGACAGTGACCATCGCGAAAGACTTACGAACACCCGCACAAAGCGGAACAGCGATAAGGGAGAGAACGAAGACAGCGGCGATGCGCCTCTCACCGCAGGCAAACAGCCAGGGGCCTTCGCGTGTGAGCCGATGGGGGCTCTCCCAAGACACGCGGCGTGAGAGGATCGTGTGCATCCTCCCGAGCAGCAACAATGCTCAAGCAGCAGCGAGAGTGACGAAGATAGTTGCAACATAGGCGTAACATGCCCCGAGGAAAATACCCGGCAAAATACATTACGCGAATACCATGATGCACCTTGAGGCGGACATCAGAGGATGACGCGAACGCGGCGTCGCATCAAGCTTAAATACAATTGGCCTAGCATGCGCGAAGACATCGAAAATTATATTTAAAAATGCAAAAAATGCCAAAAGAGTAAGGCACAACCAAGAGGAAAGCACCAATGGTCATTACCGATACACCGAGCTGAGATTTCAAAAATGCGCTGTTGACATCGTTGGACCGTTGACGATAACGTCCGGCGGCAATCGCTATATTTTCACGTTTCAGGGTGCGTTGACGAAATATAGCGTAACAGTGTCACTGCCGAACCAAGAGGCAAACGAAGTGGCTAAAAATTTCGTGACAGAGATAGTATGCCGATACGGAGCCCCCAAAACCGTATTGTCCGATAAAGGGACGAACTTTTTGAGCGAAACCTTCAAAGCTGCATGCAAGCTGCTAAGAATAAAAAAGATTCAAAAGCCGCATATCACCCAGAATCCAACGGAGCTCTGGAAAGGTCTCATCGAACACTCGAGGAATACTTAAAAAATTATTCGGATGAGGAACAAGAAAATTGGGATACGTGGCTACCGTACGCGGTGTTTAAATTGTGACGTGGTATTTTTGCACCGCGTCACTCGGCGCGAATTAGAGCAACGCGCATAAGGCACGGCATGAGCGGCGACGTTTCTCCTCAGCTGAGTCCCCTCGAGGTGACCCAATAGAGCAAAAAATGCGTAAACAGACCGTTAGATTTCTAATTTATTTGTCATTATTTTTATAAATTATTGTGCGAGCGAATGGCGGGTTTACCCGGCAACACGGTCAACACCGCATCGTAGTTCCCGCCGTCGAAGATACTTGACAACCAGTCCGGGCACATCGAAATCGCACGTACGCTGATGGCCGCTCGTCCTGAACGTCGTCGTACTGCCGCCGTCGTCGCTATCGTCGATTAGAGAGAGACGCGATAATTTAAATCTGCAAGCACATCAATGATCGAAATCCACGGCTACATCGTGAGAAAAGGGCTCGCGATCATAACATCTTGCTGCGAGACCAATCCATTGTTACCGAAAAGAAGAAATCACGAAAAGAGGACTTCGATCGTCGAGCGATTAAGAGGGAGCGTTATCTATTTCATAATTCGCGCACAAGGCCCTCATGCTTATCGTGGTCTTTTCGGAAATTAAAAGGAAACGGGTGGGGATTGAAGACGCAAGTGAGTGCGCGAAATCGTTGCGAAAAGTTCGATAAACGGGGACTCAAGCTTAGAGCGTATAAGAGGAGAAACGTAGTTATCATGCCGTGCCAAATCACCCAGCTCAAGAAAGCAATGCTATCGAATAATCTCAAGGATCAAGTTATCGTGGAAATTTCACGAAGTTCCGTCTGCAGAAAATAAACCGGTAGGCTCATCGTTTCGCTCAGATTTTGTTTGGTTTGCGAATTTTTCGCGTTTTGGTTTTTGTTTAAAGTCTGAAGCGATATTGTGGCAACGGTGTGTTCACGTGCGTGGTAAATTCTCGAGTCTTTCTCCGCGAACCCATGTTTTTCGCGCGTAATTTCTTTCACGTAAAGGATTGCTGAGAGGGATCCCTATTTAATGAGTTTGAGTCCTTAATTTAAGTGTGCTTATATTATTCGTTCGTATTAACGTTCAGTTAGTGTAAATTGTATACAGTAAATTTCGAGTCGGTGAATCCTCGCCATTGTTCAAGAGGACACCGAAAGTTCTCAAAAATCGTCCATCTTGTTTCTAAATAATTCTTTTTCCTTGCATAACGTCTGCGACTCGCGAAGCAAATTTTTTATTATTGACGTTTTTTTATTTATCTTCATTTTCTTTTATTGGATTTTGACGGCTATATTGTTTTATGAATTGACGTTTTGGCATTTTAACCATTGACTAATTTTATAAAGTATTTTATCAAGGATCCGAGTCGCGTTCGCGAATAAAATATTGTATTCAATATTACCGAGAACCGCCTGGACAATTGTGAATTAGTATTAAGAATTGAGAATTGGGGTTTTATTCTGTTTCATGTAAAAAGTCAAGTCTGAAATAATCCATTATAGATTTCATTTTCTTAATGCTAACGTAATAAATTCGATTTATGTCATTTTTCCCCAATGTCTCTCGTTGTAAATTTATTTGCCACACTCGTCGAAACCCTGCCCCTCTATCGATTCAGGGCTGCAGCTAGCCAGCAACTTAGCCTGCGAGAAAATTCAAGGAAAAATGAATATGTTATTGGAATTTTATTCTAATAACTGGCGTCCTTCCTTGAGCGATCTTGTAGGTTTTTGTGAGTGAAAGAGTCATATTCCATACTTGACGGGAAAATCGTGTCACAACATAAAATACGACACCGCACACAGCCACGGGGTATACGCCACACGAACTCGTATACGGAGACAAGGCAGAATTGCCGATGGCGCTGAAACAAGAACCTCGGATGACCTATACATACGACGACTATGCCCAAGAATGACGCGGACGATTAAGAGCAGCGTGGAAAACAGCGAGAAAAAATTTGTCAAATGCAAGGGAAGTTTCAAAGACAATATACGAAAAGAAATCGAAGCAACGGAAATTCGAAGTCGGAGATCATGTGCTGTTATACGATGAAACAGTACGGCGCGGACGGTCTGCAAAATTAACCCCAAAATGGACCGGTCCACACATGGTAACGGAGGTGAACTCCGAAGTAAATTGCATGATAAAAAGGGGACGAAAATTCACGCGGGTACACGTGAACCGGCTAAAACATTTTATTGAGCACTAGCGTCACAACACGACACCGTGAGGAATACAAACCTTCGACACATCCAGGAATTTTCACCAGGAATTTTCTACAAAACATTCGGCACGATATTAGTTTATCACAACAAATGGAATTTGGTAGTTGACATAGACTTGCACCCCATCAGGACTCAGAAAAAACAGATAACGTTGGCACTAACCGAACTACAAAAAACATGCAAAAAACAGGCAGCATCCGACGTGCTCTGTAATATTTTGGACAGCGCAATAATGCGATTGGAAAGAAAAATTGGTAAAAAAATACTAATAATCGATGACATTACTGGGCAAAGAACGAACAGACAACGCAGAGGGGTGATCAACGGAATCGGCACCGTGATAAAATCACTGACTGGAAATATGGACGCCAAAGATGCCAAATAAATCACGAAATAAACTACCTAAAAAATGGCAAAAAAACAGTCGAAACAAGTCTTAAGGAGAACATCCAGATTATGGAATTAACAATGGAAATTTTCAACAAAACAGCAAGCGACATCGAAGAGAACGAAAAGACGCTCGAAAATCTAATAAAAAGAATGGAAAGATGCATCGAAAACGGATTAACAGATACAATGATGAGACAAGAACTCGACGAACACATCACAGCTCTCGGAATCGTGGTGGAAAAATTACTGGACGACATACGAGAATCGGAACATTTTTTGATTGGAGCAGGCTAAGGCGCGGCCGCACCAAGGGTGCTGTCAGCGCACAGAATAAGTGAATACTTGACATTTGCATTACAGTATCTCCCTCAAGGTAGTAGTTTTCCCGTATAGATAACGTCACACAGCACACAAAAACGGCTCTAACTATCAGAAATCGAAGCGTATAGTCAGGGACATAGTGTAGTATTGGTCATCGTAATACCACTCGTCCGAACGACAGAATACAGGGTAAACAAAGTATAGCCACTACCGACACACATACAGAATGATACATACCAATACTTAGACGTAACGAACGAACTCGTAGTAGTAGACCGAGAGCGACGAATGTACTTGCGACTGACACACAACGACCTGCAGAAGTGCAAACATGTGCAAAAAATGTTTATATGCGAACCAAACCACTCGTCTTTACTCATTAAAGACGACTTACCGTGTGAAATAGTAATTTATACACGACGAAATTCAAACATAGAAAACTGCGCAAAAAGAATAATAACCATTAAGGAGACGATAATAATACCACTGTATCAGACAGGTAAATGGATCTTTATAGCTCCAAAACCCAAGCCGGTAACAATGATATGTGAAAACTAAAACATCGAGCATATTAGATTGAAAAAATCAGGAACACTGGCTTTGACAGGGAAATGCTTTATGACCACCACGCACTTCAGGATAGAAACTGTACAAAAATTCACACAGCAAATGTACGAAACATATTTACCTTCATATAACCTAACATATTTCAGAGAGATAAAATACATAATACCTAAAGTGACAAGCGAAACAAATAAAATAGAATTGCATTGTGTTATAAGTGACGTGAAGGAACTGAACGATTTGGGAGTACGATTGCGTACAATTAAAAAAGGTCTAGACGAACAAACTAACAATGACCCGTACTACCCACACACCATAGGCACATATTCATTAAGCACGATAGCAATAGTGGTAATAATTGTATTTGCATTGGATAAATTTTTGAAAAAATCACGTGCTCAGCCGACATTAGTGCAAGCGCAACCAGCCGAAGTGGTAGAAATGCAAGCAGTTTCACCGAAACCGACAAAACGAAAACTATCATTCAAAAAAGTGAGAGTCACCTTTAAATGAAACGCACTGAACACCAGCTCGGTATAACGACATAGTACAAGGATCATTAGAAAATGCGATACAAATGATATGGGAATAATAGGGAATCAATATGTATCATAGTTAAGGGCGAAATCGTAAATGGAGTAATCCTGCGGATTCCTTTTCCTAGGGGGGAGGGATGTTGTACCCAGTATATTAGAAGGTACAACGATATTCGGATATTGAACCGAATAAGGTACACTCCGACCTCAATAATCGGTACCTCGATCGATGTAATTGCAGCATAGTGGGAGAAGCGCCAAGCCAATCGCGTCAGGCCGTCGTCAGCCACCAGCGGCGCAGTGACGATTCTGTGAGATGTGCGCGACCCCACTCCTTGCAAGAGCCGGCCTCGACGGATTCCAATAATAGAGGTCATAGTGTATTTATAATTATAAGGAAAAGATTGCGAAACATACGACAGTCAGTATTTCGAAAGAGGAGCCAATGCACTGAGAAATATGCGCTCACTTTCGCAAGTACTCAAAATTGCTGATAAGCAGGGGACAGGTAAGTGTGACCATATATGGTAACAGAAAACCAAATTGCGCCCGCATCAATTTCGAACTAGTTTCTGTTAATCGAAGAACAAGACAGTCTTGATTGACGAGTCAAACAGAGCAGTCCGGTCCCGAATTATATTCGTACATTGTTAAACATTTCGTAGACTTCAATAAATTATTATTTACTTATTACTCCCAACACGAGTTTTACTCCTAATTGACAAACATCCCAATAAACATTCAGTATCGGAACTTCAATCGACTTTCCAATACAACACAACATATATGTGGGTTAAAACGCCAATTATGGACGTCGGATCTGGCCTCACCCCCTCGGATCTTTCCGCATTTTTTTTAGCTGAAAGTGCTCATTGGAAAACACATTCCTAAATTTTTTTAGATTTTTTTCCCTTCAACTTTCGCAGTTATTACATGGGGTATTCCGTCTAGTTTCACAATTTTTGTTTTATTCATTATGACCTGCCATCTTCCACTGCAATAAAAAAAAATTCGAAAAATAGGCTTTATGCGTGAAAAAGTCTCAGTTTTTCAAAAAAAAAAGTTTTTTTGTTTATGCACTTGGAAAGCTTTTAAAATTGAGCTTAAAGTCTAAAAAGTTGTTTTTTTCCGTTGCCCAAATTTTGAAAATTTTTTCAATATTTTTTTTCGAAAAGCTGAGACAATTTTATATAGAATATGTATTTTCCAGGTTCCTCATAAGCATACGAGAAATGAATGAATGAACAAAAATTGATGTTATTCTTTTTTTTTGCCATGTTCCGTTACGATAATTTTTTTTTCTTTTCAAATACAATTTTTGAGTAAAAAAGTCTCAGCTTTCTAGAAAAAATATTGTTTTTCTGATAATGCCTGTGAAAAGCTCTCAAAATCGAGTTTTAAATCTAAAAAGCAGTTTTTTTTGCCATGGCCCATATTCTGAATTTTTGTCCATGCTTTTTTCGAAAAGCTGAGGAAATTTTACACAACATATGTCATTTTCAAGGTGTGTTCTAAATAAACACACGAGAAATGAATCAATAAACACTTTTCAATCAATTTTCTCGTATGTTTCTCGTATGTTTATTTAGAACCGACCCACAGTGGGGAATTTTCACGAAAACGTGGCCATAAATCTGGGTTTTACCGGAATTCTGTGAAATTTGGTATACTCACGTTTTTGGGGTCGCTGATTACGAATCTGATATCGAAATTTATAAAGACAAAATGGCGGTTTCAATATGGCCGATCAAAACACGAAGTTCGTCAAAAATTCGATTGAAAATGTACTTTTTCGATGTTTTCGGGGGCGCTGATTACGAAACCGATATCAAAATTCATCAAAACAAAATGGCGGCTTCAATATGGCCGATCGAAACACGAAATTCGTCAAAAATTCGATTAAAAATGTACTTTTCCAATGTTTTCGGAGTCGCTGATTACGATTCTGATATCAAAATTTATCAAAACAAAATGGCAGCTTTCATCGAGTTTCTTATAACATTATACTGATGTCTGGTGAGTTTGGCTTCGACGATAACCGAAAGAGCTTCATCTATTGATAGCGAAGTATGTTCTGTTCTTGATGATGCATGTGGAGCTGTGGATGTGGGTGTTGTAACGTCTCTGATCATTTTCGATGACTCTAAGTCTCCGGAAGTGCGTAGGCTCATTTGCGCGGCATAGCACAACTCCTCTGAGCTATGACTGTCACGAAGTTCTTTCGTTTTTCGTCGTTTTGATCGCTCACTTGATGCAGCAAAGTCCAAAAAAGGACGACCATGTTTGCTGGCTTGAGCCAGTTTTGAATCAGCAGAAAAGGCTACATCCATCTCTAACCAATCCTGATTCTTATCAAGAAAATTTGTCTTTTTTCTACCTGATTTTTGCCATTTTTCGCGCATTGTGAAAAATAACTTTGCCAAATTTTTCTTCGTTTCCTGGTGAATTGCAATGGCACAATTACTTTTCTTGGATAACTCTTGTACCAGATGGTCTACCTGTTCCTCGAAATTCGCGGCCAAGTGCTTCTCCATAATTGAAAAGATCTCCCTCCGTTTGAATTTGATGTGGGGAGTTCCAGAACCTACAAAGAAACAATAATATTTCGTAAATTATAAATGTCATAGGGAACTGGCGTTAATAAAACAACTTTTTTAATAGAGTTGTTCGAGATTATAACCGTGACTTAATCCGTACACAGAAGTACGTAAATATACGCAATACTTTCTTCGCCAATTACTATATTTAGAAAGAAACTTGGTAATATTTTTTCACTAATTACGAATTGTTTGGAAGAATTAGAAATATTTTCTTTCTATTGTTCTTGCTATTCTTATTATTCTTACTATTTTCTTACTATTTTTTTTAGACAAAAAACTAATATTATTTCGCCACTTACAAATTTTCATAAAAAATCAATTGTTTTTTAACAAGTTATTAATTTTCCAAAAAATTATTAATATAATCAATAACGTTGACGAAATAATCGATACTGCCGAACACTGGTACGCACGCTCAACCAGGTATCAGAATTTTCATGAAAAATATATTAACGTTTCGAATCTATTGTTACGAGTAATAAAGCGATCGAGTCCGCACATTCATTGTAAGGCTACTCCGGGTAAACAAGCCACCTGCCCCGCGCGCCGCGGCCCGTTCTCTTGACCCAAGCATGTACATGGCACGCAGAGAGCCAGCGCGTCGCGTCGCGTCGCGTCGCTTCTTCTCGGAACACGCACACGCTCACAAAAAATGCTCTAGAGCACCCGTCGCATGCTTGCGCACTCTATGAGATACGCCATTTAAAAGCTTAGATTCTAAGCTACAATTTAAAAAAAAACGAAATTGAAATTGCTTGGAATTCTGTACTAAAAGCATGCGGAAAGTCAAAATTTATTTCCGAACGAAGGCCCTTTTTGAAACTATCGTTACATTAAATAAACATGGACAACAAATATTTTTTTTTCAATTGTAAAATAAGCAAAAATTTCTACATACCTTGAGGAACAGTATCCATTTTTTAAAAATGAACTATCACTTCACACTTTTGAGTTATATCCTTTCAAAGTTCTTTTCAATGAGAGAGCGATTTTGACGCACGCAACCGTCTCCGACGAGGGTCAACTTTGAACTGAAATATCTCAAGGACTATGAGGAATAAAAATATGGGACAGCGAGCATCTTGTGCAGAATTTAGTTCTTAACCAATCCCTCGGGTCATTATACCTGGATGGGAAAATTTGTCTTTCGACTTATGGCCACGTTTTCGTGAAAATTCCCCACCGTGCGACCTTGTAAATGACATAAGTTATGTAAAATTTTCTCAGCTTTTCGAAAAAAACATGGAAAAAAATGCAAAATACGGGCAATGGCTAAAAAGCAGCTTTTTAGATTTAAAACTCGATTTTGAGGGCTTTTCACAGGCATCATGAGAAAAACAATAGTTTTGTTGAAAATCTGAGACTTTTTTACTCAAAAAAATTATTTTTTCAAAAAAAATTTATTGTAACGGACGATGAATAAAATCAATTTGTTTTCGTTCATTTATTTCTCGTATGTTTATGGAGAACTCATCTCGGAAGACAGATATTCCATGTAAAATTATCTCAGCCTTTCGAACAAAATATTGAAAACATTTTCAAAATTTGGGCAACGGCTAAGAAACAACTTTTTCGACTTTAAGCTTAATCTTAAGAGCTTTCCAAGTGCATAAACAAAAAAACAATATTTTTTTTGAAAGCTGAGACATTTTCACGCAAAAAACCTATTTTTTGGAATTTTTTTTATTGTGGTGGAAGATGGTAAGTCATAATGAATAAAACGAAAATGGTAAAACTAGACGGAATACCCCATGTAATAACTGCGAAAGTTAGAGGGGGAAACATCTGAAAAAATTTGGGCATGTGTTTTTCAATGAGGATTTTCAGCTGAAAAAAATGCGAAAAGATCTGAGAGAGTGAGGCCGGATCCGACGTCCATAATTGGCGTTTTGACCCACATATATAATGATGAACTATTAATTATTATTCACGCGGATTCCGCATAACAAAAAATATCTACGATCATTACCTCCAGCTCCATTTAACGGTGAATTCGGCTTATTTTCGATGCTCATACAATTGCTATCCTCACCCTCTGACATTTCAAAACTACCGGTAGAATTGTTGTCCTGGAGCACTTGATTGTTTTTGTCCGGTGGTTCAACTCGAGGTGAAGTCTTTTCTTGTTTTTCTGGAAAATATAGTTGCGATTATTATATTCAAAGTATTCACAGGAAGTTATTATTTATGAATTATCAAAGGTTATAATATATATGTGTTTATAAATAGAAATGGAAGTATTTACATTTTCATTCCGAGTAAAGATAGCGTGGACATTTCAGTGACGGCTTGTGTTTCGGTTTGGGTTTGAGTAAAGATTGCGTGGACATTTCGGTAACGGTTCTCATATTTATTGGACAGTTCAGCGATCGGAAAAATAATCGATGAAAAATGGGTAGATATGCAAAATTTTGCGCGATAAAACGTTGCAGATAATAAAGATAAGTATGTTTGATGCAGCGAGGTATTTCATACACGACAACTAGAGTTCATTTCCAATCGACGTGACTGGAACGATACTGACCATTATACAGAGAAAAATGTCCTTACAGTGATGTCCTTACATGTAATATACAATTACTGGCGTAGTTCTCTTCGTTTTTTCTCCGACTCAACGATGCAGAGAGAACTAACAGTTTGATAACAGTAACAGTAACAGTAACAGTTTGATAGCATATCATGTGGATAGTATCGTGACAGTTTCTTCTATATAATGAACAGTTTAATGATAATCGCGCGATATATACTGAAAAGTGACTCTAATGTATGAAATACTTTGTTGCATTAAGCATAATTAATATTAACACGTATTTTAATAAATAAATTTTACCTGTCATTGTAGTATCTCTTTTTCCCCGTTTCTTTTTTTTGTTCCTCTTTCCCATACGCTCCTTTTCTTTCGACGCTGCAGGCTTTCGTAGCTCTGAAGCTTGATTCATCAACGCCATTTTGTCGTCTGTAAAATTTATTTATTTTTCACGTGGACAATAAAACTTTACACTGAGAATTGTCTCAGTGTGAAGTTTTCCAACAATATCAAGAAACGGCCAGAGAATGACGACATTGTAGACAAACTTTGACACGATCTGGACATTTCGATAACTGCCTTGGTTGATCCTATATTCATGTTCGTAATTTACAATTGAAAATGATTAGTTGTAATTATTTTTATTTTATTATGTAACGTCCTGGGTCGAAATTGAGTACAAAATGGCGGGTCACAAAATTTTTCAAGGAAAATGGCGAAAAATCAAAATTTCAGAAAAACGTGAGGTTTCTTCAAAAACCTCACGAAAAACTAAAAAGTGACCAATCCAAGTCAATTTTCAAAAAAGAAGAAATTTGCGAAAATCAAAAAACATTATTTGAGAAAAAGATAGCAAATAAAAAATAAGAGTGACCCGCATTGAGTAACGCGATTCGTTGCGTACGCAGACCTATTTTCGGGCCTTGCGCTTCGTTGCAAGCCCATCCTTCCTGAGTAACACGATTCGTTGCGTACTCAAACCTATTTCCGGGCCTTGCGATTCGTTGCAAGCCCATCCTTCCTGAGTAACGCGATTCGTTGCGTACTCAAACTTATTTCCGGGCCTTGCGATTCGTTGCAAGCCCATCCTTCCTGAGTAACGCGATTCGTTGCGTACTCAAACCAATTTCCGGGCCTTGCGATTCATTGCAACTTCAACCCTTCGCCCCGTTTCCCCAGTGTCAACACTCGGAGTCGTGTGACTCCGTGGCATCGGGTTTTGGAAATCGGCCACGATCTTTACCCTCCTAATGGTATATAGCAAATGGGAAAGAAACGGGGCGGTAAAAAGAATAGAGAGCGCTTACTGCTAAAGTTAGCGAAAGCTCTCGAGAGGCCCGCCACATCTGAACAGCCGGGACCCCAGTGCAACTTTCTTCAAATTATATCCGACAAAACAGTGAGACCAGGAGGAGAGATCGAACAAACAGTGCCCCAACCAGGGCCTAGCACAGCACCACCGGAATATTTGCCAGTGCTGATAGTGCCGGAAGGGTCCAACCCTCCACCAGTCCCATACGTGCCTACACCGCTGCAGCCGGTAACCGCCGGACCAGCTACAGCGGCGGCAACGATAGTCTCAAAACAAGTACATTTACCGCCAAAGTTCACGCACCTCGAGACGCGCCAAGTTTCTCATACGCCAAGCAACGTGAATTAGCCACATATTTCAGTTTTCTTTCATCATACCTTATGAATTATCTAGTATTAGAGACGTTAAACAGGCTCATTAGAAAGATTTTCTTTCTCTTTCGAATGGGACTAATACAAAGTCTGTACCTATAGGCATAACGATGATATCGGCTTTTGTTTTCTCGTTTGAGGTCACATCTGCTTCGAGGTGTTCTCCGTCGAGGATTTTTTTCGCACCATTTTGTCTGCTACGCCACGTCACGCGTAGCGTAGCAGAATCGTGAATTTCGTCTACTACCACGTCACGAGTGTACAGCGCTCGTGACGTTCGCTTAGACGCTTACAGCGCACTTCAGTCAGTTTGGCCACGGTCAGTATGTACGATCGTGAGCGAACCAAATAGAAACTTACGCATCATCATGTATAACCTAAAAAATAAATCTCGGTGCAGCATTATCCCGAGTAACTTTTTATTTACTAATTGCAGTGTCGATTTTATTTATTTGAGTATAAAACGTGCATCGAGTTAAGGAGGTTCTATTGCCATAATCATAATAATATATACAAAGTAACGGCAAAATCATCGGATACAATTTTTCCAAGATAATTTTTTGAAATTTTGCGTGAATGTTCTTGAGCGTCGTATTTATAATGTGTAGAAAATTTGAGAAGGTTTCATCGCTTGGTAATAGAGATATTCATTGTTTAAAATCGCAACTTGAACAAAAGGTCTTATGGGAAGTTACGAAAAAAGACGTTATGTTATGACAAATAACTCTATTTCTAGACGTTTAAACTTTCTTAAATTTTACCCAAATTTTGAGTATGATTGTTGAGAAGGTTCATACGAATTTTAAACAATTGAACTTGGAATTTATCTAATGCATGAGAAACGACGAAACCTCCTTAATATATATATCGTCGCATTTATTTCAGTTTATTTCTATTTATTTATTGAAAAAATATTTTTATTTTATTGTCGGTTTGACAACACTCATCGTGAATAGAAATTATTTGTTTATAAAACGTGCATCGAGTTAATGTGTATACATCACTTTTGTTTTAGTTTATCTTGAGTATTTGAAAAACAAAAAAAATGATATATGTATGTGCTAAATAAAATTTCAACAACGACTTTTACAGTTTGTATAGAAAAAATTAGTGTTGTGATTTGTGCTGCCGGAATATAATAATTTATTTACTTGAAGATTCGAACCTTCCATTGAACATAAAAAATGATAAATTTATTCTCTCCACGTAAAATGGAAAGGCTTCACCAACCCAGATAGAAAAGGGTGCCGTGAAATCGGATAGTGCCGACACGAGGACGACACGGTGGTGCTACGTTTCGGTCCGCCGTGTCGTCACCGTGTCGTCAGGTACGTCCGCATGTGATGCCACGGTGGCGGTACGTGGTGCCGCGGAACGTTGTGGTGAGACAGTAGCGATACGGATACGGAACGCCGTGCTGCGGGGTTTTTTCGTGTAATGCCACAGTGGCAGCAGAAACGTGGCACGCCGTGCTACTCCAGTCCTCTCCGTAACGCCACGATAGCGACACAGTGGCTGCTCGACGTGCCGTCTCCGTAACGCCACGAAAGGGATACGGTGGCTGCGCGGCGTGCCGTCAGCGTAACGCCACCATAGCGACACGGTAGCTGTCCGGCGTGTGGTCTCCGTGCAGCTACTGTAGCGACACGGTGACATTCAGGCGTGCCATCTTTGTACAGCGACATTGTCGCTACGATGGCTTCGGTTAAATCGGTTGAAAAAGAATGTATATATATATAATGATATTGGGGTATTCTATGTATGACATTGAACTTTCGGCAATCATTGTTATACAATTAATCTAATTTAATTAATTATTCATCGGCCATCGCAGAATGAATAAACTCATTTACCGACGGTATAGGCTTTCACATCGCGTTGTTTGCAATGCTATGAAGCCCCTTAAGCGATAAAAAATTTCATAGTTTATTTTTCCATAAACGTTACAAAGATTGAGGGCTATACCAGTATAACCCATGAGAAATTAGGCAATTTTCGGGAATTTTTTTAAAGGAAAGTACTCGATAGAATGTTTTGAAGTTTTTTGGACATAATAAGGTATATCTTCAGCTATATTTTAAGATTTTTTTTTACAAAAATATTGAAAAATAACGGAGTTATGTGCTGTCTTCGAAGGTACCAAAAAAAAAGTTCCCCAACTGCTGACATGATTCCGGCCGAGTGAGTAGCTAAAACAAAAAAATTCAAAAAGGTTATTAAAGTTGAAGGTATTTCCTATACAATGACCTACGATTTTTGGAAAATATCAAAAATTAACGAAATGGTGTAGTTCTGAAAAAAGTGTCGTTTTTCGGGGTAAAAAAATGGTCGTTTTTTTAATGCCAAATTGACAATTTTCAAGTAATCAAAAAGATCGTCGGTCATTGTATAGTAAATATATTCGAGAATACTCAGTTTCAATTTAAAGTCGATCGGTCAATTTCTCGTTGAGTTATGATGTCAGCAATTTTGAAAAATGTCGTTTCGAGAAAAACGCGTTTAAAGTTTCAACCATCGATTTTTGCTAGATAAAATTATATTTATCATAAAAATTGCTAATCTGCTATGCCTGGCCCATACAATACACCTTCTTTTTCCTCGAAAAATGCCTGCTGAGAGACTAATGCTTGTCTCCGGGCTGTTCGCCCCTCTTTTGAGGACGCCGCGTGACGTATCGCCGCCTGTTTGATTCAGCTGTCACCTCTTTGAACTGCATATTCTTCCGCAATAGGGCCGACAACCACGCCCATTACTTCCATCATTTTTAAAATACTATAAAAACCATCATTAAATATTAAAACTGCTAGGAAATTAGTGAGCTCAATCGTTTTCATCCCGCTGTGATGGTGCTTTGGAGAAAAGTGCTATAGCAACCCATT
Organism: Alloplasta piceator; assembly: GCA_946863875.1. Taxonomy (NCBI): domain Eukaryota; kingdom Metazoa; phylum Arthropoda; class Insecta; order Hymenoptera; family Ichneumonidae; genus Alloplasta; species Alloplasta piceator. Next base: position 44,104,665 of record OX333072.1, on the reverse strand, counting down.
ATAACTTTCGTTGTTGTTTTGTGTGTTTCCTCCTTTGCATCGCTCCAGCAATTCCCTTGAACTCGAATCAGTATAAATTGGTTTCGAAGCTTCCGTAACATCCTTATCAAGCGGTAAATAATCGTGCTTGAACTTTCATAAGTCCATTCCTTGAGCTTCCGCGCGACGATAGGAACACCAGCTATTCTCACCCACGGCGCAATTTGGATGGTTTGGATTTTTATCTGATGAAGGTAAGTGATAAAATGTTACCCAAATTTCTTTGTACATTTCATCAACATTATCTTGATGCCTGGTAATTGCTAATCCGTAATATTTCTGGAATTTATTGATAACTTGATCAGTCAACTTCTTTGTATTCTTACTCTTTCCTCCTAATCCTTTGGTTTGTTTTTTTAGATTACGGCATCGCGTTCCCATTCTTTTTGTACGTGCAAGTAGCATTCTAATTTTTCTATATGTATATCATCGTATGGATTTAAATCCAATAAGCCTTTGTATGTGACACTATCACCGTCGCTAATGTGGCGTGTGTATTTCACTCCGTATTGATCGATCGAGCGGCCAAACATTTCTTTTACACTGTCAACTTCCATTTTTCCAGCCGATCCAACATGATTTGCATCGCAATCGTCATGCTCTTCATACCATTCTTCGCATTCTTCAGGATGAATATATTTTTTCTTTTCCCATAGTTCACAACTCTTACAATAAGTCGATTTTACGATTGTATCGATAATTTTTCTACTATATTTACCCGCAAGAGTTGTAACACCGAAACGTGAAGTGTGACCGCGTTTTTTCCATGTGCCATCTCCAGAAACTGTTAAGCAATCATCCGAACCTTCTTCCTGTAAAGTTTTTGCTTTTTCTTTGGTCATGGATTTTTGTGTACTCCATTTATAAATGGTTTTAGCAGCTTTAGTTATATTTTGAAAGCATCCAACAAAAGTATTATTATTAAATTTTGCAAGGAGATCCCCCGCGTAGGAAAAAATAATCTTGGAAAGAATATTTTCAAGAATCTTGTAAAGAATCTTGTAAAAAATCTTGGAAAGAATCTTGGAAAGAGTCACATATACGATCCGGAGAGGAACTCTTGAAAAGACTCTTGGAAAGATTCTCGACAAGATTCTTGGAAAGACTGTCAACTTCGAGGTAAAAAATCTTTATAGAGAATCTTCCGCAGAATCTTGGAAAGATTCTCTACAAGATTCTTGGAAAGATTATTTATTTCGAAGGAACAAAATCTTGCAAAGAATCTTTCCAAGAATCTTGGAGAGAGTCTTGTAAGTAAAAAGTCTTGTAAAGAATCTTTCCAAAAATCTTGGAAAGAGTCAAACATTGGATTCGGGACCAAGACTCTTTACAAGATTCTGTTGGAAATATTCTTTACAAGATTCTTGGAAAGACTATATACTTGCAGGTAAAAAATCTTGGAAAACAAATAGAAACGAATCTTGGAAAGAATTTCGTAAAGAATCATTCCAAGAATCTTGTAAAGAGTCTTATTTCGGATCCCATGCGCGACTCTTTAAAAGAATCTTTGAAAGATTCCTTACAAGATTCTTGGAAAGACTATTTACTTCGGAGTAAAAAATCTTGTAAAGAATTTTTCCAATGATCTCGCAAAGATCTTGTAAGAAAAAAATCTCGTGAAAAATCTTTCTAAGAACCTTGCAAAGAATCTTGAAAAGAGGCAAGCCTGGGATTCAGAACAAGAATCTTTACAAGATTCTCGGAAAGATTCTTTCCAAGATTCTTAGAGAGACTAGTTACTTAGAGGTAAAAAATCTTAGGAAACGAATAGAAACCAATCTTGGAAAGAATCTTGTAAGGAATCTTTTCTGGCAATTTCTTGGTATTGTTGGAAATGCGACAAGTTATTTATACTTACTTGCACTATCAACGACATAAACACTGTATTCATAGCCTCTATGAACGATTCTCTTGTTTTTTACACGTTTTTTCCATTTCGTCGGTAGGTTTGACGAAATACTCGTCCTCCTCAGTGCGAACGAGAGAATACATTTTCCCGCGCTGTTTTACGCTCCAATGTCACCTTTCTCTACAAAGAATTAAGAAGAACTGACGAAGTCGTTTGTAACCACTGGTATAGTCGTCACGATAACTATAAGATTCATATTTCAAAATGCTTCTATCGGCCGTTAACAGATGGCAGTCGTGCGTTTCCAACAGAATTTGCAAATATATAAATATTTTTTAAATCTGAGGCTAAGGGTATGGAGGCTGTATGAGATAAATAATCTCAAGCCACTTTTTAGACACAATTTTTTAAACAAATTTAATTAGCAAATATTTTGGATAACGAAGGATTCGAGTTTTCTCTATATGTATACCACAATAGGTGGTCATTTCCGTAACACTATAAATTGTAACTTGGCCACTTTCATCCCTGTATGCAATTGTTATCAAATTGATTAGATTATGCATCTATAGAACACCGAACTGCCCACGTTTTATGAGAATCAATTTCACGAAACAGTGGTCATTTTCATAACACTATATCAAGAGACGCGGTATCGTCTCAAAACAAGTACATTTACCGGCAAAGCTCACGCACCTCGAGACGCGCCAAGTTTCTCATACGCCAAGCAACGTGAATTAGCCACATATTTCAGTTTTCTTTCATCATATCTTATCAATTATCTAGTATTAGAGACGTTAAACAGGCTCATTAGAAAGATTTTCTTTCTCTTCCGAATGAGACTAATACAAAGTCTGTACCTATAGGCATAACGATGATATCGGCTTTTGTTTTCTCGTTTGAGGTCACATCTGCTTCGAGGTGTTCTCCGTCGAGGATTTTTTTCGCATTGATCCCATGCGCGACTCTTTAAAAGAATCTTTGAAAGATTCTTTACAAGATTCTTGGAAAGACTATTTACTTCGGAGTAAAAAATCTTGTAAAGAATTTTTCCAATGATCTCGCAAAGATCTTGTAAGAAAAAAATCTCGTGAAAAATCTTTCTAAGAACCTTGCAAAGAATCTTGAAAAGAGGCAAGCCTGGGATTCAGAACAAGAATCTTTACAAGATTCTCGGAAAGATTCTTTCCAAGATTCTTAGAGAGACTAGTTACTTAGAGGTAAAAAATCTTAGGAAACGAATAGAAACCAATCTTGGAAAGAATCTTGTAAGGAATCTTTTCAAGGACCTTGTAACGAGTCTTGTTCCGGAAGTGGAGTTTTTCGATTTTCTCAAATTTCTTGATTTCCGAAAATTGATTTGAATTGATCAGTTTTTAGGCACTCACTCTATATATGAGGAGTGACTATTAGTATTGCCTTCCAAAAACCTATCTCTTATAAAAAATAACCATACAAACTTCATACCAACATATGTTGGCATATTATACAAAAACAAAATTTTTTGGACTTTCCATCACCTGAGCCGTCCGTCTGCACTCATAACTCAGCAACCCATGAACGGATCTGGTTCGAATTCATAGCAGAGTTCTGTTTTACTATAATCTCAAATCTTTTTCGACTGAATCCATTCAGAGAAGGTTGAATATGAAATTTCCCAAAAAAACAGCCATTTTTTAGCAAAAAAGCCATTTTTCTGCCCGTCCAGAGTGAGCTCTCCGCAACCTGTGAACCAATGTTTTTGTAACTTATAGACTTTCTTTATAGGATCATAAAGAAGTGTCCTGTAGAGTTTGAGACTTTACAGTTCTTTGAACCATTTTGCTTTAACGAAAATAACTTTTTTCTCAGTTTTTCACTCATTGCACGAAGACGCGTGAGTGAATTTTTTTAATTCTCACCATGTACTTTTATTTTAATACATTTTAACTATTTCAAGAGTTTAAAATGATTTAAACAATTTTAACATCAAATTTGTAATATTTTCGTTTTATTCATTTGTAACTTTCAAACGTTTTCGCCAAACGTTAAAAAGTTTGGCGAAAAAAAAACTGATTGGAAAAGAATCTTAGACAATTCTTACTATTTGATAAAATGTTGTTTTTCTTTAAAATATAATGATTGATAATTAGTACACTTCTATGTATTTACATTTTTTTTTTCAAATTTTATTATTACTTTTATGCAAAGAAAAAAATTAAATGAAACATAACCTTATGTTCCTGAAATACACAATTTTATTAATGAAAAAAAAACATCCCCACATAATACACCACACTACACTCGATCGAATTGCACAAACTGTCACTTTAAAAAATCATATGTCATATTTTTCAACATTATGATTTAAGTAAACAATAAAACGGCCGTGATTGGGATGACAGATAAAAATCATCAATAAACGAAAGCAAACTTTGGCTGCATTATCTTGAACGCTTAAGCCCGAGACACAATGACAAGCATAAGAAATAAGAAATCAGAATCAGCCAATCGCCGCGCACTTTAGAGAAACTACGCCAATCGGATGATTGATCTTATTCCTTATTTCTTATTTTTGTCATGGTGTCTCCAGCTTTATTTACACGCTTACAACACGTATAGGGGAATTCTGAAACGGGCGGATTGCGCTTGAGCGCTTCATAATCTGGCGTACCCATTGGTCAAAATGAATTTCGGGCGTGGCATTGTGGCGCGCGAAATTCAATTTGACCAATAGGTACGCCAGATTATGCAGCGCTCAAGCGCAGTGCGCCCATGTCATAATTCACCCATACATCGGCATATAAAAAGCTACTGGATATGACGCTCACAGCACTCAAAACGTTCAAGATCACGGTCGTACATACAGGTCAGGTGGTGGGGGTACCTTGCTTATTGATGGCATACGTGTAGTTCATATATTTGTCACTGTGAACGCTGCGATCTAAACTCTAGCGCGCTGACGATGGGTGGGAGAAGGGAGATAGAAACAGTGATATAGCTTTTCAATCTCTGTTTCACGTTTTGAGGTTAAGCTTGAGAATACCCGGAAAGCGCATCGATCGCAGAGACGACTAGTGACGGAATTACAAAATATTCTCGTGCTTCGATAAGCCAGGTACCCCCACCCTCGAAATTTCGCCGAGTTTCCAGACCTGTATGTACGACCGTGTTCAAGACAAATGCAGCCTATGCTATCTCACTGCCACGTGCCATGCCACACACATGATCGAATCTACTTAATTCTCGCTATTACAGTTGTCGACAAAAATATGGAAAAAGATGTTAATGTCTTTTTGGCTGATTTAAGCTAAAAAATTGGATTTTCTTTCTATTGGACCTCTTCGATTAGAAAAAATATATAAAATTCTACGTAAACAACCAAAATTTTTAAGATTTTACTGAAAATGGGATTCAAATAACTTCTTATTAAAAACAAATTGATTTTTTTTCTTCGTAATGTTGATCTTTTTTCCTTCTATGACTACAATAGTTCCTTTGTAAATTATATTAACATTAAGAATTACAATTTTTATGTAAAGAAATTGAATAAAGTGCAAAACGTACTTGAATTGTAATTCCAATTGTTAATTATTATAATTTACAAAGGAAATATGTGAGAGAAGTAAAATTATTTATTTTAACATCATTGAAATCAACTATTTTAGTCGTGGAAGGAAAAAAGATCAAAATTACGAGAAAAAAAAGTCGAACAAAATTTTTTTTCATACGAGAAGTTATTCGAATCCCATCTTCGGTAAAATTTCGAAAATTTCCTTTTTTACGTAGAATTTTATAATTTTTCTTGAAAAAATTTGAAACTGTCTCATTCAAAGGAAATCCAATTTTTTTAGCTTAAAACAGCCATGAAGACAAAAAAAAATGTTTTCTCAATTTTTGATATTTTTTTCAAAGAGTATATTGAAAAACAAACAAAAATGACCTCTCCTAGCAAATTAGAATATCGTGATTATTGAGGAAGTTCTGATTATTCGCCGACTATTTCGCTACTCATTCGGTGAGTTGGAAATGAAAAAATCCCAACCAACGAGCGCTAGGTAAACTACCCATAAGACCCAAGAACTCTGGTCTTGTGGGTAGTTTACCTAGTGTTCGTGAGTTGGAATCTTTCCATTTCCAACTTACATGGGTAGATTACCCAAAACGCGGGTAGAGAAACAGTCAGGGTCGTAAGAACATTTTTCTAAAAATCAATAGCTTCAGTATGGTTTAAGATAGAGCGCTTAAAATGTACATGGGCACTTCTTTTTGCATGTGTAATAACATATTAAGCAATAATAAAAAATCGAAGGGGGTCTACCGACAAAACGTCGTTGAATTAACAGGGATTGACTCATATACATGTATAGTGTATACATACGAATGTTCTACAAAAAAAGGAAACTTTTTTCTTTCTAGAAAATAAAAATTCCCGTTTCTTCAAGAAAACGACTAATAGTAACACTTAATTGTCGCACGTAATGGACAAGCAAAATTGGACAATTGAGGTTATGTTGCCCTGTGTAAGTTTCGAGTGGGGAGAAAGCGTGATCGGGGTCGTCAAGTTATGGAAGCGTGTTGCTAAGTTATGAGCGCGGTCAAGTCATGGGAGATTCAGTTGTGGGAGCCTACACTGTACTTTTATATCGAATAATATTTTGATTATATTCAAATCTGTCATTAATAACGATTAATATAATTTATCAGAATAATTAGTTGATGTTCACAATGAATCAAAGAGTTTGAATTACGGCGTGAGTGCCTATTAAAACGTTCTCAAGGGACATGTTAACCAACATTCAAAATCTATTCGATCACAACGGAATAAATCAAGACAATGATCAAAATACGGAGCGCGAAGCGTGGGGGGGGGGGGGTACTCGTTGGGGGCGAAGCCCCCTAACGAGTACGCGAAGCGTCCTTGTTATTTTTTATAAGGTTTTAAGGAAACCAAACGATTCTAGCACAGAAAAAAAGAAGCTTGTAAAAAATTTTGCGAAGAATCTTGAAAAGAATCAAGCATTGAATCCGGAACAAGACCCTTCACAAGATTCTTGGTAAGATTCTCTACACGATTTCTTAATTCGCAGTAAATAGTCTTTCCAAGATTCTTTCCCGTAATGAATCGAAAAATCTTTCAGGAAATCTTGCAAAGGATCTTAATCAGAATCTTGTAAAAAATCTTTCGTAGAATCTTGCAAGGATTCGATCTTGAACAAGATTACCAAGGTAAGAAGATTCTTTACAAGATTTCATTACAAGAATCTTTCCAAGAATCTTGGAAAGAGTCAAACATGGTGTTACGTCCCGCGACTTTCGGGATTTCTCATCGTCCACGGGTTTACCTATATCGGGTATTTCTCGAGGAAAAATGCGCATGAGAGGGAAACACGGTCAAGGCGAGGATCTATCCTTACGGTGGTCATATTCCCACCAATTCTCGAATTGCAGGCCATAGCGACAGCGTTGACGCCTCACGCATCAACGCATACCATCGAGGAGAATTTCGAGCGAAGTAATTATAATGCCGAGAGGAAAGATGGTATATCAAATATCTTAAATATCCGCGGAGATACGGACTCCGAGAAAATAGCGATAGGGCCTCTGTCGGGCCAAGCGACGCGGGCATTAAAATCTTTGAAAGCGCGTGGCACACACACTCAATTCGAGATACTCACGTACACTAGCGTGTGTCCACACCGACGCCGTCATGAATGATACGTAGAGTAATGATATTAATACGTACGATCAGTGGTTCTTCCCTTTCATTTTTAGTAATGAAATAATTTTGAAATCCCGAAAGTCCGAAAAATAGGACAATAAAGTCAAGTCAAGTCTAAATTCAAGAATGGAAATTATTGCCTGGGTCAGGTCGGTCGAATCAGAAAATAGATTTATTTTTTTTTTTTGAAAAAAAAACACAAACATAAAAAGCGCAGAGGAAAAATTCCTCTTGAGAATATTGAATTTCGCTGCTTGAAAGTTTCAAGATGGTTGGGTTTTGCGATGATTTATTAGGGTAGAAGAAAAAAAAGGGAAAGGAACATGCGGAAAAAAATGACGAAAGAAAAGAACACCACTGCGTCGTGAAAAGAGCACACGTGGCTCTTCGAGAATTAGTCACCCTGCGGGGAAAGAGAAAGGAAATCGCTTGGAGATGGAGAGCACTTCAGTGCAACCCAATATCTATTTATTTCCAACGTTTATAGTTGAGATTTTCAAGCAGAGGAACATATCGAATATATTAAACATCCGGGCGTAATTAAATTTATCAACTCTCAAAGAAAAATAAGTCCGCGCGAGAGAGAATTAGCGAGGCAGGCGTGAGTGTTTGTCCAAGGGTCCGAGGAAATCTCCTCGCGCCCCGCGGACGACACGAGGCCCGCTGCCCCCTTGAATCGCGTCGTTCTCTCTCACACAACAGGCTGCTACAGAGGATACACGCCATATATGGGCACAAGTAATATTCAAAAGCATTTCTTTTTTTTTTGTACGAAAAGACAAATTAAAAATCTCAGGAGAAATTTCGCCTCAAAGAATACGAGCGAATTATTATTAATTATGAATGCATGTATGAATGATTTGTTCCAGGCTAATACAAAAATTTATTTATTTCAAATGATAGAATTCACATAAAATTTTTATTAAAAATCAGGAAATTCCAATAATACAGATTTTATTCCAAAATAATGATTTCAAGTAGGAAAATTCAAACAAAGGGTTTTAATTAAAATGACCAAATTCTAATTTTGGATGATACAATTCAAATAAGAATTTTTGTATCTTTTCTAATAATTTGTCAATTGAATCTTTGGACCCTTTAATCTTTATTGACAGAAGTAATTGAAATGTTAAAATATTCATTATAATAATTTTATCAGCGCATTTTTTTTCCCTCCATAGAAAATCAGTTCAATAAATAAGGAAAATTTACCATTTTGAGATTGTAAAATCATCGAATTTTTTGGAAATTACGAAACAGTTTATTGAAAGAAATTATTGGAATAAAAAAAAAAAGAAAAAAATAAGACAAAATGAAATAATTCATTTAACTAAAAGTAAAATTTATTAATTTAAAGACTCTCCCTCTCTTGCAAGCAAACGATGGGAGGAGTCGAAGGGAAAAGAGGAAATGCAGAGCAGTGGAGCAAAGAAGGAGAAAGAAATATGAATTTGTCATAGGAAAGAGAGTGAGAGAGTCATAGCCGAAAATTAAGCCAATTGGAAGTATCGATGAGTGAGAGAGTCCGAGCGCGCGTGCGAGAGCGAAAGAGAAGAGAGGGATGGTCAGAGCCTCCGTGGCGGGGCCTAGAGCGCGGCGAGAGCCCAAGCGAGGGCGGGAGTAAGAGAGAGGGAGAGCGAAAAAGAGACCCCTCGACTCCCTGTACGCGCGAAAATTTACATAAAAATTGAAAATTAAAAATTGAAAATTGTCCTCAAACCTGCGAATTATAAAAGTATGGACGAATGAAAGTAATTCGGTATAAAAAAATTAAGTTTAATTATAGTTTAATTATTGTAAAAAACTAGGATGACCAGCGAGGTGGAGGGGAGAACCAAGGCGTGAACGTCTTGGAGACAAGGGACGAATTACCCCTTCCCGAAGCTAAGCGGGTCATGATTATAAAAACGCGTGTCAAGAAGCACACGTACCCTTAATCATCTTCGGACTTTGCGCGCTTCAAGTATTCCACGACACTCGTCTCAATATTCATTAAATATTCAGTTCTGGAAAAGTTTTGTCGAGATTTTGAGTGTGGTTTTATTCAACATAATTGTTAAAGCATCTTTCTTTTCCTCCGAATATATTTCTTTCTTTCCGTCAAATCTTTATGCGCAACTCTGATAACCATAATTTCAAACATTTTTTATTCTAACCTTACTATTGACGTGATCATAAATATTGTGCGGGATCATCGAGTGAATTGTGTGGAAAAAAAAAGAGAAATAGATCTGTGAATCCTTGTGTGGAGCTGTGAAAAATATAAGCAACCAAAATATCGTAAACAGTGCCAGTTTAGTATCTTCAAATCGCCTTTCCCTTCGTTGCATCGAGCTATCCTGCGTTTCATCGTTTTGGGATTGTTTTCATCGTCGGATTCATTGGATTTCTCGGGATTCATCCCCGTTGTTTGAGCTCTGATTCCTGGCTTCATCTCCGTCGCTCAACCTCTTGTCACCGGACTCATCGACGTCTTTCGATTCATCGTCATTGCAGCCCGTCTGCCATTTCTCACCCCTCAAAGAGAACAACACCAGGTAAGAAAAGAGAGAATTAGAAAAATTGTCTTTCGCATGAGAATTTCGCAATCCAGGGGAACATGATCTCGACGTCCCGCGAGGATCTCTCCCGGTGGGTTGACCGATTTCCCTCACCGAATTCTCGCGACATTTTTGTCGGAAAAACTAGCAAGTTATGAATAAATTAAATTTTCCTCCTGCACCTCTGATTTCAAGGAAATAATTTTCCTTCAAATTTTAATAATTTTGGAAAATAATTTCGTTTCAAATATTCGCTTCCGAAAAAAATTAATCTTATTTCTAAATTTTAATAATTTGAAAAATAATTTTGGTTTTAAATATTCATTCCTGAAAATTAGTTTTGTTCCAAAACTTTGTGAAATAATTTCACTCAAAAATATTCATTTCCGAAAATTAATTTTGTTTAAGTTGTAATAACTTTTGAGAAATGATTCATTTTAAAAATCTACTTTCGGAAATTGATCTTGTTTCCGGACTTGAATAACTTTTGGAAAATAACCTCATTTTAGATGTTCACTTTTGAAATTAATTTTGTTCTAAAATTTTAATAATTTTCATGACTATTTTCATAATTAAAAATTGTAATTTCTGTTTTGTTTCCCTTTTCATTTTGTGTGCCCTGTTGATAGGCCCAATGACTCTGCTGATGAAAGGTTCTTGCGGAAAAGGTTACGGTTTATTCTGAAATTGTTCTCCCCTTCAATTATTTAACGTTAACCTCAGAATGATCAAACCAGAAGAATTAACAGCGTGGTTAGGGGTCGCGGTCATTGCCGTACTCGCTATTGTGATTTTCATCATGACCTATTTGATCATTAGGGATAAATCCTCCCAATCTCGCGTTCACTTCCCATGAGACGAATCTAGCGAGCTATGAATAAATTAAGTTTTCTCTCTGTTCCCCCGATTTCAGGAAAATGATTTTGCTTCCGATTTTTGTTTAGACCTGAAAAATAATTTTATTTTAAATTCTATCTCTGAAAATAAATCATGAACTTAAGGTAATTCTGGAGAAAAACTCCGAAAAATAATTTCTCAAATTTCAATTATATCATTTCGATTTTTAAAAGCTGGATTTTGAATTTTAATCGTTTTCAAGGGATTTCCATGAAAAATAATTTTGCTTCAAGTTTAACTATTTCTAAAAATAATCTTGTCCCAAAAATTTCATTTCTATGAGGAAGAGTGCGTTTCAAATTTGACTTCTTCCTGGAAGGAAACAGCTAACCTCGTTTCTACTCCCGAGAGATTGACTTTTAATCCTAGATGTTTCCGAAAGACCTTGCTGAAGGGTGAATTTTAGGTTATAGGAATTTCCGAATTTCCTTTCAAATTCTTATTTTCAACAATTAATTCCGTTTTAAATTCCCATCATTTCTGAAAATTAATTTTATTTCAAATACTTATTTTCGGAATTGAATTTTGTTTTAAATATTAATAATTTCTGAAAATAACTCCATTTCAAATTCTTATTTCCAAAAATTAATTTTGTTTTTAAATTCCCATCATTTATGAAAATTAATTTTATTTCAAATACTTATTTTCGGAAATCAATTTTGTTTTAAATATGAATAATTTCTGAAAAATAACTCCATTTCAAATTCTTATTTTCAAAAATTAATTTTGTTTTTAAATTCCCATCATTTCTGAAAATTAATTTTATTTCAAATTCTTATTTTCGGAATTCAATTTTGTTTTAAATATTAATAATTTCTGAAAAATAATTCCATTTCAAATTCTTACTTTCAAAAATTAATTTTGTTTTTAAATTCCCATCATTTCTGAAAATTAATTTTATTTCAAATTCTTATTTTCGGAATTCAATTTTGTTTCAAATATTAATAATTTCTGAAAAATAATTCCATTTCAAATTCTTACTTTCAAAAATTAATTTTGTTTTTAAATTCCCATCATTTCTGAAAATTAATTTTATTTCAAATACTTATTTTCGGAAATCAATTTTGTTTTAAATATAGATAATTTCTGAAAAATAACTCCATTTCAAATTCTTATTTTCAAAAATTAATTTTGTTTTTAAATTCCCATCATTTCTGAAAATTAATTTTATTTCAAATACTTATTTTCGGAATTCAATTTTGTTTTAAATATTAATAATTTCTGAAAAATAACTCCATTTCAAATTCTTATTTTCAAAAATTAATTTTGTTTTCAAATTCCCATCATTTCTGAAAATTAATTTTATTTCAAATACTTATTTTCGGAAATCAATTTTGTTTTGAATATTAATAATTTCTGAAAAATAATTCCATTTCAAATTCTTATTTTCAAAAATTAATTTTGTTTTTAAATTCCCATCATTTCTGAAAATTAATTTTATTTCAAATTTTAAATAATTTTGAAAATTAATTTCATTTTAGATATTCATTTCCGAAAAATCAACTTTATTTCCACATTTTACTAACTTGAAAAATAATTTCATCTTAAATATTCCTTCCCGAAAAATTGATTTTATCTCTAAATTTTATTAACTTGGGAAATAATTTCATTTTAAATATTCATTACCGAAAAATTAATTTTATTTCTAAATTTTACTAACTTGGAAAATAATTTCATTTTAAAGAATTAACTTTGTTTCTGAATAATAATAATTTGAAAAATAATTTGGTTTTAAATATTCATTCCTGAAAATTAGTTTTGTTTAAAAACTTTGAGAAATAATTTCACTCTAAAGTATTCATTTCCGAAAATTAATTTCGTTTAAATTTTAATAACTTTTGAAAAATGATTCATTTTAGATATCCACTTTTGGAAATTGATTTTATTTCCGGAAGGTTATTGTATTCCGGAGCCTCGCAACCGAACGCTATCGAGACAATTACCCTTGTTTAGTTCAGATTTTTCCTTTATTTTCTTCCGTCATTTAAATTCAATTCCAAGAATCAATTCCGTTCTACATTACAAACCGTCGGCCCCCGGCGAATCAGTTGTTGGTACAGGCTACCATACCGGCCAGTGGCTGATATCAAAAGGCCCCGAAGGTTACACAAAAATCACACACGAACAAATCCGAAGGTTCTGACGGGTTAGATCGGCTGACCCAGGCAATCCTGCCAGTCAGTGACTAACCACGAAGGTGATTCCCTAGGATTACACACAAGCTCTGGGACCCGGAACACACAGTTGTTGGTACAGGCTACCATACCGGCCAGCGGATTATCGGACTCCTACAAAATCTCGTACTATTGAATCACCCCGCGTAAATCTCATTGATTTAGAGCTCGACGAAACTCTTGATAATTCTTTTGATCCTCCGATCATGGCGGTATTAAATCAAGAAGCGTTAAACCTTTTAAGGGAAGCGATGAAAGTTGTCCCGGATTTCGATGGAAAACGCGAATCGCTCGGGCGATATTTATTTGGTGTTGAAACAGCAGCCGCGATAGCAGGGGAGGCTCTTCAAGTTCATCTGCTAAAACTCGTAAAAATTAAACTGCCACCCCCGATTTGGAATAAAATTACAAAAATTACTTTCGGAAACGTAACCGAGTATATCGAGTATCTCCGCGAAACATATGATCCTCCGCGAGACGTGTATCAATTAATCGCGGAATTAGGAAATACCTGTCAAAAGCCGAACGAAAGTGTAGACGATTATGTAGATAGAATACGTTATTTCGCCGAAAAGATTTTGCAAGCGTATTCATCCGACGCTCCAGTAACTAACGAGGAAAAGGCTAAAATTGATGAAATGGTGAGGAAAGTCATGACTCGCGGATTATTGCCTGAAATAGAAGCAAGAATGCGCGTTGAAGGATCTCTTAGTGATGCGGTAATAAAAGCCAAAGCAATTGAACGCCAGTTAGCCGACGTAAAACGTGTGCGAGAAAATAATACAACAAAACCCAAAGTATTCGAAAAATCCGAGAAAAAGGGCGTAATAAATTTAGTTGAACCTGAAAAGAATAATAATGTATCAGGGAAACAGGTGAGCGCAGGAGTCGCGGGCCCCGTAAGCTGCCAGCTATGCGGAAAGCCCGGGCACACTGCGAATCAGTGTAAAAGGGGTCAGGGTGCCGCTGCGCTTCCACCCAGGACCACATGTCAGTTGTGTGGGTTAACGGGTCATGCAGCCAAAGGTTGTCCGACTGTCGGTCCCGTGAAACAGCACGTGGTCCCATTTACATGCCAAATCTGTGAAAAACCTGGTCACACCGCGAATAGATGTTACTCTCGACCCGGCATGGCGAATAGTCAAGGATTGACAATTTGCCAAAAATGCGGAAAGAGAGGACATATCAAGGAAAAATGTTATCAGAATCCGTGTCATAAATGCGGTCGAGCTAGGCATAATCCTGATGCTTGCTATGAAACACAACGTAAAACCGAAAATCAAACATTCACAGGTAATCAAGGGCTTCCGGGGAAGCCATCTATCTCAGGGCAATGCTATAGATGCCATGGATGGGGACATCTTGCGAAAGATTGTCCGACCCCAACTTTTAATCAGGCTAATCAGGGAATACCAGGTCCAAATTTTTTCGCGAATTCCAATCATGCAGCGTCAAATTCAGCCGGCCCTGCGAGCTATTCACAGGCCGCTCAATCACCCCCTTCACAAGCTTTTTGCCGGTATTGCAAGATTCCTGGTCACGTGATCGAACAATGTAAAAAACGGGCATATAATAATAACCTGCAAGCCTCACAACAGGGAAACGGGTATGGCCAGCCGGGAACGGGTGCCCAGGCGGAGGCTCCTACGGGAATTCACCCAACCCTAGTGATGGACGTTGCGCAAAATTTCAGCCAAGGATAATCGATGTTTTTCTCTCAAGACCAGCAGATGATGTGATTCCACCGACAATCGCACTCGAAGGAGGCAATTTAGGAAGAATCATTTTAATGCTGGATACAGGAGCAAGTAAAAACATTTTAAAAGAAAATATTCCATATGAAGGAACGTTTATTTGTACTGACGAAATTTTAGGTTTGAGAGGGATAACCGATAACATAGTTCACACATTGGGATTCTTGGAAGTCATGACTCTCGGAATAGATACAATTTTTCATCTCGTTACCAAAGATTTCCCTATAAAACAATCAGGAATATTATCATCCGAATTTTTCCGCGATAATCTTGCAAAAATCGATTATGAGAACTCTTGTTTGGAAGTTCGTGGACGAACAGTTCCGTTCTACACTAGAGAGAGTATGCTATTTCCACCTCATACAACCAGATTATTCTATGTACGTATAAAAAATAACGAAGTTCGGGAGGGATATTTGCCGTCTCTTACGACCGGTGAGGGTGTAACCATCCAACAAGGATTGGTCCAAAATAAGAGAGGAAAGGCATATATCTACGTAACGAATCACAGAGATCAAACAGTCGAAATCGAGATACCAGTAGTGACCCTATTGCCTGCTCCGCTCTCTTTGCCAAAAAGAGAGAATAAGGAAATGCAACAAATACTCGTGTCACAGAACGTTGACATGCAGGGGGAAACCGATCCATCCATAAAGATGGCTATCGGAATTACTCCTTGCACAAGAGTAAATAACAGGGAAATTAATTCGAAGGTAAGTAGAATCGAAGGGGGGAGGTTCCCCGAGAAATCCCGAAAAATTCATGATATAAAAATTCAAGATCCAGAGATGAATACCCAGAATTCAAACAATCGGAGCGAGAATTCAGGTTCAGATAAGAAAATGTTTGAAGATAAAATCGAGGTAGAAATTTCAGAAAATTCAGTCAAGTCCAGTGAAAATTCAGTCAAGTCCAGTGAAAATTCAATCAAGTCCAGTGAAAATTCAGTCAAGTCCAGTGAAAATTCAGTCAAGTCCAGTGAAAATTCAGTCAAGTCCAGTGAAAATCCAGTCAAGTCTAGTGAAAATGTTATGAGTAAAAATTTTGAGAATTTAATTGATGAAAATAATCCTATGAAAAGTCTTGAGAATCAGAATTTCGAGAAGCTCGGTAGAAATTCCATTGAGAAGAAGAACCCTGTTCAGTCCAAGTATCCCGTAGGCAAAGGAAAGCTTGCTGATCCTGTGAGTTTTGAAAATCTTGCTGATTGTTTGGTTGGTAAGTCGAGAGTAAATTTTGAACAGGAATTCGAAAACTTTATTCAATTGGAAAAGAAAACGAGATTAGAGAATCTTGAAAATGTTGAGAATTTTGATGAGAATTTTGAAAAGAATGACAATTTTGAGAATCGTGGAAAAGATGAAAATTATTGTGCAAATTTTAAGAATTGGGAAAATCGTACAAATCCTGAAGATGGTGAGAATGTTGAAAATCGCGAAAATCCAGAAAATCCTGTAAGCAATCCAGAAAATCCTGTAAGCAATCCAGAAAATCCTCTAAGCAATCCAGAAAATCCTGTAAGCAATCCAGAAAATCCTGTAAGCAATCCAGAAAATCCTGTAAGCAATCCAGAAAATCCTGTAAGCAATCCAGAAAATCCTGTAAGCAATCCAGAAAATCCTGTAAGCAATCCAGAAAATCCTGTAAGCGATCCAGAAAATCCTGTAAGCGATCCAGAAAATCCTGTAAGCAATCCAGGAAATCCTGTAAGTAGCGAAGAGTTTGATAGAGAAAAT
Source organism: Alloplasta piceator (assembly GCA_946863875.1). NCBI lineage: Eukaryota > Metazoa > Arthropoda > Insecta > Hymenoptera > Ichneumonidae > Alloplasta > Alloplasta piceator. The sequence continues at coordinate 44,087,975 of OX333072.1, read as the reverse complement.
CCAGAGAAAAAACCCGAGAATAATAAGAATTCCAAAAATCCTGAAAATCTTGAAAACTGTAAGAATTTTGATAATCATAAGAATCCTGAAAATCATAAAAATCTTGGAAATCCTGGAAGTTATAAAAATTGTGAGACTCGAGAGAAATCTGAAAAGAATTGTGAGAATTTTGATAATCCTGAAATCCAAATCCTGAACCCAGTAGCAAAGAATTTTGTGAGGAATAATTTTGAGGAAAAAGTAGAAATCGTTAACGAAATTAACGTCTCTATTCCTGTAGAAGATTCCAGTTCCAATCCGATAGGCGATATAATTCTCCATCGAGAAATGAATAAAGAGTTGGATTCGCAACCCGAAGGCATGAGTGAAAATGCTCAGCCGGAAGAGGAAATGAACCGACATCTGATTCCGGAACTTGGGAAAAATTCGAAAGAAAGAGCGAATTTTGAAAATGCGATTGTTCCATTTGAAAAACGTGAAGTTGTTGTGTACGAAAATCGAAAGAAAATCTGTGAGGAAATAAAAAAGAATCTCGATGTGAATTTTGATCTTTTCATGATAACAGGCCAAGTACCAGACGAAGATCGTTTTGGGAAAATAATAGAATTACTCCGTTTAGATCATCTGGAACAAAATGAAGTTGGGTTGATCCATGAATTGATCCGGAAAGGCGCTGATAGATTTCATCTCCCAGGTGAAGTTCTAGGCGCTACGGACGTAGTTATGCACACAATTCCAACCACGGATAATCTCCCTGTTAATTCAAAGCAATATCGTTTCCCAGTCATTCATAAAGAAGAAATACGAAAACAGGTTGAAGAATTACTTGAGGCAGGGTTAATTCGAGTATCAGGATCGCCGTATAATACACCTGTATGGGTAGTGCCGAAAAAACCGGACTCTCAGGGAAATGCGCGGTGGAGAATGGTGCTCGATTTCCGTCAGTTGAATGAAAAAACGATTGGCGATGCTTATCCATTGCCGAATATAATCGATATTCTAGATCAACTGGGCGGTGCCCGATATTTCTCAGTTTTTGATTTGGCCTCCGGATTCTATCAGATAAAGATGCATCCGGATGATTGCCATAAAACAGCCTTTACCACTCCATATGGTCATTATGAGTATGTCCGAATGCCTATGGGTCTGAAAAACGCGCCACCTACCTTTCAAAGGGCTATGGATATGGTGTTGAGAGGACTCCAAGGGCAGGAACTATTCGTATATCTTGACGATATCGTGATTTACGCTAAAACGTCGGAAGAACACCAGGAAAAATGCTTAAGACTATTCGATCGATTGCGACAAGCCAATTTATCATTACAGCCAGATAAGTGCGAATTTTTAAAGAAAGAAGTGGTATATTTGGGCCATATTATCGGTGATTCATGATTAAAACCGGATCCGAAAAAATTAACAGCCGTGCGAGAATTCCCAAGACCAAAAAATGTTAAAAATATTCGACAGTTCTTAGGACTCACAGGATATTATCGGCGTTTTATCGAGGGATACGCACGATTGGCTAAACCATTATCAACACTTTTAAAAAATGATGTTCCGTTTCTATGGGATAAAAATCAGGAAGAAAGTTTTCAAGAATTGAAAGATCGGCTCTGCACAGAACCAGTGTTAATTTTTCCCGATTTTTCAAAACCATTTGTCGTTACTACAGACGCCTCTGGCTATGCCATAGGCGGAATTTTGTCTCAAGGCCCAATAAATAAAGATAAACCAATAGCATACGCTTCACGTACACTCAATAGTGCAGAAAGTAGATATGATACATATGAAAAAGAGGCTTTGGCAATCGTGTACAGTGTCTTGCATTTCCGACCGTATCTTTACGGTAAACGTTTTACGTTGGTCACCGATCACAAGCCATTAATATGGTTTAAAACTTGTAAGGACGGAAATGCTCGCGTACTTCGTTGGAGGCTAAAACTGGCCGAATACGAGTACGACGTGGTGTATAAAGCGGGGAAAACAAACGTTAACGCAGATGCGCTATCGCGAAATCCCGTTCCGCAACAAGAAGAAGTCCCTGAAGAAGAAATTTTCGCAGTTGAGACCCGCTCGAAAAAAGGTTTAACTGAGGAAGAAATCAGGGAATTGCTCGAGGGAGAAGAGAGTGATGCCCCAGTCGAAGATGAAGAAATTAATATCGAGGAAATCGAAAAAGAGGAAGATCCGGAGATTCAGTGGAAGGAGTCTTTAAATTCGGATGAATTAGCTGAGATCGAGGAAAATTCTCCCGAGGAAAGTAATTCACCCCCGAAAGAGACGAACACCACGTTGAATTCTCTGGAAAGGAAGAAAATTACGTTAAAAAAATCAAAGATAGAAAAACCCCCTCGAATCCCAGTCCAATCAGAACCAAGAATCACGAGAAGTCAGACTAGATTAAAATCACCATCAATCCCATCAGTTAAGGAAAGTATTCAAAAGGAGGATATTCAACAGGTTTCGACGCCTGACGAATCATCCGACGACGAAGAAATTCCAAAGAAAAAGAAAAATAGGAAAATTCCAGCAATCAAGGAATCTGATGAGGAAAAAGAGACCTCCGGTTCGGAAGACAATAGCAGCGATAAAAATTTCGACGAGAAAGAAAATAGCGATGATGAAAATTTTAGGGAAAACCATCCTGAAGAAAATAGCGAAAATGAAGAGGAAAAAGATATAGGACCGCGAATAATAGATGAGGAAATAATACCTCGGAATATTATTCAGTCTAGAGATCTTTTCTTCACGAGAAAAGACACACTGGCCTACTTCTTGAACATCCGAGGGGAACCCTTTGACCTAGGGTCGCGTAAACTGAGCGACCGTGGAGAATTACCGTACTTTCCTGACCTGCAGCTGGGACATGCTTACGGGGTGAAAAAAGGAAACAGGTACCACGTGGCCCTGCCGGTGAGCGATGATTCTGGAGAGGGAATGTCATTGACCCTCGGACATATTAAGGACGTAATAGCCAGTCTTCGCGAAATGACAAATAAATTGAACATCCAGAGTATTAGCATTGCAAAAACCGACACTGTGGGAAATATCCCATGGGATAATATAATTACTGAATTGCGACTAGGCTTTTTAAGAAGCCCCGTGAATATAATCATCTGTCACGGTATAATTCGGTATCCGAGCAAAGAGGAACGTGAGGAAATAATGAAAGAAATGCACAGTTCACCTGTGGGTGGACATAGAGGCGTTACGAAAACATTTAATAGAATCCGTCAACATTATTATTGGGAAAAAATGAAAATAGATATTCAACATTTTATTCAACGATGTTTAGCTTGTCAATTAAAAAAATGCGTCAGAGTTAAAACTCGCCAACCCATGATTATTACAGATACACCGGGTTCGGCCTTTGATAAAGTTGCAATAGATATTGTCGGTCCTTTGCCAAAAACAAAAAGCGGCAATGAAAATATATTAACGATTCAAGATCAATTAACAAAATTCTGCTTAGCAATTCCTATACCGGATGCCACCGCTACCACGGTGGCAAGAGCTTTAATTCAGAATTTTATCACGTTGTTCGGAGCTCCTAAGGCAATTCTCACAGATCAAGGTCGCAATTTCATGAGTAAACTACTTCAGAGAGTCGCGAAAACATTTCGCATAAGGAAAATTCGCACAACTGCTTTTCATCCGCAATCGAATGGATCTCTAGAAAGATCGCATCATGCGCTGGGTGAATATTTGAAGCAATATGTAGGAAAAGAATTCGAGTGGGATGAATGGGTTCATCTCGCAATTTTTAACTATAATACGAGCGTACATGAAGGAACAAAACATACTCCATATGCTCTAGTTTTCGGTAAAATAGCCCGAGTGCCATCAGGGGACCCTCTACGAGTAGAAGATAAATTGCCAGATTACGACGATTATCTCGTAAAACTCGTTACTCAATTGCACGAGGTTCGAAATATGGCTAGAGCAAATTTAATCGAGTCTAAGGAAAAATCGAAGGTCATATATGATAAGAGAACAAATCCGAAAACGTTCAAAAAGGGCGACTATGTGTTTTTGCAGAACGGTCCTAAGGCCAAAAAGCTCGAAGATCAGTACACAGGGCCGCATGAGATTGTAGAGGTAATGGGTAGAGGCAACGTTAAGATCAAGATAGGTAGGAATGCAAAGGTCGTGCATGAAAACCGACTTAAGCATTCCTATCTGACCCCAGCATGAGGAATGAAAAAGTGTGATTCAGAGTATAAGGATATTAATGATAGGTAGAAATAAACCTGACATAACTAGCAAGAAATTATTACAGACATGGATCCCCGTCTGCATGAACAATATGAGGCGATGGAGGCAGTATTGGGGCACCTCGTCCAACGAATGTTAGACGTAGAGGATGATCCCGAGGACGTCATGGTCCTGTTGGGTCACGCTGTAAATATTGCAAGGAGGGAAGCCGGGTGGCTCCCGGTTTACCTCAAACAGGTGATCCAGCGGGTGGTAGTCCTGAGAATGATGGGGATGGGATATGGGATGGAGACGGCGGTGCAAAGGCTATCCGCGCAGGTATGCGTTGTGGTTTGCCGTCTCACGTACAACGAGCAGCAGCGTGAGTTCACGGCGACGGCGTCCACGAGCGGGGAAGCCGGGTACGAGGCTGCCCTCAGTATGGGACAATGGGTATACGGGCAGAGACTACCATTGTTAGCCGAATATTTAAGAAGGCAAGCGGCGGCGAACGAGGAGGAGCTCGCCGAGCGGAGGAGGGTTCGGCGTTACCGGAGAAATGGCTAGGCGATAGAAAATAAATAAATAAATAAATAAAGTAAAATAAAAAAATAAAAAAAAAAATAATAATACAAATAATGATAATAATAGGAATAGCGATAGAAAGTAAAATAGCATAGATATAGGAGAATATCGAATAATGGTATTGAAACAAATATAATAATAACCATGAAAATAAATAATGACGATGAGGAATAGGTGTGGAAAAGAAACTAGGCGTTATTAATCCGCTGTTCCTAAAACTAATCCGTACATATCTCTTCCACTCTCCTTAAAGATAGATATATGGGTAGGAAAAAAAGAAAAACCCCGAAACTACGATTATTTTCTTCTATTTTTTTTTCTCTATTTTGCAGCAAGAACCAAAATGGCTGCGATCAATAAAACTCCGATAACATTGCTTGATGAGTATACGATGAAACGGGGACAGGGGGCGCGATACGTGTGCCTCCGAGAGGACGCGAGGTCAAAACCTGCCGTTTTTGAGTATAAAGTCACCAGTCCAGGGGCTAGTGCTTGCGGCATAGGCTCATCAAAGCAGAAAGGTCGTCACGCGGCGGCAGCCCTTCTCTTAGAGAAACTTAAGGCAAAGGAGGGAAAGAAGGAGCACAATAAAGCGAAGGTTGCCAAACAGAAAGAGGGCAGTAATAATCAAGCCATATGCCAAACTCACGAATCGCGAGAACAAATCCTAACCTTCCGCGCGAGAGAAATTCTGCGTGGATTCGCCGTATCGTTCCTTCGTCAATTATCTGATAGGGTGGAAGCCGCCGGAAATTGGATAAATGAGGGATGCATGATCGCATATCGAGAGGAGTTGCAGAGAATTTTACGCCCCTGGGGGCGATACCTTATTCGCACGAACCATTATGGCCTAGATAAAATTAAGGTCATTTGGACCGTGAGTGGACGTCCGGGGGTTACTCAGGGAAGAGAAGGATATGATCTCTTGAAACTGGACATCGAAGTATTTCAAGCCATAATAGAGGCCCTCATGGGCATACAAGACTGGGAGTTAACGGTTTAACCACCCCTCCATGCGTCCCCTCCGGTAAGCAGGGCTGTTAGTCAGTAAAAATACCCATCAAACATCACCTATCCTCGCTTACTCCAATCTTAAGCTTATGTGATATGTCCTTTAACGCTTTTAGGGAAATACTAATTTGAGATAGGAAAGAAAGGAAAATTGAAGAAAATCTTTTGAAAAAAATTACGAAATTTTTTTAAATGAAAAAAAAAAAAACAAAAAAAAAAAAAAAAAAAAATTTTAATCGAATAAATAAATAAAAATTTAAGCTATGGAAATTATGGAAATATATGACTAAACATACATAAGTAAAATCACCGCAAGGGAAAAGTAACTTCATTCAAATTTTTGTAGCTGAATACAGTGAACGCTACTCGAATTTCTTCTATCCGATAAAATCTCAGAAAAAATGATTTAAAGAAAGTTTAACGCGTTGTAAATTTGAAGGCTGAATTCAAATGAAATAGCTCAAAGGGGAAGGGGGGGGGTAAACCCTAATCCTTTTATTTTTATGTTATTTAGATAAATACGGGTAAGCATGATAAAGATGATAGTAGTCCTACTGGTCTGGGGAATATTAATACCCTCGCCAGGAGGGGCGATTGTGGGATACGAGTGTGGAACATCGGCATCCAATATAACCACTCTATCGTTGTTAAATGTTGAAGAGTGCGATATACCACAGACAGTATTGAACATTTCAACAGTGCACATTCAATTTTTGCAAATAGACGAATATACTTCAATTCAAGTACGCCAATGTAAAGTCGAAGTATCTCGCGATGTTCGGAAGTGCGCGATGTTTTCTCATAATAGTGACGTTCATAACGGGAAGGCTTCATATTTGTTGGATGTAACAAGGGAAGCCTGCATACGGATGCACATACACGGGTCCTTGATGATAGACGCAGCAATAATTTCGGGAGTTTCCTCTAATGAAAGCGTGAGTTATCCGGTATTATTAGCGGGAAACTTGGACACGAACGGGGGATGCTCAGGGAGCGCGTACTCTGACTATTACGGGAGTTGGACGGATGTGATTGTGCCCGCCGACGTAAAAATCACTATGAGAGACTATAGAGCTCGAGTGGGAGTGAAAAATGATAGAGTCTATTTAAATTCAGGAGTGCGATGCCAATTGAACAAGGGTCAGTGCATCGACATGGAGGGAGGCCACACCTTTTGGGATCCGGTGCCTCAAGATGACTGCAGGGGAAATAAATACAGCATCCTGTATACAGGAATGGCTGAAAAAGTTTCGGATCAAAATTCGGTAGTGATGTATTCGTTAACCGCGTCAGACATTACTTTCGCGCTTACAACGAAGGGATCTTTCAATTTGTGCGATCAAGTTATAATGCGAACGGAGCATCCGCGGTTACTCATTCACGAAATTCGCGAAGGTCAAGGACATATAAAAGGGAATAAAGTGGACGTAAATAATATGGACCTTTTCGCGTATATAAATTCAAAATTCGTGTACGTAGAGCGGCATATAAAAACACAATTGCAACAGTTATATTACGATGTGTTGGTACAAAAATGTTCTCTCGAAAGAGAAATGTTGAAAAACCGACTCGCGATCGCGACTCAAGCTCCCGACGAATTCGCGTATCACCTGATGCAAGGACCAGGATATATGGCGGTCATCTCAGGGGAAGTGGTACACATCGTCAAGTGTATTCCAATGGAGGTCAAGGTTCGCCACGTGGAGAATTGTTACACTCAGTTACCAGTAACGGAAGGGAATAACACATATTTTATGGCTCCAAGGACGCACGTGTTGATGAAAACGGGAACCCAAGTGACCTGCAATAAACTCGTACCACCAATGTATTTTGTCGAAGGAGAATGGTACGGTATGGCACCAGGACCCGTACACGTATATCCACCTGGCACCATGAAGCCAATGACTAAGACAACCTGGAAATATAAAGATACGAAGTCTCTCGCTACAAGTGGAATTTATACCTCCGCGGACCTGGACCAATTAAGGGAGCACGTGATGTTTCCCGCGGAACGTCCGGGAGTATTAAATAAAGTCGCGAGAGGAATGATGGGGAAAACAAATGGGATGGAAGGAGGATCGGTCGCGAATCTTTTAGACGGTCCCGAATTCGAAAATATCATCGAATCCGCGTGGAAAAAGACCTGGGAAAAATTTCTCGCGTTTGGACACGTTAGCGCAGGGTTAATAGGGATTTTTATGCTAATACGCGTGATTAAATTGATGATTGACACGATAATTCATGGATACGCTTTGCACACTGTGTACGGGTGGTCCATCTATTTGATAGGAGCCATATGGGATTCAGTAACCAATTTATTGATACATCTCAAAAGGGGAGTCAATCAAACAGCCCAACCCGAGTCGGTAGGAAAAGAAGCAAAAGAGACTGAAGTAAAAGAAAATATCAGGGAAACGGTAATAGATGTGCAGGAAAAGCCAGATAAAATTCAGGAAAAGGTTAAAAACTCCGGCGTAGAAGGGCAAAATACGAAGCTCATACTCTATCCAACGTTGCCTAAATAATTCTTGGGGTACAACCGTCTCTTCTATCGCACTATCTTCCCAGCATGCATAATCGTTGAGTGAAATTATTAATCCGGTAGTTTAAGACATTTCTAATAGGACAAATCGTTGCTTATTTCGGAAAAAAAGGCACATCCCACAATGAAGCCTTTCGGAGCGGACTCAATCACCCTCAAGGTGACGGTGAACCAGGAGTGGCCGCAGTACGGTCCATCAGGCATGGAGGATGAATTTGAGTATTGGGAGGTCAGAGAGGGGCTCTGGGCACCACCGGAGTGGAATTTACTGGCAAGGGCGGTTTCGCTGTGCTGGGCCATTGCCGTGCAGAATAACGGAGGGGATTGGATAGAGATAGGAGGATATCGATACAGACTAAGGGAAAATATTATTCTGCCCGAGGGGCAAGAACTGGACAAAATTGTTTTTAAGGGCGATTTAGATTGGGATTTGATAGACGAAGTAGAGGAGGAAGAGATAGAGGAATTGGAGGGAGAAGGGGCTCCAGCCGCCTGATGGTGATTGGTTTAATTTCCCTTAACGTAAAGTGAACATTCACAATTTTTTGTTTCCCTTATTAAATTCTCTTAATCAAATCGTAATAATAATAGAAAAAAAAAAAAAAAATTTATTATATTCTTTAATTATTTTAATTTGGAAAACTTTTTCGATTACTATTATTATTATGTTCTTTTATTATTATTAATTTCTTTTTTTTCCTATTTAAAAGAAAGAAAAAAAACAAAAAAATCACTCCTATTATGTTCTTTCAATTATTATTATTACTATTATTATTATTATCATTATTTTTCTTTTTCCCTATTCGGGAAAAACTTATTATGATTGCGTTCTTTTATTATTTGAATTTCTTTTCGGAAAAAAAAAAAAAAAAAACATTATTATTATTGTATTCTTTAATTATTTTAATTTGGAGAACTTTTTCGATTACTATTATTATTATGTTCTTTTATTATCATTAATTTTTTTCTCCTATTCAAAAAGAAAAAGAGGAAAAAAAATACCACTACGTCACTTCACACTAAAGTATTTTAAAAGGAAAAAGTGTTCCCGTATTACTAAGACAACCCGGTCAAATAAAAAGGGAATTATTAATTTATATGCTTCGTTAAATTCATTTAGGCCGGATTATCCATATGATAGGACCAACAGTATCCCCTATCCAAACCCAATTCATATTCCTGTCCTAATCACGATAATTTTTTTTTTCTATATATAACGTTTTGCTTTATCATCTACATCAATTACATTTCCTTTTACTTAATTATAGTTCTATCGACATCTATTTACCAGAGATAAAATATTGTTTTCATTTGCTTGTTTTAATTGCTTGCCTTAATGCTCTGGTAAACGGTCGAAGTATTGGTAAATAGTTTATTGCACTTAATCGATAATTCTAGTTTGGTGTTGGTACTGCTTGATTTCAAATATTGCTTGAAGTAAGATTAAATTGAATAGAGTAAAATCATAAGAAAGAGGGGAAAGAGGAACGACGGTGAACATCAAGAAGAAGACATCGATTGAGGAAATTCCATCCATACAAGAAGACATCAGTTAAGGAAAATCGGATCATCTCTAATCATCTCTAATCAACCAACCTCCTTGAGGTGAAGTTCCCTCCAACAGGACGCTTTCCATAGAACAATTTACGAGATTGTCGCGCTCAGCAGCACAGATCAGGGAGCCGTTTAAAACAAAAAAAGGCACGTACGAGGTCCTGAAGGATTCTTTCCAACATTTATGAAATTGTTTTTTTTTATTAACATCGATGTACTTATTTTGTATACTCCGAGTTCGTCTTTCTGTTCGTTTATCTTATTTTTACAGATTATGGATCAATTCGACCATGAGCTGACCCAGGAATCGCTAAGATGTGCCTCTTCCGAGGTCGAGCGCCGTTCTTCGAAGCGACGCTCGTTTAAGGGGGGAGGTGTTACGTCCCGCGACTTTCGGGATTTCTCATCGTCCACGGGTTTACCTATATCGGGTATTTCTCGAGGAAAAATGCGCATGAGAGGGAAACACGGTCAAGGCGAGGATCTATCCTTACGGTGGTCATATTCCCACCAATTCTCGAATTGCAGGCCATAGCGACAGCGTTGACGCCTCACGCATCAACGCATACCATCGAGGAGAATTTCGAGCGAAGTAATTATAATGCCGAAAGGAAAGATGGTATATCAAATATCTTAAACATCCGCGGAGATACGGACTCCGAGAAAATAGCGATAGGGCCTCTGTCGGGCCAAGCGACGCGGGCATTAAAATCTTTGAAAGCGCGTGGCACACACACTAAATTCGAGATACTCACGTACACTAGCGTGTGTCCACACCGACGCCGTCATGAATGATACGTAGAGTAATGATATTAATACGTACGATCAGTGGTTCTTCCCTTTCATTTTTAGTAATGAAATAATTTTGAAATCCCGAAAGTCCGAAAAATAGGACAATAAAGTCAAGTCAAGTCTAAATTCAAGAATGGAAATTATTGCCTGGGTCAGGTCGGTCGAATCAGAAAATAGATTTATTTTTTTTTTTGGAAAAAAAACACAAACATAAAAAGCGCAGAGGAAAAATTCCTCTTGAGAATATTGAATTTCGCTGCTTGAAAGTTTCAAGATGGTTGGGTTTTGCGATGATTTATTAGGGTAGAAGAAAAAAAAGGGAAAGGAACATGCGGAAAAAAATGACGAAAGAAAAGAACACCACTGCGTCGTGAAAAGAGCACACGTGGCTCTTCGAGAATTAGTCACCCTGCGGGGAAAGAGAAAGGAAATCGCTTGGAGATGGAGAGCACTTCAGTGCAACCCAATATCTATTTATTTCCAACGTTTATAGTTGAGATTTTCAAGCAGAGGAACATATCGAATATATTAAACATCCGGGCGTAATTAAATTTATCAACTCTCAAAGAAAAATAAGTCCGCGCGAGAGAGAATTAGCGAGGCAGGCGTGAGTGTTTGTCCAAGGGTCCGAGGAAATCTCCTCGCGCCCCGCGGACGACACGAGGCCCGCTGCCCCCTTGAATCGCGTCGTTCTCTCTCGCACAACAGGCTGCTACAGAGGATACACGCCATATATGGGCACAAGTAATATTCAAAAGCATTTCTTTTTTTTTTGTATGAAAAGACAAATTAAAAATCTCAGGAGAAATTTCGCCTCAAAGAATACGAGCGGATTATTATTAATTATGAATGCATGTATGAATGATTTGTTCCAGGCTAATACAAAAATTTATTTATTTCAAATGATAGAATTCACATAAAAATTTTATTAAAAATCAGGAAATTCCAATAATACAGATTTTATTCCAAAATAATGATTTCAAGTAGGAAAATTCAAACAAAGGGTTTTAATTAAAATGACCAAATTCTAATTTTGGATGATACAATTCAAATAAGAATTTTTGTATCTTTTCTAATAATTTGTCAATTGAATCTTTGGACCCTTTAATCTTTATTGACAGAAGTAATTGAAATGTTAAAATATTCATTATAATAATTTTATCAGCGCATTTTTTTTCCCTCCATAGAAAATCAGTTCAATAAATAAGGAAAATTTACCATTTTGAGATTGTAAAATCATCGAATTTTTTGGAAATTACGAAACAGTTTATTGAAAGAAATTATTTGAATAAAAAAAAAAAGAAAAAAATAAGACAAAATGAAATAATTCATTTAACTAAAAGTAAAATTTATTAATTTAAAGACTCTCCCTCTCTTGCAAGCAAACGATGGGAGGAGTCGAAGGGAAAAGAGGAAATGCAGAGCAGTGGAGCAAAGAAGGAGAAAGAAATATGAATTTGTCATAGGAAAGAGAGTGAGAGAGTCATAGCCGAAAATTAAGCCAATTGGAAGTATCGATGAGTGAGAGAGTCCAAGCGCGCGTGCGAGAGCGAAAGAGAAGAGAGGGATGGTCAGAGCCTCCGTGGCGGGGCCTAGAGCGCGGCGGGAGCCCAAGCGAGGGCGGGAGTAAGAGAGAGGGAGAGCGAAAAAGAGACCCCTCGACTCCCTGTACGCGCGAAAATTTACATAAAAATTGAAAATTAAAAATTGAAAATTGTCCTCAAACCTGCGAATTATAAAAGTATGGACGAATGAAAGTAATTCGGTATAAAAAAATTAAGTTCAATTATAGTTTAATTATTGTAAAAAACTAGGATGACCAGCGAGGTGGAGGGGAGAACCAAGGCGTGAACGTCTTGGAGACAAGGGACGAATTACCCCTTCCCGAAGCTAAGCGGGTCATGATTATAAAAACGCGTGTCAAGAAGCACACGTACCCTTAATCATCTTCGGACTTTGCGCGCTTCAAGTATTCCACGACACTCGTCTCAATATTCATTAAATATTCAGTTCTGGAAAAGTTTTGTCGAGATTTTGAGTGTGGTTTTATTCAACATAATTGTTAAAGCATCTTTCTTTTCCTCCGAATATATTTCTTTCTTTCCGTCAAATCTTTATGCGCAACTCTGATAACCATAATTTCAAATATTTTTTATTCTAACCTTACTATTGACGTGATCATAAATATTGTGCGGGATCATCGAGTGAATTGTGTGGAAAAAAAAAGAGAAATAGATCTGTGAATCCTTGTGTGGAGCTGTGAAAAATATAAGCAACCAAAATATCGTAAACAGTGCCAGTTTAGTATCTTCAAATCGCCTTTCCCTTCGTTGCATCGAGCTATCCTGCGTTTCATCGTTTTGGGATTGTTTTCATCGTCGGATTCATTGGATTTCTCGGGATTCATCCCCGTTGTTTGAGCTCTGATTCCTGGCTTCATCTCCGTCGTTCAACCTCTTGTCACCGGACTCATCGACGTCTTTCGATTCATCGTCATTGCAGCCCGTCTGCCATTTCTCACCCCTCAAAGAGAACAACACCAGGTAAGAAAGGAGAGAATTAGAAAAATTGTCTTTCGCATGAGAATTTCGCAATCCAGGGGAACATGATCTCGACGTCCCGCGAGGATCTCTCCCGGTGGGTTGACCGATTTCCCTCACCGAATTCTCGCGACATTTTTGTCGGAAAAACTAGCAAGTTATGAATAAATTAAATTTTCCTCCTGCACCTCTGATTTCAAGGAAATAATTTTCCTTCAAATTTTAATAATTTTGGAAAATAATTTCGTTTCAAATATTCGCTTCCGAAAAAAATTAATCTTATTTCTAAATTTTAATAATTTGAAAAATAATTTTGGTTTTAAATATTCATTCCTGAAAATTAGTTTTGTTCCAAAACTTTGTGAAATAATTTCACTCAAAAATATTCATTTCCGAAAATTAATTTTGTTTAAGTTGTAATAACTTTTGAGAAATGATTCATTTTAAAAATCTACTTTCGGAAATTGATCTTGTTTCCGGACTTGAATAACTTTTGGAAAATAACCTCATTTTAGATGTTCACTTTTGAAATTAATTTTGTTCTAAAATTTTTATAATTTTCATGACTATTTTCATAATTAAAAATTGTAATTTCTGTTTTGTTTCCCTTTTCATTTTGTGTGCCCTGTTGATAGGCCCAATGACTCTGCTGATGAAAGGTTCTTGCGGAAAAGGTTACGGTTTATTCTGAAATTGTTCTCCCCTTCAATTATTTAACGTTAACCTCAGAATGATCAAACCAGAAGAATTAACAGCGTGGTTAGGGGTCGCGGTCATTGCCGTACTCGCTATTGTGATTTTCATCATGACCTATTTGATCATTAGGGATAAATCCTCCCAATCTCGCGTTCACTTCCCATGAGACGAATCTAGCGAGCTATGAATAAATTAAGTTTTCTCTCTGTTCCCCCGATTTCAGGAAAATGATTTTGCTTCCGATTTTTGTTTAGACCTGAAAAATAATTTTATTTTAAATTCTATCTCTGAAAATAAATCATGAACTTAAGGTAATTCTGGAGAAAAACTCCGAAAAATAATTTCTCAAATTTCAATTATATCATTTCGATTTTTAAAAGCTGGATTTTGAATTTTAATCGTTTTCAAGGGATTTCCATGAAAAATAATTTTGCTTCAAGTTTAACTATTTCTAAAAATAATCTTGTCCCAAAAATTTCATTTCTATGAGGAAGAGTGCGTTTCAAATTTGACTTCTTCCTGGAAGGAAACAGCTAACCTCGTTTCTACTCCCGAGAGATTGACTTTTAATCCTAGATGTTTCCGAAAGACCTTGCTGAAGGGTGAATTTTAGGTTATAGGAATTTCCGAATTTCCTTTCAAATTCTTATTTTCAACAATTAATTCCGTTTTAAATTCCCATCATTTCTGAAAATTAATTTTATTTCAAATACTTATTTTCGGAATTCAATTTTGTTTTGAATATTAATAATTTCTGAAAATAACTCCATTTCAAATTCTTATTTCCAAAAATTAATTTTGTTTTTAAATTCCCATCATTTATGAAAATTAATTTTATTTCAAATACTTATTTTCGGAAATCAATTTTGTTTTAAATATGAATAATTTCTGAAAAATAACTCCATTTCAAATTCTTATTTTCAAAAATTAATTTTGTTTTTAAATTCCCATCATTTCTGAAAATTAATTTTATTTCAAATTCTTATTTTCGGAATTCAATTTTGTTTTAAATATTAATAATTTCTGAAAAATAATTCCATTTCAAATTCTTACTTTCAAAAATTAATTTTGTTTTTAAATTCCCATCATTTCTGAAAATTAATTTTATTTCAAATTCTTATTTTCGGAATTCAATTTTGTTTCAAATATTAATAATTTCTGAAAAATAATTCCATTTCAAATTCTTACTTTCAAAAATTAATTTTGTTTTTAAATTCCCATCATTTCTGAAAATTAATTTTATTTCAAATACTTATTTTCGGAAATCAATTTTGTTTTAAATATAGATAATTTCTGAAAAATAACTCCATTTCAAATTCTTATTTTCAAAAATTAATTTTGTTTTTAAATTCCCATCATTTCTGAAAATTAATTTTATTTCAAATACTTATTTTCGGAATTCAATTTTGTTTTAAATATTAATAATTTCTGAAAAATAACTCCATTTCAAATTCTTATTTTCAAAAATTAATTTTGTTTTCAAATTCCCATCATTTCTGAAAATTAATTTTATTTCAAATACTTATTTTCGGAAATCAATTTTGTTTTGAATATTAATAATTTCTGAAAAATAATTCCATTTCAAATTCTTATTTTCAAAAATTAATTTTGTTTTTAAATTCCCATCATTTCTGAAAATTAATTTTATTTCAAATTTTAAATAATTTTGAAAATTAATTTCATTTTAGATATTCATTTCCGAAAAATCAACTTTATTTCCACATTTTACTAACTTGAAAAATAATTTCATCTTAAATATTCCTTCCCGAAAAATTGATTTTATCTCTAAATTTTATTAACTTGGGAAATAATTTCATTTTAAATATTCATTACCGAAAAATTAATTTTATTTCTAAATTTTACTAACTTGGAAAATAATTTCATTTTAAAGAATTAACTTTGTTTCTGAATAATAATAATTTGAAAAATAATTTGGTTTTAAATATTCATTCCTGAAAATTAGTTTTGTTTAAAAACTTTGAGAAATAATTTCACTCTAAAGTATTCATTTCCGAAAATTAATTTCGTTTAAATTTTAATAACTTTTGAAAAATGATTCATTTTAGATATCCACTTTTGGAAATTGATTTTATTTCCGGAAGGTTATTGTATTCCGGAGCCTCGCAACCGAACGCTATCGAGACAATTACCCTTGTTTAGTTCAGATTTTTCCTTTATTTTCTTCCGTCATTTAAATTCAATTCCAAGAATCAATTCCGTTCTACATTACAAACCGTCGGCCCCCGGCGAATCAGTTGTTGGTACAGGCTACCATACCGGCCAGTGGCTGATATCAAAAGGCCCCGAAGGTTACACATAAATCACACACGAACAAATCCGAAGGTTCTGACGGGTTAGATCGGCTGACCCAGGCAATCCTGCCAGTCAGTGACTAACCACGAAGGTGATTCCCTAGGATTACACACAAGCTCTGGGACCCGGAACACACAGTTGTTGGTACAGGCTACCATACCGGCCAGCGGCTGCTGATGTGAAACCTCTCAGAGCAACACAAATACTACTCAATCCGAAAACCTCCTCAAATATTCCTGATTTTATCTCCTAAAAAAATGATTATCTGTAGGAGGATAATTTTCGCTCGTGGACGGTTCTGGTTGGCTGCGGAAAAATAATTTTCCGGTTCAAATGGATTTATGAATAAAAAAACAAAATCATTTTCCACTCCAAGTAATCTTTCAAGGATTTATATTTTCCCACTTTTAAAAATTCTAAATGAATATTTTTCGGTCTCTTGTAGTAGTTCTGAACGTTTGGAGAAAGTAAATCTTCATCGGTGATGGTTTCTTTTGTTGGATATTTCCGGAAAAATAATTCCTGCACGGAAAGTCGTTGCGCTACCGATCAGAAAAAATCACTTAACGATGAATCCTATCGTCGAATTACGAATCGCGACCCTGTTAATGATCTTTTGTTTGCTCATCCTGGTTGCTTTAACGTGCTGGGTTTATTTTAAAAATCAAAAGAAATCCATTCCCATTAAAATCGTTTCGCGTGTAAAATTCTCCCCGGCTGAGAGAAATCACCCTGTTCAATCCGGAGGAATTGCAGCAGCGGTTTAATCGAGATCCCTGTTCATACGCGACCTTTATAATTTTCGACTATGCAATTTTTCAACATATTATCTTTTTTTTGTGTTGTCGCCATATTCCAACGTTTCAGTTACAATCCGTTATTTAAGACACCGAGCTCAATAAAATACACTCTCACGGCCGTCCTGAGCAATTTTCCGCAAGGTTAGGCTCGAAAAGGCCACTTGTCCAGCAGAACGCTGCTATTTCGAAAAACGTGTAAAGGAAGGGTTTTATCTCTTCTTGACCGAGATGAAAAGCCAGCCGGCTGAGACGTAACAATGGGATCCGGAACAACACTCTTTTCAAGATTCTTGGAGATCTTGTAAGTAAAAAAATCTTGTGAAGAATCTTTCCAAGAATCTTGTAAAGAGTCTCGTTCAGGATCCAATGCTTGACTCTTTACAAGGTTTTTGGAAAGATTCTTAAAGTGCCCATAACTCGGCGACGAGAGGTCGCAAGACAATTTTTTTTTTATTCCTCCGTGGAAGACTCTCGGCGAGCGTGGGTTAGGTTACATCCTGTATAGTAAATACAATATAATAGAATTGCAGATTAAAACCATATGCAAGCATAATAATCACAATGTTTCGAAAGATTTTATCGCGTTAATATTTTTCATAAAAGCGCATTAAGGTTGGTTGCTGAATTGTTTGAGGATTTTTCAGCATACATTCTCCATCAAAAGGCTGAAAGGGATCTCATCAATGTTTCTTACAATGCATTTACGATAGATTTAGAAGCTAATGCAGCCTATCGTGACTATGGATACAGTATCATTTCATATTTGAAAAAACACGGCTACTTAGCTATAAGAATTACTTGATTTACAAAACGCGCATTTTGTCACACGTACATTTTTCTTATTTTGTATTAATAATTCAAGATCAGGGTAGCGAAATTTTTAATGAAAAAGTAACGCATTAACCATTAATTTTTTAATGGTTAATGAAAATGATTTCCATTTCAATTTAATAATTAATGGAAAATATTTCTATTAATCATTAACCATTAAATTTTTATTTATTTATTTTCTTTTATTCTGAAAATTGCAAAAAAAAAATACATAAATAAATAGAAAATTACTAACTAAAAAAAAAAGTTAGTAAGTTTTTATTTATTTATTTTGTTTGGCCCTTTCAAGAATAAAAGAAAATAAATAAATGAATGAATAAATAAATAAAAATGTAATGGTTAATCGAAATATTTTCCAATAACCATTAAAATGCAAATGCATTACAAAAAGTAATGCATTACTTGCAACCCTGTTCAAGATGTTGATTTTAAACTGATTATCGATAGGAAAGCTTTGATATGTTGCTTTAGTATTACCGATAAAGACTCAGTCAAGAAGAGTTTTTTCGAATTTTCAAAATAATGGCAAACACATTTTTTGCTGTAACGAACATTATCTTATGAAGGTAAACATTATAGTGGATGTAATGCAATACAGAACAGAATGCATGAACGGAATGTTCAAAAGAATCTTTACAAGAATCTTGAAAAATAATCTTTCGAGGAATTTTTCAAAAACCATTGGAGAGACTGCTGCAAAGGATTTTAATATAACAGGTACGGTGGATAAACACTCGCAAAGAAACTTGGCAATACTTCGGTATACATAATATCATCAAGGTTTCCAAAAATTCATTTCCAATATATTCGGAAGCAAATGCTGCTCATCGTGACTATGGAAAAAGTTTTTTTTATAATTAAAAATAGCGCAGCTACTTAGCAATTAGGATTCTTTATTTTGAACAACCGCACATGTTGTCGCACGTCTTTCTCATCTCGTATTGAAAATCCAAGGGGGTTCTTTGAAACTGATCAACAATGTGAAAGCTTCAAGGAGCGTTTATTTAGCGGAAATGGTTGTAATTTGGCATAACGGTTATTTAATATGTAATCTAAACATCTGTGCAGTTAGAATAAGTTTGTCCGTCCTGAACCCGAGATATTCACACTCAAAGTTGGCTTAATTTATACGTAAGGCATTGAACATGCATGGTGCATAGGTACATTATTAATTTTACCGTCATAACAAAAATTACGAAGTTGATATAAAAAACGCAGGGAAGTTCGAATGGGATGTCACGAATTACGTGGGAGAAAAAGCCCGGATGATTTACGATGTAGTTTCCAAAAAGTAACCATTCGAATCCGATAGTTTAGGTATTATAAGATAAATTGTGGGAGCGAAGAAGCGCATGGAGGGGAAACGGAACGGCAATCGTAACCAATCAGAACGATGCCACAATCGTCGTGCTCATTCTCTCTCTCTCTCTCACACTGTCACGCACACACACACACACACACACACACACGCGCGCGCGCGCACGCACACGCACGCACGCACACACGCACACATATGAACACGCACACACACGCACATACACGCGCACACGCACACACACGCACGCACACTCACGCACACGCACACACGCACACACGCACATACATGCACACACGCACACACACACACACACACGCACGCACACATGCACACACAATCACAGACAGAAGAAGCCTTCATCTGTATTATAAGGTATTTTGTATATTGATGCAGAGACGGGACAGTTCCAGCAATAAGTCGACTCCCAGAGTCAAGCAGTTGCAGGTTAAGAACACTTAATAAAATAAATTTTCCGACAGTACAACATATCTATCGTACTATTTATTGGCACTGAATTGATGTTGTGTGCTTCTTAAATGTATTCACCACAAATAGAAATTAATCATCAACACTGTAAATATGCACACGCTATGTAATTCTTTGTTGAGGTTATCGCCGAGATACTACCTTTATGTATTGCATTACTATTACCGATATAGAGCCAGTCAACAAGGGTTTTTAAAATTTTTACAACAGTGGCAAAGAAATGTTTTCCTGTAATAATCATTGTCTTATGTAGTAGATACGATACAATACAATTCCAAGTCAAAATTCAAAAATAAATAAACATACACAAAAAACGTTGTACATTGTCATGTTGGGACATGTACAGTGCTGGCCATTAATGCCTGCAAATCTTTGAAAGAATCTTGAAAAGAATCTTTCTAAGATTCTAAGAATCTTCCCAAAAATCCAAGAATCTTGTCAAGATTCTCTCCAAGATTCTTTTCAAGATTTTTCCGAAGAATCTTTGAAAGAATCTTCGAAAGAATCTTTGAAAGAATCTTCGAAAGAATCTTTGAAAGAATCTTCGAAAGAATCTTTGAAAGAATCTTGAAAACATTCTTAGAATCTTGGAAAGAATCTTAGAATCTTGGAAAGAGTCTTAGAATCTTGGAAAGAATCTTTCAAAGATTTGCAGGCATTAATGGCGAGCACTGTACTAGAATCAGCTTGATACTCGAAATGTTTTGAAAGATTTAGTCACGTTAACATTTTGCTCGAAACGCCCATTCAGATTGGTTGCTGAATGGATTAAAGATTTTTCAACAAACATTTTTCACCAAAGGGCCGAAAGGGATTAATTTATTTCAATAAAACGTAAGTGAGGCAAATGTATGCCGCTACTTGTGTTCGGTGTAAACAATCAAGCGCGTAGCGAGACTTCATTTGAAATCATGATAGGAACAATTCAATAGAATCTTTGAAAAATTTCGGAAAGAACCCTGCAAAAAGAACCTTGGCGAAAATATTGAAAAAAATCTTCGATTCAATCTTGGATTAAATCTTTGAACAAATTTTGAAAAGAATCTTCAAAATAATGTTGACATGAGAATAATTACAATAATCATCGGAAGAATTTTGCGCAAAACTTTAAAAAATGCATGGAAAATACTACTGTAAAGAATTTAAAAAACAGATTGAAGAAAATAATACAGGAATAGTGGATAAACACTGGCAAAGAAACTTGGCAATGCTTCGGTTTATAGAATCTCATCAAGATTTCAAAGAATTTATTTACAATAGATTTGAAAGCAAATGCTATGACGCGTCAACATTTCGCTTGGAAGCCCATTAAGATTGGTTGCTGAATGGTTTTAGGATTTTTCAGCAAACATTTCTCGACGAAGGGCCGAAAGAGGTTAATGCATTTTAATAAAACGTACGTGAGGCTAACGCATGCCACTACGGGATATAGTATACGATCAAGTGAGCACACGTAGAGAATTTTATATGGAAAATAGCTATGTTCTTAGTAATGTCCTACCATATCGGCATTAGTAGAAAAATTACTATATATACATAGTAGTTTTACTACTAATGACAATGTGGTCATGTAGTTAAAATTACTATGTACATATTAATTGTTCTACCAATGTCAATATGGTACCACAGCACTAAGAACATAGCAATCTTCCGTATAAAATTCTCTCCATGTAGCGAGTTATTACATAAAATCATAAATAGAATCTTGGAAAAAATATAAAAAAGAATCTTTGAAAAAACTTTGACTATAATATGTAAACAAATCTTCCGAAGAATCTTGACAAGAATTTTTAAAAGGATTTCGACAAGAAAATTCGAAAAAATCTTCAAAAGAATCGGTAATTGTAAAGCAATACATTAAAGCTTTTTTATTGCTAATAATTTGGAAGTAATGTCTTGGATTGTCAATACAAAATGAGAAAGACTCCCCGCCCTTTTTAAAACAAGTGTCTCGGTATCTCGAAGATCAAGGGCAGAGCCAATTTTTTGGAGTAGGAGCGGTTTTGTCTTATCGAAGTTTTTGAATTATAGAGGGGTACTTTACTAGTTCAAACATAAAATGATACCTTTTGTTATCAATCAATAAACTTCTTGACTTGACTGAAGTGTCCGAATTTTTTTTAGGTTCAGCTTTTAGTCAGGGCTTTTCAAATTTCGAAATGATAACCCTACGTAACATACAAGTTTTACAAAATAGATTAATACAATTTATATAAAATGTAACGTATTTTTATAAAAATTCTCCACACACGAGTGACTATTGCATAAAGCGCTTCGAGCTGTAGGAGTCAGGGTACTGGAACTTCCAGTTATAGAGGTAGCCCTTGACTTATGGAGGCCGGGTATCTTTAAACACGAGTTACAGCGGCAAACTAAGGATCCTTGATGTGATTGAGACTTCGAGTTATTCTCTGTATTTTCTTTGAATAACAGAGGTTTTTGCAAGGGAACAGACTAAATCTCAGACATATGGAGGTTCGCGAGTTATAGCGGTTCGAGCTAGCGAGGTTCGACTGTAATTCTCATTGCAAGTTAGCCACACTTTTTTAAATATAAAACGATACTGTTTTCATAATTACTGTTACGTCTTGTCCCCTGCGAAGCTCGTATTGCAGGGATTCTTAAATTTATTCCATCGAATACTTGATAATCAAAATCATCCAAATATCCAAAAGCAAAACCTATTTAATATTCACACGCCCGAATGGAAATGGTCCTCGAATTTTCGCTGATTAATTTCCTCCATTCAATTATAAATTATTCCGAGAAAATACCAAAACCGTCGATCATTCGATTCACCGGACGACAGTATCAAATTTCGTCGATGGATATCCACTAAATCGATGCACGTAGCATCGTCCGATATCGAGAGTCGCGATAGCGACTCGAGACAAGTACATTTACCTAATCTTACCTACTCGAGGAGCTTCCAGCGGACTCTCTATACAGCAAGGATCTTGCTTATACACAGGAGTATATCTGTATTGAAAAATAGATTTTTTTCGATTAAACTTGAAATATGAGGTGTAGAAAATTTTAAAAATACCCGTATTGTTCGTTATTTTTTTCTCTATCCATCGACACCCAAATGAATGGTACAGGTGTTTGCATATGGAAGAAATCGAATTTATATTATTATTTTCCGAATATTACGATGATCATGGTTTTTCTCCTTCCTCGATTCTTCGCAGAACGAATTCCCACTGCATGAGCCAATCCCTATCGCTGACACAGTTTGCAACTCTGTGATTAGCTCGTGGTCAGACGATAAAGCGAACCACACAGAAATATATTTTCACACCATCTAACAACAGATTAAACAACTAAAGTTCGGCTACTAGACTGAGCGCTAATTTCACAAAACGATGAATGAAGCTTCTTCATTAGTAACTTTTTATTTACTAATTGCAGTGTCGATTTTATTTAATTGATAATAAAACGTGCATCGGGTATAAATATATATATATATATATGTGTGTGTGTGTGTGTGTCATTCCATATCAATTCAACGACGTTTTGACGGTGACCCCTTCAATTTTTTTTATTTTTCAATATGTTATTATACATGCAAAAAGAAGTATCCATGCTAATTTTCAGCTCTCTATCTTAAACCTTACCGAAGTTATTGATTTTTCAAGAATATACTTAAAATAATCATAACTTCTACATTAACCAAGATATTGTAATTTGTCAAGAGGTCATTTTGTTTCATTTTTCGAGGTACTTTTAAAAAAATATATTGAAAATTAAGAAAAACAAATTTTTAATGTGTTTTTAACTGTTTTAAGCTAAAAATTGGATTTTCTTTCCATGGGACCCCTTTGATTTTTTTCAAAGGAAAATTATTAAATTCTCCGTAAAAAAACAAAATTTTTGAGATCTTACCGAAGAGGGGATTCAAATAACTACTTATCGAAAAAAACTTTTCTACATGCTCCTACATTCTACAAACTTCTATATTAACCAAGATATTGTCATTTGTCAAGAGGTCATCTTTTTTTGTTTTTCAATGTACTTTTTAAAAAAAAGACGAAGAATCAAGAAAAACAAATTTTTAATGTCTTTTCAACTATTTTAAGCTAAAAAATTGGATTTTCTTCTAATGGAACCCCTTCGATTACTTTCAAAAAAAATTATAAAATTCTACGTAAAAAAACAAAATTTTTGAGATTTTACCGAAGAGGGAATTCAAATAACTTCTCAACGAAATTTTTTCATTTGATTTTTTTTTCGTAATTTCGAACTTTTTTCCTTCTATGACTCTAATAGTTGCTTTCGATGATGTTTAAATAAATAATCTAACTTGCCTCACATATTTCCATTGTAAATTACTATAATTAACATGAAGAATTACAATTCAAGTACGTTTTGCAAACTAAAGTGCAAAACGTACTTAAATTGTAATTCTTGATGTTATCTATTATAATTTACAATGAAAATATGTGAGGCAAGTTAGATTATTTATTTTAACATCATTGAAATCAACTAATGTAGTCATAGAAGGAAAAAAGATCAGAATTACGAAAAAAAAAATCGAAATTTTTTTTTTCAATAAGAAGTTATGTGAATCCCTCTTCGGTAAAATCTCAAAAAAATTTTTTTTACGTAGAATTTTATAATTGTTTTAGAAAAAAATCGAAGGGATCCCATTAGGAGGAAATCCAATTTTTTAGCTTAAAACAGTTAAAAAGACATTCAAAATTTGTTTTTCTTATTTTTTGAACTTTTTTTCAGAAAGTACATTGAAAAACAAAAAAAAGATGACCTCTTGACAAATTACAATATCTTGGTTAATATAGAAGTTTGCAGAATGTAGAAATTTTCTTTCGATAAGAAGTTATTTGAATCCCCTCTTCGGTAAAATCTCAAAAATTTTGTTTTTTTACTTAGAATTTTATAATTTTTTTTGAAAAAAATCGAAGGGGTCCCATTGAGAGAAAATCCAATTTTTTAGCTTAAAACAGTTAAAAACACATTAAAAATTTGTTTCTCTTAATTTTTAATATTTTTTTCAAAAAGAACCTTGAAAAACAAAAAAAAATGACTTTTTGACAAATTACAATATCTTGGTTAATGTAGAAGTTATGATTATTTTAAGTATATTCTTGAAAAATCTATAACTTCGGTATAATTTAAGATAGGGAGCTAAAAATTGGCATGGATACTTCTTTTTGCATGTATAATAACATATTAAAAAATAAACAAAATCGAAGGTGTCACCGTCAAAACGTCGTTGAATTGATATGGAATGACACATATATATATTTATACCCGATGCACGTTTTATTATCAATTAAATAAAATCGACACTGCAATTAGTAAATAAAAAGTTACTAATGAAGAATGCTGCACCGACATTTATTTTTTAGGTTATACATGATGATGCGTAAGTTTCTGTTTGGTTCGCTCACAGTCGTCGTGTACATACTGACCGTGGGTTCGCTATATATATATATTAGGGTGAATCGAAAAAACTAATAACTGTTGGCTACCCTCAAAAATCAAAGATATCGTTGAAATAAAGGTCTCTGTGCAGCGGTTCGATTTTTTGAATTCTTTTAGAGGGCGCGCGGGGGGTCCAAACACGCCATTTTTAGCCTTAAATTTACTAAATCACTGACAAACGGAAACCGATCATTCAAAAAATTCGGAATTTTTTATATAAGGTGCCCAGACATGTACTCTTTCTAACCCATATTTACTGAACATTAACAAATAATTCATATATGGGGAATTCTTTATCAACTGGGCCACTTTTTTTTTGAACCTCTCCCATTTTTTTCAAAATCTGCCAGTTTGAAATATTAGTAAAAAGGAACGTCTGTGATTTTTTTTAGATTTTTTTAGGGGTACGTTCAAGATTTTCAATTTTTCATTACGAACACTGTATCTCAAAAAATATTTACCAAACAAAAAAAAACATAAGAATAAAAACTTTTTTATTTTTTCCACTTTATCGAAAAAAATAAAATTCATAATTTTTCAGCATTGAGAAAATGGAAATTTCGCAAAAAAATAAGAAATTTTGTTTTTAAACCTAATAGAAAACTTTTGATTCTAGTACTAATTTTACAGGATGTCTATTATTAGGTGGAGAGTCTGCGAAAAAAAATTCAGAATGGCACCTCCAATGGTTACGATAAAAAAAAAAAAAATCCCTGCGAAATCTCATGTTTTCATTTTTTTTCATCGTAATCACTGCAGGTGTCACTCTGAAATTTTTTTCGCAGACTCTTCACCTAATAATAGACATCCTGTGAAATTAGTACTAGAATCAAAAGTTTTTTATTAGGTTTAAAAAAAAAAAATTATTTTTTTGCCCAATTTCAATTTTCTCAATGCAGAAAAATTATGATTTTTGTTTTTTTCGATAAAGTGAAAAAAATAAAAAAAATTTAATCCCTATGTTTTTTTTTGTTTGATGAATATTTTTTGAGATGCAGTGTTCGTAATGAAAAATTGAAAATCTTGAACGGACGCCTAAAAATATCTAAAAAAAATCAAAGTCGTTCCTTTTTACTAATATTTTTAACTGGCAGATTTTGAAAAACATTGGAGAGGTTTAAAAAAAAAGTGGCCCAGTTGATAAAGAATTCCCCATATATGAACTATTTGTTAATGTTCAGTAAATATGGGTTAGAAAGAGTACATGTCTGGGCACCTTATATAAAAAATTCAGAACTTTTTGAATGATTGGTTTTCGTTTAACAGTGATTTAGTAAATTTTAGGCTAAAAATGGCGTGTTTGGACGCCCCGCGCGCCCGCTAAAAAAATTCGAAAAGGCGAACCGCTGCACAGAGACCGTTATTTCAACGATATCTTTGATTTTTGAGGGTAGCCAACAGTTTTTAGTTTTTTTTATTCACCCTAATATATATATAGAGTCTAAAATATAATTTTGCTTGTCTGATAGATTGCACAAATTCTATTTTAGACACCAAATCATCCATCAATGAGAGAAAGAATCATAAATTCTTATATGGATAGAATTTTCTTATTCTAATTATAAGTTTATAATTTTGCTTGACCGATGGACTGCACAAATTATTTTTTAAACACCAAATCATCCATCGAAGAGAAAAAGAATCAAACTTTAAAATGGATATATTTTTCTTATTCTATGTATAAATTCATAATTGTGCTTGTCCAATGGACTGCACAAATTACATTTTAGACCAAATAAACATCGAAGAGAAAAAGAACCATAAACTTTAATATGGATTGCATTTCCCTATTATAATTAAAAATTTATAATTTTGCTTGTCGGATGGACTGCACAAATTATATTTTAAACACCAAATCATCCATCGGTAAGAAAAAGTTTCATAACCCTTAATATGGATAGTATTTTCTTAATCCAATTACCATAACTACCAATTGCATAACCTATATTATAGACAGCAAATCATCCATCGATGAGAGAAAAAATCATAAAATTTAATACGGATAGAATTTTCTTATTCTAATTATCAACTATGCTTGTTCGATGGACTGCACAAATTATATTCTAGACACCATACCATCCATCGATAAGAAAAAGAACCATACATTTGAATATGGATAGTATTTTCTTATTCTAATTATAAATCTAGAATGTTACTTGTCCGATGGACTGCACAAGCTATATTATAGACACCAAATCATCCACCGATGAGAGAAAGAATTATAAACTCGAATATGGATAGAATTTTTGTTATTCTAATTATAAATTTATAATTTTGGTTCTCCGGTGAACTGCACAAATTATATGACCTGCCCTTGTTAGACACCAAATCATCCATCGATAACATAAAGAATCATAAACGTTGATATGGATAAAATTTCCTTCATTCTGCAGTGGACACAATGCTATAAGGTCAGTCGATTCACCCTTTAATCAATTCAAATAATTGTTATAATAATAATATTCGATAATAATACACACACAAATTCATTAATTTATTATTCAACGTCATGCACCATGGATATATATTAATCATTTGCGCATGACAGTTTTTCAGATATTTCTGTTACTTAATTTTTGTGGTATAAATTAACAACATTAGTGAATATCTAAAATATAATTTTTTACTTTCTTGATTTATAATAATCACCTGAAATGCGGTTGCAATTCGTTGTTATTGACAGTAAAATTAGGTACAACCGCTTTAACATTATTTTGGACTCTTGGCATGAAAAGTTCTCTTTTTACAGAATATAAAAATCCATTTCGTCATCCCTTTCTTCATTAATATCTAATAAATCTTGATCACTTTTATTCGAATCATCAGTTATTATTTGGAACGAATGATCGATATTGGTTGGAAAATAATAATGACATTTTTATTATTATTCGCCAAACTGACTGAAGAACCGCCGGCAATCCGGCATTTTATAAGCAGCAGTTTTGAAACTTACTAGGAAATGACTAGAAAGTTTCTACAATTTTGTCGCTTTCTGGTAACTTCTTAGTAAGTTACTAAAATAAGTGTGTAATAAACGTCTAAGCGAACGCAGCCATGTCGTTCTGCTACGCTACGCGTGACGTGCATAGCAGACGAAATTGTGCGAAAAAATCGTCAGAGGAGAAAATCACCCAAAAGCTGATGTGGCCTCAAACGAAAAAATATAAGCCGATATCATCGTTATGCCAATAGCTACAGCCTTGGTATTGGTCCCATTCGAAAGAGAAAAAAAAATCTTTTCAATGTGCATAATTAACATCTCTAATACTCGATAATTCATAAGATATGATTAACGAAAACTCAAATTTGTGGCTAATTCACGTTGCTTGGCGTATAAGAGACTTGGCGCGTCTCGAAGTCCGTGAACTTTGCCGTAAATGTACTTATCTCAAGACGCTACCGCGTCTCTTGATATATATATATATATATATTAGACTGATTCATTTTTAGGCGGTTTTTTTGTACCTGACCCATCAAAGTTTGAGCATTCAAGGGTAATATTAAGCCTCGCGCAAGGGGCACGCTGACAAAAAATCTTTAGAGGTCTCTCATTCGATTTCAAGGTCACATTGATGAGTCACCTCTTAGAATTGACTGACCGAGTACTTCTTTCGCGACGTGACATATTATGTGAAATTAAAAAGTATGCCGGAGTGCAATATAGGTGACATGTTGAAAGAAAAATAGGTAAAACTTAAAATACAGAAAAAATTCACTTTTTCCCACGATATATTCACTTAATTTTAAGTAACAATGTATCACGCGAAAGGTGGACGCGAACAGCCAAGTCTAAGAGGTGACTCAATCGACATCAAGATTATTTTTTGCATGAAGAAATGCAAAAATGCTTGTCAAATGACTTCGTATTTATTTCACAGCAAAAAAGTAAAGCAATCATTTACAGAGTCGATCGAAAGGGACCAGTCTTCTCTGTTGTAGCATCTACGCACTATATTGCTGCAATGTTGAATCAATGTTGTCATATTGCACGTGCAATGATATATTGCAGATATGTTGTGGCAAGATTGCTACGCAACATTGCACTTGAACTTTTCAGCAATGTTTCGAGAATGTTCCTAAGCAACATACCTGCAATTCTTTGTTGAAACGTTGCGAGTAAATGGCAGCAATATTGGTGAGATCGAACTTCAAATTTTACAACTACACGAGCGTAATAAATATGAAACAGATCAATTGAAAAAGATCTATTCATTTATTCCTCATAAAATATCAATAACGATTTATTTTTCGAGTAATTTTCTTTTTCTTTTTCTTTTTTCATATTTATTTTCAAAATTTTGTTGTGCTTCTGACATTAATAAGATATGTGATATCAATAATATTCAGAAATTATGATATTCGTATTGAAAAAATGTTAAACATAAAAAAAGCTATAAAACCAAAATATATTTTGTTTCTGGATGATTCTTATTCGTAAAATATGACTTTATACTGTAACGGGATGACCTGGGGCCTGCCACGATCTCGGCACTTCGCCTGAGATCCGGTAGGTGGCGGTGATTGGTGGGCACGCTCGTGCTGGCGAGAAAGCCACCGAGCACCGATGAAGGTACGGTGTATTACCAGCATCGGGGTCCTCTATTAACAATCAATTGTTGGAACATTTACCCGCGCTCTTCGGTCGCGTAGTCATATGGACTTGACACTACATATTATTATATTGTCCATCAATTCTAATGATAAAGTTTCCATTGTAGGTAATATTGCTAAAATATTGAGAATGTAAAACAAGTTATATTGCTGGAATATTGCATATTGATTGGATGCAATATCCCTGGAACATTGCAGAACATTGCAGCAATATTTAAATCGTCGGACACAGCAACATTCCAGCAAGATTGCAGCAATGTTTTTTGAAATATTACAATGTTGTTATGCAACATTCCATCAACATTGCAGGAATATTGTGTGCAGTAGGGGTATTATCAGTATGGTTTATAAAAATATGATGTGCCAATTTTGCCGACTAGTCATCGGTATTCTCCTATTCCAGTCGACTCTGGAATGAATTTTTTTGGGCGAGCCCAAACTGATACCCAAATTGTAATAAAAATTGATTCCAGAGTCGACTGGAATAGGAGAATACCGATGATTAGTCGGCAAAATTGGCACATCATATTTTTATAAACCATACTGATAATAATATAAGGTAAATACAGTGCGTAGATGCTACAACAGAGAAGACTGGTCCATTTCGATCCACTCTGTAAATAATTGATTCACTTTTTTGCTGTCAAATAAATGCAAAGTCATTCAACAAGCATTTTTGTATTTCTTCGTGCAAAAAATAATCTTCAGGTCGATTGAGTGACCCCTTAGACTTGTACCCCCCCTTAGACTACATTGTTACTTGAAATTGAGTGAATATATCGTGGAAAAAAGTGATTTTTTTTTTTAATTCTTAGTTTTTCCTATTTTTTTTCAACTTGTCACCTATATTGCACGCTGGCATACTTTTTAATTTCACATAATATGTCACGTCGCGAAAGAAGTACTCGGTCAGTCAATTGTAAGAGGCGACTGATCAATGTGACCTTGAAATCGAATAAGAGACCTTTAAGGATTTTTCGTTAGCGTGCCCCTTGTGCGAGGCTTAATATTACTCTTGAATGCTCAACCTTTTGATGGGTCAGGTGCAAAAAAAACAGCCCAGAAATGAATCAGTCTTATATATATATATATATATATATATATATATATATATATATGTAAAGAATTACGATGGTATTTACATTTGAGTCGCTAGACTTATCTTTCCCGGGTTTCAAATTATACCACGCAGTTCGACCAATAGCAAGGCGTTGGGTCTGGAACCATGCGAGCATACGTACAAGCCTCGGAAAGATAAGAGAGCACGAAAGCCACGTGCAAAGGAAAATTACTCCGAAATTAAAAATCACTCGTTTAATAAGAACGGCACAAAGAAACGAATAATAAACGAATAACGAATAAGCTGTGAATGTCGTTACTTTTATTACAGGTAATATTACGTTATAGAATTAAGCTAGAATGTAAGTTTGTAAAATAAAGAAGGTGAGCAAATAAATAACCTCACTTTGATTACAGAGAAACGCATGACAGTTTTCATTCCTTGGCGCCGATAAAAAAGTGTACCATAGCTACACATTACAAAACGACATTTTTGCACACAAAAAATCGAAGAAGAAAGGAAAAACTATGGAAAAATTAAGATTCGAATTCACCGTAAAAGCTTCGGCGGACGATGCAAAAACGAGCATAATCGCCAGTAGATGAAACAGGCCGGTTCTGGATCAAGATCCCTACCCCGACATTTACCGACCTTTTTCAGCTGAGATTCGAGCCACTCAGTCGAGACTCGAACCACTTAGCCGAGACACAAACCGTTGCGCGTCGTGAGTGGGTGGCTCGCGGGTGGTCAGTGGGTGGTGGGTGGGTGGCTTAGGGGGGGGGGGGATTTTTCCGTCAGCAAATCTTGCGTGTATATGCGTGTGCATGTGTGTGTGTGTGTGTATGTGTCTATGTGTTGCGGACGGGGAGTTGGAGGGTGGAATGTGGGTGGTGGGTGGACAGGTGCATCGTGGGTGGCAGGTAAAGAGGGGAGGGGATCTTTTCGTCCGCACATCTTGCGTGTATATACGTATGCGTGTGCGTGTGTGTGTGTGTGTGTGTGTGTGTGTGTTGCGCACAGGGGGTGGTGGGTGGTGGGTGGGAAGGTGCATCGCGGGTGGCAGGTAGAGAAGGGGGGGGGATTTCGAGATTTTCTGCCAGCATGTCTTGCGTGTACGTGCGGGTACGTGCGTGCATACGTACGTGCGTGCGTGCGTTAGGGGGGGGGGGGGGATTGTCGATGCCCGAGATTTTTTGAAGAAAGCATTAGGCGTCGTCACTGACGTTGACTCATGCTCTCTCTCTCTCACCCTCTCTCTCTCGCACGCGCACTCTTTGTCGCCCGCGCTCTCACGCGCCGAGTGTCAAGTATCAAATTTACGATGTATACAACTCTGTATCCAAACATGATCCGCCTTTTTTCGTCGCAACGCATATTATCGACACATAGCTGCATAGACGATCATCGCAATTCACAATTTTCGAGTTTTTTCAAGCAATTCTTCGGCAACGTTATTTCTCTCTCTCTCTCTCTCTCTCTCTCTCTCTTTCTCTTTATCTCTCTGTCCTCTCTTTCACTTGTTCTCCGTATTTCGTACGTCAGTGTATTCTAAGCTATGAGATTGCTAATGATTTAGACTTTTTGTAGTTCAAGCATGATTTTTGGGGAAAATGCGGAATCAAATATTTTGGTGAAAGGCCCATTGATATTCACTATTTTATTTGTTATCAATATCCCTAGATGGCATTCAAATGGAAAAAAGTTTTATCATGAAGCAATTGGATTTTTAGAAAATTTATTATTTTTTCTCACCAAAGGTCTAAGCATGTTGATGTAATTTTTTTCTTATCTTCTGCGAATAATATAATAGTTTACTTTGAAATTAAAATCATGAACAATACAATCTTTTTTTATACTGTCTTTTCAAGTTTTTTAAAATAATTTTCATAACTTCACGTAAGACTCCTTTGCGAGCCGCAGAGGATGAGAAAGCATAAGTAATCATCACTTCCAAGGGCCCTCGTTCAGAAAAAAATATATATATATTGTATTATTCAGAAAAATCTTGGATGTCTTAGCTTATTTTCACGAAATTTTAATGTCCTTGGCACATTATGAGAAAAATCAATTATATTTATATCTTTGGGTCTATGGTCAGAAACAAATATTAAAATTTCTCAAAAATGTGAATTGTCATAATTTTGAGGAGGGTTACTTTTCTCAAATATGAATATATTTTTATGTAATTATAATAACAATAACAATTTCCAAGAACCATAGGCTTACAGATAGGAAAATCAAAATTCTCGTAACGTTGAAACATCCGAATGAATAACAACATTTTAACTAACAATTTTTGTTCCGCACAATCCGTAGATTACATGGAAATCCGTGAAAAATATTCATCATGGAGGAGCCAGCCCACTTATTCGATTTCTTTTTAAAGTTTTTTAAATAACTGCTTATAGCTTTGCATGAAATTTATGTTACATCCACAGAATATGAGCAAAGTAAGTAATCCTCACGACGACAACTCCAGATAAATATAAAATTGAAACAAAAATCACGGTTATTGTGAGTATGAAAGATCTGATTTTTTCATGATATTGGGAACCTAAGGAGAGGTATGACTTAATTCTGACGTCAGCAATATGGCGACGTAAGTAAATAGCTCGCTCGCGACTCGCATGCGACAGCGTGGTGTAGAGAGAGAGAGAGAGATTTGTCGTCGATTATTCTCAGCTCATTACAGATTATGCTACTCACTCCCGGACGCAAATGCAGTGAACGAGTAAAAGCAACTTCCGACCCTAACCTAAAAAATAACCACATTCTGCATCCAAACTCCGAACTCTATATCTATATTATTGTTACGTGGACAATCTCAACAATTTTCAGAATTTATTCTAACAAACCTCGACGTTTCGTATGGTCGACGGGGCTTTGCGCTCCCTACTTAGTCAGTCCTTAGGTTTCGCTACCAGATGAATCTAACTTTGGATCCCGATACATTATCCGGCATCTCCGTGTCAATCCTCGTAACATTTGCATATCATCTACAGATTGCGAGAATCATTAATATTAATGAAGGGCTCTCGATCGAAAAATATTTGCTTTCTACTCTTCTTCAAAATCGGAATAAAAACATCCAAAATAATTTCAATTTTTATTGTAGTTAATGCCAACTTTAATTTGTATCATGATAAAACTTTTTATGAATTTTCATATATAATTGGCAGATTATAAAAAATAAGACATCAATATCGGAGGGTTCTCGTTCGGAAAAATATTTCTATTAGTCCCGAAAAAAATTGGCCTTGAGTCTCATCATCGCCAGTATCATAAAACTAAACTATTATTTACATATGGTTTTTTCCGGTGATATAACATCAAGAGGGGACATTCACTCTCCCGCTTGATATACAAATGATTTTAGAGAGGGCCTGACTTCACGTGATTTCGCGTATAAAATTCAAACAAAAGGCACGGCTGAAAAAGTATATAGATATTGACACTGATTCACGTAAAAAATCAAACAATGAATTTGAGAAAAACTTTTTTAAACTCATGAATAATGCAGTTTTCGGGAAGATAATGAAAAACGTTGGGCGACATCGAAATGTTAAGCTTGTGAGGAAATGGGGTGGAGCTTTTTGGTGCAAGGGCTTTAATCGCAAAGGTGACATTTCACAGCTACACGAGCTGAAGTGAAATTTATGAAAACCGACATATGTGAAGTTTGCAATTCTCGACATTTTAAAAATCACCCCTTTTTAAGACTTTCGTTATAATTACCCTGAAAAGAAAAAATTTCGATATAGTAAAATAACTTTACACCGATACCGGCAGTCTGAGTATCACATTAGAATCCCCTCCCCGATATATACAGCTACGATGAGGACGATTTGCCTTGATTCGATAGTCTGATTATGCAACCGACAATCGCTATGGCATACAATAAGTTAATAAATAAAAATAAATGAATAAAAATTATATAAATATAAGGGTTCACGAAGGATAAGAATAACGAAAAGATAATGGAGGAATTTACGGATTTGAGAGCCAAACTATACACCCCGCCAAGTATATATATCATAAATTTTTTAAATAATATTTATATGTTCTGATAATCATTTTTATACATTGCATTTTCATACATTGCATTTAAAAATCAAAAAAATATATAGAAATCTATGAATTTCCGAAATTGAGAAAAAAAGTGTGTGTGTGTGAATGTATGTATGTGGATGTGTTTATACTCCTCACTTAGATTCCTCGACGAAGGGCTTTGTAGAGAGTGCGCCCTTAGCTGCACTGCAAACCTCAATGCATCAGGGAGAGAGAGAGAAAGAGAATCAGTGTCAAATTTTCAGCATCGAACGGCCGTACAAAATCGAAAAATTAAAATGAGTACAGTACGAAACAACAGCGATATAACGGGCATTATTAAATTTCTGATCGAACGTTTTTCCCCACTGAGAGTGGCGTTTTATCCTCAAGAGTGCATACGCGATCTACGTTTGATTAATCGGGCAGCAGCATTGCGTAAACTGCGGAGGATTCTGTATGCTGCGCGAAAAATGGATTTTATAGCAGCGTTTAATCTCGGGCTGCTACATATATTCGATGTACTGGACTCAGCCGTTCAGGTGATCTGATTATTCAATTGGCAAAATGTAAATCGTCTCCGACCAATTATTGATGCACATGGTGAGTGAATTTCAAATTTCCATCTCCCATCCATTTATATATTGATTAATTCTGCTTAAGTCGTTCAATATTTTAATAGAGAAAAATAATTTCTGTCACAGCGGAGATGTCTCGTCGCAGACGATCCAATTTGGGGGGAGAAGAAGAAGAAGAAGAAGAAGAAGAAGAAGAAGAGGAGGAGGAGGAGAAGGAGGAAGAAGGAGAAGAAGAAGAAGAAGAAGAGGAAGAAGATGAAGAAAGAGAAGAAGGAGATGAAGAACTAGATGCTGATGATGAAGGGGGAGAAGATGATGATGAAGAAGAAGAAGAAGAGGAAGAAGAAGAAGAAGAAGATAATGATGATGATGATGGAGAAGGAGGAGAAGAAGAAGTGCATGATGCACTAAGACCACCAACACCACCACCACAGTCACCACCACGACCACCACCACCACCACCACCACCATACGCCGATGGCACCGATTATGAGAGGGCCCGAATAGAATGGGAGCATCGGCAAATCGAGAGAGCTGCCGGAACCGCAAGAAATGTGGATGAAGGTAAAAAGAATATGGGTGGGGTATTAAATTAATGATGCTCATGAGAGATATTAATTTCTATCCATCTTTTCAGGATATGAATCCGGTCAGTTCGATGAGCTGACATATAGAGCACTATTCGGGGACGATCTCGAAGTGTTCCCCGGTATGTTTAGCGAAGAAGAGCTAAATGCTCAAGATGTTAACCTTAGTTTTTACAAACATTAATTAAGAGAATACTTTATAAATATTTATAGCATAATTTTTTTCAATAAACAACAAAATATAAATAAAAAATCTTCGATAATGATCATTTCGGAATCCTTCCTATCGCGAAAAAGCGTTCCTTTGGGTGAAAAAAAAAAAATCATAAAAACTGTAAATTTCACAAATCAGCTTCATTGCTCCATGTGTTGTGGGTATCATCAAATCTCAACCATTTTACAAAAATGTTATTACCGTGCTTTTGTAGAACTTTTACGAGATCAGATAAATTAAGAGAATACTTTATAAATATTTATAGCATAATTTTTTTCAATAAAAAAACAAAATATAAATAAAAAATCTTCAATCATGATCATTTCGAAATCCTTCCTATCGCGAAAAAGCGTTCCTTGGGGTGAAAAAAAAATCATAAAAACTGTAAATTTCACAAATCAGCTTCATTGGTCCATGTGTTCTGGGTATCATCAAATCTCAACCATTTTACAAAAATGTTATTACCGTGCTTTTGTAGAACTTTTACGAGATCAGATAATCTAAGAAAATACTTTATAAATATTTATAGCATAATTTTTTTCAATAAAAAAACAAAATATAAATGAAAAATCTTCGATCATGATCATTTCGAAATCCTTCCTATCGCGAAAAAGCGTTCCTTGGGGTGAAAAAAATCATCAAAACTGTAAATTTCACAAATCAGCTTCATTGGTCCATGTGTTGTGGGTATCATCAAATCTCAACCATTTTACAAAAATGTTATAACCGTGCTGTTGTAGAACTTTTTCGAGATCAGATAAATATCTGGATATTCAACTTTCAATAATTCTTGTTCATAAAATCCACCGACGATGGGCTCGTTCTGATAATCTTCAATATTATACGTCACATGATTGGTATTGTTCACTCAGCTAATGGTAAATATTTCTGTCGTTCAATTTGGGATATAACCCTTCGCGAAAACATTCTTAAACTTGCGTATTCACACTTTGTCGGGAATTTTTCAATGTGCGATTAAATCAGTGGCAAATTGCTCTATGTCGAGTACATATGAATATTATATTTTTGGATGAGCGATTCAAAATCTGGATTATTTATTCCATAACTGTATAGAAACTCTGCATCGCCAAAACCAAAGTAACTCTGCAACGGGGATATCCATTCTAGTAGCAAATTTTGACTTCCCCTATCTGAACGTAAATCACGTTATTTACCAGTATCATTGTGTATAAAAATATGTATGAGAAATGACATTATGCTTACATTCTTTTTTTATCTAACCGCAAAAAAGTAAAATAAAATCAAATAAAATAAAAACAACAGGAACTCTGCAACGGAGATGTCTATTCTAGTTGCAAATTCTGGCGCGCCCCATCTAAACGCAACTGTCGTCACTTACCAGTATTATAGTATATACAAATTCGTATGAGAAATGAAATTATTTCTACTTTTTTATATAAAAAATGAATTAAAAAATAAAAAATAAATAAAAAAAAATAAAAATGAAATAAAAAACAAAAAAAACAAAAAACAAAAAACAAAAACAAAACAAAAAACAACAAAACAAAAGAAACTTTGCAACGGAGATGTTCATTCTATTTCTCATATATATTTGCATCCACAATAATACTGGTAAGTGACAACAGAAATTTTGACTCCGCCCTATCTGAACGCAACTGTCGTCACTTACCAGTATTATTGTGGATGCAAATATATATGAGAAATAGAATGGACATCTCCGTTGCAAAGTTTCTTTTGTTTTGTTGTTTTTTGTTTTGTTTTTGTTTTTTGTTTTTTGTTTTTTTTTTGTTTTTTTTTCATTTTTATTTTTTATTTATTTTTTATTTTTTTTTTATGTTTTAATTCATTTCTTATATAAAAAAGTAGAAATAATTTCATTTCTCATACGAATTTGTATATACTATAATACTGGTAAGGAACGACAGTTGCGTTTAGATGGGGCGCGCCAGAATTTGCAACTAGAATAGACATCTCCGTTGCAGAGTTCCTGTTGTTTTTATTTTATTTGATTTTATTTTACTTTTTTGCGGTTCGATAAAAAAAGAATGTAAGCATAATGTCATTTCTCATACATATTTTTATACACAATGATACTGGTAAATAACGCCATTTACGTTCAGATAGGGGAAGTAAAAATTTGCTACTAGAATGGATATCCCCGTTGCAGAGTTACTTTGGTTTTGGCGATGCAGAGTTTCTATACAGTTATGGAATAAATAATCCGGATTTTGAATCGCTCATCCAAAAATATAATATTCATATGTACTCGACATAGAGCAATTTGCCACTGATTTAATCGCACATTGAAAAATTTGGCGACAAAGTGTGAATACGCAAGTTTAAGAATGTTTTCGCGAAGGGTTATATCCCAAATTGAACGACAGAAATATTTACCATTAGCTGAGTGAACAATACCAATCATGTGACGTATAATATTGAAGATTATCAGAACGAGCCCATCGTCGGTGGATTTTATGAACAAGAATTATTGAAAGTTGAATATCCAGATATTTATCTGATCTCGAAAAAGTTCTACAACAGCACGGTTATAACATTTTTGTAAAATGGTTGAGATTTGATGATACCCACAACACATGGACCAATGAAGCTGATTTGTGAAATTTACAGTTTTGATGATTTTTTTTCACCCCAAGGAACGCTTTTTCGCGATAGGAAGGATTTCGAAATGATCATGATCGAAGATTTTTCATTTATATTTTGTTTTTTTATTGAAAAAAATTATGCTATAAATATTTATAAAGTATTTTCTTAGATTATCTGATCTCGTAAAAGTTCTACAAAAGCACGGTAATAACATTTTTGTAAAATGGTTGAGATTTGATGATACCCAGAACACATGGACCAATGAAGCTGATTTGTGAAATTTACAGTTTTTATCATTTTTTTTTCACCCCAAGGAACGCTTTTTCGCGATAGGAAGGATTTCGAAATGATCATGATTGAAGATTTTTTATTTATATTTTGTTTTTTTATTGAAAAAAATTATGCTATAAATATTTATAAAGTATTCTCTTAATTTATCTGATCTCGTAAAAGTTCTACAAAAGCACGGTAATAACATTTTTGTAATATGGTTGAGATTTGATGTTACCCACAACACATGGAGCAATGAAGCTGATTTGTGAAATTTACAGTTTTGATGATTTTTTTTTTTTTCACCCCAAGGAACGCTTTTTCGCGATAGGAAGGATTCCGAAATGATCATTATCGAAGATTTTTTATTTATTTTTTGTTGTTTATTGAAAAAAATTATGCTATAAATATTTATAAAGTATTCTCTTAATTAATGTTTGTAAAAACTAAGGTTAACATCTTGAGCATTTAGCTCTTCTTCGCTAAACATACCGGGGAACATTTCGAGATCGTCCCCGAATAGTGCTCTATATGTCAGCTCATCGAACTGACCGGATTCATATCCTGAAAAGATGGATAGAAATTAATATCTCTCATGAGCATCATTAATTTAATACCCCACCCATATTCTTTTTACCTTCATCCACATTTCTTGCGGTTCCGGCAGCTCTCTCGATTTGCCGATTCTCCCATTCTATTCGGGCCCTCTCATAATCGGTGCCATCGGCGTATGGTGGTGGTGGTGGTGGTGGTGGTGGTCGTGGTGGTGACTGTGGTGGTGGTGTTGGTGGTCTTAGTGCATCATGCACTTCTTCTCCTCCTTCTCCATCATCATCATCATTATCTTCTTCTTCTTCTTCTTCTTCTTCTTCTTCTTCTTCTTCTTCCTCTTCTTCTTCTTCTTCATCATCATCTTCTCCCCCTTCATCATCAGCATCTAGTTCTTCATCTCCTTCTTCTCTTTCTTCATCTTCTTCCTCTTTTTCTTCTTCTTCTCTTTCTTCCCCCTTCTCCTCCTCCTCCACTTCTTCTTCTTCTTCTTCTTCTTCTTCTTCTCCCCCCAAATTGGATCGTCTGCGACGAGACATCTCCGCTGTGACAGAAATTATTTTTCTCTATTAAAATATTGAACGTTTTAAACAGAATTAAGTAATATATAAATGGATGGGAG
Organism: Alloplasta piceator; assembly: GCA_946863875.1. NCBI lineage: Eukaryota > Metazoa > Arthropoda > Insecta > Hymenoptera > Ichneumonidae > Alloplasta > Alloplasta piceator. Next base: position 44,047,744 of record OX333072.1, on the reverse strand, counting down.
ATGGGAATTTGAAATTCACTCACCATGTGCATCAATAATTGGTCGGAGACGATTTACATTTTGCCAATTGAATAATCAGATCACCTGAACGGCTGAGTCCAGTACATCGAATATATGTAGCAGCCCGAGATTAAACGCTGCTATAAAATCCATTTTTCGCGCAGCATACAGAATCCTTCGCAGTTTACGCAATGCTGCTGCCCGATTAATCAAACGTAGATCGCGTATGCACTCTTGAGGATAAAACGCCACTCTCAGTGGGGAAAAACGTTCGATCAGAAATTTAATAATGCCCGTTATATCGCTGTTGTTTCGTACTGTACTCATTTTAATTTTTCGATTTTGTACGGCCGTTCGATGCTGAAAATTTGACACTGATTCTCTTTCTCTCTCTCTCCCTGATGCATTGAGGTTTGCAGTGCAGCTAAGGGCGCACTCTCTACAAAGCCCTTCGTCGAGGAATCTAAATGAGGAGTATGAACACATCCACATACATACATTCACACACACACACACACACACACACACACACACACACACACACACACACACACACACACACACACACACACACACACACACATACACACACACACACACTTTTTTTCTCAATTTCGGAAATTCATAGATTTCTATATATTTTTTTTATTTTTAAATGCAATGTATGAAAATGCAATGTATAAAAATGATTATCAGAACATATAAATATTATTTAAAAAATTTATGATATATATACTTGGCGGGGTGTATAGTTTGGCTCTCAAATCCGTAAATTCTTCCATTATCTTTCCGTTATTCTCATCCTTCGTGAACCCTTATATTTATATAATTTTTATTCATTTATTTTTATTTATTAACTTATTGTATGCCATAGCGATTGTCGGTTGCATAATCAGACGTATCGAATCAAGGCAAATCGTCCTCATCGTAGCTGTATATATCGGGGAGGGGATTCTAATGTGATACTCAGACTGCCGGTATCGGTGTAAAGTTATTTTACTATATCGAAATTTTTTCTTTCCAGGGTAATTATAACGAAAGTCTTAAAAAGGGGTGATTTTCAAAATGTCGAGAATTGCAAACTTCACATATGTCGGTTTTCATAAATTTCACTTCAGCTCGTGTAGCTGTGAAATGTCACCTTTGCGATTAAAGCCCTTGCACCAAAAAGCTCTACCCCATTTCCTCACAAGTTTAACATCTCGATGTCGCCCAACGTTTTTCATTATCTTCCCGAAAACTGCATTATTCATGAGTTTAAAAAAGTTTTTCTCAAATTCATTGTTCGATTTTTTACGTGAATCAGTGTCAATATCTATATACTTTTTCAGCCGTGCTTTTTGTTTGAATTTTATACGCGAAATCACGTGAAGTCAGGCCCTCTCTAAAATCATTTGTATATCAAGCGGGAGAGTGAATGTCCCCTCTTGATGTTATATCACCGGAAAAAACCATATGTAAATAATAGTTTAGTTTTATGATACTGGCGATGATGAGACTCAAGGCCAATTTTTTTCGGGACTAATAGAAATATTTTTCCGAACGAGAACCCTCCGATATTGATGTCTTATTTTTTATAATCTGCCAATTATATATGAAAATTCATAAAAAGTTTTATCATGATACAAATTAAAGTTGGCATTAACTACAATAAAAATTGAAATTATTTTGGATGTTTTTATTCCGATTTTGAAGAAGAGTAGAAAGCAAATATTTTTCGATCGAGAGCCCTTCATTAATATTAATGATTCTCGCAATCTGTAGATGATATGCAAATGTTACGAGGATTGACACGGAGATGCCGGATAATGTATCGGGATCCAAAGTTAGATTCATCTGGTAGCGAAACCTAAGGACTGACTAAGTAGGGAGCGCAAAGCCCCGTCGACCATACGAAACGTCGAGGTTTGTTAGGATAAATTCTGAAAATTGTTGAGATTGTCCACGTAACAATAATATAGATATAGAGTTCGGAGTTTGGATGCAGAATGTGGTTATTTTTTAGGTTAGGGTCGGAAGTTGCTTTTACTCGTTCACTGCATTTGCGTCCGGGAGTGAGTAGCATAATCTGTAATGAGCTGAGAATAATCGACGACAAATCTCTCTCTCTCTCTACACCACGCTGTCGCATGCGAGTCGCGAGCGAGCTATTTACTTACGTCGCCATATTGCTGACGTCAGAATTAAGTCATACCTCTCCTTAGGTTCCCAATATCATGAAAAAATCAGATCTTTCATACTCACAATAACCGTGATTTTTGTTTCAATTTTATATTTATCTGGAGTTGTCGTCGTGAGGATTACTTACTTTGCTCATATTCTGTGGATGTAACATAAATTTTATGCAAAGCTATAAGCAGTTATTTGGAAAACTTTAAAAAGAAATCGAATAAGTGGGCTGGTTCCTCCATGATGTATATTTTTCACGGATTTCCATGTAATCTACGGATTGTGGGGAACAAAAATTGTTAGTTAAAATGTTGTTATTCATTCGGATGTTTCAACGTTACGAGAATTTTGATTTTCCTATCTGTAAGCCTATGGTTCTTAGAAATTGTTATTGTTATTATAATTACATAAAAATATATTCATATTTGAGAAAAGTAACCCTCCTCAAAATTATGACAATTCACATTTTTGAGAAATTTTAATATTTGTTTCTGACCATAGACCCAAAGATATAAATATAATTGATTTTTCTCATAATGTGCCGAGGACATTAAAATTTCGTGAAAATAAGCTAAGACATCCAAAATTTTTCTGAATAATACAATATATATATATTTTTTTCTGAACGAGGGCCCTTGGAAGTGATGATTACTTATGCTTTCTCATCCTCTGCGGCTCGCAAAGGAGTCTTACGTGAAGTTATGAAAATTATTTTAAAAAACTTGAAAAGACAGTATAAAAAAAGATTGTATTGTTTATGATTTTAATTTCAAAGTAAACTATTATATTATTCGCAGAAGATAAGAAAAAATTACATTAACATGCTTAGACCTTTGGTGAGAAAAAATAATAAATTTTCTAAAAATCCAATTGCTTCATGAAAAAACAAGTTTTCCCAATTTTTATATCAACCATAGAATTTGTATATACCACTAATATCAGTGGACCCGCAGGCAGAACACGATAGAAATTTTTGCTGGAATAATTAAATCATCATAGCTTTGAAATATCTAGATATCAATCTATCATGATAAAACTTTTTTCCATTTGAATGCCATCTAGGGATATTGATAACAAATAAAATAGTGAATATCAATGGGCCTTACACCAAAAATATTTGATTTCGCATTTTCCCCAAAAATCATGCTTGAACTACAAAAAGTCTAAATCATTAGCAATCTCATAGCTTAGAATACACTGACGTACGAGATACGGAGAACAAGTGAAAGAGAGGACAGAGAGATAAAGAGAAAGAGAGAGAGAGAGAGAGAGAGAGAAATAACGTTGCCGAAGAATTGCTTGAAAAAACTCGAAAATTGTGAATTGCGATGATCTTCTATGCAGCTATGTGTCGATAATATGCGTTGCGACGAAAAAAGGCGGATCATGTTTGGATACAGAGTTGTATACATCGTAAATTTGATACTTGACACTCGGCGCGTGAGAGCGCGGGCGACAAAGAGTGCGCGTGCGAGAGAGAGAGGGTGAGAGAGAGAGAGCATGAGCCAACGTCAGTGACGACGCCTAATGCTTTCTTCAAAAAATCTCGGGCATCGACAATCCCCTCCCCCCTAACGCACGCACGCACGTACGTATGCACGCACGTACCCGCACGTACACGCAAGACATGCTGGCAGAAAATCTCGAAATCCCCCCCCCCTTCTCTACCTGCCACCCGCGATGCACCTTCCCACCCACCACCCACCACCCCCTGTGCGCAACACACACACACACACACACACACACACGCACACGCATACGTATATACACGCAAGATATGCGGACGAAAAGATCCCCTCCCCTCTTTACCTGCCACCCACGATGCACCTGTCCACCCACCACCCACATTCCACCCTCCAACTCCCCGTCCGCAACACATAGACACATACACACACACACACATGCACACGCATATACACGCAAGATGTGCTGACGGAAAAATCCCCCCCCCCTAAGCCACCCACCCACCACCCACTGACCACCCGCGAGCCACCCACTCACGACGCGCAACGGTTTGTGTCTCGGCTAAGTGGTTCGAGTCTCGACTAAGTGGCTCGAATCTCAGCTGAAAAAGGTCGGTTAATGTCGGGGTAGGGATCTTGATCCAGAACCGGCCCGTTTCATCTACTATCGCCCTAACCTCAATCAGCACAACTCTGGTCCCAGAACAATTTCAACCAATAAAATACCAGTTAAAACTCGTAATCACGCTATGGTACCAAAAAGTAAAAACAATACTACAACAAAGGGGACAAACGAGAAAAGTATGGATCAGTCTACCTGACGGAATTTTACGTCAGTATCAAGATGAAGATGGAAACGTCATATGCGGTGAATACTTGCTAGAAGAGGACACTTCAACAATGCCAGGTACGACAACCACTGCGACCATCTTAGAAGAAACACTAACAAGGATTCTAGAAAAAATCACGGAAAACCTCAGAGCATATGGATCAATTATCACAGTTACAAAAATCGATTTTGAAAGAAGGCTTTAGACTGAAACTATCGAAATGCACTTTCGCAGTAGCTTCAGTCAAATACTATATAATACAAAATAATTCAATTAGCCCTCTAACAGATAATCTGATTTCCGTAAGAAATTTTCTGACGCCAAAAACACGAAAAAATATCCCTCAAGTTTTCGGAAAAATTAATTTCTACAACAAATATGTATGTGCCAAACGTTTCGGTCACTTTAGACTCGTTACACAACTTATTGAGAAAAGGACAAAAGTTCATCTGGTCAGAAAAATTTCAAGAAGCATTCGACCATATGAAAACCCTACTTTGCTTCAAACCAATTTTAACCATCTTTGATCCAAATTTACCAATACATATTTATACCGACGTGAGCTTACAAGGCATTGGGGGCATGCCAAAACAACTACAATCACATCAAGGAGAGAAACCAGTTGCATATTTTTTAAAAAAATTAAAAGAATACCAAAAGAGGAAAAAGGCCACCTACATAGAATGCTTAGCAATAACAAAGGCTAAAACATATTCGCAACACTGGCTCATAGGTAGAATATTTACAGTCTTTTCCAACCACAAGCCCTTAGAAAATATGAATATTAAGGCCAGAACAGACGAAGAACTGGGAGAGCTAATGTTCTACCTATCACAGTACAATTTTGAAATAAAATACACTTCAGCGAAGACAATTTAGAAGTAGACTGCTTAAACAGAAACCCAGTACTAGAATCACCCGGAAATAAGGATGAAGTGCTAATAACTGTCAATTTCATAAACCTGGAAGACTTCCAGAAAGACCAAGAAAAGAATAACGATATAAAAAACAACAAAAAAAAACTTACACTCAAAAACAATCCATACTACAAAAAAAAAAGAGAAAATAGTACTCTCAGAACACTTCCGTAAAGAACTCATAAGGAAGGTACACCTTTTCTATTGTCATATAGGATTAAAACAAATGCAAAACAAGATTGAACCATTTTAAATAGGAGAAAACCTAAATAAAAATGTAAGAAAAATTTGCGAAAACTGTGAAGCCTGTAAAAAAAAAAAAAAATCACGAAGAAATTATAAAATTGGCCTCATGTCTCAACTAGGCCCAGCGACTTACCCGTATGAAATAGCCTCCATAGATACAATTGGAGGGTTTGGTGGGTCACGGCCAACAAACAAATATCTACACCTACTTGTAGATCACTTTGCAATACATGCCTTTATTTTGACACAAAAACGCAAAACTCAAGTGACTTCATAAAATTAATGAAAAAAAGAACGGCAGATAATAAAATAGGTATAATCTTATCAAACCAATACCCAGCTATCAATTTGAAGGAACTTGAAGAATTCCTAAAGGAGGAAGATACAACCTTAATTCTCACCGCAGTAAATGCACCATTTTCGAATGGGCTTTATGAAAGGCTGGACCAAACACTAGTCAACAAAATTAGATGCAAAATAAACGCGAAAAAAGAAAAAACCGCTTGGACAACGATAGCACATGAGTGCGTAGAAAAATACAACGAAACCGAACACACAGTAACGGGATTTTCCCCCAGATACCTATTAGAAGGAAAAAATATTACAATCCTTCCCGATGAGTTGAAACAAGAGAAAACACGAAAGGATCTATACGAAGATAGAAAACTAGCATTAGAAAATACAAGAAATTCACACGAGTATAATAAGAAACAATTCAACAAGAATAGAAAACACTATGAATTCAATGTAGGAGACCTAGTGTACGTCAAGAACGGTCATCAGTTAAACAGTTAAATTGAAAATTGGGCCATTCGAGATAATAGGAAAAAATTCGAACTCAATATACAAGGTCAATACAGGCCGGAAAAAAAGTGGAATCACTCTTCTATATTACAAAGCTTGCCCTAGTTCTAGGTAGCATTCAGAAAAGCTAGTTTGAGCCCATCTTTTCATCCCTCGAGGGGGGGAGATGTAAAGAAATACGATGGTATTTCCATTTGAGTCGCTAGACTTATCTTTCCCGGGTTTCAATATATATTTACCGTGCATCTAGAGTGTTAATATTATACTAGTTGTTATAGACTCTGCGAAAGCCTTCGGAAAAAAACCACAGCAAAAAAATAATAATGAAAATATCAACAATTAAAATAAAAACAGTGCAACAAAATAATCAAAACTATTAAAATCGCAAAAAAAACAATTTCTACAAAAAAAAAACACTATTTCGAAAAACAAAGGAAAAAGAAAAAAATCTAAGCCGTGCAGCCAATGTAAATTGACAATTAGAAACAAGAACAATAAAAAAAAAAAATAATAAGGACAATATTAACAATTGAAATGATAACAAACTAAAAAATTAACAATGAAAAGAATAGCAATTAAAAAATAATAATAATAACAGTTGGAATAACAATTTTAAGAAAATACAATTAAACCCGATTTCTAAAACAATAATAACAATTTCGAAAAACAGAAGAGAAAAAATCCAGGCCGTGCGGAGAATATCAGTAGACTTCGAGGCGCGATCGCCCTGGAAGGCGTTTGGAGACGTTCGGAGGCCACCAAAAATAATAATAATTAAAATCATAACAATTTGAAAAATCACAACCCAAACAATTTAAACAATTTATTGGGTTTGTTAATTTTGAGGTTAAACTTCTCTCTCTCTCTCACTCTCTCTCTTAATTCATCGACAGAAATAATTTGTCGCGTCAGCGAATTGCATACCAGTATTTACTTCCGCGGCGTGTGATTGCACACACTCCAATTTTTTTTCCAAGACCAACAAAACAGTATTGAGAAAGAATGGACAAACTTTGAGTGAAGATTCTTACATATTTTTATTTGTAAACCTGATTTTACTTCGAATTCGGCTTATCGCTGTACAAATAAGTACACAAGTATTCAAAGAACGTCAAATTGAAATTTAAGAAAATGGATTTTTCACAATTTCGACCGACTTGGTTTCCTTAATGGTGGCCTTTATAGTATTTGTCCTTAACAACGCCTTATTCTCGTCTGGGAAAGAATTAATTTCTACATATCTGTAGATATATAGTTTATTATTCAGTTCTAAAAAAGAATTAAGAAGTAGTAATTTTGTCAATCAAGAAAATACTTGACTGATCAGATCGCCGATTCTCACTGTATATAATGAGATCTCAGAATGGGAAACAAATTCAAAATTTCCATTACGGAGTGCGAAGGGAACAATAGTAGACTTGATCATATACAAATATCGAGCTATATCTAAATGATGGTTTTTGTGGATGATCATTTGATACGTAGTCACAATGAAGGCCTGTTGATAATGGCACATGTAGCGTCTAATCAATCCCGCGGGAATCCTTCGATAACTGGGAGACGCCTACCGAATAACCGGCCAAAAAGAAAGCTCATTCATTCACAGAACTTCAAAGTTTATGTTGGCATAGTTACAACAGTTTGTAACAAATTATCACTTTATACGTGCATTCTGTTTTTGTTCATTTATATTTTTAAAGAACTATGGTACATTCAAAAATACAGATTATAGGAATATTTTTGTTTTCTGTGTCAGTAAAAACTTCGATTGGTATCGAGAAGCATTGGCTTCCAGATCTCGAGTGGCAAACCGCAAGTAATTGGATTGGTGGCTTGTTGCCCGATGCTAACAGTCGCGTTATATTTCCGTCAGGAACATGGCACGGAGTTAGTCTTCCAAACACCCGTAATGTGGAAGTAGCTGAAATATATTTATCCAAGGATGGATCGGTATATCTCCAAGAGAACGCAAATTTAAAGGCAAGTTTTTAAGAAGTTAAACTTTGAAAAATTCCAATATAATAATCATTCGAATATGTAAGGATATCACACAGCCTCTTGAGGGGGTCAAGTCACCAGAATTAATTCGAAATAAACATAACTGCTGTTATGATAACCTTTTAGGAACACAAATAATGGTGAACATAACGGAGACATGACGAAACGTATTTCTAGATAACAAAAAGTTTACTCTTTAAAAAAATTAGAGATAAATAGAATATACCTGCGATGCAAATAGTCAGCGTGATGAGCTTTCCTAACGTAGAAGATTCTCTGAAAAAATAAGAGATAAAATTATCTGATTAAAAAATACACGGAGACAATATTATACGAAAAATTGCTATGTATGCTTAGTAGTGCGGCACCATATTGTCATTAGCAGGAAAAATAATTTTGAAATTATAAAAATATGGCATGGCCTTCTGAATTTTTTCAGATGTACATTGTAATCTTATCATCGCACTGTTCGAAAATTATCTATCAGTGAAATTTGCGTCTTTAGGATACCAAATTTACTATTTTGTAGCACGTAAACTACGATGCAACATAGTACAATTATCAAAACGCGTCCGCACACCGTCAAATTACTATGATGCCATATGAAAAAGATGTGTCCTTGCAGATATGCTACAATACTATTGAACCAAGTACGTTGGAACATAGTAAAATTAGACACATACTTTTGCTGCTTCAATGATTCGAAATAATTACAATGGCTCACTCGCAAACTGCTTTACTATTCTTCCCCCTCTTTACACGTGTGTGAGACCGTGCTCATTCAAGAAAGAGCGTAGTACGTTGGAACATAGTAAAATTTCTATATGGCAACACGTCGTGCATTTTGCTACGTTTAAATGACGAATTTGCGTGAATCGTGAGTCACATTCCCTCAAAACTTTTGCTTTCCAATAAATTACTATGTGACATTCCAAAAATAAACGTATTGTCGATATGTTACCACGTTACAACAAAAAATAGTAAAAATTTATAGAATTCGATATTACAAATTCGTATAATATTCTCTCCGTGTACTTGAAAGAAGGAGAAGTATTTAGTGAGTTTATTTCTGTCTCTGAGCATGGATGGAGTGATGCATGCACAAGCACTCCAAGCGATCAAGTGAAAATTAAGTAAATAAGTAAATCGTTCTTCTTCTTTCATTTCGTACAATTTTGGATAAAATTCTCCAATTTCCAATTGTAAAAACTGCAATTTCAAATTTTCAAATTTGCAAATCAACAACAACAACAACAATCCACTTTATCCATTGAGATTTTTCGCGGTTATTTCGACAGCGGATTTTTTTAACCGCAGATATTGTGTCGTGACACCGTGGTAATGGATCCATTTCTCACTGCCAGTGACATTTCGATGCGAAAATCCCTTTCTTTTCTCCTGTTGAAAAAGCAATTCACAAGTTAGAAAAACGCTTCTCAATATTGATGCCGTGGGTCGAGACGAGGCAAGACTTGGACGAGACGAGACTCTCGTGGAAATTTTCGAGATTAAAAAAAAAACAAAAGTTTAATTATTTTCAACGTTATTTCATTACTGTTCCTCTTTTTTTATTTTCATCTTACAACGTAACAAAACAAAACCAGAGCTTTGGCGCAATTATTCGTTCGTTTCAGAAAAAACATACAAATAATCCTCTCTCTCTCCTCATACTCTCCGGAGATTCGCTGCCATTGGCTTATTTATCAATATTCTGAGACGAAAATTTAGAAAAATATAGTTCAAATGTTGTGTTATTATATGGAAATTAATTTTAAAAAACCAGCATTACATGTATCGCCTAAAAAAATTGTTGAAAATATGCTTTTTTTTAACCGAATAAACCTTACCCCGCCCTTATGTGAATCCGTTGTTCGACGACTTACTATCGACTTGAAACTTTATACCGAAAGGTTTTGACGGCCACTGATTGGGAATCTGTACCCAAAATTTACAAATTTTAGATGGCGGATCCAATATGGTGGACCAAAATTGCAAAAAGTTGCTTGATCTAAGTGAAAGTTGGTATATTAGAGTTTTTGGAGTCGCTGATTTTGAGTTTCCACTGAAAATTTAGAAATCCAAGATGGTGAATACAATATGATGTACCAAAAAAAAAAACTTGCAAATCGTAAATTTGCAAGGTGTTTACTACCTGTGGTTATCAGAGTAATAAAACTGTAACTTTATAACGTTAAATTTTTGATCAAGCTTTTTTTTTGGAAAATTTCCAGATTGCATAAAATTTGCACAGAAGCGATTTTTGGAAAATTGAATCTCAAGTAACTTCTTCAATGATACTGTTATTATAAAAGAATTGAGCCTGATATCGCGAAATATATGCAAGCTAGAGCGATCACGCGCTTTTTGCAGAAAAATCAACTTTTTATAAATCACAAACCCTTTGAGCAATTTTTGCGAAATTGAATATACTAGAGCTTATGTATAAAATTTCGGCTCATTACTCCAATTTGGTCTTGAAATATAGCTGTTCGAATTTTTCGGGGCAGGTACACACATACACATACATACACATACACACACATACACATACACATATATACACACACATACATCCAAACATTAAAAAAAAATATGATTGCTCGATGATTTTGGACATTTTTCTTTATGAGGAAGCAAAATAGTCGTTTAGTTATCAAACGAAATAACATTTTGCAATTTGCAATGACCGTTTGCATTTTTCGTCCTCGTAAATTTATAAATTTCCAGTGCAAATTCGGAATCGGTGACCCCCAAAAACTCTTGAACACCAACTTTCGCTCATCAAGCGATTTTTTGAATTTTTGGTCGGTCATTTTGAATTTATAAATTTTGGGTGCAGATTTGTGATTGGCGTCTCTCAAAACCCTCGAGTAAAAAATTGCAAGTTGATAGTAAGTTGACGAATAATGGAATTACGTAATCGTTAGATATCAGCGAATTATCTGAATTTTTTCTCCTGAAAATAATGAATAATCGCGCCAAGGCTCTCGTTTTGTTTCGAAGCATAGTAAGATGAAACGAAAAAAAAAAGTATAACAGCAATGAAATAGCGTTGGAAACGATTAAACGTTCGTTTTTCCGCTAAATGTCGAAAAATTTGACGAGAGTCTCGACGAGACTCTGGTGTCGACGAGACTAGCAAAGTCTCGTCTCGCCGGCATCACTACTTCTCGACATCCCTAGGTTTTAAATCATATGGGACCTAATATCCTTGCTTGCGGATCATTACTGAAGTTTTAAGGCATTTTTGTACCATTGATAAGTCAACTCCCAGCGATGCAGTGTTGGACAGCAGCAAATACATTGGTCATCAATTTACATGTTTAATTACTCATTACTTACAGCATTTTAATTGAATTTAATTTAATTACCCATTACTTCGAGCATTTCAATTAAATTTATTTTAATCAAAAAGCTTAAAGTAATGAAATTAAATTTAATCAAAATGCTCAAAAAAAAATTTAATCAAAATGCTCGAAGTAATGAGCAGATAGATTCAATTGCTTCCCGAATACCCTTTTCGGGTTTTACGAGTTCCTCAATTCCTTTTCATTTGATCAAAAAAAAATGCCAATCAAACTTATAGAGGACTCAATATTCAACATCTTTGAAGTGAAACTTCTTTGCTGAGGGGGTAACAATTTTTGAACGGTCACGAAATGTCAATACCGCCTGAGGGGAGTAGTTAGATACGTGGTGGGGAAATTGGCAATGAAGATAATCCAAGATCTAGCGACACTTTTACCGTGCAGATCCAATCACGGCTGGAACAATTACAGATAATAGCTTTGTAGACGTACAATACGAAATCGCGTGCCTGCCCACTCGAATCTGCTGCATTTGCGTTAAAAAAAATTTTAAGTGATTTTTTGAAATCGATTTCCGTGCATATCGCGATCTGGATGAAACTCGTGTGCCTACCACTCAAAATCGGTTGCCAAATACCGTCTGCCAATAAAAAAACCGGTAAAAAAGAGAGAATCCCTCGCCTCATCGCAACCTGCACGAATGGGCTGAGAAGCATGAGAAGCGCGCGTGGAGGGGACTCGACCGGCGAGAGCGTCCGTACTCTCTCGGCGTGTTGTCGGTTGGGGGAAAGCAGCCTGCAATATTTATCGCACCCGTTGAGCGAGAGATTGCAATGAGGCTGGCAGGCACATTTTGCAAGGGCTTTGACGAGGCGAGTACTTGCAAATGAATTTTTAATACTTTAAAGTATATTGTAAATTTTTTTTCGTGCCGGTTGCAATGAGTCAGCTTTTTTTACCGGTTTTTTATTGGTAGGCGGTATTTGGCAACCGATTTCGAGTGGCAGGCACTCGAATTCATTTTCAGGATTGTCTTTAGCATCTGTGTGTGAAATTTCATCCAGATCGCGATATGCACGGATATCGATTTTAAAAAACCACTTAAAAAATTTTGCAAACAGCAGATTCCAGCAGACAGGCACGCGTATCGTATTGTACTTCTACAAAGCTATTATCTGTAATTTTTTCAGCCGTGATGGGATCTGCACGGTAAAAGTGTCGCTAGCTCTTCGACTAAGAATAGTGCCTCGGCATCTCCGCTCCAATGATTACACTAGCAGTGAAAGGCAAGGCGGCCGATGGGAAGCGGAGGGAGAGGGGATATGTATATGCGTAGCACGCTTTGCTCTTCGGCACGATCAGACGGAGCAGTGGCAAGAGAGAGATGCAAGCAATGATTCTATGGAATCCTCGTGACGCTGCTTGTGTGTTTTTATGATGGCTAGCGATAAAAACTCTCATATTTCCTTTCCTACACAACTTTACCTTACAGTGATCTTGAGGCCCACAAAAGCGTTAGGATTATATTTCAGAACAAATTTGGAAAAAAAATTCCTTCGTCATGTCTGCGAAATTTGCAATAGATTATGGTTCAAAGACGATTTAAAAATTATACAAAAAAAAATAACTACGAATTGCTACGCCAAGAATTTCTGCTAATTGACATCACGGAATTCAAAGCATGTCAATGTTGTTTTTCTGCATTGAAGCGAAACAAAATTCCAACGTATTCAACGTAAAGTGGATTTAAATATCCAGATAATGTCAAATTTCTCATTTCAGATCATTTCTGCATTTTTACTCTTCTTAATAATTAGCTCTTGGTTGATAAAAAAAATTGTAAATAATTTACCTCTATTTGCATATCCTTGGTGAAAAAAAGTATTAATTTGCATTTAACCTCTCTATTTGAAAGGATTGAAAAGATTTCATTTAAATAACATCTGGATAAATATTTGCGTTGAGATTGGATTTTGGAAATACTTTTTTTAATCATAGATGAAAGCAAAAAGTTTCATTTCTAGCGAGCGTGGTCTCCACGCACAACGATGTTTTGTATAAACGATTTTGCGATAACTCAAATATTACCTGAGATAGAAAACGTCAGAGTTGGTTTCGTCCATTATAACTGACAAGGAAAAGAATCCAAACATAACAGCAGACAAAGCAGCTGTCTACTAGAGGATAAACTTGTGATTGAATCTTAAAAAAAAATTTATTTGTTAATTTTGATTATATATGTGTCATTCCATATCAATTCAACGACGTTCTGACGGTGACTCCTTCGATTTTTTTTATTTTTCAATATGTTATTATACATGCAAAAAAAAGTATCCATGCCAATTTTTAGCTCTCTATCTTAAACCATACCAACGTTATTGATTTTTCAAGAATATACTTAAAATAATCATAACTTCTACATTCACCAAGATATTGTAATTTGTCAGGAGGTCATTTGCTTTTGTTTTTCGAGGTGCTTTTTGAAAAAAATATTAAAAATTGAGAAACACAATTTTTCAATGTCTTTTTAACTGCTTTAAGCTAAGAAATTGAATTTTCTTTCAAAGAGACCCCTTCGATTTTTTTCAAAAAAAATTATAGGACTTAACGTAAAAAAAACATAATTTTGGCGATTTTACCGAAGAAGGGATTCAAATAACTTCTTATCGAAAAAAAATTTTCTACATTCTTCTACATTCTACAAACTTCTACATTAACCAAGATATTGTAATTTGTCAAGAGGTCATTTTTTTTTGTTTTTCAATGTACTTTTTGAAAAAAAGATTAAAAATTAAGAAAAACAAATTTTTAATGTATTTTCAACTGTTGCAAGCTAAAAAAATGGATTTTCTACTAATAGAACCCCGTCGATTTTTTTCAAAAAAATTATAATAATCTACGTAAAAAAAACAAAATTTTCGGGATTTTACCGAAGAGAGGATTCAAATAACTTCTTATCAAACAAATTTTTTCCGGTTTTTTTGCGCAATTTTCATCGTTTTTCCTTCTATGACTACAATAATTAAAGTAGGTATAATCAATGGAATTTTTAATTAGTCTCAAGAGTCTGCAAACTAAATGAATAAAGTGCAAAACGTAATTGAATTGTAATTCTTCATGTTAATTATAGTAATTTACAATGGAAATATAAGAGGCAAGTTAGATTATTTATTTTAAAATAATTGGAATCAACTATTGTGGTCATAGAAGGAAAAAAAGATCAAACTTACGAAAAAAAAACGAAAAAAAACCAAAAAAAAAAAATTTCGATAGAAAGTTATTTGAATCCCCTCTTCGGCAAAATCCCACAAATTTTGTTTTTTTACGTAGCATTTTAGAATTTTTTTTTAAAACAATCGAGGCGGTCCCATTGAAAGAAAATCCAATTTTTTAGCTTAAAGCAGTTGAAAAGACATCAAAAAATTGTTTTTCTCAATTTGAAATTTTTTTTCGAAAAGCACCTCAAAAAACAAGAAAAAATGACCTCTTGACAAATTACAATATCTTGGTGAATGTAGAAGTCATGATTATTTTAAGTATATTCTTGAAAAATCAATAACTTCGGTATGGTTTAAGATGGAGAGGTGAAAATTGGCATAGATACTTCTTTTTGCATGTATAATAACATACTAAAAAATGAAAAAAAATCGAAGGGGTCACCGTCAAAACGTCGTTAAATTGATATGGAACACATATACACTAGTGGAAAAAATTAAAGGACCAAAAAATTTTCACAAATTTTTAGTGGTTTTTAACAATGCTGTATCTCAGTGAAAAAAGGTCGTATCGAGGTCTAAAAAAAGTATTTTGAAGCTTGAAGTTTCTAGTTTTCAGATCTTTTAGCAAAATTTTTTTTAAAGCTACAGGTTTCACGCAATTATGAGAAATACCAAGAAAAAAGAATTTGGCAAATTTGCATCGCTTTTGTTTCGGCTGTAATTTTTGAGAAAAAATTGTCTCAGATAAAACATTACAAAAATTGAATAGCTTGTTTATTTAGCTTGAATTTGGTTTTTTTAAGACCCTGCTGCGACCATTTTTTCGCTAAGATATCGAGCTTTTACGAAAAAAGACACTTTTCTGTTTGACCATTGATATCTCAGCAACCAATGATCGCACAGAAATCAGAAGGGGCGTTTGACAAACTTGAATCAATGTTCTATAAGGATTGTCGATGGTTTAAAGAAAAAAAAAAAAATTTCCATACTTGCAATGAATTTGAAAAAACAGGAGAAAAAGGGCCATTTATGGTTTTTTAGAAAATCAACGGTTAAATTGACAAAACGATTGATGTTGAGCGTAACTTTTATAGCTCAATATACCCACAAAATCCCTGTAAAGTTTCAATTCGATCTTTCGAACGGTTTTTTTGTTTCAAGCAATCAAATTTTTGAAAAAATTACAGAATCATGTTTCTGCCCCTAAACGTCATAATCATTATTAAAAGGAAAACAAAGTTTTTTGAGCTTTTTTCACATTTTTATCGCAAACAGCGTTCAAATGTACAGAAATAAAAATTCGAAGAATTTTCTAATTTTTTTTTTATTTTGTCGATTTTTTTTGTCTTACATAAATTTAAACGCTGTTTGCGATAAAAATGTGAAAAAAGCTCGAAATTGTTTTTTTTCAATAATGATTATGAAGTGTTAAGGGGCAATAACATAATCCTTGAATTTTTTTTGAAAAAAAAAAAATTTCAAATAAATTTCAAAAAAAAATTTTTTTAAATTTTTTTCGATTTTTTTTTCATAAATTTAAACGCTGTTTGCGATAAAAATCGGGAAAATGCTCGAAAGAAAATTTCTTTGTTTTCATTTTCATAATGATTTTGAAGTTTTAAGGGGCAATCAACATGATCCTTTTATTTTTTTGAAAAATTTGATTGCTTGAAACAAAAAAACCGTTCGATAGATCGAATTAAAACTTTACAGGGATTTTGTGGGTATATTGAGCTGTGAAAGTCGCGCTCAACATTAGTTGTTTTGTCAATATTTTTAATTTGGCCGTTGATTTTCAAAAAAACCATAAATTGCCCTTTTTCTCCTATTTTTTCGAATTCATCGCAAGGATGGAAATTTTTTTTTTTAACCATCGACAATTCTTGTAGAGCATTGATTCAAGTTTGTTAAACGCCCCTTCGGATTTCTGTGCGATTATTGGTTGCTGAGATATCAATGGTTAAACAGAAAAGTATCTTTTTTCGTAAAAGCTCGATAACTCAGCGAAAAATGGTCGCAGCGAAGTCTCAAAAGAAGCAAATTGAAGCTAAATGAACAAGCTACCCGGTCCTTGTAATGTTTTGGCAGGCATAATTTTTCCCCATACATTACAGCCAAAACAAAAGCGATGCAAATTTGCTACATCTTTTTTCTTGGTATTTCTCATAATTGCGTGAAACCTGTAGCTCCGAAAAATTTTTTGCTAAAAGATCTGAAAACTAGAAACTTCACGCTTCAAAATGTTTTTTTTTAGACCTCGATACGACCATTTTTCACTGAGATACAGCATTGTTAAAAACCACTAAAAATATGGGAAAATTTTTTGATCTTTTAATTTTTTCCCCTAGTTTATATTATTGTTTTTTTAAATAATTTTTTTATTTGAATAGCTTATGTTCGAAAAGGGAGAGCAGTAGCCAAGTAGCTAGAGCCCGGGTCTCGTAATCCGCGGGACTCGGGTTCGAACCCTGGCGATACCGCTGAAAAATATTTCAATTTTTCAAGCGTTGTTTACCAGCTGCAATCCCGGTGGTCTGGGACCCCACCTTATATAAGGGTATTCCAATACCTCATTACGATGAGTGGGTGGTTGTTCGTACGGTTCCGGTGAGGCCTGCCGACGCGGTTCTTATCGCTCGGATGGTGATTCACCTAAGCGTGCAGACGACTGGCCCACTGGATCGCAATGGAGGAGGTAACTGCCAAACTGACAGTCGGTAGTCGTGCTAGAGTTTACTTGCATTACTACCGGGGGACTTAGGTAGTTACCGGCTGTTTCGGTGGAGGTTTGCTGTAGTTTCCCTCCACCCTTGGCCGAATTGCGATACAGCATAATAGGTGAGGGGTAGGGCGTGGACTGCAGCCCGGCCCTGAGAGTAAAAGGCAATTGAAGCCGTACGATGATAATACGAAACTAACTTATGTTAGTAACTAGCTTATGTTTAAAGTTTAATATTGGAAATACTGAAATATATTTTTTTCAATCGTTGATCATTGAGAAAATATAATGTTTTTTAAACAATATAAATTAAAAATAAAAATGGATTTTAAACATGTTTCTAGAAGTTATAAATTTCTGTATGTTCATACTTATTTTATTAATTTGAAATTTATATTCGAATTCAATTATTTTCAATCATTTATCTATTTTTTATTTCAATTAAAAGAGATAATATTTATCCACACTACTGGAAAAAATTAAGGGATCAAAAAATTTTCCCGAATATTTAGTGGTTTTTAACAATGCTGTATTTCAGTGAAAAATGGTCATATCAAGGTCTAAAGAAAAGCATTTTAAAGCTTGAAGTTTGTAGTTCTCAGATCTTTTAGCAAAAAATTTTTTGAAGCTACAGGTTTCACGCAATTATGCGCAATACCAAGAAAAAAAATGTGGCAAATTTGCATCGTTTTTGTTTTGGCTTGAATTTATGGGGGAAAATTCTTCCAGCTAAAACATTATAAGGACCGGATAGCTTGTTTATTTAGCTTCAATTTGCTTTTCTTGAGACCTCGCTGTGACCATTTTTCCCTGAGATGTCGAGCTTTTACGAAAAAAGACATTTTTCTGTTCGACCATTGATATCTCAGCAACCAATGATCGCACAGAAATCAGGAGGGGCGTTTCACAAACTTGAACCAATGCTCTACAAGGATTGTGATGGTTTTTCGAAAAAAAAAATTTCCCATCCTTGCCATGAATTTGAAAAAACAGGGGGGAAAAGGCTATTTATGGTTTTTCAGAAAATCAACGGCCAAATTAAAAATATTGAAAAAACGATTAATGTTAAGCATGACTTTTACAGCTCAATATACCCACAAAATCCTTGGAAAGTTTTAATTTGATCTTTCGAACGGTGTTTTTGTTTCAAGCAATCAAATTTTTGAAAAAAATTAAAGGATTATGTTTATTGCCCTTCAACACTTCAAAATCATTATGAAAATGAAAGAAAGGAATTTTTTTCGAGCATTTCCTCCATTTTTATCGCAAACAGCGTTTAAATTTATTCTTTCAAAAATCAAAACAATTTTGAAATTTTTTAAAAATAATTCTCTTGCCTCTGAACACTTCATAATCATTATTAAGAGGAAAAATTGAAATTTTGAGCTTTTTTCACATTTTCAACGCAAACAGCGTTTGAATTTATGTGAGAAAAAAAATCGGCAAAATAAAAAATAAAATCGAAAATTCTTTGAATTTTTTTTTGTACATTTAAACGCTGTTTGCGATAAAAATGTGAAAAAAGCCCCGAAATTTTTTTTTTCCACTTCAATAATGATTACCCACATAGCAAAACAGATCCCGGGACCATCCCGAGATAGTCCCATTCGTGTCCTGCTAAAATAGTACGTGTTATGAACGTCTATGGGAGGAACCAGTAAGATATTGTTCTACGCAAGATTAATATTGGATGTTTTGAGGATATCCTGTCGCAACCGTAATTAGACGATCCCAAAGCACTCTCTTATAGACGACTGTGGGAGGTACTAGTAAGACATTGGTCTACTCGAGATTAATATGGGATGTCTTGAGGATATCCTGTCGCAACCGTGTTCAGACGATCCCGGTGCACTTTCTTATAGATGTCTCTGGGAGGTACCGGTAGGACATTGTTCTACCCGAGATTAATATGGGATGTCTTGTGGACATCCTGCCGTCACCGTGTGTAGACGATCGTACTGCACTGTCTTGTAGATGTCAATGGGAGGTACTAGTAGGATATCGGTCTACTCGAGATTAATATAGGATGTCTCGATGATATCCTGTTGCAACCGTGTTTAGACGATCCCAGCGCACTTTCTTAGAGATGTCTCTGAGAGGTAACGGTAGGATTCCGTTCTACCCGAGATTAATATAGGATATCTTGAGGATATCCTGTCGCAACCGTAATTGGACGATCGCATCGCACTCTCTTATAGACGTCCGTGGGAGGTACTGGTAGGATATTGTTCTACCCGAGATTGATATAGGATGTCTTGAGGATATCCTATCGTAACCGTATTTTGACGACCTCAGCATATCCTCTTAGAGATGTCTCTGGAGGTACCGGTAAGACATTGTTCCACGCAAGATCAATATAGGATGTCTTGAGGATATCCTGTCGTTACCGTGTTTTGACAATCCCAGCGCACTCTCTTAGAGATGTCTCTGGGCGGTACCGGTAAGACATTGTTCTACGCGATATTAATATGAGATGTCTTGAGGATATCCTGCCGTAACCGTGTGTAGACGATAGAAAATAGAATGCTTATATAGCCGAGCGTGAACACGGACATTTGACACCGAAAGGAGTCAGACCTCAAAAGAGGCCATACTATAAGGAGTACTTGCTGTCTCCCTCTGTAATGTACCCATTTTATTGAAATTTAATTAATAAATTAAAATTCATTAATATTAAATCGAAATAAGAATAATAATCCAGTGCTGTGTTGGCAGTCCAAGAGATGTCCCGAAGACATCCCAAAGACATCCCGGGACGGCAGTGGGGCCATCCTATTATGCGGTAATCACTGCGGACATTTCAGAGCTTATTAAAATCCGATGGGACCATCCCATTACCATCACGGGATAATTGAGTCTATTGACGTGATGTCCAAAAGACGTACTTGGGACGTATTATTGCTGTGTCTGGTAATTCTGGAATATCTTGGGGACGTCTTTAAGAAGTCTCGATAATATCTTATCGATATCTCCACTCTGCTGTATTTGCAGTCCAAGAGACGTCCCGAAGACATCCCGGAACGACAATGGGACGATCCCATTCCGGTAATCTCTGCGGACACTTTAGAGCCGATAGGAATCCCATGGGACCATCCCATTACTATCACGGGACAATTGACGTGATGTCCGAAAGATATACTTGGGACGTAGTATTGTTGTTTGGGTATGACGTTTAGTGGCAGAAACATGATCCTTCAATTTTTTTAAAAAGTGTGATTGCTTGAGAGAAAAAAACCGTTCGATAGATCAAATTGAAACTTTACAAGGATTTTGTGGGTATATTGAGCTGTAAAAGTCACGCTCAACATTAGTCGTTTTGTCAATATTTTCAATTTGGCCGTTGATTTTCTGAAAAACCATGAATAGCCCTTTTTCCTGGTTTTCAAATTCATGGCAAGGATGGAAAAAAAAAAATTTCTCAAGAAACCATCAATAATCCTTGTGGAGCATTGATTCAAGTGTGTAAAACGCTCCTTCTGATTTTCGTGCGATCATTAGTTGCTGAGATATCAATGATCAAACAGAAAAGTGTCTTTTTTCGTAAAAGCTCGATATCTCAGCGAAAAATGGTCGCAGCAACGTCTCAAAAATAGCAAATTGAAGCTAAATAAACAAGCTATCTGGTTCCTATAATGTTTTAGCTAAAAGAATTTTTTCCCAAAAATTAGAGCCGAAACAAAAGCGGTGCAAATTTGCCAGATTTTTTTTTCTTGGTATTTCGCATCATTGCGTGAAACCTGTGGCTTCGAATTTTTGTTTGCTGGAACGTCTGAAAATTAGAAACTTTAAACTTCAAAATGCTTTTTTTTTGACCTCGATACGACCATTTTTCACTGAGATACAGCATTGTTACAAACCACTAAAAATTTGGGAAAATTTTTTGATCCCTCAATTTTTTCCAGTAGTGTATATGTTAAGTCGAAATTAAATAAATAAATTAATTTTACTTGAAAATTAATTAAGATGTTTTGATACTTTAACCAATTTCATTTAACTGCAAAATAAAATTTAACATCCTTATTTATTTTAATCATTTAAATAATCCGTTATTTCATTAAATATAAAACCTAAATGTAAAATAAAAATAAAAAAATATTAAAAAATTAATTTCATTTATAATAAAATCAAATGATGGGGTTGAAGGGAAAAAAATAATAACTTCAATATCAAGAATTAAAAAAGAAAATGCTAATTATATAAAATTATATAGAAAAAGGTGAATGGGAGGGATGAAATTGAAATTTAAATATGCAATTAATAAAATAAGTATAAACATATAGAAATTTTTAACTTCTCAAATTATTGTTAAAATACAATTTTGTTTTTAATTTACATCAAGAAACATTATATTTTTAATATAAAATTAATATTTAATTTTTATGTATTTAGAAATATTTTGAAAATATTCAATGAAAAAAAAAAATTATCTCAATATTTTCAATATTAAACTTCAAACATGAACTATTTAACCCTCCGCGGTCACACTGGGTCGCTGATGACCAGCGCGAAATTTCACTCGGGGATTTCTATGCTGATAGCTATTCATAGCGTAAAAAGAATTGCTTTCGGGCTTTAACAAACACTTATTCGCATTCTACAAACATTGAGGAGTGGTTAGGAATTTTTTTTTATTATTTAAAGCATTTCAACTCGTTGAAAATTGTAAGTAAACACAGACGACTCAGTGAGACCACGGAAGCATTAAGATTACAGTTTGACCGTGGAGGGTCAAATTGAAAAATTTGGGTGTCCCATTTTAATCTTACAGTTGATTTATTTTGAAAAACATTGCTCTGATCAAAAATTGAGTAGGATGAAACTTTTAGGGTTCAGAGGGGGACGTTCAAAAAAATGTTTTGTTTTGGTCCAAAATTCAAAATGGCGGCGTTAAGACGGCTAACATATTTTTTTAAAATGGAAACATGATATTTTTTTTTCACCAAAAATTTTTTCAGATTAAATCTAACATCTTTTGCAGGAACATTTTTTTGATACAGCCTATAATAGAGGGTGTCTCATTTTAATCTAACAGCTGAATCACCTTGAAAAATACTGCTCCGATAAAAAATTGAGTGGGATGAAACTTTTAGGGTTCAGAAGGGGACGTTCAACAAAATTTTTTGTTTTGGTCCAAAATTCAAGATGGCGGCGTTAATATGGCTGACATGTTTTTTTAAAGTGGAAATATGATTTTTTTTTACCAAAAAATTTTTCAGATCAAATCTAACATCTTTTGTAGCAATATTTTTCTTCATAGCCCGGATATTTTAGACTAGATCACCATTTTTGACTATTTTGGCGTTATGCTGCAGATTTAATCTGAAAAAAAATTTGGTGAAAAAAAATCATGTTTCCATTTTAAAAAAACATGTTAGCCATCTTAACGCCGCCATTTTGAATTTAAGACCAAAACAAAAAAAAATTTTGAACGTCCCCCTCAGAACCCTAAAAGTTTCATCCCACTTAATTTTTGATCAGAGCAATATTTTTCAAAATAAATCAACTGTAAGATTAAAATGGGACACCCGTTATATATATAATCAAAATTAACAAAAGAAATTTTCTTCAAAGATTCAATCGTAAGGCAGCTGCTTCGTCCACTATTGTGTTCGGATTCTTTTCAGTTATAATGGACAAAATCAACATTGACGCTTTTTATCTCAGGTAATATTTGAGTTATCGCAAAATCGTTCATACAAAAATTGTTGGAAATTAAGTCCTCTACAAGTTTTATCGAAAAAATTTTCTGATTAAATTAAAAGGGGCCAATATAATTGACAATGAACATTCGTAAGCATGAATAAGTGGCACTTTTTTTTGTAACTTTTTTGTACAGATATCGCAGAATTCTTCAGACTAAAGTTGTAGAGAATATTTTTTCATGCAAAGCTAAATAGGAGCCGAAATATTGACATTTACTTGTTATTACCTGTTTTTCAAGATGGCGGACGAAGCACAAGGAAATTTGGTTGAATTCTGGCGGATTTAGGCATTTTCAACGACCCTCTTCTAAAAAATTACTTGTTCTAAAAAATTTAGCTGGTCCATCCATTTTTTAGATATTTGCCACTGTTTCGGTGACATTCATCACCAAATTACATGTTTAATTACGCATTGCTTAAAGCATTTTGTAATTAAATTACTTCAAGCATTTCAATTCAATTTCATTACTTTGAGCATTTTTATTTAATTACTTTGAGCATTTTTATTAAATTTAATTTAATTGAAATACTCGAAAAAATGTCAATTGAATATAATTTAATTGAAATGCTTGAAAAAATGTCAATCAAATATCATTTAATGTTATGGTTTTTATGTTGAGGTTATTGAATTTCATTTCAATACTCATTACTTCGAGCATTTGTAATGTGGTAATGGGTAATTACAAATTTGCACATTGCTGCAACGATGTAGATAATTCTTGAAGGGTTCGACATGAGTTTATTGAGCAATGCCGCGGGTTTTTCATCTTCAAACTTTACCGGCTGTCGAGATCGTTCCTTGTCTTCCAAGTTGAAATCACCACTTGTAAAACGCGCAAATCACTTTCGACACGTTTCTTCAGCTAGAGCATGTTCACCATAAATTTCTACTGAAATACGACGACTTTCAGCAATGCTCATATGAAAATAATAAAGTAAAATTCCCCGCAAAAACACTTCATTCGGCACAGACTTGGACATATTCGATAAATTACAAAATGTTGTTTTTTATCCTTTAAAAATGAAATATATGATAAAAATGGCGCCCAATGATAGCTGTTTCACAATGAATATATTGCTATCGGCAACAACGGAATACTATACTACCTATGCCATCTCTTGCAAAACGCTCCGAATTCATTCCAACTCCTATAATATATCAAACCCCCAAAAACACCAAAAATGGTGTACCAAAATTGGAGACAAGTACATTTACAAGAGAATCGATAATTTCGTCTACCTGCAAAAACTTGTGAAATCAATAGACATTACACCTTGAATACGTATGGCCAAATACATGTGGTATTCTAGTTCGACTGTTATTTACAAGCATACAGTGATTTTTAAAGTATTGAAGCGAAATTTGAAAAAAACCAGTGCGTGGAACGCCACGCGTTAGAAGTGAAACTTCTTAGGTTTGAGGTGAAGTTCATTGAAGTTTCATGCATTTCTTGTTGTATTTATTGTCGATTATTGTTTATTCATTTATTTTTAGGATTTGGATATGGTTATGTGGGTTTCAATTAATCAGAATCGCTGTTGATTGGATTAAATTTTTTTACACATTATTACTTAATTTCCATTGAATCAGAATTTTTTTTTGCTTGATAGTCTCTGGATAGTTCTGCACGAGCTTTTTTGCGCTTTTTTTGGCGGTTTATTTGCTTTCTGTCGTTGCCTAAGGGCTCGCATTTGATCTGCACTTGTCTTATCTTCATTGCACTTATTCTTCATGTCACTTATCTCAAAACGGAAAACTCAAACTCTGAGACTCACACGCGTTTATATAGCATGGCATAAGAAATTTTGCCGAATCACGTAGTATATAGCACAACGCATAAGAAATGGAGCTACGCGTTTGGTGGAAATTTCTTATGCTATAAAAGTTGCAAATAATGCATTACTTCTTTTTAAATGCATTTGCATTTTCATTAACCATTAACATTTAATGGTTATTGAAAACACCCCCAAACACACCAAAAATGGTATACAAAAATTGGAGACAAATACATTTACGAAAGTATCTCTAGTTCAGTCTTCTTACGAAAAATTGTGAAATAAATAAACATGAAACTCACAACAGGCATTGCCAAGCACATGTAGTTTCGCAATGTAACGTTAAGTGTGCAATCATGATTTTCAGGGACGGAATCGGAATGAAAAAATTCCAAAAAAATTAAACAATAAAAATGTAAAAAATAGTAAAATTAAGTGAAAATTGTTAAGGAAGGAAAATTATCAATGAAAAAAATAATCAAAAAAATAAAAAGTACTTGGCGAGTTCGTTTTAAACGGACGATTAGTCAAAATAGTTTTTTAGTGAACAGGCGTCACTACGTCACTACGTTCTCAGTGAAAAAACTCGCCCAGTACTTTTCATTATTTGATTATTTATTTCATTGGTAATTTCTCTTTGTTAAAAATTTTACTTTATTTCACCATTTTTAAAATTTTTATTGTTACATTTTTTTGGAATTTTTTTATCTTCATTCCGTCCCTAAAAATGATGATTGCACAGTTAACGTTAGATTGGGAAACTACATGTGTTTGGCAATGCGTGTTGTGAGCAGAGTTGGGCAAATTTGTAATTAGCTAATTACAAATTACAAAATACAAATGTAATTAGTATCAAAATTTTCACGAAATACAAAATACAAATGTATTAAGTATCGAAATTTTCACTAAATACAAAATACAAATGTATTTAGTATCGAAATTTTGACTAAATACGAAATACAAATGTATTTAGTATCGAAATTTCAACTAAATACAAAATACAAATGTATTTAGTATCGAATTTTTCACTAAATACAAAATACAAATGTATTTAGTATCGAAATTTTCACTAAATACAAAATACAAATGTATTTAGTATCGAAATTTTCAATAAATACGAAATACAAATGTATATAAAATCGGAATATTCACTGAATACAAAATACAAATGTATTTAGTATCGAAATTTTCACTAAATACAAAATACAAATGTATTGAGTATCGAAATTTTCACTAAATACAAAATACGAATGTATTTAGTATCGAATCTTTCACTGAATACAAAATACAAATGTATTTAGTATCGAAATATTCACTAAATACAAAGTACAAATGTAATTAGTATCGAAATTTCCACTAATTTGTACTGGCAGAGTACAAATGAAACCCAAATAAACTGCAACCTGCAGTGATTGAACCCTCAATAAACCCAAATTAACTGCAACCTCGCCTGAAATGAAACTTCAATAAACTGCAACCCGCAGTGGATGAAACCTCAATAAACCCAAATAAACTGCATCCTCGCCTGAAATTAAACCTCAATAAACCCAAATAAACTGCAACCTACAGTAAATGAACCCTCAATAAACCCAAATAAACTTTAACCTCGCCTGGAATGAAACGTCAATAAACTGCAACCCGCAGTGAATGAAACCTCAATAAACCCAAATAAATTGCAACCCCGCCTGAAATAAAACCTCAATGAACCCAAATAAGCTGCAACCTGCAGTGAATGAACCCTCAATGAACCCAAATGAACTGCAACCTCGCCTGAACTGGAACTTCAATAAACTGCAACCTGCAGTTAATGCAACTTCAATAAACCCAAATAACCTGCAACCTCGCCTGAAATGAAACCTCAATAAACCCAAATAAACTGCAACCTGCAGTGAATGAACCCTCAATAAACCCAAAAAAACTGCAACCTCGCCTGAAATGAAACTTCAATAAACTGCTACCCACAGTGAATGAAACCTCAATAAACCCAAATAAACTGCAACCTCGAATCTAAATACGAAATTTCGATACTAAATACATTCGTATTTTGTATTTAGTGAAAATTTCGATACTAAATACATTTGTATTTTGTATTTAGTGAAAATTTCGATACTGAATACATTTGTATTTTGTATTTAGTTAAAATTTCGATACTAAATACATTTGTATTTTGTATTTAGTGAAAATTTCGATACTAAATACATTTATATTTTGTATTTAGTGAAAATTTTGATACTAAATACATTCGTATTTTGTATTTGGTGAAAATTTCGATACTAAATACATTTGTATTTTGTATTTAGTTAAAATTTCGATACTGAATACATTTGTATTTTGTATTTAGTGAAAATTTCGATACTAAATACATTTGTATTTTGTATTTAGTTAAAATTTCGATACTAAATACATTTGTATTTTGTATTTAGTGAAAATTTCGATACTAAATACATTTATATTTTGTATTTAGTGAAA
Organism: Alloplasta piceator; assembly: GCA_946863875.1. Lineage (NCBI taxonomy): Eukaryota > Metazoa > Arthropoda > Insecta > Hymenoptera > Ichneumonidae > Alloplasta > Alloplasta piceator. Next base: position 44,020,125 of record OX333072.1, on the reverse strand, counting down.
ATTTTGATACTAAATACATTTGTATTTTGTATTTAGTGAAAATTTCGATACTAAATACATTCGTATTTTGTATTTAGTGAAAATTTTGATACTAAATACATTTGTATTTTGTATTTAGTGAAAATTTCGATACTAATTACATTTGTATTTTGTATTCAGTGAAAATTTCGATACTAAATACATTTGTATTTTGTATTTAGTGAAAATTTCGATACTAATTACCTCTGTATTTTGTATTTTGTGGGTAATTAAATACTTCAAGTAATTAGTAGTGCCCAACCCTGGTTGTGAGTTTCATGTCGATTTATTTCACAACTTTTTGTAAGAAGACGGAACTGGAGGTTTTTTTGGGGGTGAATTGTCTACTTTTTGCAAAGTTTTCCCATTCGGTTTTTCAACTATACATAATCCGTAGTTCCATTTGATTATATGATTGAATATTATTTATAATTTCTTGTAATTATATAATTTTTATATAATTTATAATTTTGCTTGTCCGATGGACTGCAAAACTTATATTTTAGACACCGAATCATTCATCGATGCGAGAAAGAATCATAAACTTCAATTTAGATTGAATTTTCTTCATGTGCAGTAAAGAAATTTTTTTTTTTTACTAAGGCTCATGATTTTTCTTATCACCTAACTCCACAAATTATATTTTGGATACAAAAACTTTCATCAATGAGTTAAGAAATCATAAGCCTCATTATTGATAGAATTTTTACCAGTGCGCAGCAAACAAAATATGTACTATAAAATCCGAGATTATTGGTATTTTCATTAATTACCATGAATGATGAGAAATCATATTCTTCATAACCGAAAATTCTCTTTTTAAGTATGCTGCCATATCCAATCCTTACCTAAGTCCCCGCTATATTATTTATTGGTTAAAAAAGAAAAAACATGTAGCATGCAGCTTTGGCGTTTCACGACCAGCTTTTTTCTAAAGCTAGTATCATCTGCAAAAATCCATAAAGATGTATATAGTATAATATGGTATTTTTAATTTCATTTTAATGTATAATTTTCATGTAATTATAAAAATTTGTTTGCCCGCTGGAATACACAAATTATATTTGAAACAAAAACGTCCATCGATAAGAGAGAAAATCATAAACCTCAATATGGATAGAATTTCCTTCATCGTGTAGTGGATAAAATGCTATTAATATTGAGGTTTACAACTTTTTTTCTTCAACTAATGCCGCAAATTAGATTCCGTATACAAAATCTCCCAACGTCGAATAAAAAAGTCATAAGCCTCATTATGAATAGAAGTTTCCATGTCGCATGGAATAAAATGCTATTGTCCGTTGCGCGGCGAATAAAAGTCTTCATTGTGCTATGGACAGAACATTGAGGTTCACAACTTTTGTTTAACTATCATCACGAATTGGATTCTGGATACAAAATCTTCCATCAATGAGTAAAAAAATTAGAAACCTTATTATAAATAGAATTATGACCAGTGCGCAGCGTACAAAATACTGTAAAAACTACGATTGATATTAATAGTATCAAGTATGATATTAAACTGTATGATATAACAATTTTTCGACAGATCACAATAAATTCTAAATAAATTTTTTTGACGGATCTTAATAAAGGGTGTAGCCGGATGAGAATGGTGAATCGGCCCCCAGCGAATTTTGGGTCGCCGATTTTTTCCGAAGTTTTTAACCTAAAAAAACAATTTTGTGAAAAATTACAGCTTTCTACATCGATGCCGAGGGGTCTTCCCGCTGATTAAAGTGTTTTTTTCGATTTTCGCATAATTTAAATACCAAAGGGCGACCAAAAAATCGTTAAAAATTCTGAAAAATCAAAAGCATGTCAACGTTGATGGATTTTTTTTTCCTTTTTTTTTAATGCTAAATTCTATTTTTAGTCATCGAATCTTTCTTTATAAACATTATTTTGTAGCCGAGAGATTTTTCTACTATTATGACGAAAATTGACATGATTTGACTTTTTATTCCCTTAATTTAAAAAAAAAGTCCAAAATCCGACCTGCAACACATTGAAAAAAAATGAAAATGACCAAATTTCTCATTCTCCATTGGAAATCCATACAAAAATCATTCTTTAGGTTCAATGAATGGGTGATCATGGCTGGAGTAGTTGTGAGACATAACAAATAGACATAAGCAATCCGATTTTATTGCTATTATTGCCGCTGAGTATTACAACTAGTCACATAAGCCGAAAGTTTGTTACTCTCACAGAAAGGTTTTTTTCGTAAAATTATAGATTTAGTTTATTCACCCCTCCCATCTATATTGCTACATATTAGTCTTCATCGCTATCCCTGTTGATCATGGCATTGACCTCTTCAACATCGAAGAGTTCTGTTTCTTATTTTCCAGCGATGAGCACAAATTAATTACACCGAAAGAATGATTTATTTATTGATTTCCAATGAAAAATGAGAAATTTTGTCTTTTTTATTTATTTTTCAATGCGTTGCAGGTCGAATTTTGGGAAATTTTTTCTTAAGTAAGGAATAAGAGTAAAATCATGTCAATATTTGTCATAATAATAGAAAAATCGCTTCGCTACAAAATAACGTTTTTAAACAAAAATTCGATGATTACAAATAAAGTTTAACATTTAAAAGAAAGAATTTTTTCTCCTCTTAACATTGACATGTTAATAATTTTACAGAATTTTTAAAGATTTTTCGGTCTTCTCTTGGTATTTAAAAAAAGCAAAAATCGAAAAAACACGTTTTTTAGCAGGAAGATCCGTCGGCATTGATACAGAAAGCTGTAATTTTGCACAAAATTGTTTTTTTACGTAAGGAACTTTGAAAAAAATCGGCACCACAAAATTTGATGGAGGCGGATTCACCATTCTTATCCGGCTAAACCCTTTCGCATTTTTCATTGGAAATTCATAGATAAATCATGCTTTCGGTTGAATTAATTGGTGCTCATGGCTGGAAAACAGGAAACAGAACTCCTCGATGTTGAAGAGGTCAATGCCATGATCAACAGGGATAGCGATGAAGACTAATGTGTAGCAATATATCTATATTGCTACTATTGCAATATATCTCTATATCGCTATTCCCCCCTACTATCTAGTAGGGGTAAATAACCCAAAATTAGCAATAAAATCGTATTTCTTAGATGTATTTATTATGTCTTACAACTACTCTAGCCATGATCACCCATTAATTGAACCTTAAGTATGATTTAGGTATGGATTTCCAATGAAAAATGAGAAATTTTGTCGTTTTTATTTTCTTTCAATGTGTTGCAGGTCGAATTTTGGAATTTTTTTTTTTTAATGTAGGGAATGGAAAGTTAAATCATTTCCATTTTTTCATAATAGTGGAAAAATCTTTTGGCTACAAAATAATGTTTTTAAAAGAAGATTTGATGATTAAAAATAGAATTTAGCATTAAAAAAAAGAAAACAAAATTCATAAACTTTGACATGTTTTTGATTTTTCAGAATTTCTTTAAGATTCTTTGGGTCACCCCTTGGTATTTAAAATATTCAAAAATCGAAAAAAACATTTTTTTTTGCAGGAAAACCCCTTGGCATCAATGTAGAAAACTGAAATTTTGCACAAAATTGTTTTTTTAGGTTAGGAACTTTGGAAAAAATCAGCAACACAAAATTCGCTGGGGGCCGATTCACCATTCTTATCCGGCTACACCCTTTTAAATTATTATGTACTTGATATTTCGAAAGTTCATTTGACCGAAAAAACGACGAGCATGTTTTATTACTGAAAAATTGAAAGTCTCTGGAAACCTTTGGCAAATTATTCTTGGACCGCTTTCCACCACAATCTACAGGAATTATTTACCAAGCATTGGCAAAGCCTTTCAATTTTGCGTTGAGAGAATAAATTTATCATTTTTTTTGTTCAATGGAACGTTCGAATCTTCAAGTAAATAAATTATTATATTCCAGCAGCACAAATCACTACACCATTTTTTTCTATACAAACTGTAAATATGGTTGTTGAATTTTTATTGAGCATATACATTAGGGCGATTTTTTTTCGACTTTTTTTAATTTTCATCCCTTCCCACCTAAAATGCTGTTGCATATGTCTAGAAGAAACTACCCTGAAAGTTACAGCCCTTAATATTAATATTAAGTACTCGCCCTTCGCGTGAAAAGATTTCCCATCTAAAATACACGTAAATAAAAAACTTTTTTCTTCAAATTGCTATAACTCCACGGCATTTTATGCTATTATATTGTCCTTGGTCGCAACTTACGCAGAATTAAACGTTCTTCAAAAGTGTCCTGAGCAGCATAAGTGTAATTTACACTGGTGAGATGGTGAGAGTCACTAAAGTTGATTTTAACCCACACTTCTTGTTTTTTTGCTGTTATTTTTGAAATGATCAGCGTTATCGAAAAATTGCAAAGGAAAGTTTTGTTGGAAATTTGATTTCCTACAAAAAAGGTCCTTTAGACCTACTCGAGAAAATTGATATTTCTTGAGATATTGAACCTTAATTTATTTGCGGTATAAAATTTTTACGGTTTATCGAACCAAAAGTTCTTAATTGTTGATATTCCATATCATTTCGCCACTGGTGATATGATATGTGATATGGTGATATGATATAGAATATCAAAAAATTGAAACTTTTGGTTGAATAAACCATAAAAATTGTTACCAAAACCAAGTTAAGGTCCAATATCTCAAGAAATATCAATTTTCGCAAGTAGGTCTAAAGGACCTTTTCTGTAGGAAATTAAATTTCCAACAAAACTTTTCTTCGCAATTTTTCGATAACGTTGATAATTTCTAAAATAACAGCAAAAAAACGAGAAGTGTGGGTCAAAATCAAGTTTAGTGACTCGTACCATCTTACCAGTGTAAATTACACTTACGCTGCTCAGGACACTTTTGAAGATCGTTCAATTCTGCGTAAATTGCGACCAAGAACAATATGATAGCATAAAATGCCGCGGAGTTATAGCAATTTGAAGAAAAAAGTTTTTTATTTACGTGTATTTTAGATGGGAAATCTTTTCACGCGAAGGGCGAGTACTTAATATTGAAATTAAGGGCTGTAACTTTCAGGGTAGTTTCTTTCAGACATATGCAACAACATTTTAGGTGGGGAGTAAAAAAAATAAAAAAAGTTGAAAAAAAAATCGCCCTAATATACATGTATTATTATTTTTTGTTTTTCAAATTCTTAAGATAAACTAAAACAAAAGCGATGTATACATATTAACTCGATGCACGTTTTGTAAACAAATAATTTCTATTTACGATGAGTGTTGTCAAACCACCGTTAAAATAAAAATATTTTTCAAATAAATAAATAAAAATAAACTGGAGCAAGTGCGACGATATATATATTAACTCAATGCACGTTTTATACTCAAATAAATAAAATCGACACTGCAATTAGTAAATAAAAAGTTATTCGGGAAGATGCTGCACCGAGGTTCATTTTTTAGGTTATACTATACATAATGATGCCCAAGTTTCTGCTTGGTTTGCTCATGGCCGTACATAGTGACCAGGAAGTAAAAGGTAAGGAGGCGAATCTCCACGGAACAGAAGTAGTCAGACTTTTGGCACAAAGTTACCGGGTACACGATTCCGCTGCTTGGGGCGTAGTTGTCGAGACATTTTCACGACGCGAGAGCGGAAGGCTGCTTAGATCGTCGTTTATTGGTCTTTGCAAACCAATCCAAGGAATGGGATTCGTCGCTGGAGTTGCTATTAAAATAGCACGATGGTGCGAAGAATTTAAATAAAGTAAACGCAGATGTAGAGTAAAAACAATCAAAAAAATGAACTTCAATGAATCGAAAGTTAGATACGAGATAATAACACACAGTTTATAACAATATTTTGTTTATGTATTGAAAGTTTTCGCGTTTAAGAATACTCCCCGAAAGCTCGAATGCGACCGAACAGTTTGTCAGCCAGGAACATTCGGTCTAACTTAGCTGATTTCTAATAAATTCTACCCTCTTCAAGCTCGAAGGCCCGAGAAAGTGGGAGTAAGCCTGCATCTTACTCTCTCACACTCATGCCATGCGCCAACACATATACATTCTCAGGAACATACACATGGACGCGCGCACACACACAATCGTCCCTCGCAGGGGTCGATGCGGCCCAAGCACCCAGGACCTCGGTGATCCTTTCTGGTCCTTTCTCTCTCTCTCTCTCTTTCTTAAGTTTTGCCATGTCTCTGTCTTCCTCTCCATCCCTACCAAATTTCAGGACTCTAGACGCCTTCTCTCTTTCGCCTTGAGGAAGGGGTCCGATATTTCACAGCGTTCTTCAAGCGGAGACAAAAGCCACATGCCTCGTTCTTTTTCTTCACTGGGCACGCTGTACCCCCGAGTTTTGCTCGTAAAGCTCGGATGGCAAATTTATATGTAACCTAAGAAAAAGAAAAGTTGTAGTCTGGGAAGTCGAAAAAAAAACACGTACGCACTTAAAAAACTCGATACGATGCGTTTTTTTCATAATTGTACTTTTACGACTGCACCTGTGGTCTGCAGTCGTTCGTCGCTAAAATGCGACGCATTCGAAATGCTATCTCGAGAGAAAGTTTTTAGGAGGGCAAAAGAAGAAGACGAGACAGCAGATGTTTACAAAAGCGTCTTAAAAAAAATATCTGAAAAGTAAAGTCTTATACAACTACATGTACACATAATAATAATTAATGTATATTCTATCCCATGGAAAAAATGCATTACCGCGGATTATTGCCATATACGAATTTCAATTTACCGGGTCAGTATCGCGAGTTCATTCGCCGGTTTATGAACACGGTTGTGGGAGAATAGCGAGACAAGAGATTCGCACAAAATATGTATATATTTTGTCCGACCGTAACAACATCGTTCGATTATTATGATTATTAGCAGCGGCGTATGCCGTATATATTCTGAAGTGACAGATGGCTGACTGATAGCTGTTTCTCGTGCAGAAATTTCCGCAGGGATCAAACTTGATTCTGGCAGCTACGTAGCCTAATTAAATCATCAAATATTCAATTCGCAAGATAATTTTTTGATTCACAGAGTCTAAGATTTTTCAACAAAATGTCTAGTATAGATTGGACATTTATATAAATGGAAAACAAGCGCCGCACTGGTATTTTTGCAAATCCTGATAACCGAGGATGAAAATTTTTTACATTTCTGAAGCTACGTATCCCAGTCTAAGTAGTGTCACTTGGGTTTTTCATTGATATAAAATGGTCAAGACCACGCAAAGTTTGTTTTGATAGAAAACTCTTGGGTTTTTCATTGATATAAAATCCAAGTGACACTTCGTAAACTGAGCTACGTAGCTTCAGAAATGTGCAAATTTTTCATCCTCAGTTTTCAGTATTTACAAAAATAGCAGTGTGGGGCGTATTTTCCTTTGAGTAGTCTAAATTATTTTATATCAATGAAAAATCCAAGTGACACTGCTTAGACTGAGCTGGACTGGGCTACGTAGCTCCAGAAATGTGCAAATCTTTCATCCTCTGTTTTCAGTATTTACAAAAATTCCAGTGTGGAGCTTATTTTCCTTTTATATAAATGTCCAATCTATTCTGGACATTTTGTTGAAAAATCTTAGATTCTGTGAATCGAAAAATTATCCTGCGAATTGTATATTTGCCCATTCTGGCGATTACGTAGTCTAATCGAATCTTCAAATATTCAATTCGCAGAACAATTTTTTGATTGGTGTTATTATAGGTTCCTTACATTGCGAGCATTGAAAAAACTCAAATTTTTGCGATTATTTTCTTTATTTTTTTTTCCTTACAGCCTCGTATGAAACACATTTTCAAAACATATATTATTACTGTTAGGTTATGTTATTGTATTTTTTGTGCCAATCAAGAGTCGCGGTAGCGACTTGAGACAAGTACATTTCCGACCTTACCGACATGTCGAGAGTCGCACCAAGATTCTCTTACGCCAACAACCTTGCTTATACATGGGAGTATATCTACAGCGAAAAATTCATTTTTCCTAATAACTCATTATACAGAGTTTTTGAGAAAATTTGAGATGTACGTTTTGTCCGCAGATTTTTTCTCTTCCCATTGGTACCTGAAAGAAAGCTGTAGCTGGTCGCGTATGGGCGATACGTATTTTTATAGGTTAATTTTTCTCAATGAATATTCCATTGTCGGCCATTTTCTTCGCATATTTTTCGGCACATATTTTTCGCACACACCATGAAATTAGCGAGTTAGCGATAAAACTGTACGTGGTGTGTTTCAGAGCGGTCAAAATATCGACAATGATCACCCCCATAAACACCGAAAATGGTGTACAAAAACTGGAGACAAGTACATTTTAAGAGTATCCCTAGTTTAGTCTACCTACAAAAAGTTGTAAAATCACTAGACATTAACCCTGAATACGTATTTACAAGCACATGTAGTATCCTAGTTCGACTTTTATTTACAAGCATATAATTATTATTACAGTATGCGGAAGTGAAATTTATGAAATATGAAAACATCTTTACATTTAAAAATAAAAAATAAATCCACACGGAGAGAATTTTATACGAAAAATTGCTATGTATGCTTAGTAGTCGGGTACCATATTGTCATTAGTAGTCAAATTACTATGGTATGTACATGGTGTGTACATAGTAATTTTACTACTAATGACAATATGGTACCCGACTACTAAGCATACATAGCAATTTTTCGTATAAAATTCTCTCCGTGCATTACTAAAAATAAATATTAAATCGATGGAACAAAATTGATCACAAAAATAAAAAGTACTTGGCAAGTTTTTTCACCTGAAGCAACCTCATCAGCCATGTATCACTGAAACATCTTTTGCAAATATTGCCTAACTCGCTAAGTACTTTTTATTTTTGTGATCACTTTGTTCCATCGATTTATTATTTATTTTTAGTAATGGATTTATTTATATTTTTAAACGTAAAGATGTTTTCATATTTTATAAATTTCACTTCCGCATACTGTTATAATAATTATATGCTTGTTAATAAAAGTCGAACTAGGATACTACATGTGCTTGTAAATACATATTCAGGGTTAATGTCTAGTGATTTTACAACTTTTTGTTGGTAGACTAAACTGCGGATACTCTTGAAATGGATCGAATAAGGATCTGAATAAGGATCGAAACGTTATACGAAAAATTGTCCATTTTTATTTGGACCCACTGGCCGAATCGCAGCCGATTCCTTCCTTTAACAATACTCTTGAAATGTACTTGTCTCCAGTTTTTATACACCATTTTTGGTGTTTTTGGGGGTTCGTATCGACAGTGGACATTGAAATATATATAGTAATACACGGAGAAAAACGTTTAGAACGATGTTGGAACACCAGCGCCGCGAGTGGACAGGTTGGTACTATTATCTTTGAGCCAAAACGCGAACCATTTTTCGCCAGCCAGCCCGGCAGAGTTTCAACTCCTTACCTCTTACTTCCTGATACCGACTGTGGCCAAACTGACTGAAGTGCGCTGCGAGCGTCTAAGCGAACGTCACGAGCGCTGTACGCTCGTGACGTGGTAGTAGACGAATTGTGCGATTCTGCTACGCTATGCATGACGTGGCGTAGCAGACAAAATGGTGCGAAAAAAATCGTCGACGGAGAACACCTCAAAGCAGATGTGGCCACAAACGAAAAAATGAAAGCCGATATCATCGTTATGCCTATAGCTACAGACTTTGTATTAGTCCCATTCAAGAGAGAAATATAATCCTTCTAATGAGCATGATAAACGTCCCTAATCCTAGATAATTCATAAGATATGATAAACGAAAACTGAATTATGTGGCTATTTCACGTTGCTTGGGGCATAAGAAACTTGGCCCGTCTCGAGGGACGTGAACTTTGCCGGTAAATATACTTGTCTCGAGACGCTACCGCGTCTCTTGATAGTTTTCATTAACCATTCACCATTAAAATTTAATGCAATTGCATTAAAAACAGTAATGCATTATTTGCAACCCTGCCCATTACAATGTAGTGTGTAATAGAAAAAAAAATTATTACTCATTGCCATGTAATATGTAATGGACAAAACTTTAATTGCAATTTTAGGAATGGACAAATATAGATTAAAAAATTATTGCAGTCTTGCATTACATTTTATTAGCTTAGGACTTAGATTTTTTGATTTATAATATACATGCTTTTTAGAATTTAAGGTGAAAATCTAAGTCCTAAGTCAATAAAATGTAATGCAAAAGTGCAATAATTTATTCATCTATATTTTTCCATTCCCAAAATTACAGTCAAAGTTTTGTCCATTACACATTAGATTGCAATGGGTAATGGAAATTTTTTCTATTACACACTACATTGTGATGGGTAGGGTTGCAAATAATGCATTATTTTTTTGAATGCGATTGCATTTTCATTAACTATTAACATTTAATGGTTAATAAAAATAATTTTAATAGTTAATGAAAATAATTTTCATTAGGTATAAATTATATAAGTATGCATTAAAATACAAAAATTGAACCTCAAAACATATGGGTTATTCCATGTCAAATCGACCACTTTTGAACCCGACCCCTTTCGATTTGGCTAAAAATTTTCGTCTTTTTTCTACCCCATTAAAAACATTTTTCTGGAAATTTCCAAATTTTTTTACGCAACCCAAAAAAAGTTATGAATTATTTAAAAAAAAGGCTTTTGTTTTTTTCAAATAGCTATAACTTCTGTGACGTGATTTTTCAGAATCACGGCCACAAAGCCAGAAATGCTTTCGCAAAAATGTATTGTTCTTGTTTTGCTGCCCGATTCGGTAAGATGAAGAAAACGTGTTCTCGCCTTGGTCGCATTCCAAGCACGTGACGAATGTTTTTGGTATTCATTTGGTTAGGACAAGTTTAGGAAAGATCGCGCGCTCGAATCCGTCGGAAAAATATGTCTCCAGGTAATGAGTTGCCCGACGGAGGAGAGCGCCTGACGAGAAGTCTTGGTCGAATTGTCAAAGGTCCGGCTGCAATGCTGGCGCTCCAGCGTAGAAGGAACCACGAGCTGGAAAGCAAGCGGAGATTGTTACGGGCAATAGCTGGGAAGCATTGCGCCGCGTTAAGTAGAGTAGAGCCTTGCTTTCGCTCGGGTTCCAGGGGAAGCTGCCACCGAGATCTTCAGCACGCTACCGAGGATGATAATTCTCCAATCACGCTTTCGGATACGTAAGAAAAAAGGAATAATGAGGCAGTAGCTATCGGTCAGAGAATTAGGATAATTATTTCAAATTCTCGACACGAGATTAAGTGAGTCGGTCTCCGATCACCGTCGAGATAAGACCTCGTGCTCTCGCTATTATGTCCGCTTTGTGTTGACGCTCGGTCTCGCTCTCTCTCGTTCGCGTTATGTGTAACGTGTTTTGCTCTCGCTTGTGTGATATACGCGCGCCTCGCGGCTGTGTGTGTGTGTGATTTGACAAGCGCCCTCGCACTATGGTAATGAAGAAAGTCGTTTTTGCTCCCGGTGAATATTTCAATGGGATATTCAAGTGCAGTGTGCAGTGCATCGGTACTAAGTTCTCGTGTTTCGGCAGAAATAGCTCTCGCCACCCCCTGAAGGAAGAAATATCGTTCAGGCGAGCTATTCGTACGCTACGAAACCGCTCACGGTCCCGAATTTGAATCAGTTCCTGCGCTACTTGCTGACATGCAACTCCGACCCTCTCTACCATAACCCGCATCCTGAGCAGCCGCGCATTTTCGCAACCGCTCATCCTTGTTCGTACGTTCTGTCCATTTGTCCTGTCCCGTTTTGTCCGTGCCGGAATCGAGGTCTTCCCACTTGATTCCCAGTTCAGTCGGGTTAACCCACCGGCGAAAGAAAAAGTTGCATTCGTGGAGTCGAGCCCTTCCCATTCGACTCCCTGTCGAGACCGGTTTGTTAATTTCCGGGGAAATAAAAATGAACTGGCGCCCGCCGGCATGTGGAACGCTACGGGGGGGGGGGGGGGGTGACGGCCGAAGGTGACGGACCCGGTATCGTTCGATTTCAAAAGAGAATGAAAATCCGTCTCACTTCTTCAAAAATTAACTAATCGGAACGTTAGTTCAACATTTCAAAGTCTATGAAATTCTTCACTTTTTCTAGAAAAATCATCGTTTTCTCGGAAGCGCATTTTTTATCATTTTTTTTATTAACAAAAAACTTTGTTTAATTCCACAAAGAATGCCGCCCAAACTGGAGTGGGTAGAATTTTCCTTCCATTTTTTTTATCGTTAGAATATACGTTAGAATTTATCGTTAGAATATACGAAGTATATCGGTAACGTCGCGTTAATCATTATCGATATACGTGCGAGGTGCGAATTACCGGGATTTAGTCAGTCCGTGTCGATCCGCCGAACACGCTAGATGTATTGTATTGCTATCGAATAATAAACCATATATATACAGCTAAACGCAACGAAGTCTCTTATCATCCTGCGACTCACAAAAGGAACCAAGTTTCAACAGGTTGTGGGCCCAGGCTCTCAGGATTCCGAGACTCTCATAAGCGTAAATGTCGTGTGTAAAGTAAATTCGAGAAACGTGAAAAAACATCGGGAAGACCGGTGAGCGCGAACGAGGTACGTGAAGAACGTTCTGGCAGCGCGGGAAAAATGGCGGGACACACAGTACGCATAGACCCGCTAAACGCGGAAAATTATGATACGTGGAAGCTGCAAATGCGAGCGATACTCATAAAAAATGAGATGTGGGCCTACGTAGATGGAAGCAAGACGTGCCCCACGGATGCAACCGCTGCAGCTGAATGGGCTCGAAACGATGAAAAAGCTGGCGCGGATATCACGCTGGCGATGAGCGCGTCGGAACTCGGTCAAATCAAGGATGTACATACGTCGAGAGAAATTTGGCTGAAGTTAAAGGCGACATACGAATCCAGAGGACCTGCTAGGAAGGCATCGCTTCTGAAAAAGGTAGCCGTGTCGCGCATGAAGGAAACGGACAAAGTGCGCGAACACCTAAATGAGTTTTTCGATGCTGTAAGTAAATTAAAAGACATCGGAGTAGAAATCGGAGACGATTTACTGGCCATACTACTGCTATACAGTTTACCGGACTCGTACGAGATGTTTCGATGCTCATTGGAATCAAGAGTCGAGCTACCGAAACCGGAAAATCTAAGAGTGAAAATTGTAGAAGAATTCGAATCGCGAAAAGCGAAAGAGGGCCGAACGGAACACGACGTTATGTACGCTAGGAAAACAAAAGGAATCAACCGTCAGTCACAAGGTCGCCAGGACGGAGACACACAAAAGCGCGAAACGAATCGAAAAGGTCCAAAACAAGGTCCCTGCTTTAGATGTGGAAAGCCCGGACATTTTGCGAGAGTGTGTAGAGCTAAAACTCCGATGAACCCGCAACAAAATGCGCGAAAAATTGCAGAGAACGACGACAGTCAAACGGGTGCGATGTCAATGAGTGCTGCTGAAATCGCGATGATAGCTGCTGTAAATGAGAAAAAGAACGATTGGTGTCTGGACAGTGGCTGCACCGCCCACATGAGTGCAGATAAGAAGAGCTTCCTTGAAGTGGCGGAAGTGAACAGATCATTAAATCTGGCAAATAATCAATCGACAAAAATCTGTGGAACGGGAAACGTAGAAGTACCGGTGACCGTGGAAGGGCAACGAGTCGCTGTAACGTTCAAAAAGGTCTTGTATGTACCGGACTTAAGAACGAACCTGCTATCCGTTGCGAAAATCACGGACAATAATTTCGAGGTACGATTCCGTCGGAGAGACGCGATTGTGATAGATAAAGACGAAAATATTGTCGTCAAAGCAGAACGGATCGGGGATTTATATTATGTGCAAAAACGTGAAGACGCCTCGAATATTGAGGATAGGCGTTTACCTCCGAGCGAGATAGAAGTGTGGCATCGTCGATTGGGACACATAAACGAGAGGGACTTGATAAGCATGGTGAAAAACTGTGCGGTCTACGGGATCAAAATAAGTCCGAAGCAATCACTAAATAAGTGCGAAGTGTGTGTACGGGAGAAACAGACACGCGCAAGTTTTCTGAGAAGAAAAGACAGACGAACGCGCGAATTGTTAGAAATCGTACACAGTGACGTATGTGGCCCAATGAGACATGCGACATTCTCAGGTGCGAGATATTTCGTGACATTTATAGACGATAGGTCGCGGTGGTGTGAAATCTATTGTATAAAGCAAAAATCGGAAGTGCTATGCGCATTCAAGAAATTTAAAGTGGCAGCGGAAGTGTTGACAGGCAAGAAAATAAAAGCGCTCCAAACTGATAACGGCAAGGAATATCGTAATAAAGAGTTCGACGAATTTTTGGAGGAACACGGGATTCAGAGAAGATTATCAGTGCCACATACACCACAACAAAACGGGCTCGCTGAGAGGAAAAATAGGACGCTCGTGGAAATGGCGCGATGTATGTTACGACAAGCGGGAGTACCCCCAACATTTTGTGGAGAGGCAATAAACACCGCTTGTTACATACGGAATAGAGTTCCTACCAAAGCGTTAGAAGGAAAAGTACCGTATAGTGTGTGGACAAAGAAAAAGCCCACGGTCATACACATGCGCATTTTTGGGGCGAAAGCATATGCCCTAAACAAGGAACAAACAAAATGAAAATTCAACTCGCGATCGCAGGAATGCATTTTTGTGGGATACTCGAAAGAATCGAAAGCTTATCGACTATGGGCAGTCGAATCGCGTAAGCTTATAGTGAGTCGCGACGTACAGTTCCTCGATAAACCGTATTTTAATAATAGATACGAAGAGTTTTACAGCGAAAGCGCGACATACGATAGAGACACAAGTGCGCGTGAACCAGAAAACGGTATCGAAATCGAGTTTGAGCGAGAAGGAATACGTGAAGGGAGCCACGAAGAACAAAAAGAACAAGTGCAAAAACGCACGAGAGGACGGCCGAGAACATTGCGAATCGGATCCGTCGGAAGACCGAGAAAGATATACCAAAGATATATGAGAAACGAAGATATCGAAAATCAAGAGGACGACGTATTTGAAGATTGCGAAATCGCAAACCTAGCGACAACCGGAAGTCCTGTGACGTTACAAGAAGCGTTAAACTCAAATGAGGCAAAAGCATGGGAAATAGCTACAGAAGACGAATTCCTTGCTCAAATACGCAATGCTACGTGGGAAATCGTAGAGCGGCCGAAATCACGAAAAGTAATAAATAGTCGATTCGTCTTCAGCACTAAAGACGACGGCACGTCAAAAGGAAAAAAAAGTGCGACTCGTAGCAAAAGGATGCTCACAACGGCCAGGGGAGGATTTCTTCGAAACATTTTCACCAGTGGCGAGATCAACATCCATACGATTACTAAGTGCATTATCAGCGAAGATGGGTCTCGAAATTCATCAAATGGACGTCGTTACGGCGTATTTAAACGGCGAGCTCGAAGAGAGTGTTTATATCGAAGTGCCCGGACGAAAAGTAATCGTGAGTGAGCGCCTAGGTACACGTGATATTAAAGATAGCGAAAAAACTGTGATCGAGACTGCAGTTAGGTGGCAAAACGCGTTGACCGCATGCGAAGATCCTGTATGTGTACTGAAAAAAGCGCTTTAAGGGCTAAGACAGTCAGGTTTAAGGTGGTATCAGCGATTGACAGCGAAATTACGCGAAATAGGGTTACAATCGGTAGAAAAAGATCCGTGTTTATTTACAGCGCGAAAAGAAAACGGAATAATGTTGGTTACCGTATACGTAGACGATTTATTGTTGGCGACAAATGATCGCACGTGGTTAAAATTAATAAAACGACAATTGGCGGAATCGTTTGAAATGAAAGACATCGGACCGGCGAAACAATGCTTAGGGATAGAATTCACGCAAAATTTGAAATCTCACCAGGTATTTTTATCGCAGCGACAGTACGCGGAAAACGTTCTAGAAAGATTCGGAATGAGTGAATGTAAAGAAGCGAGAACGCCGATAGAAGCGAATTGCGGATTGAAAAAGCCGGATTGCGCAGATGTGTGCGAAATGCAGAAATTCCCATTTCAAAATTTAATCGGCGCATTAATGTACTTAGCTGTGACAACCAGGCCAGACATAGCGTACGCGGTAAATTATCTAAGTCAATTTAATTCAAATTATCGAGAAGAACACTGGCAAACCGCGAAAAGAATTCTAAGATATTTAAAAGGTACGCTCGACTGTGGATTGTTGTATGAGTGTACGAATGCGAGTATGTATGGTACGGCGGACGCAGATTGGGGAGCAAACAAAACCGACAGACACTCGTACACGGGTTACGCGTATATATTCGCAGGTGCGGCAGTGTGTTGGGAAGCGCGTAAACAAAGGACAGTAGCATTATCCAGCACAGAAGCAGAATATATAGCGATGTCGGAAGCTACGAAGGAAGCGCTTTATTTACACAAAATACTTAAGAGTATTCGTGTCGCCAACGAAAATATGATACTATACAACGACAATCAAAGCGCGCAAAAACTTGTACAAAATATAGGGTACCATTCGCGCACAAAATATATCGATGTGCGTTATCATTTTATACGAGAGTGTGAAAGGGAAGGCAAAATAAAAGTAGAATATATGCCGACAGAAGACATGCCGGCTGATATTCTAACGAAGGGATTGAGCGAGACAAAGCACTGGAGGTGCATGTCAAGCCTAGGGATGGCATACAGGAGTCATTAAAAAAAAAAAAAAAAAATCAAACGCGATCGACTCTCACTACTTCGAGGCAAGGTGTTAGAATATACGAAGTAGATCGGTAACATCGCGTTAATCATTATCGATATACGTGCGAGGTGCGAATTACCGGGATTTAGTCAGTCCGTGTCGATCCGCCGAACACGCTAGATGTATTGTATTGCTATCGAATAATAAACCATATATATACAGCTAAACGCAACGAAGTCTCTTATCATCCTGCGACTCACAAAAGGAACCAAGTTTCAACAAATTTTATCAATCAATACAGATCCTGAAAAAAAGACTATTTTTAATTATGAATAAAATAGAAGGAAAAATATCCTCACGATGAAACTAGTCTTAAAAACAGTTAATATAGTCAAGATTTACTGGCAAATTTTAAAAAAAAAATTAAACGTGTCCCACCTTTAAAAAAAAACGTTTTTTTGCTTGTGATAAAAAAAAATGGTTTTAATTTATGAAAAAAAAGGTAAGGAAAAATCTGCCCAAGATCAGCCTAGCGTTATAAATAGTTAAAAAAGTCAAAGTTTCTTTGCAAATTTTTTGGAAACAATTAAGTGTCCGACCTTTTGAAATTAACATTTTTTTGCTTTAAACGGTAAAATGATATAGAAGATGAATATCGTTGAATTTTTAATATTTTTTATCACAAAGTGCACTCAAAAACGAACATTAAAAAAAGCGCTTGATTTTGTCCATTTTTCGCAAAGTTACAAGCATTTGACAAAAAAATCAAGTAAAGTTCCATAAATAGGTACAATAATAAGAAAAAGTTTGAGCTAAATTAAAAAATATATTTAAAAGTTGTTGAGATGAGCTGGAATACCTCAGTTATATCACTAAACGGATAACGAGCCCGAATTTCTAGCGGTGGGACGAATTTTACTTTAACATGAACTTAGATATACATTTAGAGCAAATATACTTAATATAACAATATAAGTAACGTGTGGCATAAACTTTATGGATATAAAACGTCTTTTTTTGTTTCTGTAATAAATGTACTTGTCTTGAGACGCTACCGTGTCTCTTAATAGAAAAATATAGGAGCTCGACTAAGATAAAAAAATAGCGGATAATTCTTTTAGACTGATTACAAAAAACCACTATTTTTTGAAAATCCTCTATTAAATATTTTCGAGGAGGTGAAAAAAGACGCCTGTTAAAAGCAGAGCTCTCAATATTAATATTTAGAGTTTCTTCATCGCACATTTCTATTTCCCATTTAAATAACGCAGCGAAAAAAATTCAAAATCAGAAATTTCATACTAATATTTGATTTTTTGTTCGATCTACATAATATTTTTTCATTCACTGATGTAAATTTTACTTTAGCATGAACTAAGATATACATTTATAGGAAGTATACTTAATATAACAATATGAATAACGTGTGGCATAAACTTCATGCATATGAAACGTCTTTTTTTTGTTTTTCGTAAATAATAAGAAGTTTTTGATGGTTACAGAATAGCTTCTTGCGATGGCAGTGTTTCTATTCTAAAGAATCTTTAAACTACCTTCTCGAATATTTTCAACGTGGTAAAAACACCATAAACGGTATTGAAATTTTCCCATGTCATTATTGAAGTTCAATTATTATAGTTTGATCGCTAAAAATTATCTATGCAAAAAAAGTAATCTGTATAGTTTTAAAATCATAATTATAATATATCGATATAAGACTGATTGGAAAAAAAGCGACTACTTTTTTTTCAAAATTCCCTATTAAGGTAGTACCAAAGTAAGCCCACTTGAAATAGATTTGTGTGAAATTTGAATAGAGTTTTAATCATAACAGGATATAAATCCCTTCAAAATTTTAGAGTGATCGACTCATTAAATTCGGAGATAAATGACTTCAAAACTCGGGTGTTTTACATGCATCATATTGTTACGTCCTGATCAAAATTTTAATGGAGGACGAACCTGTTAATTTTTAATTTACTCCTTTTAGGCGGGAATGTGCCCGCCAGGGATGGAGCGCGAGCGGGATTGGTGATGTATAATAATGACACTCGTAGAAATACACTGTTTTCAAACAACACAATAAAAATGTATTTCAAAATGGCATCGTCTAATTCGATCGATGGATTTGGCGAATAATTTAATTTTATAATCTCGTTCACAATGGTTGATATTTTGTTCGGCAGAATTTTATACAGTTCGCAAAAATTTCGGTTTTACTGTTGATCGATTAGCCGTGTCTATTCGCGACCCGCCTCGCACTCGGTTGTCGCAGTATCGTGAACACACTCGCACACTATTGTAATGATCCAACCGGAATTTGGGCACGAACAATCGATGCCCCGTAGAACGTATCAGAGGTAGGCATGAGCCTTTTGACTGTGTGGTCGGGTCAGAGGTGTGATTCAACGTGCCCGACTCTAGACCTCCGGTCCCATCCTCCTTGACGGTTGATTGGTCACTCAGTTCGCGACGCGATGCTATTTCCGAAATATTACTTCTGATTCCTTCGGACTTGGATACGATTAACGTGGACGACCTGAAGGGTTGAACCACGGCGTTGAATTCAGATTTTTTTTTTCCAAAACCAGTGAGAGGTCGGCCATACTGGCCGCCCTTACGAAAACTGTAATATTTGATTGGAGCTCGACCTGTAAGGTCGAGCTCCCCAAAGGAGGCTCTTAATTTCCATTGTAGTTTGACCGTCCTGGTCGAGCTCCGTCAATGGACTAACTAATTGACATCAAGAAAAATAGTGCTAAGCACTCCGACGAATCAAAGGGCGAGCAAAAGATAACACTACGCCGGGCGCTGCACATCCTCGAGGTGTGCAGCATCTCACCGGTCACCGTGGGATCCCATTCGTCAGCAAAATTTGCAGGTGGTTCTACCGTGGGATCCTCAACGGCTACTTACTCGCACGATGATAAGCCGGTCACATGAGATTTAACAATTCTTTGGCTCTCCGAGCACCAATGAACATTTTTAGTATAATTTATTATAAATTTTGAGGTGTGACCTAAACAATAAAATGGTCGACACTAAAAATGGTTGCCAAATTAACCCAGGACGTAACACCTCCCCCCTTAAGAAGAATGCTACGCTTTTGCTTAGCATTCGACAGGAGAGGAGTCCGTCGGGTTTCGCGCGAGCTAACTATTATTTGCCATTTATTCCTTGAAGCGATTTTTTATAAATTCATTTATTTAATTTTCTTCATCATATTTTTTCGAATATAGCGTGTATTATTTCGAATAAAAAAAAATTAATGTAAGTCGATTAAAGCTTCCGAATTCGGCCGCACGATCCCGAGTGTTAACGGAAGTGATTTTGGTTAGAGGATGAGCTCACAACGAATCGCTTGGCCCGGATAAATTTTGAGAATGCGAGTAATCGCACTACCCGAAGAGGAATTTTTGAGAATGCGAGCAATCGCACTACTCGGAGAGGATGGGCTTGCAACAAATCGCGAGGCCCGGATTAATTTTTGGAAATTTTGGGAATGCGAGGAATCGCACTACCCGGAATGGATGGGCTTGCAACGAATCGCGAGGCCCGGATTAATTTTTGAGAATGCGAGCAATCGCACTACCCGGAGAGGAATTTTTGAGAATGTTAACCCGGATTAACTTTTGAGAATGCGAGCAATCGCACTACTCGGAGAGGATGGGCTTGCAACGAATCGCAAGGCCCGGATTAATTTTTGAGAATGCGAGCAATCGCACTACCCGGAGAGGAATTTTTGAGAATGTTCAGATAGTTTGTCAAAACTCAAAGTCCGCGACCAAATTTGGAAACACCCGGATTCCGGAATCGTCCCAAATCGATGAGCTTCGCATTAAATAGAACTTTTAAAGCATTTTGTACCGGTCATTATAAACCGCCCGCACTGTGACGAGTTACTCACGAGAAGTTATATGAAAAAAAAAATGTAATTGATGTTTTGGTAGTCTTCTTTCAAGATATTCAAATGATGAAATTTTAAACAAATCTCATTTACAAAATCAAGAGTATTTTGTACCGGTCTTCGTAGACCGCCCGCACTATGACGAGTTACTCCTGAGAAGTTATAAGACAAACAGTTATAACCAGTAGTTAGTAGTAAAGTTATAACCCAAACCTATAAAACCTTTAACAATTTCCGTTTACAAAATCGAGAGTATTTTGTACCGGTCTTCGTAAACCGCCCGCACTATGACGAGTTACTCACAAGAAGTTATATAAAAAGAAAAATGTAATTGATGCTTTAGTTATGTTCTTTCAAGAGATTCAAATGATAACATTTTACCGGTTATAAGACAAAATGTATTCACGAGGGCAAGACTAATGGTACTTGCGTGACCGTCGTTTAGTTGATGCTTTGGTGATCTTCCTTGCCGATGATCTTCCATTGTTGTTCGATGACTGCTCGTTTGTAGATCGTTTTCCATTGTTTTGAAGATTCTTTTGTTTTTCAACGATCGCGTGCTCGACGATCGTTTCCAAAAATATCATTTTTTTCCTTAAAAGATCACGAATGATTCTTCGAGAATCAATTTCGTTTTTCAATGATCGCGCACTCGTCGATTGTTTTCGAAAATATTTTAAAAGTTACGAATGGTTCATAGAGAATCAATTTTCTGTTTGTCGACGATCGCGCACTCATCGATCGTTTTCGAAAATGTTTTTAACGCGAGACGTTTGTCCGTTTTTCCACACGAATCACGCACTCGTTAATCGTTAATCGAAAATGTTTTTAACGAGAGACGTTTTTCCGTTTTTGCACCAATCACGCACTCACTTATCCAACCGCTGCCACCAAAAATTTAACCTGTTACGTCCTGATCGAAATTTTAATGGAGGACGAACCTGTTAATTTTCAATTTACTCCTTTTAGGCGGGAATATGCCCGCCAGGGATGGAGCGCGAGCGGGATTGGTGATGTATAATAATGACACTCGTAGAAATACACTGTTTTCAAACACAATAAAAATTTATTTAAAAATGGCATCGTCCAATTCGATCGATGGATTTGGCGAATAATTTAATTTTATAATCTCGTTCACAATGGTTGATATTTTGTTCGGCAGAATTTTATACAGTTCGCAAAAATTTCGGTTTTACTGTTGATCGATTAGCCGTGTCTATTCGCGACCCGCCTCGCACTCGGTTGTCGCAGTATCGTGAACACACTCGCACACTATTGTAATGATCCAATCGGAATTTGGGCACGAACAATCGATGCCCCGTAGAACGTATCAGAGGTAGGCATGAGCCTTTTGCCTGTGTGGTCGGGTCAGAGGTGTAATTCAACGTGCCCGACTCTAGACCTCCGGTCCCATCCTCCTTGCACGGTTGATTGGTCACTCAGTTCGCGACGCGATGCTATTTCCGAAATATTACTTCTGATTCCTTCGGACTTGGATACGATTAACGTGGACGACCTGACGGGTTGAACCACGGCGTTGAATTCAGATTTTTTTTTCCAAAACCAGTGAGAGGTCGGCCATACTGGCCGCCCTTACGAAAACTGTAATATTTGATTGGAGCTCGACCTGTAAGGTCGAGCTCCCCAAAGAAGACTCTTAATTTCCATTGGAGTTTGACCGTCCTGGTCGAGCTCCGTCAATGGACTAACTAATTGACATCAAGAAAAATAGTGCTAAGCACTCCGACGAATCAAAGGGCGAGCAAAAGATAACACTACGCCGGGCGCTGCACATCCTCGAGGTGTGCAGCATCTCACCGGTCACCGTGGGATCCCATTCGTCAGCAAAATTTGCAGGTGGTTCTACCGTGGGATCCTCAACGGCTACTTACTCGCACGATGATAAGCCGGTCACATGAGATTTAACAATTCTTTGGCTCTCCGAGCACCAATGAACATTTTTAGTATAATTTATTATAAATTTTGAGGTGTGACCTAAACAATAAAATGGTCGACACTAAAAATGGTTGCCAAATTAACCCAGGACGTAACAATATATACATTGTCGCTGTTACTGCTACATTCTCACTATTAAATTCGTTATATTGAGACAGATTTTCATGAAAAAACGAATAAAATTATAAAACAAAATATTTACAATTTTTGCGCATAGGTTCCAGAACCATTAACTCATTAATTTCTGAAATATTAACGCTTACAGTTCACAATTCATGATAAAATTCTACAAAAATGCGATGTAGTAGGGATAACACGGCAACGCTGGAGACTCGACAGACGGACATATATGTATGACTCCTATATAACTTTGACTTGCAATGCGCAAGCCCGAATGAAAGCGTGTGCGTAGAAACACTCGCGCGTTCGCAGAAACACTCGCACGTGTGCACAAAGGAGTATTACATACAAGCAGACGGACAGCTGAGTCGTTTTTCGTGTGTGAGTTCCGTGTGTGTGCGCGTCGCTGCAACTGCGGTATTGACGCGATCTTCTATCCGTCCATATACAAAGGTGTACACGCATCTGTATATAGATTTCATTGGTCTGCCTGTACGCATCCAAAAGCTTACGCTTATCGTAAATATTGAAACGACTGAAAATATAGCTAATAAGCCATCAATTATTTTGCTATACTCCTACAGTGGTATACATGTATACGTAGATGCCCTAATATATACTGCGATATTAAAAACAACTCATTTTATTCGATTTGAAATATAAGAAACTGGACCAACTTTTGCTCACTCCACAGCTTTGGTACTACCATAAATACTTTCGGGGAGGTGAAAAAGGTGCCTGTTAAAAACAGAGCTCTTAATATTGATGTTTAAGCGGTCTCTCATCGCATATTTTTATTTCCCATTTAAATAACACAGGAAAAAAATTCAAACCATATCACTAAACGGATAACGGGCCCGGAATGGCATGCTCTGCCATCTAGCGGTGGCCCGCATCGCGAAAATTCTCACTACTATACCGACGTCACCTGAGTTTGCGGCGTCTTTTTCACATAGAGCGCGGTAAAGTCCGAGACCCAATGATACAAATAAGAAGTAAAGAATAACAATCAGCCAATGGCCGCGAACTTTAGAGAAGCTGCGTCAATCGGATAACTGATTCTTATTTCTTATTTTTGTCATTGCGTCTCCGGCTTAAGCGTGTATATAAGCGCCGTAACGAATGCAGCCATGTCTTTCTACTACACTACGCGTGACGTGGCATAGCAGACGAAATTTCGTCGAAAGAGAAGAACACCACAAAGCCGATTTGGCTTCAAATAGAAAAATAAGCGCCGATGTCATCGTTATGCTAATAACTACAGACTTGGTATTAATCCCATTCGAAATCACAAAAATCTTTTAATGTGCATAATAAACGTCTCCAATACTCAATAAATCATCAGATATGATTAACAAGAACTAAAATTTGTTGCTAATTCACGTTGCTTGGCGTATAAGAAACTTGGCCCGTCTCGAGGTCCGTGAACTGTGCCGGTAAATGTACTTGTCTCGAGACGCTACCGCGCCTCTTAAGGAGGTTCTATCGTTTCTTATGCGTGAAATAAATTCCAAGTTTAATTGTTTAAAATTCGTACGAACCTTTTTAACAATCATACTCAACTATGGGTAAAATTTGAGAAAGTTTGAACGTGTAGAAATTGAGTATTTGTTGTAAAATATCGTCTTTTTTCGTAATCACCCATTAGACCTAATGTTAAAGTTGCGGTTTTGAACACTGAATATCTCGATGACCAGACGATGAAACCTCAAATTTTTTATCAAGAGTCGCGGTAGCGACTGGAGACAAGTATATTTCCGACTTTACCGACATGTCGAGTGTCGCACCGAGATTCTCTTACGCCAACAATCTTGCTTATACATGAGAGTATACTATAGCGCAAAATTAATTTGTCCTAATAAATCATTAAACAGAGTTTTTCAGAAAATTTGAGATGATACGTTACGTCCGCAGATTTTTCTCTTTCGATTGATACCTGAAAGAAAGCTGTAGCTGCTCGCGTATAGGCGATACGCATTTTTATGGGTTAATTTTTCTCAATGAATATTCCGTTTTTGTCGCATATTTTTCGTCCCATATTTTTCGGCCTATATTTTTCGGCCCATATTTTTCCGCCAACATTTTTCGCACACACCATGAAGTTGGCTATAAAATGTCACGTGGTCCGTTTTCAGATGTTAGATGAGTGCAAGAGAGATAGCACAATAGAGATAGTGTGAGAGCAAGAGAGAGAAGATCTTTGGCGCGTGACGCAGTCACAGGCGCGTAAGGGCGAAAGCGTCCAAGACGAATGCAGCCAATGTTGGTGCCGGTACTACGAGCTATAACCTCTAAAAGTTAGAAATTCTCTTGAAAGTATATTTGAAAATTTAACCGACAAAAATGACATGTGTTCTCAAATGGAATTCAAAAAAAATATTCAGTTTGTATAGCAAAAATTGGTGTAGTGATTTGTGCTGCCGAAATATGATAATTTTGAATTTATTGTGGTCCATCACAAAAATTTATTTAGAATTTATTCTGATCTGTCAGAAAAATTTAATATCATAAAATTTAATTCCATACTTAATATCCTTCATATCGATCTTAGTTTTTATAGTGCCTAGTAGAGCTTGAACTTATCCGAGTATCCACGCTTCAAATCCGGGTACCCGAACAACCCGATATTATCCGGGTATCCGAATAGTTTTGGGTGTCCGGATAGTTTCGGGTACCCGGATAGTTTCGGGTATCCGGATAGTATCGGGTATCCGGATAATTTCGGGTTTTTGAATTTGAAATTTCCAGAAAAAATTCTAAAAAAATTCTAGCTACTCCAGTGTGACCCTGTAAAACTTTTTTCCCTCTTGACATTTCCTCTGAAACCCTATAGTTATTGAATTACGCTTTTTTCCTCAAAAACACGTATTGCTTGGCCGAAAATGGAATACTGGGGCGAAAAAAAAATCGTACGACAGTTTGTAAAACACCGAAATGTAGGTTTTGATATCCGTTTGAAACTTATCACAGAAAAACCGAGCAAAAATTTGTCTCTAAGGTTTGGCAAGGATTTTCGGCGGCTAAAAAATATCCGAATAATGGTAATATTCAACAGTGCGTACTGGGGCAAAAAAAATCGTGAAAAATGTTCTAAAAAAGCAAAATTGAGTTAAATTTGTTCTCTTTAAAACGCCGTTCAAGAAATTTGATTATATCTTTATTTTTTTGAGTCCGCTAGCTAACTTTTAGTGCGGCAACGAATTTTTACGGGTGGGCAAATACTTTTGAGTGGTAGAGTATTTTCGTGATACTTTATTTATATAAAAAATTTCGCCGTGAATCTTGAAATTTGCGAAAATTAGAGCAATCGCAGTCATTTTTTTAAAGATTTCAAAACGCTGCAGAATTTGTAATTTTTTGGTAAATTCGACCAAATTTACAGGATATGAAGATCGTATGGATTAAGGATGTATGGCCTAGACCATCCCAGCCAAAAATTGTATCTGATTAAAATTTCGTTTTATTGTATCTGTATTTCGTAATACAATAAAAATCTGAAAAAATTCAACAATATTTGGCATGCTATAAACAACAATGATTAATAATAATATTGCCCAAAAGTCATTAAGACATTGTTTGAATAAATATCTATTCAACAATTTTACGATAACTTCTTTTTTCTTTAAATAAATCGAATTTGTTAATTTTTCTGAACGCATATGAATTTTGTCAGAATTTTCTAATTCTTTCGAAATATTATAAAAAATATTCTGAAAAACAAAGAAAAAATTGCCAATTTTGTATATGTTTTTACACACAGATTTATCGTCACCTTTGAAAAGTTTCAAAAACACCAGGACAAAATTTCATAAGTACAGCCATTCTGAAAAATTTCAAAACGGGAATTTCATAACTACGAGCAAATTCTGAAAAAGTTCATATGCATTCAGAAAAATTACCGCATTCCATTTGTTTACGAAAAAAAAAATAACTTTCCTAAAAATTGTTGAATAATTATTTTTTTAACGGGCTATTCCAGTGTAACCCATGAAAAATTAGGCGATTTTCGGGAATTTTTTTAAAAGAAAGTACTCGATAGAATGTTTTTAAGTTTTTTTTTTTTTTACATAATAAGGTATATTTTCAGCTATATTTTAAGATTTTTTTTACAAAAATATTAAAAAATACTGGAGTTATGTGCTGTCTTTGGAGGTGCCAAAAACAAAAGTTCCCCAACTGCTGCCATGATTCCGGCTGAAAGAGTTGCTGAAACAACAAATTCAAAAAGGTTATTAAAGTTGAAGGTATTTCCTATACAATGACTTACGATTTTTGAAAAATATCAAAAATTAACAAAATGGCGTAGTTCTGAAAAAAAGTGTCGTTTTTTGGGGTAAAAAAATGGTCGTTTTTTTAATGCCAAATTGACAATTTTCAACCAATCAAAAAGATCGTAGGTCATTGTATAGTAAATATATTCAGGAATACTCAGTTTCAATTTGAATTCGATCGGTCAATTTCTCGTTGAGTTATGATGTCAGCAATTTTGAGAAATGTCGTTTCGAGAAAAACGCGTTCAAGTTTCAACTATCGATTTTTGCTAGATCAAATTATATTCACTATAAAAATTGCTAATCTGCTATGCCTGGCCCATACAATACACTGTCTTTTCCCTCGAAAAATGCCTGCTGAGAGGCTAATGCTTGTCACACTGGTATAGCCGCTTAAACAATTTACTAATCACTTTTGGGTAATATTATTGTTGATAATTATTGTTTATGGTATGCGAAATGTTACTGAATTGTTTCAAATTTTTATTGTATCACGAAGTACGGGAATTTCAATCAGATACCATTTTTGGCTCGAATGATCTGGGCCATACAATTACCAGATATCTGGAATTATCCGTTATGATCTGCGTATCCGGATAATTTCGGGTATCCGGATAATTTCGGGTTTCCAGATAATTTCAGGTATCTGGATTGTTCCTGGTACCCGGATAGTTTCGGTTACCCGGATAGTATCGGGTATCCGGATCGTTTCGGGTATCCGGATAGTTTCGGGTATCCGGATAATTTCGGGTTCTCAAATCTGAAACTCGGATCCAATTACCCGGATACCAGGATAATTTCGGATATCCGAATACCCCGAATCAAAGTATCAGCTCTAGTGCCCAGCGAACAAAATTGTTTTCCGCGCACTGGTAAAAATTCTATTCAAAATGAGGTTTATAATTTTTTTTCTCATCTATGGAAGATTTTCTATTCAGAATGTATCCAGAATCGAAATTGTCGTGTTAGTTAACGAAAAAAAGTCGTGAACCTCAATAGTCATACTATTTGTCCACTGCACAATATTCAATGCGCAATGGACAATATTGCATTTTGTTCGCTGCGTGATGGACAAGATTCTATTTATAATGATGCTTATGATTTTTTTATTGATCATTGGTAGATTTTGTGTGCAGAATCTAAATTGTGATATTTGTTAAAGAAAAAAAGTTATAAACTTCAGCATTAATAACATTTTTTTCATTGCTCAATGAAGAAAATTCTATCCGTAATGAGATTTATAATTTTTTAACTGATCGATGGAATTTTTTGTATCCAAAATGTAATTTGTGGAGCTCGGTATCCTGAAGTTGGATCATGAACCTTAGTGTAAATACTATAAATAGCATTTTGTTCACTGCACAATGAAGGAAATTCGAACTATTTTCAGGTTTATGATTCTTTCTCTCATCGATGGATGATTTGTTTCATAAATTGTCAATTACATGAAAATAATATAATTACATGAAATTATAAATAATATTAAATTATATAATGAAATGGAATTATGAATCATGTACAGTTGCAAAAACCGAATGGAAATACTTTGCAAAAAGTGGACAAATCACCCCCAAAAACACCAAAAATGGTGTACAAAAACTGGAAGCAAGTACATTTATAAGCTCATCCGTAGTTTAGTCTACCTTGGTTTACCTACAAAAAGTTATAGCAGGTTCGAAATCAATAGACTTTAACCCTGAATACGTATTACCAAGCATATGTAGTATCCTAATTTGACTTTTATTCACAAGCATATAGTGATTATTACAGTTACACAAAATTGATTACAAAAATACTAAGTACTTGGCGAGCTAGGCAATATTTGCAAAAGATAATTCATCAATACAGTCGAGGTTGCTTCAAGTGGAAAAACTCGCCAAGTATTTTGTATTTTTGTGATCAATTTTGTTCCATCGATTTATCATTCGTTTTTAGTAATGAATTTATTTTTTTATTTGTCAATGTAAAGATTTTTTTATATCTTACAAAATTTGCCCCCGCGTACTGTTATAATCACTATATGCTTGTAAATAAAAGTCGAATTAGGATACTACGTGTGCTTGGCAATACGTATTCAGGGTTAAACTCTATCGATTTCACAACTGTTTGTAGGTAGACCAAGGTAGACTAAACTACGTATACGCTTATAAATGTTCTTTCCTCCAGTTTTTGTACACCATTTTTGGAGGGTTTTTGAGGGTTACATTATAATACGACGTTCGAGAAGTTTAACCACAAAGTTTTAAATCTCAACAGATACTGTAAAACAAAATTTTTCGAAAAAATAGCCTCTTTTAAATAAAAAAGACTTTTATGACTCCATCGTAATTCAAACTTGGAAGTGCACGAACGAATTTTTCCTCAATTACAGGATTTTCGTATACCCTACCAGATCGCTAGACGATGGGTTGACGAGTCGAGATAGTTAAAAACGACGTAGCCGGAGAACACTGTAGAGACCTCGTTTAACCCACGATGGAGAACACCCCTAGCGTTCCGTCGTAGGTTACACGAAGTCCTACAATGTTGTTAATTACGTCGTTTTCAACTATCTCGACTCGTCGCTCGATCTTGTAGGGTATGATTATAAAGATATATCTCATCAAGTGGTCATCCAATCGGACATAATCAAGTTCGCAATTTTTGAAAATAAACCACTAGTTTTAACCAAAAAATACTATTTCTGTCGATATGTACTTGAAACTCGAAAGTTCACCAACGAATGTTTGTCTAACTTACAGAATATTTGTAAATGATTGTAAACAAATGACCCACCAAGTATCAATCCAATCAGAAACCATTAGGCTTGCAACCATTAGGCTTGCAATTTTGGCAATGAAAACACCTTTTTTTAGAGGGGGTACCTAAGCAAATTTTCCAAAAAATCGTTTGTTCTCTCGTAGTTTGCAGTTAAAAAAATATTGTGTATAAATTTCATGTTGAAATTCACAATATTGAATAAGTGTGGGTTATTTTGCGAAAGGCGGCAGAACATCCAGCGCGCGGTCGGTTGCGTCAGCAGCTGTTGCGCTGGGGCTCTCTGTTACAGCGAGCAGGTATATCATTGTGCCTGTCGTATCCGCAGCGATAACATTTGCCTCCATCGGGGGAGCTTGCAGGTCTGATAGAGTGTGATGATCCTACCTGCGCGTTTCCATCTCCTCCTGGACCTTGGGCTTGGCTCCTCCAGCCAGCTGTGTGACTTCTTCTGGCTGCATAATCTGGTTGAATCTTTGCGCCAGTGTTTTGGTTTCCTGTTTTGTTGCTTCAATTATTCGAGGTGCTTCTTTTTTTTATTGCTTGTATTTTTTTTGTTCGGAATTTGGCCCATCGCATAGTTCTTTGAGATATTTTTTTGCTTGCTCCGCTACTTCGCATATTTTTATAGCTGTGTCTAGAGTTAAATCTTCTTCAAGGCGAAATTTGTTCCTTGTTCTTTGATTCCTGATCCCACAGACAATACGATGTTTAAGCAAAGAATTTTAAAAGATTTCTTTTCGATCGTGGGGTTTGTTTTAGGTTTAAAATGGCCCTCTAATGATTTTATTACTTCGTTGACATTTTTCTTCTGTGCTACCGTGAATGTAAGGGCATTCTGAATGTAATGGTTGACCAGGTTGGAACGAATGATTAATTTTTTAGGCGATATATATATATATATATATATATATATATATATATATATATATATATATATATATGCGCAAGGGCGCATAGCGCCCGAGCCACAAAAACCTCTAGTATATATATATATACTAGAGGTTTTTGTGGCTCGGGCGCTATGCGCCCTTGCGTCGTAAAGGTTGAGGTTTGGGAGTTTAGGTTTGGAGGTTTGGGTTCTCGATTCTTGTACACGGTGGTGGCGGCGGCGAAATATTTATATAATATAATATATCTATGTATGAGTGGTTAAGGGGGGTGAGTCAGCTTAAATGAATAAAAAATTGATTTTTTATTTATTTTGCACCTTTTGCACCTATTTTTCAAGCCATAAGACAATTTTTTTAAAACAGCCGTGATACATACCAAAATATAAAAAAGTGCACTAAAAATAAATAAAAATGTATAAACTTGTTTCGAAAAATCTGAAAAATTTGGTATATGACATAAAAAATGCTGAGAATCACTCAGAATTGAACTTGGCGTGGGCGAACTTTTTTTCGCCTTTTTCACTTGTAAATGGGGCATTCCATGACATTTCGATTAAAATCTTGCCGTGATGATTCCGATTTTCCTCTTAATTTTCAATATAAATAAAGACATTGAAAAAAAAATTCCCAAATTTTTCAGAAATTTTTGGTCACGCGTTTTGTGGATTTTTTTTTTTTTCAAAGGGACTCTTATGTAAAATATGTAATATTCAGAATGTTGTAATAAAATATAACAAAATTTTGAGGCTTTGTTCTAAAATGGAGATTTTAATATTCTATCAGTAACATTTTTTTTCAAATTTTTGAATTTTTCTCATAGAGTATTAGAATCATCATTTTGGATCGGAGCCTCAAAATTTTGTTATATTTCATTAGATAATTCTGAATTTTTTCAGATTTTACAAAGTGGCCCCTTAAAAAAAATCCAAAAAACGCGTGACCAAAAAATTCTGATACAATTCGGAAAATTTTGTTTCAATGTGTTTTTCTATATAAAAAATTTAGAGGAAAATCGAAATCATCAAGGCATAAGATTTTGCTCGACTACTACATGCGCATAATACTGTGCTCTTGCAGAGCGCGCCTGATTCAAAACTCATATTTCTCTTAGAGAAATCTCGTGTAGTGTTTGCACTTCGTCTGCATATGGCGATCACCCGCGTGTTTCAAACGTGAAAAAAGTATTTAGCCCAATTGTTTTTATCGCACAATTCTATAGCAGTTATCTTATGAATTCTACGGAGGAAAATGTGCGTCTGTAGATTAGATCGTGCTGTAGTATGAATATTCATACTAAGCATCATAACACAATTTACATCAATCGTTTTATTCCCTATACAAATTTGTAAAACACATATAGTTACGGCCCTACATCGCCCAAAAATATGTATCCCCGCTATATCCGTCATGCCAAACCATGTACCAACGACTAACCTATTCATGATGCCGTTCGTTTTGACAGTTCGCGGAATTTCATCGGTAGATTTGTGTTTATTGAATTCTTCCAATTTTATTTAATTTTTTATCGTTTTTTTGGGATTGACAGTTTTTTACAGCAAATATTGGCCAACGTTTTTGTTTATCCGGACGAACAGAAATGTTTGATGTTGGCACAGCAAAAGAAAAAAGTCGATATTTCATCACATGTGAATCGTCAGTGAAATCTAAACATTTTCCGGTAATTAATATTTTTGACTGTTCAATAATTTTATTTACTTTAGAGTTGATACATTTTTTTATTAAAAAAAAGTGAAAATAGTGTTCGAACATTTTTTTTTCATATGCAGAGTGTTTTGTAATATCATTTTGTATACAGGTGAATTTTATCTGCAGCAGCGAGGAGAGAAGAAAAACCTTTGCCACACAATCAACTTTAAATGCTGTTTGCCAAAACCTGGATCTTCCAAAATTCTGCGCGCGTTTCTAAAAAGACCGCTCGATGGAATTTCTTCCAACTAGTCTCATTTTCTTCCATCGTATAAACGGGCAGATTTTGATTACAGTCATTTCCCTAAGGGGGTATTGGCTTGAAGATTTATTCGATCTAGTTTTAATTAAACTTTTTTAAAATTGATGCATAGCTTCAAAAGAGAGGCTTTAAAAAAAATGTGCCGCGTTCATACGATAGATACATCTGCTACGAAGAAAATGAGACTAGTTGGAATCAAATCCATTAAGCGGTTTCTGAATCACCCGCAGAATGAAAAAACTTCAAATTCTGTTTATCCAGGTGCCACGACACCTGAGTGATTTAATTTGAGCACGAGGGAAGCTCGATTTATACTTAAGACTATAGGCAATTGGTTATATTTATTGAGTAAGTCCGAACAAAAATATTGCCATTTTTTTAAATGAAAAAATTAGCTGACTCAACCCCCTTAATGAAACTCGAATGGTAAGAGGGAGTGCACAAGTGGATTGTTGAGATGTTTTAGATGGACTAATTTAGGATTGAACGGAAGGAGAAGTGTGAAAATTGAAGTAGGGTGAAGTTGCGGTACGGGCGAGTGGAGGGAGGCCACGAGCCATCGTAACGAGGCCCGTGGGACCAAGGACAATATAGGAGATTTCGAGGAAGGGAGATTAGGATTATGCTAAGGAGTAAGGTTTGAGCGTTCGAAAGAAATGATAAGGAAAATGTGGTGTCGATGGATGGCGTGAGAAACGAATGTGCAATAAATATACAATGATACCGGGACACTTCCCATCTTACAAAACGATGGTCTCCATCGTAAGTTACATAGTTTGATCAGAATTTTAAATTGATTCTACATAAATAAATGTTTTTACATTCGATTTTATTTTGTGTGTTACTGGATACCCACACAACAATAAAACGTCCTAAGTACGTCTTTTGGACATCACGCCCATGGGGTTCCCATGGACCCTGAAATATCCGCAGTGATTACCGGAATGGGATCGTCCCATTACCGTCCCGAGATGTCTTCGGGATGTCTCTAGGACTGCAAACACAGCAGAGTAGAGATATCGATAAGATATTATCGAGACTTCTTAAAGATAACACCAACATATTCCAGAATTATGAGGTACGGCAATAATACGTTCCAATTACGTTTTTCGGATATCACATCTATTGTCCCGTGATGGTAATGGGATGGACCCGTGGGATTCCTATGAGCCTGAAATGTCCGCAGTGATTACCGCAATGAGATAGTCCCACTGCCGTCCCGGGACGTTTGTGGGATGTCTTCGGGACGTCTCTTGGACTGCCAATACAGCAGTGAATAATAATTTTCATTACGATTTAATTAATTTCAATTCATTAATTAATTTTTCATAAAATGTGTACAGTACAGAGAGAGTCAGCAAGTACTCCTTGTAATATGGCCTATTTTGAGGTCTGACTCCTTTCAGTGTCGAATATCCGTGTTCACGCTCGTATAGATAAGCATACTGTTTGCATACTCCGTATGTGAGTGAGCGTTTGCAATCTTGCGTCGAGTCTTAGAACTAATGACGAGCCATGACTGACCTCCTACAGACATTTATAAGAGAGTGCGTTGGGATCGTCTAATTACGGTTGCGACAGGATGTCCTCAAGAGATCCTATGTTAATCCCGGGTAGAACAATATCTTACTGGTACCTCTCATAGACATTCATAAGTCGTACTATCTTGGCAGGACACGTATGGGACTGTCTTGGGATGGTCCCGGGATCAATTTCGCTATGTGGGTATAATCGAATGGTGCATTTTTTAATTGAAAAAGTGTGTAATGTGTTAATTTCTGTTTGTTATATCTGTTGTTCTCTTGGTCGAAAAATGGTTGGATGGTCGTTATTGTTTAGTTGTTATGTAGTCATCCTCCAAGTTTTTTTTGGTCGCCCTTCTGATATTCTTTTCGTACGTTTCAATTATAAATTCTGAAAATTCTGTGAAATTTGAAACTAAATGCCTGGATTAGTGATTGAATTAGTAGGGTTGGTTTGTTATTTTGAATAGGGACGGTTGAAGGATGCTTAAATTTGATATAATATGATTCATGTTTCGCCCTGTTATATTCCGGTTGTTGTTAGTTTTCTTCCTTCTGATATTCCTTTCGTACGTTCCAATTCTAAATTCTGAAAATTCTGTGAAATTTGGAACTAAATGCCTGGATTAGTGATTGTATCGTTACGTGCCGAAAGGCGTGGTTTAAGAATAAACGGGAGACTCTGGTTTTATTTACGAGATCCAGAATTGTTATGAAAAAGGTATTTGGGCGCCTCCCCGTCGTCCCATACGGGCCCGACCACTGCTAAGAGGAGAGGAGGTCGTCAATAAATGAATGAATGCGTCCTGATTAATATTAAGAATATATATATATATATATATATCTCTCTATATTATATAAATATTTCGCCGCCGCCGCTGCCGCCGCCGCCGCTGCCGCCGCTGCCGCCGTGTACAAGAATCGAGACGGCCTGAAGTTGGCCACAGACTAAGCAGGGTGAAGTTGGCCATGGAATCGAGAATCGAGCGGGGTCAAGTTGGCCATGGATGGCCAAATTCAGCGGATGGTTGGGTGGGTGGGGCGGGGTCAAGTTGGCCATGGATGGCCAAATTCAGCGGATGGTTGGGTGGGTTGGGCGGGGGCAAGGCATGGGATGGCGGGGAGAGGGTTGGAGAAGCTTGTGGGCGGAAGGTCGGGGTTTGGGTTAGAGTCGAACCTTTACGATACGAGGGCGAAGTTGGCCATGGAATCGAGAATCGAGCGGGGTGAAGTTGGCCATGGAATCGAGAATCGAGCGGGGTGAAGTTGGCTATGGAATCGAGAATAGAGCGGGGTGAAGTTGGCCATGGAATCGAGAATCAAGCAGAGGGTTGGGGTGGCGGGGATGGGACGGGGGAGCGTGGGGGTGGGGGAAGGCGGTGGGCGGGAGTCGAGGTTTGGGTTAGAATTGAATCTCTACGATGCGAGGGCGCGTAGCGCCCGAGCCACACGAACCCCTAGTACATATATATATATATATCTAACGTTTATTGTACCGTCTCACCACGGGTGAGACGATATCTAAATGACGGGAGCAGGTCCGCCTGCATGACGAATGAGAATAAAAAAGAGACGGCGCTTACAATCTCGCGCGCGGCATCGCTCGTGAAAAATACAGCTGAATTACAGGTTCGGTGGCCGGGGCTCCGGACTGGCGCGCGATACAATGTTAAAGGGGTCCCGGGGGTCCCCGCGCACGACGATAAGGCGAGACCTTTTGGGCCTCGCGCTGAGCGTTGGCGTTTTCCAATCACCTCGCAGTTCTTACGCACGCACACTATTGTCCCTGGGTCTTCAGGCGCACTAGAGTCCCTGAGGAGTCTTTCACGCGCACCGGTGCCCTGAGGGCGCGAAGGGTTGAATCGCACTCGCTGCAACGTTCGTAAGTCGTGGTCACACGCGGCGCACGGATATGCGTATATCTGTGTATATGTTTGTCGCTATTTTCGTTGCACTATTTATCTTGATGAAGTTTCAAATTCGTCGAATAGTAATATTGTTGTATATTTGAATTTGTTGAATAATTTGCATTTTTGGAATATTTGAATTTTGTTGGCTAACTATATTTGGTTCAATAATTCTATTTGTAGGATGATAAAATTGTTTGAATAATTGTCTTTCTCGGTTGTTTGGATTCCGTGGATCGTTATATATCTTGAGTAATTATATACGTGACGTGATGATATTTATCGAACTATTAGCTTAGTTGAATAATTATATTTTAGAGATCATTATATTGTTTATGGATTATATTTTCTTGAATCTAGCAGCCCGAGACCCATGAGTCCACGCGAGCACTCCCGTGACGTACCAAGTTTAACTCGAGCGAGCGTATTAATCTTACACGGTTGCGCGGGGTATTACGCCGCTACACTGTGGGTAGATTCACAGAAAAATCGGCAAAACTAGGCCGATGTGCGTACTGAAAAATGCAATGGTGATTCTTAAGTTTTTAACCTCGCTGATTTCAAATCTGGAATCAAAATTTCGAAAAAACAAAATGGCGGACCGGAAGTGACTATCTGCGTTACTAAGAAGAATCCGATTTAAGTAGGGATCAGTAAATTAGCGGTTTAAAAGTCACTGATTAAAAATCTCAAATCCAAATTTTGAAAAAACAAAATGGCAGACCGGAAGTGACTATCTGCGTTACTAAAAAGCATCCGATTTGAGTAGGGATCGGTAAATTTGCGGTTTAAAAGTCACTTATTGAAAATCTTGAATCAAAATTTCGAAAAAACAAAATGGCGGACCGGAAGTGACTATCTGCGTTACTAAAAAGAATCCGATTTGAGTAGGGGTCGGTAAATTTGCGGTTTAAAAGTCACTTATTGAAAATCTCTAATCAAAATTTCGAAAAAACAAAATGGCGGACCGGAAGTGACTATCTGCATTACTAAAAAGCATCCGATTTGTGTAGGGATCGGTAAATTTGCGGTTTAAAAGTCACTTATTGAAAATCCTGAATCAAAATTTCGAAAAAAAACAAAATGGCGAACCGAAAATATATTTTTATCTTACTCATAAGCAACTTTTGCTATCAGAAATCAATATTTGTGTTTTGAAGGTTGTTTTTTATACATTTTGAATGAGATTTGGGGAAAACAAAACGATTGTCTGGAAGTGAGGAAAAGTTTTCAAATAATTTCGGAAAATTAGTTATAAATCATTTTTAACGAATTTCATTGCTAAATACATTTGAAACAGCAATCGACACTTAACGAATTAAATTTTACCGAAAATAATACGTGAGTTACATAGAATAATTAATAATTAATAATAACAATAATAATATTAATTATTAATAATTATTCCTGATTTCAATATTAATCATAATCGTCAGCGTCGGAATCGCGATCGCCGTCGTCAGAGGAATTGGTGGATTCTGATTCGTCACTCGTGTATTCCATTAATTCACCTAAACCATACTTATCGCGAGAACTATCGGTACAGAGCAAAAGTTGCAATGCTTCTGGTGATAAACTTTTTGCTTTTTTCGGATACTGCTTGCCCATGCTCGATATGTACGGATCTGAAGTTAAGAGGAGTCGATTGAAAACGTCTTGCATGGTCGCTGTTCTCGAGTGTTTTCGAGCAAAACACTCGCGATATTTTTTAATATCCTTGTTACGGGCTTCCTGTGCGTCTTCTGACATTTGCCCGATAGGAAGCGGGGACCATTCAATTATCAAAGGACCGTGAATCAAAACTTTGTGAACCGTAGTTGGCATGCAGTACCAAGAATACAAAGTTACGAACATTTCGGCGGTTTCAAGACTATATTGTTTGAAAGCAGTTACATTTACGGCAAAGCCACTTGAAAGAACTTGCAATATTATGTGGAATCTTTTCATAATATTCTCGTCCAAACCCAAAATTCTTGATGAAATTTGAGTATTTTCGAAAAAACGTCGCGCAGTGTTTCCGTCGTTACTGCTACCAAACCCTTGTTTCGGTTTATCAACATCAAGATGCAACTCTTTCTTGAATGCGGCTTGAATAACTCGTTTTCGCCCAGCAACTACTTTTTTTTCTTCATCTTTTCGAGTTTGCCACTTGTGAACACCGATTTTATAGCCGATGTGCAAGAAGCACTCAAAAAAACGGATCCACGCATGCAACGTTGATAATCCAAGTTCGAGTCGAGTTCTGTCAACGTCTACAGTTTTCATCAGCTCTATGTCATTAAATTGCGATGATGTGAGATTGCATATATAGCAACGCATTGCGGATTTTGTATTTGTCACGGAGTTGCAAACTTTGCCGTCAATCATAGTGAAATACAGCTCGTATTTAACAGTAATTTCCTTCCCGTCAATAAATGTCGTAAAAGGGGTGAGAGACTCGATCTGATTATCAACGTGTTGCCGTTCCTGAATCGTTGACGACACAGTTTCTTTTAAAAATTAAATTCTAATAGGGTGACAATACCGTGGAGATGAGGGCCTGGGATTTTTCCAAAGGACGAATTCTTTTTTTGAGATATCCGATCCTAAAATTTGCAATGGAGCTAAAGACGTTAAAAATATACTCGCATCAGAACTCTCAGCATTCGTAAACTTTTATTTGTATTCACTGTGCCCAGAGCTTCCATCACAACCCCATTTACAAATTAGTCTTAAATTCTTCGATTCTTCAGGGCGCAAAGCGTTAATCACGTCAGTTTGCAACTTTAGAATTCTGTCGCAAGTGTGATCAATCAAAGACTGTAATTTCACTTCGGCTAAAGTCTCAGTTACCGTTATATCTGAAGGGTAACAACGGTTTTTAGCAGCAACGACTCTTGCGTACGATGGATAAATAGCAACTTTTTTATTTCTCAAAGATCGCCTGATGTCTATGTATTGCTGTTTTGTTAGTTTTGCATTTACAAAATCTAGCAGTGCTTCATCTCCAGACATCTCAACTAGCCGTGGATCTATCGACGATTCATATGCTGTTCGGTATCTCGCAGCTCTTGAGGGAGATTTTGTTGTGATGTTTTTTAAAATAGTGGCAGCATCGTTTAATCCTGCAGAACTGAGTCTCATCCTGGTGGCCAAACTTAATTCCTCCACGCAATGCTTTTCACTGACTTCTAAAGCCCTTCTTTTCTTGGTACGTTCACTCGACTCTTCGAAACTCAATTTTCGAGGTCGCCCAGATACACCTGAAGTTGATGGCTCTCCAATTGGTTTCGTACAATTCTGAAAAAAATAGCGCGAGCGTTATACTATACATCTTGACCCATAACTCGAGTTTTCGAAACATCAATAAAATTAATTACCAAAATAGTTTTTGAAGTTTGCAACCATTTTTCATTTTTTTTTTTAAATGCATCGTGGCTTCTGTGCACTTCGAGTCATCTACTTTTGATATTACAAAGTAATTTTTTTAATGAATCCTTTTCATTGTTGTCAATCGTGAAAGATTTGGATGACTCAAGAGTAATTTTTTCCTCAAAAATCTGAAGCTGCTCATCCAGGCACAATTTAAATTTCTCCTTAATCATTCCAAAAATATCCTGATAAGTGCACGTATAATCCATGGCACGTGAACCTAGAATAAAACAAGTATGATGAACATTTACTAAAAATGAATGTGTTCATGGGAAAAATTTTAATCTAATCGTAAATGATAGAATAAATTATTGTAACATTTTGAACACCCGTTACATGAATCATGACTCTTTACGAATAGATCACTGGGTAGAAAATTATTTTATATTCCACAAAGACCGGCTATTGTCCCCAGCAGGTATACGTTTACCTGCTGGGGACTATGCGCCCAGCCTGAACAAAGAAGCCAAGCGTTGCGCGACATGAGAATTCCGGTTCCCAAAGCCAGATATGCAACAATCTGCAGAATTTTTTTAATAAATTCTAATCTTAATAACATTATCAATAGGCTACAATGTTCAAAAGTCTGGGATCTCCTGGGATCACAACTATTTTTATACTTCTTTTGGAAAAATAAATTTAGAAGCTTGCTCAAAATGCATACATTGAACACTCTTTTATACATACAATATTTCAAATTTCAAAAAACTATTTGACATGATAATATTCTACATACCTTCAAGATTATCTCCCATTTTACCGATTTGAAATCGGTAGCGTAGAACAAAATATATTTCACTTCGCGCGAATCGAAAATTTCAGCGTACAAAATCGCTACGTTCTTCACTCTCGAACGGTCGAGTTCAGACTGTCGTAAGTCGAGAACCGCGAAGGGTAGGGACCGGTCCTTTTACAATAGGGCGTACAAATACCTGGTCTTTGAAATGACATACATAGAAATACGAAATGAGAACACTCAATTTTTGGGTTTTGCCGATTTTTCTGTGATTCTGCCCACAGTGCGCTACGACTAGCTGAGGGCTGGAGTAATTTTCCCCGATTCACCTGTTGGTAGTTAGCAAGGTACTGGCTCGACTCGGCAACGGTCCTTAGAACGTTGGCGAGCCCAGCGAGTATTTTTGCAATTTTGCTTTTCCCGCAGCGTCGATTGGGATTATGCTGAGGAGTAAGGTTTGAGCGTGTGAAAGAAATGATAAGGAAAATGAAGTGTGGATGGATAGCGTGAGAAATGAATGCCCCCTCTTACAAAACAATTGTCTCCATCGTAAGTTACATAGTTTGATCAGAATTTTGAATTGATTCTACATAAAAAAATGTTTTTACATTCGGTTTTATTTTTTGTGTGACTGGATACCCACACAACAACAAAACGTCTCAAGTACGTCTTTCGGACATCACGCCCATGGGGTTCCCATGGGCCCTGAAATATCCGCGGTGATTACCGGAATATGATCGTCCCATTATCGTCCCGGGATGTTTTCCCGGAGCGGCGCGTACATACCCTTGAGGGTCATACGCAAGCTCGCTCAAAGTGACAAGAGGTGCTGACCATCGTTGATGCGGTGACGAGGCGTGATCACCTCGCATGAGGTGATCGCACGTACACAACACATAAGCCTCGAAAATCCGCTGACGCGAACGCTTCAACGGGGGACCGTGAGTCCACGCCCGTTCTCACGAAATGAAAATTTGGCGAAAGAGGGACGTGACTCCCACCCCCCCCCCCTCCCTACGAATTCGATGATGACCCAGTCATCTGTTCAATCAAACAAAACAATAGTGCGAATAGCAATAATAGAGGTACCAATCATAAATGAAAAGTTAAATGTGTGGAGTTAATTAATTCGCTATTCACTTAATAGAAATCCCGTTTACTGAATGAAAATCCAAAAAAAAACATAGAGATATAAGTCTATTATACCTGGTGGGCAACAACAAACGCAAAAGAAAATATTATTATTTTAATTTGAAAAAACAAAATTAAAGAAATTGAACAAAAATTATAACCAAGAATAAAAATGAACCCCAAAAGAAAAACATCGAATTACGGTAAAAGCAGAAAGAATAAAAAAAGAAATGATGTAATATAGAGTAAACGTGGTCGTATATATATATCGCATATCACCGCTCTACTGTGATCTTCTCAGGGTGGCGGCCCAGGCTGTCACGAGATCTGCGAATGGGAGGTAGGGGCTTGCTACCTCGGGTGCGGTTCTTCGATTTCCATTGCTGTCGGGGGCTTCTCCATCGAACGAAGGGCAATAATCCTCTTTGGGGAGGCCGTAGGTTGTCCCCGGGCTCGTCGAGGTGGCGGCCGGCGCGTTATGTGGAGACCGCTCGACCGGACGATGTAACGATAATCACACAGGGTAATACAGCTCCTCCTTTCTTCCTCGATGCGTGAGGTAGCCCCTTCTCTATACACGCCTCGAGGTCGTGACACCTATCGCGATCCCCGCGATTGACGAATTCTCGAGGCGGCGCACACTCGGATTCTCCGTCAATTTTGAAACTTACCAAGCAGGTAGGGAGGCTCCCGGGTTTCGCCCCCCTTCCCACGTTCACTATCGCACGCGAAAGAGAGCTTATGGACTCCGCCTCCTTGTCCATGTCCGTCGCGCGCGCGGAAGGGTGCGCGGCCCCTACCTCATCATCACGATTCACCGTAGCTCGCGCGAGTACGTGCTCGAAGCCCCCTCTTCCACGACTGGAATTCATGACCACGCGTAGAGGGAGACCCGGAGACTTTTCCTCACCGTCCGAAGTCGTGGTTGACTAGGAAGAGGGGCTAGCGCAACCCTTCCAATCATCAAGCGCAAGCGTCGCAGTCAACGGCGCGAGTGAAGGGCCCTCGTGGGGTGTCGCTTCTTGGACCATGCCGGACAGGAGCATAAAAAAGTCCTTCTCGCAATACCGCATGTGCGAGGCATACTGCTCGCCCCGCAATTTCGATGTGCAGAGTGGGCGCGGGGCTCTTAAATATGCCCGTGATCTCGTGGCGATGGAGCGTCAGATGCAGGCCGCCATGTCAGGGCGGGCGTTGGTGCTGCCCTCCCAGACCGGACATTTCCCTGCCAAACACATTGCAACGATGCGTTGCTCCATCGTTTTTTGTTATTATACCTTTTTTGTTATTATTATTATTCCTCCCCTTTTTTTCCAGGCACGATCTGGTTTGCGTGACACACACTGTCTTTTGATCTGTCCCCCCCTCTCTTTTTTTTCCACTGTCCAATCACCAATTCTTTTCACAGTCTTTTTATTATTCATATTATATATATTTTGTTGTCCTCCCCCTTTTTTTCACTCGAGATTTCTGAGGCGCGAAAACTCGGAATATTCAAATAACTCGCGACTAAAAATTTCCAAGATGACAGAGGTGGGAATATTTCTTTTAGAGTTCGATTGGAGGTCGGAACTCGTCGGAAGTTCGATGGATTTTGTCGTCTCATCGTGATTTCCAAGGCGTTGCGTCGTCCGATTCTTTGATTCTTTGACTCTTTGCGCGGAGAAGATGAATACTTTTCTTTCTCTCTCCGTCGGTATGTTTATGGCACCATCGGCTCCTAACGAGGAAGGGATCGCGGGGCGGGGAACGCACGGCCTCTTGGGTCCGTAATCGCGGGTGTCATACTTTCGCTTCTCGGGTATGAGAGTCCCGTTTAGACGTCAAGTATATTATCTCGGAATTTACAGCCTCGACAATGTGTCCCGTTGGTGTGCGTTCCTTCTTCCCGCACGACGATGCTCCACGTATGAGAGAGAGAACACGCTCAGTGCGCGCAAGACAGCACACTATTGCAAGCAGCATAGCCCCTTGACTCACGAAGCCACTGAGAGCGAGGAGACGTTGTCCGTCTCTCTCTCTCGTGTGGGTTCCGATGTTGCGTATTCTTCGTTCGATTTCACACAGCGATTCTCCCATGGTGGTCGATACTAAGTTCCAGTGCACGTGGGGTTTCGTATCGCCCTTTCGAGTGAATAAATTCGTTATGCCCTCTTGAACGACGAAGTCCCCAAATGCTGGAGTGATGACTGAGACGTTCAATGTTGTGCCCGGTTGGTATTGAAACACCGTTTGACTCATATGTGCGTAAGCTTTTTAATGTTACGCTATGGGTCGTTACGATGCAATTAGGGCTCAAATAGAGAATTCCTGCTCCCTCGAATTTCACACGCATATTCTGACGATTTGGGCAATTGATTTGCATCGTCTCAGGATGAGGCAGTGAGTATAGCCAGGTGCCATATAGTATAGCCATGTGAGTATAGGTGGTTCCAATGTGCTTCGTGGTGGGGGCGTAAGCGCATGTCACATCTCTGCAAAACCTCCTCCGTAGGACGA
Source organism: Alloplasta piceator (assembly GCA_946863875.1). NCBI lineage: Eukaryota > Metazoa > Arthropoda > Insecta > Hymenoptera > Ichneumonidae > Alloplasta > Alloplasta piceator. Next base: position 43,976,381 of record OX333072.1, on the reverse strand, counting down.
ATTAGCATGAGCAGCTCGCACGTTTCTGCAGCTGATACGTCGAGTATTGAAATAGCTTTCGTGCATATTTCGCTTCTCCGCGAATTTACAAGAGTCATAGTACGTCGCGTCGGCCATACAGAACGAGCGGTAGTCCGTGGACAGTGCCAAGTGGGGGGGGTGACTGGCATGACAAGGGATATACCCCTCTCCTCTTAAAATTGCTGCGATACTGGCCACGGGCACATCCGATAGAAGTCGTACAGATGGTGCTCCAGCAGGGGAATATGAACCACGATATCATGCGGTCACCGTCGTACACGAGGTTGGTACGTACAAGAGGGGCTAGCATCTCCGGCCGCAGGTGCTCGAGTGGGAGGGGGAACTCTTACCCCACTGCTTGAAGCTGCGCCTCTTTCGCCACGGCTATCAGCTGTTCTAGCTTTAATGCTTCGGCCTCGAGTCGCCCCTCTCGTGCTGCTATTGTAAATTGCATATTCGTGCGACAGGTGTCTATGTAATTTTCTATTTTCGTCCCCACTTTAAATGCATATTGTGTCAAGGAACTGTTATACCGAGTGAGTGCGGCACGTTGATCCGCGCTCCTTAGGTCCTTGTTTAATTGTTTGACAGTTTCCAGCAATCTTTCTACCCGTTTTGACTCCTCGAGGTGGTCGCTATGGAGTGCTTGCAGCTTAGAGGCGGTAATGTGCATTTGCTCGCCGACCAAATGGGTGAGCTTGGATTGATCGGCATAAAGGCGGTCGATTTGGCTCGTGAGGTATCTGGCGTCGTCTTCCGTGAGGGTGCCAAGAAGAAATTTGCTGATTGAGTCGATTATTGCCAAGGGGATCGAGCGCTTCCACATGGAGTGCGGCATCTGCATTTGGTCTTGTTTGGTTCACGAGCGCTTCGCGAGATCGATTAATTCGTCTCGCAGCGTCATATCACGCAAAAACCGATTTGCCAGATAATCATGCTGCAGCAGGTCATCGCAAGCTTGTCGCGAATTATATCGGCTGCATTCGCCAGCTATCGCGTGCATTTCCTTGAGATCTTGAAGAAAGTCACGCTGTATCCTTGTAATTTCCTTGAAACTGGTTATTCTCCAGTCTGCCATTTGATGTTGGAGTGGGGGCAGACGCTTGTAGTAAAGCCCAGGGCAGTCCCTGACGGGCGTAACGTGGTATACGTCACTGGCGGATTCCGCCCGGGTGAGTCCCATTATTCCGATGAATGGGACGATCTTCATGGTGACCGGTCTTCAATAGAGGTCAGCGTCTCTTCGGTGCTGGAGTCGGCGACGGATTTCTGAGACGGCTAATAAAATATTCATTCTTCTTTTATTCGCGTACATCATTTTTAAATTCATTCATAAGCTATCTTACATTCATCGACGTGCTTACGGAACCTCCGCCCGTTCTCGGTCTCTAAGATAAGGTAACTTTTATCTGACATCATTTTGATAGTGTAAGGGCCGTGATACTGACTATCGAATTTTTCCTTTCTAGATTCTTTCAATACGTAAACTCTATTCCCCACCTTCCCATCGCAAGGGCGGCATTTCTTGTCATGATAGGTCTCAGAACGCTTTTTGAATTGAATTAAATTATCTTCGGCAAGCTCCCGTATCTCAGATTGTCATTTGGTGAGCTCCGTGAGAGAGGAATTTGTAGTCAGAAGTTTTTCGATGGGAAAGGAGCTCGGTTGATGAGCCAATTTACCGTACACGATTTCATGGGGGTAAAATTTGTGGATTCACGCACGCTAGTATTATAAGAAAAATCGGCAAAGGGTAATAGCCTATCCCAATCGTCATAATCGTTCGCATAATGCTTGATATATTCGGTCAAGACGATATGGCTTCGCTCTAGGGCGCCATTTGTTTGCGGCTGATAGCCTGATGTGGTCACGTGTTTGACCTTATAAATTCGCGAGATCTCGCGGAGTAACCCGTTTATGAACGCCGTTCCCCGGTTCTTTATCGTTGCTCAGGGGGCACCGAATTAGTTGAACAGTCGCCTTACTATTGCTTCGGCGACGGTAGTCGCTTTCAGGTCTCTGCCATGCAATATTTCGACAAATGATCCTGCATTGTCAGGATATGTTTATTGCCATGAGGGGGTGGTCGGCAGGGGCCCTACGGTGTCGAGTGAGACTTTGTCAAGGGTATCAGCGGGGGTGTCCGTAATGAGCATCAGCTCACGGGTCTTTGCTCTCACCAGCTTATTTTCTTGGCAGCCTTTACAACGTCACGGAAAATTTTAGACGTCGTTGCAAAGCGTAGGCCAGTAAAATCTTTATCCAATTCTATGGTAAGTTTTTGTCACTCCATTATGGCCGCCTATAAGTCTCGAGTGGGATTCCCGCAGGATTTCTACTCGATCCTCGGGCGGGAGCAATATAATTTTCCCATAGCAGATTGTTACTGTGATTCCTGGGTCTTCGAAAATGTCGTGCATTATCTGCAGGAATATCCCAGGAGGTAAATTGTCGGAAAAATCGCTGTAACGGGCGATTCGTACGGCCGTCGAGCCTGAGCCCCGCAGATGTTCTCTTAGGGCCGTCAGGCCGAGCTCGATATTTTTTTGTGATGTCTCATCGTAGTATTTGCATTTTACAATTACGCTGTATACTTGATATTGTCTATAACGTCTGTGGACATGAGAATAATAAAATTTTCGCGACGATAGGTTAAACATTCGTGGGGCCCTATTATTGAGGGTTTTCTCGAAACAGTCGTTTCGTGCGCGTTTCCCTCATCGAGCTTTCTCTTTATTTTTGCCTCGTTACTGAGTGGAGAAAGGAGAGGGCACAATTCGCAGCTGGCGGCCTCAGGCCCTTTCGGCTCTTCTGTTGTGCTCTCCGTCTTCGCGACGTCAGGCGCGGGGTCAGGGGAAGCGGTGATAGCATCTTCTCATGATGGCCACTCTCTCAGCATGTGCTGGCGTGGAGAGGTCTCTTCTCGCACCTGCGAGAGGGACGAAAGGGGCTCGGGGACGGGGAGTGGGAGAGTTCGGGCATCCAGGTCTCTTCTGCCATGTGTAGCCGTGTTACCCGCGCGGGCTGAAAGGCGAGGGAGAGAGCCATTGTACGGGCTAGGGGAAGCCTAGTACGTTAAGTCGTGCAGCATGGTAGAAGCAGCGGTGGGGCGATCGATCAGCCGGCCCTTACTATCGACCTCTCTCTAGCTCCGGGCCTCGTGACCGTCTCGCGTCCACAAGGCTCGTACGCCGGAGTAACTCTGTCTCTGTGACAGCCAGCGTGCGTTCGGATAATCGTTTTATTCGGCGTTCTAACTCGCTAGCATTTCCACCCTTGACGTCGTACGGGTCGAGCTCTGAAAGGATATTTTGCGTATCCTCATCAATCTCGTCTCAATCAGAGACTTGATCGAGGAGAATGGTTAATCCCTGTGCAGCTTAGGGGTTATTTCTATCCTAATATTTTTCCTCGAGTTGCCGCAATGACTCGTCAAATTTTTGAAATAATTTCCCGAGGGATGGGGTCAAAGTTTTTTCATGTTCACTTTTTTTGTGTTCATCTAATGTCTCCGCCAGCGGCGTGCTCCCCTCTGTTTCGCTCATGGGGGGACTGATATTTATCAACGTGCTTGGATCTTCTCCAACATTGCCTTTCTGTGATTTGCACGCCGAGGAAGGGTATGCTTGCTCTGCAGGGGGTCTGCCGCCACTAGGCTTGAGCTTGGAAGGGTGCTTTGGAGGTAGGAGGGGAGCGGGCAACATACTTCGGTGAAGCCGTTGTATCGGACGCTTTTCCTTGGACGAGCTTATTTCTGAGGTCTCGGCATACCGCGGGGGCGTGCGATGAGGAGTTTCACGGTTCTTCCGTGCTCTGGTGCGGGTCGCTATAGCGCTTGCATCCAAAGGTGTAAGTGCTCCTGGATTTTTCGGCCCTGTCAGCTGTGAAGAACGGCCAGATGCCAGCTGCGATAGCTGAAAGACTGAGTGCAACCTTGGCCTATCGGGGCCGCGCTGCCCCCTCTTATCGGCAACACCTTGGCCGATGGTGGTTGGCCTCGGCATCGCTGTAGTCCAAACTCGAGGGATTTATCGGGTTACGGGATAACGTTTCCGCGTTGACATTTAATCGTCCCGGTTTATGTACGAATTAGTAATCATAGTTTTGCAAACTTAATCTCCACCGGATCAATCTTTTCCCTGGATCGCTCTTTGATCCGATCAATTAAGGGGTTCCTGATCATAAATTAATTTGAATTTTCGGCCATAGAGATAAGGCTGAAAATTCTCCAGGGCGCGAATCACGGCCAGGCACTCCTTTTCAGTCATGCCGTAGTTCACTTTGGCCTTCGATAGAATACGTAAGTAATAGGCGATCGGGCGATCGCCCCCGTCCGTTTCTTGTCCGAGCACGGATCCGAGCGCTAGATTGGACGCGTCGGTCGTCAGGGTGAAAGGGCGGTCGAAATCGGAGTATGCGAGCACCAGCTCTCTACACAGGGCTTTGCGCAGGTCTTGGAAGTTCTGCCGCTGCTCTTGGCCCTACGTTAATGCTCTCCCCTTTTTTGTGAGGTCGGAGAGAGGATTCGCAAGACCCGAAAAGTTCTCGATAAAACGCCGGTAATATCCAGCGAGGCCTAGAAATTGACGCATATTTTTAGCCATTCGAGGGGTAGGGAAGCACCCCACCGCCTCGAGTTTACGTGAGTCAGGGCTTAGCCCATCCTATCCGATGATGTCGCCGAGATTTGCGACCTCTTTTTTCAGAAATTGACATTTATCGGGCTGGAGGGTAAGACTTGCGTCTCGGAGGCGTTGCGTGAGACGACGCACCTGTAATGTATTGGGATAGTCAATACACAGCGCATGGATATAATAATCAGGTATATAGTTTATTAGTATAGCGAAGTATAATACACTAGTGGAATATAACAACAGGCTAGGGCGTGGTACTTGCTAACGGTTCGACGGCTCGTTACGCACTACCCGATCCGAACGCTCTCGTATACAATAGAATATAATACAGGTGTTTATTATACATAATATGGAGTATGTGTGGGACTCATTGCCCATGGCACGACTGACTGCCTTACTTATACATCACAACTCTTCCTCTCTTACAAGTTAGGGTTCAACCGCGGCGAACGTCTTAACACTGGTTTTGCATCTTTACGTTCGATTATCTGGTCCGCATAACGCTTCTGTATTACATTAGTAGTGTCTTGTACTAGATAAGTAGACGGCGCGGTTTGCTTAATAATTTTACCTTCGATTCGCTTTTCGGATTGCACGCCGTAGAAGTCGATCATCACGCAGTCGTCTTCTCCTATAGGTCTATCCTATAGACCTTCTCCTTCTACCTGGTCTTGCTTTGATTTGGGCACTTCGATTTTTAGCAACAGTTTCTGACACATTGGGCTTTAGCAGATCGAAGTGCGTCCTCACTTCTCGCTTGTGCATCAAGTATGCTGGCGTTCTGCGCGTTGTGCAATGCTTAACGCTTCGATAATCAAATAGAAACATACTTATCGCCGTGTCCAGCTTCTCTGCCCCCTTCACAATTTTTGAAACTTTGTCCTCGAATGTTTGGACAAAATTTTCTGCTGCTCCGTTCGTGGCCGGGTGGTACGGAAGTGAGAAGGTTTGCCTCACACCTTTTCTTTCTAAAGAATCGCGAAACTCATTGCTCTTAAACTGTGGACCGCCATCAGTAACGCAGTGCATTGGTAAGCCGAAACGTGCAAACAAATTTTTTAATTCGCTTACCAATCTGCATGCTCTCGTATCCGTTATAAAGTCAATAATTTCCGGCCACTTGGGATGCGCATCTATTACGATTCAAAACATTTTTTCATAGAATGGGCCGGCGAAGTCACAATGTATGCGGCTCCATGATTTTTCTAGCCATGGCCATGTAGTTGATGGCGTCTGGGCGGCTTCTTTAACTGAATTAAACAAATTTTGCATGCTTTCACTATTTTTTCACTATCTTTATCTATGTTTGGCCACCAAACATAAGAGCGCGCAAACATCTTGATTTTCACCATGCCCAAATGCGTAGCATGTAACTCATTTAAAATAAGTGTTTTCATACCGTCTGAAATGACTGACCTCAGCCCCCAAAATGAGCATCCTTTTTTCACTGCAAACTCTGATCTTTTCGAAAAGTAGTATTTCTCTTCTTCCGAGAGTTTTTTTGCGTCAGGCCATTCGCTCGAGACGTATTTAATAACACTGCTTATAACATCGTTTTTTTTTACTCTCTGCGGCTAACAATTTATTATCGAAGGTGTTGATATTATCTTCGAAGAAATTCACGTGCGAGAAATCCGGTTCAATGACATCAGTGTTATCCTCAACCGGCAATCGAGACAACGCGTCGCAATTTGCGTTTGCTTCTGATTTGATATGCTCTATTTTGTATCGAAATCCAGAAAGATAATAGGCCTACCTTTGCAGCTGGTTATCCGCTGTCAATAGGATTTTCTTTCTTGGTCCCAAAATCAATTGTAACGACTTATTATTGGTTCTTAATATAATTTATTTTCCGAAAATAAATTGGTAGAACCGCTTGAACCCGAAGATAATAGCCATTGCTTCTTCATCTAGTATGAATCTGTTCATATCTTTCTTTGCTGTCTTTTTTGATGCGTAAGCAATCGGCCTCTCCGTTTCCTCGTTATATTTATGCGATAAAATCGCCGAAAGCCCGTAACTGGACGCATCGCAGGCAAGTACGATTTGCTCGTTTGAATCTCAGTGGCCTAAGATCCTCGGCGAAATCAATTCGTTTTTTACCCATTCGAACGCAATTTCACAATTCTTATCCCATTTGAACTCTTTTTCGTTCAGTGAGTCATACAATGGCTTTAACCTCTTTGATCTGTTATCTAAAAAACGTGCATAGAAATTTGCAAGCCCCAAGAATGAAGCTAATTCTTTGTTATTTGTCGGGCGTGGTGCGTTATTCATCGCCTCGACCTTAGATTTTGCTTAATGCAAGCCGTTTTTATCGATACCAAATCCGAGTACCTAAATATTATCTTGTAAAAATTTACATTTTTGTTTATTTATTCGTCATCCGCATTCTTGCAATCGTAGGCAAACTTGCTCTAAATTTCGTACGTGCTCTTTTTCTTTGCGTCCCGTTACATTTATGTTATCCAATTACGCAATCGCGTGATCGGTTCCTCTTAGACACTCGTCCATTTTTTTTGTACGTCTGCCGGCGCTGGTGACACGCCGTCTGGCACCCTTGTGTATCTAAATAGCTCTTTATGGGTGACTATCGTCAATAATTGCTTACAAGTATCGTCTACGGGGAACTGCATATACGCATGCGTTAAGTCCAATTCCGAAAAGGAAATGCCCCCTTGCAACTTCGCGAAAATATCGTCTATTATGTGCAGAGGGTATTTGTCGATTATAATAAATGGATTTAACGTGATTTTAAAATCGTTGCAGATACGAATATTTCCATTGCTCTTGAATACTGGTACTATCAGCGTGGCCCATTCGCTTACATCAACCGCTTTAAAATGCCCCAAGTTGACTAGGCGTTCGGTTTCATGTTCTATGAGTGGTCTCAACGCATGCGCGACGTATCTACATTTCATCACTATCGGACGCGCGTTTCTTTTAAAATGAATTCTGGTTTTACTCTTATTGTACAAACCTATAGTATTACTGAACAATTCTTTAAACTCTTTATTTAACCGTTCAGGTAAGTTCCCTGGGTCGATTTTATTTAATTGCTCTGTCTTGGGTTTGTCAAGTTTCAACGGCCATTGGGCAAATGCTGAGAGCCACTGACGGCCTATTAAAGCAGTACCAGACCTAGGCAAAACAAAACATTCTAGAATTCGCGTCTTATCCGAGAAGCTTACGGTTAAATTCGGTAATTTTCCCATGGGGTTCAAGATTCGATTATCATGCGCTTTTAATTCCATGTTGGTTTTCGCAATTTCGACTTTACTCAGATAAGTACTGTATACTTTCTCCGAAATAACGGTCGCGTATATACCCGTGTCTATTTCCATCGGTATGTTAACGTTATTAACGATAATATTTACGAACATTGGCGACGCCTCAATCAGATTGATATTCGCATTTCCCTTACGCTTGTATTCTTCGCTGAGTTGATTCACCTCCAGCACGAAGAAGTCTCCTCGATGCCCCGATGATGTTGATGCTTCGTCGTTGACCTCTTCTAACAGCTGCACTTTTTTCTGCGACTGTTCGTTTTCTTTTTTCTGCTTACATACGCGCTATAAATATCCCTTCTTATGGCATTTATTACACTCGTATTCTCGGAAACAGCAATCATTAGGTGTGTGGTTCGGTTTACCACAACAATAGCAAGTAAAGTTGTATTTACCTTCGTCGGATATTTGTCGAGCGTCTTCGAGAGGCTTTGGCTTCTGCATGCCTTAATACTTTTGATACTTGCTTGACTTTGATACATTTTGTAGCGCGTGTACATCTTGCTTACTGTTCTTATGTTCCAACGTATTGATTGCCGTATTCGCGTTTTTCATTGCTGCTTCTCTTGCTGACGCTTCTTTGAATGTGTCTGTGAATGTGTCCAATGTAGTGCCCACTTTTTCAATCTAGCCGTGAATTCCGCTACTGACTCTGATTGCTCTTGCTTCGCCTGATTAAATGTGCACCTCTCCATACCTCCGATGGCTCGCGGTTTGGGTGCTCTGACATCAATTTAACTAACTCGGCATATTTTTTATCGGCAACTTTGAACAGTGACACTAATTGTTTCATCAACTTGAACGCGTCCTCGTCGAGACGAGTCAGCATTGTTGCACATTTTTTTGCGTCTCCCGTAATATCCCGTGACATGAAATACCACTCTAGGCGTTCCTCGAATGTTTCCCAATCGTCCTTTCCCATGCAAAATTCTAATTTCACACTGTCGCCGGACATCGTGCTTTCGCTGTCCTCGTCCGATGGTTGCACTGATTGAGAGCCACTATCGTTATTATCTACGTTTACTGCTTTATTTTCACTTTTATCTTGCTCTAACAATTTGATTTCGTCCTTGACGATTTTTCTCAGTCTACCGCGTAACTCTTCGAATCTTTCGTTTTCACTGCACTTCACGCCTCTTATTCTCAATTCGCCTATCAGTCCTTCCTTATTCAAGTCATGAATCTAGCCTGTTTTCCCTTTGCTAGCCATTTACCAGATCGTCCTGGTTTTTCGCACAAGCACCTTTCTCCTTGGCAACTTTTGCACTTATTAAGCACTATTTAATTTCATCTGATGAGGTTCGATTGTCCTCGTCGCCATAATTGTAATGTATTGGGATAGTCAATACACAGCGTATGGATATAATAATTAGGTATATGGTTTATTAGTATAGCGAAGTATAATAAAGTAGTGGGATACAACAACAGGCTGAGACGTGGTACTTGCTAACGGCGTGACGGCTCGTTACGCACTGCCCAATCTGAGCGCTCTCGTATACAATAGAAAATAATACAGGTGTATATTATACATAATATGATATATGTGTAGGACTTATTGCCCACGGCACGACTGACTGCCTTACTTATACATCACAGCACCTTTTTATCGTGCTCTTCCAACGATCAAGCGAAAACGATGATGTCATCCAAGTATACGAACAATTCCATCCCTTGGAGACCTCTCAATACGATATTGTACCTCTATATACATTGGGGGTAGAAAACGCCGTCTTCGCGCCGTCCCTTGAGTCCATAGGGATCTGATGGAACCCGTTAGCAAAATCAAAGGTTGAAAAATACTGCGCTTCTCCCAATTAGTGCAATATATCAAGTATATTAGGCAATGGATACGCATCAGATATAGTTTTTTCGTTCAATTTACGGAAATCTATCACCATTCGCATTCACGGCCGACCCTGTGAGTCAGGTTTTTTCGGCACAATCCACACTGGTGAATTGTAAGGCGATTGCGAGGGTGTGATTATTCCGTAATCAAGAGTTTTTCCTACCTGGGCCTCGACTTCGTCGCGATGAATCGAGAGGAAACGATACTGTCGAGTGTTGATGGGCAAATCGTCCATGGTTGGGATTCGATGCACGACTCGATCAGTGCAGGGGAGCTCATCACCGGGCAGATGAAATCGCCACGGATCCTCTTCCATGATCCGGCGAACGTTCTTACGCTCGACCCCGTTGAAGTCGTCAAGGCGCAGGGCCTGAAGCACGGCTTCAGTTTAGTCGAGTGTGGGCGTCGTTGCTTCGTCTGTTGAGTCGTCATCGTCAAACTGTAAGTCAAAATCGGGGTCGCGTATCTCGAACGAGCTGATCTCCTGGGGTGTGACTTCAACGTTAACGTCACGTTCGAGGGTATTGACCGCGAGCACGTGACAGACACCGTGCCTCTGGGAAACCAGCGCGTCTCCTATATATAACCCATCAATGGCGGCGATCCACGGTAAATAACTCTTGCGGATTTCGGCGTTAGGTACCTCAATGGGTAGCGGGCATCGCGCGCAAGCTTTAATTGTAAAGATCTTTTTCTCAACCGGAGGGAAATTTGCATTAACTCTCTCGGAGGTAAGAAACATACGCGGACGAATTGAATCGCTCGCGATTACGAGCGCGTTATGATGGAAAGATAGTTCCGCGCGTTCTTTCCGCATGTATGGTTTACCGATTAGCCCGTTCCATGTCGCGAATTCTTTTACAACGTGAAATTGGTGTGGGACTTCATTAATCGTTAAGGGGGTCCTGTCAGCGTGGAATCGGAAAAAAATCGTATTTTTTTTACGTTTTACAAACTCTTTTGCACTTATTCAGCAATTCATAGACCCAAATATTGAAAAATGGCAAAGTTACAAGCGAATCTGTAAACAAAGAATTTTGACAATTGAGAAATCGATTTTCAAAATTCCGCATTTTTTTCTACAGATTCTGGATCATAACTAAGTAATCTATATCATGATAAGAAAGTGGGATGCGGCTGCCTTATATTTTTTTTATAATTTTTTGTTTGTTTCTAAAATGAAAAATTTTAATATCCTTTATAAAAATTTGAAAAAATAGATAAAAATAAAACGTGTCTTGGAAAATTTCGATATTTTGCATATTTTCCAAAGTAAGTGACAAAAATCTTTAATTGAAAAAAAATTTCCTCATTTATTTTGAAAAATATGCAAAATTCAAGACATGTTTTATTTTTATTTTATTTTTTACTTCTTTAAGGAATATTAGAATTTTTTTTTTTTTGAAACTCGAAATAAAAAAATTATTTTAAAAAATATGAGGCAGCTGCATCCCACTTTCTAATCATGATTGATATTACTTATTCGTAACTCAGAATCTATGGAAAAAGTTGCAGAATTTGAAAAATGGTGTTTTTCCAGTTATTCCTTTTTTACACACAAGCGATCGTCGGGCTACTTAAAGGAGTGATGAAATAATTCTGTAAAATAATAAAGCTGTTTTTAAAGTAGAATCAATACAAAAAAGGATCTAATTACCTGAGGGAAATTACTCCTCGATTTCACGTGGAATGCTCCATATGTATATATATAAATATGTATACGATTGATTATTCATTGAGATTCCTGTCGAGTTGGTAAAAAAATAATTATTCTACTGTTGAATCGAAATTTGAATATCGCGTGATTGCGTGCTTACAACTCTGCGGACCAATCAAAACGCTTGAAGCAAGTGACTACGGGCCAATTAAAAAAATTGTCGCAAGTGATCAGAAAGTGTAACAGAAAACAAACGTTCACGCGTGGTTTATAATTTTTTTATTGTATTCACTTATTTTTATCGAGTGTTTATTTATTTGTTCAAAAGCAATATAAAATATCTAAACCGATCGAGAAATGAAAGTGCTTTTTCGATCTCGACAAACGACACGAGCAGTTTCACAGTGGTTAATGATACGTCTGTTTACATGTTTATTATATTCAATTATTTGTAAAGACAATGGTATTCGTCGTCTTTACTAAATAATCGAATTGATTTTCATATTTATTTACACTTTTTCCAGTAAGTGAATTCAATTCCGTATCTTATATGTACAATATAACCTCCAAACTGTCAACGGATTGGAGGTTACATTATAATAATTTTATAGCATTTTTGGTGTAAGAATATTCGTAAATATTAAAAATAATTACACAAATAAATATTAACAAACGGTGAAAAGCGTGTTAAAAAAAAATGCCTCTGCATGCAATAACCATGTAAAATATTGTTTGTTATGCAGATGCAGTAATCGGTGTAGCGAAGGACTGAGGAAACGTTTTTCCACACCTTCAACTTCGGAGGCTGTTTCCCGAAACCTGGATCTTCAAAACCTCTGCGCGCAATCCTGACCAAACCGCTTCATGGATTTTATCCTACAACGTCTCATTTTCTTTGTAACACTTTTACGGACCGCTTGAGCGCGGCACATTTTTATTATAATCAATATTGTTTTGTGTGCAGTGCTCTAAAAACCAAAAATGGGTCAACGATTCAAAAAGTGGCTTGTAACTCCAAACTAAGGATCTAAAAAAAAATGTGCCCCGCTTAAGCGGTCCGCAAAAGTTTTACAAAGAAAATGAGACGTCGTAGGATAAGATCCGTTAAGCGGTTTGGTCAGAACTGCGCGCAGCGTGTGAAAGTCAAAAATTGATCTATGAGCGAACCGCTGCACCTTAAGGGCTCTAACTAGCGTCAAAAATTGCTACATTCGATACATCAAATGGAGACTATCTATGAAATTTCCAGAAATGCCATGAACATTTATATTGATGTTCAAAAATCGGCATTTTGACGCTATCAGTCTCCGCTTAAGGTTATTGTACCCAGCGATTGAGGCTCTTCTCCCGAGGGTCCTTTGTACGCTTTGCGTTTCGCGGGGTCGTAGCGCATGTCTTCGGAAAGGGCTTGCAATTTCATAAAATTCAAATCTGATCCGGAGTCGCAATAAATATTATCGGTTCCATGAGCAAGCTCGGGGGCCGACAATGTTACTGACGGGGATTCCATTTCGTCGTCTGTCTCCGACGAGGAGTGAGAGGCCACCACGTATGCTTGTTCCTCTTTTGGCGAGGTTACAGTTTGGGGGGGCTGAAAACTCATGGACGGCCTCTGGGCTTCCGTGGCCACCACGCGAGCGTTCGTTTGGCTCATTGCGTCGTGGCGATGAGCCCCTTGGGAGTTTAAAGACTCGCTTTCTTTTGTGCGAGGCGCTTCTTGCCGTCTTGCGGGCGAGGGCTCTCGAGAGTTTTTCCGTGGCTCGCCGGCAGAGGAATTTCGTCGATTCCTGGCCGTGCGTAGCCCACAGTCGGTCCGCGGGCAGCAAGAGCAGCTTGTTCCTCGGATGCAACAGTACCTACGATCGCACCCCCCCCCCCCTTTGTCTCCGCCACGGTAGGGACTAGGCGATCGAGAGGCTTCTCGTTCCCGGAGTTCGAGTATTCCAGATGGATTAAACTTTTCCGATGAGTAAGGGCTTGACTCTCGATGCCTAACAAACGGAGGATCGCGGGGCGCTGGCGAGGCGGAGCGCGATGCTAATCTCTTCGGCTTTTCTTTTGCGACTAGCGCCCGGGTGTCTTTGAAGTTCGGTTTTGCGATTCGATTGTCCCTGAATCAACGCTACATTCTGACAAGCGTTCAGCGGGCTTGACCGGTGCCTTTAATGAGGCTGGGGGCGCGATGGTTAACAGTTCCGCGAGACGGGTTGGTAACGCTCGGCTGTACGCCTTAAGGACGGTTGAATCGAGAACGCGGGTCAACGCGACGGGAATCTCAGTTCCCGTAACCGCTTTCCACGCGGCTCGCGATTCAATTACCAAGGTTCTAACGCGATTATAGAGTCGCCTGACTGTTTCCCCCCGTTTCATACGTATTCGCATGCCATCGGCCAAACAGTCATCAAAACTTCGCGACGTGGCAAGTCCCTCTTTAAGGGCCGAGATAAGTCCTTTAACGGTGTTTATTATCTCTCCCTGTACGCATGCTCGCGCCTCACCGCGCAGCCTGCTTATAGCAGCTACAACGAACTGGCCCGCGGATACCGGCGGTATAAGGGCAGCCGAGTTTTGGAGATCCTATAAATAATCCTTTAGAATTTTATAGGACGAGCCAGGGAGCGCGAATATTTTAATAATAATACGAATAAAAAAGGAATAAATAAAAAAAAATGCCAAAAATAGCGAAGCAATAAAAATAAAAAATAATAAAATAAGAAAAAATAAAAATGGATCAATAATAACAAAAAATTAATGGGTTTATAATTTAGGGTGTCGGAACAACTCGACAATGGTATATATAAAAATAAAAATTCTGAAATTGGCAATTCATTAATATGACAAGAAAGTAAATTTAATAACAAATAAGAGAAGGAACAGAATAATTGGAATTAGAATTGATTAGAGAATTAAAAGTTAATTCGTAGTTGAAATTGAATAGTAGCGTTAATGGAAAGTATTTTATTTAGGCTCATTGCATATTCCAATTAAGATAATGTCTAGTCACTGATAATTAAAAACCCGTAAAAAAAATATTTATATTAAATCATAAGAAGATATTTTTTCTTTACTTATAACTCAAATTTTCCCTTGCAATATCGCTTAATTGAAATTTCGTCCTTTCTGGGATTTTCCTTTAACTGATTTCGGACAATGGGAAATCCAAGATTCCGTCCCATCTGAAATGTACGCTGTGAGCAACAATAAATTCTGACGAGCAGTCTTCGATAAATAGGGTGGTCGTACCAATAAAATTACCCTTGAAGTGGCCAAAGTTCTCCGTGTTTATTGAAAGGCTTAAGAAGGACGTGGCCCTAATCACGTTCGTGGTCGCGCCCGTGTCCACGATGAACCTCCCAAACCCGTTCACTAGATCGGGGGAGTAAAAAATAAAAGTGGTTACCCCCTCGGGGATCGCTGCGGGTACGCTCGCAGGATACTCACGTTGGACCATCGGGAAACGATTTTTCCTATCCAATTTCCCTTGAATACTACGGGACTAGGGAAAATTCGACAGTCCGCATACGGTTATTACAAATAATTTTCTAAACCTGCATATTGTTCACGAAGGAAAATACAGAATTTAGTCTATCATTTCGAGATTCTATTGTTTAAGGGTTTTTTTTCTTAAAATTCTTAAATTTAAAATCTTCAATTTTTGGTCTATTTTGTCAAATTTAATATTGAAATTTAAATTTCCTTACTTCAATTTGTTTAATTACACACAGCAAAATAATCGCATTTTAGATCGAAAAATACGAGAAATATATACCACTGACGACACCATCAATTTTCTCGGAAGTGCGTGGTGGAGGCAGCATCCCACCGCTGCCACCAAAACTTGTTACCTACCTTTTAAAAAAGGTATTTGGGCGCCTCCACGTCGTCCCACACGGGTCCCACCACTGCCAAGAGGAAAAGGGGTCGTCAATAAATGAATGAATGGGTCCTGATTAATATTAAGAATATATAAATATGTATATAACGTTTATTATATATACATACATATATTTACATATATTTATCAATATATGGGTCATTCCACCAATTCTTGACCAAAGTTGTGCCGGGGGGTCTGAATTCTGGGTAACAAAAATTTTTATTGAAAAGTACATAACAAAGTGAGCTTCCATGATTTTTCTCAATTTTTTTCGGCAACCCTTTTGAAGATACAGTAGATCGAAAATTGCAAGATTTGCAATTATTGACTTTAGATATTAAAAATATCAATCCCTTGAAAAATTTCTAAAAATACATTAAATATTGGTTTTTATGTCAAAAAAGCTCAGCTTCCTGAAAAAAATATTTTCAATTCCCTCCAGTATCAAGAAAACTCCGAAAAATGAGGTCAAAAAGTAAAATACGCTTTTTCGACCAATGTATCATTTTTGATATTTTTTAAAATATTTTTTTCGAAAAGCTGAGACTTTTTTACATGGGAAAAGTATGTTTTGATTTTGGGAATATTTAAAAAAAACCATAGCGAAAAAAAGTTGAAACTTTTGTTATGAATTGCCGATAAGTATTGTGCTGCCGTCACGGTCGATACACGAACTATCGAATCAAGTTTGAAAATTTCTGTACATAGCGCTATATTCAGCGATTATATAGTGAATATATATGTTCAAAGTGTGAAGTGGGTAAGAAATTAAAATTATTATACAAAAGCGATATGACAAGGATCAAATCTTTATTATTTGTACTCTTTTTGTCACTGTTGACAGAGAAACATTTCTTACAATATCAGAAACATAGTTCTCGGCATCAGGGATAATACAATGCATAGATTGCGTCTTTTTTACAGCCACAGCATTAGCAAATCTGGACTTTAGCTGTGCTGCGCGAACTTTGTATTTCTCATTTGAAATGAAAGTGAAATCAATATTTTTAAATGACTCACGTGCCCAGTCATACAATGTCAAGGCTGATAAAAGTTCTGCTATCGTAAGAAATGTTTCTCTGTCAACAGTGACAAGAAGAGTACATATAATAAAGATTTGATCCTTGTCATATCGCTTTTGTATAATAATTTCAATTTCTTACCCACTTCAAACTTTGAACATATATATTCACTACATACTCGCTGAATATAATGCTATGTACAGAAATTTTCAAACTTGATTCGATAGTTCGTGTATCGACCGTGACGGCAGCACAATATTTATCGGCAATTCATCACGAAAGTTTCAACTTTATTTTGCTATGGTTTATTTTTAAATATTCCCAAAATCAAAACATACCTTTCCTATGTAAAAAGGTCTCAGCTTTTCGAAAAAAATATTTAAAAAAATATAAAAAATGAAACATAGGTCGAAAAAGCGTATTTTACTTTTTGATCTCATTTTTTGGGGTTTTCCTGATACTGGAGAAAATTGAAAACATTTTTTTCAGAAAGCTGAGCTTTTTCTACATAAAAACCAATATTTAATATATTTTTAGAAATTTTACAAGGGATTGATATTTTTAATATCTAAAGTCAATAATTGCAAATCTTGCAATTTTCGATCTACTGTATCTTCGAAAGAATTCGACGAGAAAAATTGAAAAAAATCATGAAAGCTCTCTTTGTAATGTACTTTTTAATAAAAAATTCTGTTATCCAGAATTCAGACCCCCCGGCACAACTTTAGTCAAGAATTGGTGGAATGTCCCATATACATATATATAACGTTTATTGTACCGTCTCACCACGGGTGAGACGATACCTAAATGACGGGAGCAGGTCCGCCTGCACGACGAATGAGCATAAGAAAGAGACGGCGCTTACAATCTTGCGCGTGGCATCGCTCGTGAAAAATACAGCTGACTTACAGGTTCGGTGGCCGGAGCTCCGGACTGGCGCGCGATAAAATGTTATAGGGGTTCCCAGCGAGGTACTGGCTCGACTCGGCAACGGTCCTTAGAACGTTGGCGAGCCGAGCAAGTATTTTTGCAATTTTGCTTTTCCCGAAGCGGCGCGTGCATGCCCTTGAGGGTCATACGCGAGTTTGCTCAAGGTGACAAGAGGTGTTGGCTATCGTTGATGCGGAGGTGAGGCGCGAACACCTCGCATAAGGTGATCGCACGTACACAACACATAAGCCTCGGGAATCCGCTGACACGAACGCTTTAACGTGGGAACGTGAGTCCACGTCCGATCTCGCGGAATGAAAATTTGGGGAAAGACGGACGTGACAGTATTAGTAGGGTCGGTTTGTTATTTTGGATAAGGACAGTTGAAAGGATGCTTGAATTTAATATAATATGATTCATGTTTCTCCCTGTTATATTCCGGTTGTTGTTAGTTTTTCTTTGTGTAATTTTGTTCTTGTTATTGGTTTTTGCATCCTTTTCAGTCTTTCCTCATTGGTTTCTCGCCAATTATTGCTTTGCGAGCCTTCTATATTGCTCAGTTACTTGTTCCATATTGTTTCCAATCTATCTAATTCCATTCCTCATTTTGTAGTCGTCCTGGAACAGTCTCAATTCTAGTTAGCATTTTGTTAGTTGAAAAAGGTGTGTTAGCCTGGATCGGTAAGGCATTATCTTCACTTGGTCAGTGCGTTGAATGAGAGATACGCGTGCGATTTTCTTTCAATGGAATATTATTATCTTTTGATCAAAGTTTCATGATTTTAATGTGATTATGAGATTTAGGATGAGGTATGTGGTGGTCCAAGATTTGAATTATCAAGAGACGTGGTAGCGTCTCGAGACAAGTACATTTACGGAAAAGTTCACGGACCTCGAGATGTGCCAACTCTCTTATACGCCAAGGCAACGTGAATTAGCCACATGTTAATTATGCTTTATCTTTTTCTCACGTCAAGCCTCTTTCCCGTGGGCACACTAATTTTTAGCCAGGATTGGAGGTTAAATCAACAACACGAGGCGTGGATGTGAAAGAAAGGTGCCGATATTTTATTGTCTTCGTATGCACGATGAATTTACGATAAAGATGGCTGAAGGCCATACAAAAAGAAGGAATGAAGGAATATACATAAAGATATAATACGAAATACACGAATAATATTAATTCTTATATGAGCACACGGTACTGACGTGTCCCACACCCGGGCCTCGGGCGGTACCACAAAAAATGGCGGAATACGACCACGCTGTGGCTCAGCTATACTACATGTAACAGCTTTGCACGCCTACTCGGTATATACGTGACGCCTCGCGTCTATGACCTATCTCTTCGATCGCTCGTTATTGACTCACAATCTCTTTCTTCACGGATCTCGCTCGATCCTTACCATTTACTTTCTTTGCTCTGCGCATCTCTTTGCGCTGCCAACGTGGCACTTTCCTCCTACGTGGCGATCAAGAAGTTTAGGGCTATGTTTCTTTTTTAACCGCAAGGACTTGCAGTGCTGCAAACACGTTCCGATATACGCCGCAGTACGCTTTGGGGTCGCACTCGGAATCATACGACGTCACAGTTTTTGTCGTCACTTTCTGCTGTGATCACTGCGGCTCGCGAGGTGGGGCAACTCGACGAAACAACATGGCGGCCCACGAAAGGCATGCGAAATTCATTTTGTCCAGTGCAAGAAGACTAGCATAAGGAGACCAAACTGGAGTGGTGGGGATGGTACAATATACGTCCGCAAGTTATCCATCTCACTCTTCAATATGGCGGTCGAGTTGTGGATGCGCATTACAATATTGCGCATCAAAGAGTCACGTGCTGTTTCGTGTAGTGATGGGTGATGTTTAAAAAAACTATCGATATTTTAATAATCGATGTTTGAGAATCGATATTTTTGCGAAAACATCGATGTTTTAATCGATTCTTTATCTCTCCCTCCTTCCCCCTTAAAGGGAGGTCAAACACTCTCAATCTCGCTCTCATAGGACCCCTATAAGCTCTCTCTCTCGCACTCACAAGAGCGGAAAGGGGGGCGGAAACATCGATGTTTTGCGAAAAGAATCGATTTTTTTAAAAGAATCGATACTCAAAAACATCAAGTGAAAATACTCGATGTTTTTTTGAAAAACATCGATTCTCAAAACATCGAGTGAACATCGCTCATCTCTAGTTTCGTGTCAATAGTGCATTGTGCAAGCAACAGCAAGCGTTTTTTCTGGCGTGTAATATAACCAAGAAGGCTAGAATTCTTGAACTAACCCAATTACGGACGTTTTCTCCGACTAAGAAAACTAAAATAGACTTTTTGCCTCCGACGCAGCTTAAAAAAGGCTCATTTTTTTACCTATGTTTAGTAGGCTACCTGGAGTTTAAACTCCCTTTAACGTTGGAGGCATTATGCATTAAAAAGGCCATAACATCATGACAACAAGTGTTACGACGTCGAATTGTCTCTAATTGTCGGATTTTCGTATCAGTTCAGCTTGGGAAAATTATAATTTCATGTATAATAAATTTTGATATAATAGAACGGATCTGATCAAGTGATAAAAAATTTTATGCACTGGAAGAAATTCATCAACGGAAGCAAAAAAAAATATATAGGAATACAATTTTTTATTTCACCGATGAATTTCTTTCCAGTGATGAAAATTTTTATGTGCTGGAAGAAATTCATCAACGAAAGCACAAAAATATCCTATGAGAAATACAATTTTTCATTTTGCCGATGAATTGATTTCATCCAATAAAAATTTTCATTGATGAAAGAAATTAATCTGCGGTATAAAGAATTGTATTCTATACAGTATATTTTTTCATTTCGCTGATAAATTTCTGTCATCGAATAAAAAATTTCATCGATGCAAGAAAATCATCAGCGTAATGAAAAATAAGCGTGTTAACCTAAAAGTTTTCGAAGCGTTGTACAGGGTGGAAAGAAAATAGTGTTCGCCGCTTCGCCAGGTGATTCTCCAGCTCGAGATCGGTGGTGATCTATCAAAACTTGTATCCGCAAAATTCACCTCGACACTGAAATTCAAGGTCAAATTTTTGAATTGGCTCAAAAAATTCTTTGCGTCAAGAGGAACAAAAGTCTCAAAGGGCCCATAGGTCAGAGATACGCCCTTTAAGTCGAAATAACAACTTCAAGTTTAAAAAAAATGAAAAAGCTGGATTTTCCCGAATATTCTTCAGATGGCTTTAAATTCACAAGATTAATCGTGACGGAAAAGCTTTCTACCGCACAGCCGGGAAATCACGATATCTCCAGCCAGGGTCAGCCTATTTAACACGATGTCTGCAGACTTTTTTTCGACCATCTCAGATATGCCCCGTAATTGGTTATATTAAAGTGCTACTAATTTGTGAATTTCTTCACATTTTTGAATTAAAAATTTTACAAATCGCCGTTTTCTTTCCAAATGAATATATCTCGGAAATTTGAAGAAACTGAAAAAAAATGTCTGCACATAAAAGTTGTAGTTTTGTGTTAGCATTCGAGCGGAACATTTGAAATAGTTGTTACGTTCCAGTAACGCTGATTTTTTACCAAAAAATAGAATGATTATTTTTTTATTCAAAAAAGGCCACTTTTTCGACTGAAAAAATTAGTCTTTCAGTATATCTGACGATATCACGAAAAGATCACTAGAGTGACACGGATCGAGGTTCTAGGGTAAAAAAATGAAACCATACAGATAATTTTTTTTTCTACCGAAACCTGTGGCTGAATTGACAGAGAATCCCTCATATACCTCTTAGTTATATGGTTAAGCCCCAGAGGGAAGAGAATATCAGAGAGTTTAATGTATTGAGTTCTATGGACCGTAATTCTTTTTTATGCATATTTTATTTTTATTTTCAAATAATATTTAAAAATAAATAATAGAAACGAGGTTAAATATAGAATTATCCATCTGTATAGATATTATGATTTTCAATTTTAGAATTAGTCGTGATGAACGTGGAGGATGTGGCTTAACAAGGAAGGAAATTTTTTCGATCACGAAAAGTCACCTGAGTGGAGGAGTTCCTGAAACGTATGCAATAATCGAAAATTTTGTGTCCACAAAATTGCAACGCTTCTTCGCTCTATCGGACAATGCAAAAACTGCCCTCCGCAAGTTGTTGCACCTTTTGCATAAAAAGTGGCAGCACGCAAAAATCTGCAAATTTGGGTCAGCCTTCTTCAGAATTTGTAGAGTCTAGTGACCCGACAAAACAAAGGAGGACTGAAGAATTACGCACAAGGAATACTACGGACGAATTAACGTATGCCACTGAAATGAGCCTTCGATCATCCGGGAAATCAGATGCTGCCAAAATTGTCCGTGATGTGGGACTGGGGAGCCCATCTCGAGCTAAGAAGTTTAAGGAGTCCATAGATACCATTCGAGAAATGACTTTATCTGCGGATGCTGCTTTTTCGCTCATAGTCGAACTAAAATTATCGAAATGGCAATATCAGCAGCTTCGGAATAGAAGCGAAGAGCAGAGCTGTGATTTATTTCCGCCGTATAAATTGCCATATAAAGCCAAGCTCAAATGTTATCCACCTAAGTCAGATATTTCTGTTAATGAATGTAGTGCTGACGTAAAATTGCAAGCTTTGCTGCATCATACAGCTGATAGAATATTATTGACACAGATGGATGTTGTCAAAAGCTTGTCGACTGAAAATGTTCGCAGCTTGATTTTAATTTGTAAGTGGGGCTGCGATAGCACTTCCGGCTAAAGTACGTACAAATGGAAGTTCATCAATGATGATGGAAGCAAGTCCGATGCTAAAATTTTTTTCACATCAATCGTTCCACTGCAGCTTGTATCTGATGACCAAGAAACAAACGCAAATCTTGTTGTATGGAAAAATCCGAGGCCGTCATCTCCCCGTTTTTGTAGACCAATCGGGATCCAATTTTTTCACGAGAGTTCTGAAGCCACTCGTGAAGAAATGGAGTATATTCAACAGCAAGAGAAGAATCTTATGCCTTTCGAAAAGATCGTAGATGGAAAAGAAATAAGAGTTTCTTCCAGACTGGCTTTCACGATGATAGACGGTAAAGTTTGTAACGCTATCACGCATAATAAGTCTGCTCAACGATGCTATTTATGCAAAGCAACTTCAAAAGACTTCAACAATATCGACGCAATTCTAAAAAAGGAAGTCTCTGAAGATCATCTACAGTTTGGAGTGTCAACTTTGCATGCATGGATACGATTTTTCGAATGCTGTTTGCATATAGCATAT
This sequence comes from Alloplasta piceator, assembly GCA_946863875.1. NCBI lineage: Eukaryota > Metazoa > Arthropoda > Insecta > Hymenoptera > Ichneumonidae > Alloplasta > Alloplasta piceator. The sequence goes on along the minus strand of OX333072.1, from coordinate 43,953,837 downwards.
AAGCTTGGAATTAAAAAGTGGCAAGCGCGTAGTGATAACGAGAAGGATCGAGTAAATATCCGAAAAACCAACATACAGAAAGGTTTCCGTATGAAATCAGGTCTGATAGTCGATCAACCAAAGCCTGGTTTCGGTAGCTCGAATGATGGAAATACCGCTCGAAGATTTTTCGAAAAATCAAGCATTTCTGCTGCGATAACAGGGATAGATGAGGACTTGATTAAGCGATTCCATGTGATATTGCAGACAATTTCGAGTGGCCATGAAATCGATTTCCTAAAATTCCAAGATTATGCCTTACAGACAGCTCGGAACTTTGTGCAATTATATCCGTGGTTCTACATGCCAACTTTGGTACACAAGATGTTGATTCATGGTGCAAAAGTGATAAACTCAGCAATATTGCCGATAGGGCAGATGTCTGAAGACGCCCAAGAGTCTACTAATAAGTACATTAAAAAGTTTCGTGAAGATTTTGCAAGAAAGTGTTTCCGAGCCAAAACAATGGAGGACATTTTTTTACGGTTATTATTAATATCTGATCCCTTTATTTCGAGTTTGCGCGAATTACCTCGAAAAAATACTAAGTCGTTCCTTCCAGAAGCACTTTCATTGTTAGTTGCGCCACGTATACCAGTAAGTACAGGAAGTTCCAGTGATTTAATGGATGAATCAACTGATTGTGCATCATCTGATTCTTCATATGGCGATCTCTGAACTTTTAATCGACTGATTGTATGTTTATGCCATTATATATCACATATGGATATATTTTGTACATTCTCTATAAAAGTGATGTATGTCAAATGCGCCGTTTTGTTTTTATTTCGGATTATTTAACTTCGGATTCGTAATCAACGCCTCCGAAAACCTTCGAGTACTGACTTTCGGCCGAATTTATAACGCTTTCGACTATTTTCCAGCTTTTTGGGACTTTGAATTCGCTATTTTGTTTTTATTTCAAATTTTGACTGCGGATCCTTAATCAGCGACCCAAAAAATCTCCAAGTACTGACTTTCAGCCGAATTTATGATGCTTTCGACTTTTTGCGAGCTTTTTGAGACTTCAAATCCGCCATTTTGTTATTATTTCAAATTTTGACTTCAGATTCATAGTCAATGACCCCAAAAACCTCCGAGTACTGACTTTCAGCCGAATTTATAACGCTTTCGACTTTTCGCCAGCTTTTTGGGACGTCAAATCCGCCATTTTGTTTTTATTTCCAATTTTGACTTCGGATTCATAGTCAGCGACCCCAAAAACCCCCTAGCACTGACTTTCAGCCGAATTTATAACGCTTTCGAGTTTTTGCCAGCTTTTTGGGACTTCAAATCCGCCATTTTGTTTTTATTTCCAATTTTGACTTCGGATTCGTAATCAGCGACCCTAAAAACCCCCGAGTACTGACTTTCAGCCGAATTTGTAACGTTTTCGACTTTTGGCCAGCTTTTTGGGATTTGGCCCCACTGTGCGCAATGGAGAACGCCATGTGGAAGTGACAGAGCAAGCACGCATGCTAAGGGCAATCAGAGCAAATGGCACAATTTATTGGGTTTCGCGTCAACGCCGTCGTTACCAGCGTAATCAGTAAAACGAAGATAGAGCCCACGCTCTCAATATGAGAAGAAATTCAACGCACGATCAGGAAAACTCATATTTACGGATTTTTAATATTTCATTATTCTTTTTCTGGCTGATGGGGTCACTTGTGACCCATGATTCCTCTCTAACTTTTATTCTTCTCAATTAGTAGAATTTTTGAAGCCAATAAAAAAATTTGACCTTGAATTTCAGTGTTAAGGTCAATTTCGCGGATACAAGTTTCGATAGATCTCCACCGCTCTCGAGCTGGAGAATCACCTTTTAAACCTCGGTTTCATGACAGCTGGCTGAAATAGTTGAACCAATCCACAACCACGCCACTATCTTGATCGAGGTGCCGGACGTATTTAGTCCTACCCCCACCCTTTGAATTTGCTCGAGTTCGGTCTTCTTATTCTAGTCTTCTTGGTCCAATGGTAACGTTGGATTCGTAGCGCATATGCGCTGTGCGCTCGTGTCAGGACGCGCACTGAAGTGCACTGAAGCTCGTTTCGTTATAGCAGTGCTATTGTACGGTAGAGGAGATAAAAGTAATATCGGAACAACACTTGCAGTACGCTTTGTTGCCGCCATATTGCAGTACTTGCAGTTTAAGGCAGTAGTCGCGTCAAACACTTTTGCAACGGATTTTCTTTAAAATGTATGTAGAGCTCTATTAATATAACATGAAACACTGTGCAAAATTTTAGAAAGGTTTATCGTGTGGAAACTTAAATATTTATTGTTAAAGTTATGCTGTTATACACGTAGTCTTATGAAAGAATCTGAACTCTATGCTTGATTAACTAAACGGCGCGACAGATTTTTATAAAATTTGACTAGATGACAGAAAAAATGTTGTGAAAATTTAGAGCACAAATAAAGTAGTCAACCGTTCAATTCCAAGAATATACGCTTTTTAAGCGTAGATGTTGGTGTGAAAAACAACGTGAACATTGCCACGATCGAATATGCTTGGCACGCGCGTGATCATGCAGTAGTGTTTGTGTGTCAGTATATACACTTCGAGGTGTGTCAGTACACGGGCTACCTGTACCCGCCCAAAAGTTTTCAGGCTACACGGGATACAAACTTTTTAATAGTACTGTCGCGATTTGCGGAGAATTCGACTAGAAAAATTTGACCAAAACAATTCGACTAAAATAATTCGCCTAAAAAACAATTCGACTAAAATCAATTCGACTAAAACAATTCAACTAAAACAATTCGCCCAAAAAACAATTCGACTAAAAACGATTCGACTAATAATTCGTCTAAAAAAATTTGGCTGAAAACAACTTAACTAAAATCAATTCGACTAACAATGAGTTTGATAACAAAATTTGGGTGAAATACAAGATTCTCTTTTGCTTCCTCTAAAAGCTTCGTTTTGTTACACTTTTTATAAAATTCCTATGATTGACGTATCCACGATTTTTGAGATGTTCGGCTGGAATTCGTTACATGGACTAATCATCAGATTGATTTACACATGATTAAATGAAAATATCTCATCAATTGGAAATATTTTTCAAAGTTCATTCTCCCGTTTTATAAATCTCCACTCTCTGCCGGACCCGGAGTCAACGAACGAGGACGTGGCGAAATTCTGACTCCATTTTTTTTGTTTTTATATATATATATATATATATATATAGTATTTACGGTTTTTTGTTTTTTTTGTTCTAAGGGTTTGTTATTTTTTTTTGTTTTTAGGGTTTTTTAATTTGTTTGTTTTTAGGGTTTTTTGTATGAATTAAGTGAACCTTAAAAGTTAAAACGACAACGACTTTGTTGTGCATTGTCTATCGATATTGAAGAACGATAAATATAAGTGGAACTAAAACGAAAAACTATACCTGAAACGATAAACGAAAATCAAATAATTCGAATATTTTTTTGTATCGTGTTCTGTAATGAATTTTCTTTCAATTGAAATCTCGATCATTAATTATAATTTTTCATTGAAAGCAAACTCTGGAAAAGCATACGTATACCTGTTACGCTTTCACTCTGCTGGTTCAAGTGGAGATTTAGAGACCAAAATGAGAACGCCTATCTGGTTCATGATGTAACACTCTTGAACAGACGAAAGACAAAAAATAAATGAAGGTAATGTTTCAAAAATGAACGAGAATGAAATAAGGATACGAAAGTACTGATCAAAACTAAGTACAAAAATAAAACGGCAAAAATAAACGAAAATGAAATGAAGATACGAAACTCCCAAAACAAAGTCCGCAAACGCATCGCATACAATCGCTGTATTTTCTTCATATCGACAGATTGCTCGCAATCGCTTTGACGTACACAATTCTGTCTGTATTCATCGGATCGTCATATTTCAACACGATGCTGCAGATTCGTTGATTCAGATCTCGATATTTTTTGGCTGGTGGCGGCTGAGTTACTCCGCTGCGGATCGCTGCTGCCGTTAATTCGGTTCTTGATTGCGCCACTTCCAGGCATCTGATAAGCTCTCAAAGACTAGATGCTTTTGCCGAACCAACTCGTTGAAGCTGTGATGCGAACCTTCCACGTTATTATTCGTGCGAGGAAGGTTGGATCGGCATGCATCATATTGATTCCAAAACTTTATTGGGAATTGAGCGTCTCTTGCAATTCGTTTTCGGTAGTATCGGGCTACGAATTCCATTTTAAACGAGAACAGAAATTCTTGAAGATCTTCGTCTTCACCGAAAACTTCGTCCGAAATCCGATTGAATATTTGCACGACTTCGTCGGCTTTCACGAATGCGAGGGCTGTGAGCAGTTTAATTTTTTGAGCAAATTCAACGTTCTCGTCGTACAACACCTTGAACTTAAAAGTAACAGCTTTGCGGTAAAGTGCTTGGTTCACGTGAAAGTTGCAGAACCGAATTTTGACCTCTGGAAACACTGTAATGTAGGCTTTGACGACAGCTTGCTCCATGTCGAGCATGATTGTTTCCGGGTTCAATTCTGACTTTGCCTCTTTCAGTTTTTCAAACATTTCCGTATAAACAGCTGAACTTTTTCCCGCCAGCAACGTGTATACGAGGGGCACAATCTTTTCCCCGACAATCGCATTGTATACAATTGGCTAAACAACGTTGAACGGGCACCGAATGTTCCGTCCTTTGGCTAATGTTTCGCTCCCGCCTATAGCCTCAGATTTTCTTCGGTCCCGAATACTATCATCCGATTGGCGACAGCGCCTTTGTCGTATATCACGAAGTTGTGTTTTTTTCGAGTTACACGGTATTCCAAAGGGAGCTCAATTTCCTCTCGAGTTTTTGGAGTACCGTGATTTTCCAACGTCGCACTTCTAACGTTTCTGACCTTCCTCTTCAAGGAGCTGGTTAACGGCAACTGGGCAGCCACGCCGTTGTGAATGCCAGCCGATGCAGAAGCTATGAGAACATGCGGACTCTCGGAAGTCGACAAAGCCGCGTTTCTCAACTCATTTTTTACTTTGACAGCTTTAACCATTGCAGCATCTCCATCATCATTATGGTCGGTTTCTTTTTGTATTTCATTGTTTGATGTTGTTATGACTGTTGTTGTTTTTTTGTATTTATCGGTGTAAATACATTTATAATACGTGTTTCCATTTTTTTCGTTCATTCCGTTATGGTAGAAAAGGAACCCGTTTAACAATTATTGTTGTATCCCTTTCTCACTCAATACAAATTGAAGAGCCATCGTTTCGCCCGTTCGTCGATTCTGCTAATGAATGCCAGGACTGTTTCGTCCCAGCGTAAGAACGAGAGAAAAATATTAAAAGGGATGAACGCGATTCGAACACTCAGATGCAAATCAGACGGAACCAAGCAATTTCAATTTCGAGATTAATGTACTCTGCGAGTTGGATTGAAATATACAATGCGCTGGCGGAGAATGCTGTAGCCGTGAGCTCGCAAAAATATTCTTGGCTTTAAGACCAACGGTCTATGGCATCATCGAGACGACAATTCGTAGTTTCGATTGAATAAATGATAATACGCGTTTAGAACGTAAATTAATTGATATAGTGGTATTCCGTTCAAGACAGCAAAATTAACAAGATGGATTATATCCCCGTGAACGAAAGCACAATGATTGATTCGGTTGAATTCGGCCCCAAACCCAATTGGTGATGAGTCGGAAACGTTATACGAACTGAAGGTTTCATAAGTTATACACCCGTTCCAGAAATCGATAAATAAAAAGAAGACAGCAAGATGTTTGCTAGCGTCTCGTCCAGATCTAATAGACGCGATGGAGTCTGCAGAGTTGCGAGACTCAAGTGTAATCGAGAATGAGTAAACTATGTCACGTCGTCACGAGCCTCGTACGCGTCCAAGGACTGGTTACGTAAAGTTACTCTTTATCGCCGATTCCAAGTATATATTGTAACGGAATGAACAGAGCCTGCCACGATCTCGGCACTTCGCCTGAAATCCGTGAGGTGGCATCGGCCGGAGCACTCTCTCGCGCCAGCGAGACAGCCAGCGAGCACCAATAAAGTCCGATGTATCACCAGCATCCGGGTCTTCAATTAACATTCAATTGTTGGAACATTACCCAGCACTGTGTAGTCGCGCAGTCCCATAGACTAACGCACATTTTTATTTTATTAGAATAAGTTGAGCTTTCGCTTAACTGATTAATCTCATGATTAATCTTAGTCGAATTGTTTTAGTCGAACTGTTTTTAGACGAATTGTTTTTAGTCGAATCGTTTTTAGTCGAATTGTTTTTAGTCAAATTGTTTTTTAGACGAATTGTTTAAGTCGAATTGTTTTAGACAAATCGTTTTAGTCGAATTTTTCATAGACGACTATCGCATGAGTACTACCTTAAAAAGAAACATGACCCTAATCTTCTTGGTAGCGATACAACCCACAGCGCCACTTATTTCGCGCGGGTTATTCAAATGACACTAAAGTTACTTTAACATACATATTTGAGTTTTCGTCAAGCATATCTTATTAATTATACTGACAACTGACAACGAATTCTAATCGCATTTTAGGTAATTATTATAAATCAAGAAAGTAAAAAATTATATTTTAGATATCCTCTGATATTGTTAATTTGTACCACAAACATTAAGTAACAGAAATATCTGAAAAACTGTAATGCACAAATGATAAATATATATCCATGGTGCATGCCATTGAATAATGAATTAATGAATTTGTGTGTGTATTATTGTCAAATATTATTATTATTATTATTATTATTATAACAATTATTTGAAATGATTTTAGGCTGAATCGGCTGACCTTGTAGCATTATGTCCCCTGCAGAATTAAGAAAATTCTACCCATATAAAACTTTATGATTCTTTCTGTTATCGATGAATGATTTGGTGTATAAATTATAATTTGTGCAGTCCATCGGACAAGAAAAATTATAAATTTATAATTAAAGTAAGAAAATTTTATCCATATTAAAGTTTATGATTCTTTCTCTCATCGATAGACGATTTAGTGTCTCGAATATGATTTGTGCAGTTCAAAATTAAAAATTTATAGTTAGAATAAGAAAATTCTATCCATATTAAAGTTTATGATACTTTCTCTTATCGATGGATGATTTGCTGTCTAAAATATAATTTGTGCAGTTCATTGGACAAACAAAATTATAAATTTATCGTTAGAATGAGAAAATTCTATCCGTATGAAATTTTATGATTCTTTCTCTCATCGATGGATGATTTGGTGTCTATAATATGGCTTATGCAGTCCATTGGCCAAGCATAATTATAAATTTATAATTAGAATAAGAGAATTCTATCCATATTAAAGTTTATGATTCTTTCTCTTATCGATGGACGATTTGGGGTCTAAAATATAATTTGTGCAGTCCATCGGACAAGTAAAATTATAAATTTACAATTAGAATAAGAAAATACTATCCATATTAAAATTTATGAATCTTCCTTCCATCGATGGATGATTCTGTGTCTAAAATATAATTTGTGCCGTCCATTGAACAAGCAAAATCATAAAATTATAATTAGGATACAAAAGTTCTGTCCGTATGTAGGTTTATGATTTTTTCTCTTATTGATGTATGATTTGGTGTCTAAAATTTAATTTTGCTTGTCCGATGGACTACACAAATTGTATTTTAGACACTAAATAATCCATCGATGAGCGAAAGAATCGTCAACTATAATATGGATAAAATTTTCATCATTGTGCAGTGGACATAATGCTTTTAATATTGAGGTTGGCAACTTTTTTTCCTCAGCTACTAACATCACAAATTAGATATTGGATACAAAATCTTCCATCGATGAGTAAAAAAATTATAAACCTCATTAAGGATAAAATTTTGACTAGTGCTGAATGACATGAAATTATTAATAATATTGAATTGTATAATTAAGTGAAATAATAGATTGATTATGTAAAATTAAAAAACCCAATGAAAACACTTTGCAAAAAGTGGATAAACCACCCCCAAAAACACCAAAAATGGTATGCAAAAATTAGAGACAAGTACATTCACGAAAATATCTCTAGTTGAATCTTCTTACAAAACGTTGCGAAATAAATACACATGAAACTCACAACACGCATTGCCAAGCACATGTAGTTTCCCAATGGAACGTCAACTTTGCAATCAAGATTTTTGGGGCGGAGTTGGAATAAAAAAATTGAAAAAAAATCTTGACAGTAAGAATTCTAAAAATAGTGAAGCCAAGTGAAAATTGTCAACGAAGAGAAATTATTGATAAAAAAAATAGTCAAAAAAATAGAAAGTACTTAGCGCGTTTCTTTAACTCAGCATATACTAACATTCTGGTGTCTACCTTTTCACTGAAAAACCGTTTTGACTTATCGTCCGTTAAAAACAAAAATCTTGATTGCAAAGTTAACGTTACATTGAGAAACTACATGTGCTTGGCAATGCGTGTTGTGAGTATCATGTCTATTTATTTCCCAACTTTTTGTAAGAAGACTAAACTAGAGATACTTTCGTAAATGCACTTGTCTCTAATTTTTGCACACCGTTTTTGGTGATTTTGGGGGTTGATATGTACGTTAAGATGTTTAAAAGTATATAATTGTTTCGGCTGTTTTTCTCTCCTCTTCCTTCAAATGTTTGAAAGCTTGATTATAAAAATAAAGTTGACAAACTTTGAGATTTTTTTGACGATCACATTTTTAATTTTTTTTTATTTCAATTTTTTTTTAACTTTGAGGTTCTTCCGACATCTCGAAAAATCCCCAGGGTGGTATTATAAGGAATAAGCTGAGTTCAAAAAAAAATTTCAATTAAAAAAAATTAGAATACGAAAAGTCTCCACTCTGAAAATTGCAGAGAATTCGCAGAAAATGTCTAAGCTTCTATAAAAAAATCAAGAATGGCAATCATCGAGAAATATTCGTTTTTTTCCGAAAATTCAAAACAAAAAAACGTTGAAGATCGGTCTAAATAATTTGTTTCTATTTTTTTCTGAAAAGTACATTTGAGAACATAACACCCTGCAAATTGAAATTTGCACATTGCTTCCTCATCTTTATCCATAGTTCATATAGCTTCCTTTAACACGCGGTATGGTGATCAAATTTGGCTTCCTCATAGGGGAAGCTTTGTCAACTATTGAAAAATATTAGTAATCAATGTGCAAATTCGATCATATTTCGCCAAATTTGATCGCGAACAAACCTTGATAGCTATACAAGTATTGTACAAAGTTTCTGTGAAATATATTGAAAATTGTGTAAGTTAGAGTGCTTGCGCTATTTTTCAAAAAATTAAAAATTTCATAAAATTTTAATCCCTCGATGGATTTTTTTCAAATTAAATAGCGAACAACCTTGATAGCTATACAAGTTCTGTACGAAGTTTCAGTGAAATATATTGAAAATTGTGCAAGTTAGAGCGCTTGCGCGATTTAAAAAAAAAAATCAAAATTTCATAACATTTTAATCCCTCGATAGATTTTTGCCAAATTTAATAGCGAACAACCTTCACAGCTATATCACCTCTGTGCAAAGTTTCAGTACAATATCTTAAAAATTGCGCAAGTTGAAGCGTTTAGGCGATTTTTCAAAAAATTCAAAATTTCATAAAATTTTAATCCCTTGATGGATTTTCGCCAAATTCAATACCAAACAACCTTAATAGCTATACTAATTCTGTACAAAGTTTGAGTGCAATATCTTGAAAATTGCAGAGGCTAGAGCGTCTACGTTATTCTGGCAAAAACAAAAGAAGTCGATAAAATCTGAACACCCGTTATAATTAAAAAAAAAAAAATTTCATAACGAAGAACAATTCGTGTTCGACAAGCGTGCCAAATTTTAGCTTGATATCTCGAAGCGTGTTCGATTTATTAATCATTTACATCTGAAACTCAGGATACATACACCCACACACACACACACACACATCCATCCGAAGATTTTTTCTAAATATGATTTCTCGATGTTTTAGGACATTTTGAACACATTGGCATAAAAATCGCGAAAAATTTTTTTTTCACGTAAACAAAGCTTCCTTTATGAGGAAGCAAAATTAAAAAAAAACAAACGTCTTGACAAGCCAATTTTTAAAAGAGTCGTAGATATTTAAAAAAAGCGAATTTTTTTGAAACACTAACTTCTTATCAGTTGTGTAAAAGAATTTGAAAAAATTCTGGAAAATGTTTTTGATATTGAAAAATGTTTTTGATAGTTATACGTGAATATATTCGGCCCACGCCCCTTTTACATTTCAAATTGATTTTACAAAAAAATACGACAACTTTTTTAAGGGTGAGGTAAAGTTAATTCGGCGAAAAAAGGCATGTGTTTAAGATTTTTTTTTGGCGTAACGGATAGTGTGCGTTTATTGAAAAATTTACATATAATAAAGTAACATTTGAACAACATTTTCCTGAATTTGCATTGCAAAATATTCAAAATGGAGAGAGTGATAATTAAACCCCGGAAGCGCCTCGAAAAAAAGTTGGTTTGCGGTGTGCACCATAACTCGCAACATAATCATCTGAAACAAAAAAATGAAAATGCATTTGTTAAAGGAGATGTTTCTCGAGGTAATGTAGGGAGGATTTTTTTTTCGATTTTTCGATTTTTCGTAGCACTTGGAGCCAAAAAACCGATTTTCGCTAAATAAAATCGGCTAATTTGTCGTTGAAAAATTAGTAATTATTTAAAAAAACAAAAAAGCTCTCGACAATACCTGGTGAATTATTTTAAAAAGTACTGTGCAAAATTTCAAAGCGATTGGTTCAGTAGATTTTGAGTTATCGTGCACACGGGCTTCAAATATGACAAGTCTCAGATAAACGGTTTGAAAAACGCAGAAGAGTTTGGTCGCTTAGCGCTCATTGCACATAAGTTTGAGAACACTTCTCGATTGCATAAAAATCTGAGAAAATTCATGCATATTAAAGGTACTCGAAAGATTGATTTTGCATAATAATAATTCCAAAATGTTATTAACAAAATGATAAAAAAAAAATTAGTCAACAAGTTTCCCCGCAACCCAATTTTTTTTCGTGATTCGTTCATTTTTCTGAATACGTATGCATTTTTTCAGATTTTTCAATTATCTTTGAATTTTTAGAAATTCAAAATAAAACTCGATAATTTTCTTATACTCACTCAAAGTCGTCGATGCCAGGTCCGTCAACTTGTCGGGCTCATTCGTGAGAACTTGGCCCTGTACTGATTTGCATCTCTCCCATAAAGGCTAACAAAGCGAAAGAACCTTCATTGTAAGAACATGCAGCTACATAAGCTGCAATTTCCACAATTGTAGAGGTGCCACTGACTGACTTTGGAGAGATTTTCCAAATAAGTTGATTGAGAGTCTCATTATTATTTTGCGTGAAACTTCCAAGACATCGCTGCAAAAGTGTGTCGTTGTTCAAGTCACTATAAATGAGCTCAATGGCTTCCAGAACGTCAGTAGGATGGGCTGTGTAGCTGTGATTGAATAATTCTAGAGCATCTGCAGCTGCAGCTTGCTGCCATTGGCACCAGGAGTTTTCACCGCTCGGGCATTTCTCGTGCTGTGGGTTCTCGTCGGTTGAACTGTAGTGATGATAAGTTGCCCATATGGCATTTTTCATCTTCTCAACTGAATGATAATTACGTCAAATAGATAGTCCATAGTAAGCAGTCAATTTATCAATCATTTAAGCAGTCAGCTTTCCTGTGCCAGAAAGGCTTTTTCTTTTTACGATCTTTCCGGCCTTGGTTTTTGTGTCTACTACGCTTGTTTTTACTAGTCCACGCAGACGTGTTCCCATTCTCTTTTGGACATGCCCTATGCATTTTTTTTTGTTTATCACAAAATCTTCCTCATGAGGTTTTGCATTGACAACGCCATTGTACGTCTTTGAGTCACCGTCTCCGATGTAGTTACGATATTTCACCCCAAGATTTTCCACCGATCGTTCGAACATTTCTATAATTGCTGATACCCCCATGTTTCCAGAGGGTCCCTCATGGTTGGCTTCGTATTGGGCAGAATCCCATTTGTTTTTCCAAGTCTTACAAACGTGGCAGTAACTGCTTTTTACAAAAATGTCAAGTACCTTTCCAGTACAATATCCAATTAGAGAAGCAACGCCAAATAACGAAGAGAATCCTCTTTTTTTCCAAGTGCCGTCGCCTGATATAGTCAATTCTGACGTTCCTTCTACATTTTTTGCTTCAGATATTGCTTTTTTCTCTTCTTGTGCAGGCGATGCGAAGAACTTCTTGGCCACATTTTCTATCGCTTCACAATGTTTTTTCATATATAAATTATAGGCTGGTTTCGATAAGAAAGCACTCGCCAAATCCATTAGTCCGCAGAACTTGTTGCATCCGGCTAAACCTAAGCCTAACACTCGCATTACGAAAGCAAATCGATAATTGACATCGTATACACCACTGTCTATTCTTTTACTTGATGGGATGTAGTGAGGCTGTTTAAACTTTTTACATGTAACCTCGATCTTGAAACCAAGACCTCCTTTTTCGCATGTTTGGAATGTAACTTTTCCATCACACTTCACACATCTGACTACAGTAGCAATAGTCGAAAAACAAGAACAAAATCTATTATTCGATAATGTTTTTGGATGTCTTCTACCACCCCAGCGGGATTATTTTGAATTTTTTTCGCTGACGCGCTATTAGCTAACGGTTCGTCGTTTTTACGCTTTTGATGAGGCACTTTTTTTCCGTCAGCACGATTGCCCAATACCGTTCTCACGATCTTGTCTGCTTACTTTTCGAGGAATTTTTCGAGGTACAAACATGAACGAAAATGGACTCAAACTGTTGGTGTGACTTGCTACTGCTCTGCACGGCATACAGCGGCCAACTGATGTACAGACTGATGTGTATACTATAATATACACCATGCCTCGAATATACATATAGAGACCGGAACAGGCCCGTTTATCAAAAAATTTATTCAGGGTCGAAAAATACAATAGCGCCCGCGCAGCTGCCGCCCAGGTATAAAACCCGGCATGGAGCAATAGACGCTCAAATACTCATAACTTCGTCAATTTTACTCCGATCGACTTGAAATTTTAACACAATATTATTGAAATATTATGCATTCATTTCAAAAATTGAAAAAAAAGAAAAAACAATCCAAATACTTTACCCCACCCTTAAGATCTACGAACTATGGTAATCTAAAAGAAAATTGGCTTTCCTTTGATACCATTTTGTTGTTGATTCGTTCACATAATGCTGAGATACGATGATATCGGGTGAATTATTCTCGAATTTTCCCATCGTGAAACTCGGTCCGAAAATTCGCGTCTCCTGATTGGCTATATTTCGGTCATGCTTAAACGCGCTATTTATATCTATAGCTATGAGAATTATAGTCGGCGCATACTATATAGCTATGATGTCATACACGGCGAAAATATATCTAGAGCTATGAGCGTCATGCACAGCGAATATATATTTTATCTATATTTATATATGTGTTATTCCATACCGTTTCAGCCTGGGTCTGTCCCTTGATCACTCAGATTTGACTCATGATTTTTTATATGATTGTTCTCACTTTAAAATATCACTTAAAAATCTGAAAAATTCTAAAAAATTGTTTGTCAGATATCCAAATTTTGAAGCTTAGAGCCGGAGTGGGGAGATTTTTCCTTCTTACTATTTTCCAGCTTTTTTCGAAAAAACGTTAAAAAAATAGAAGCGGGGTATTTTACTCTCAATGGTTACTGAAACATTTGCATATGTAATATAGGGTTTTGAATTTTTTTTCAGATTTTCCGCAAGAGAGTTTTTTTTCTCTATTTTGCTGATGAATGGTTCCGAAAAATCTGACATTTTTTCAAAAATCCGATTCGACATATGAAAATGTTTCAGCAACCATCCATACTAAAATGACTCCTGCTTCTAATTTTTTTAACGTTTTTTTTCGGCAAAAGTCTGAAAATGGTAATCTCCCGACTCCGGCTCTAAGCTTAGCTGAAAAAATTAGAACCGAGAGTGATTTTACTATGGATGGCTACTGAAACATTTTCAAATGTCATATCGGATTTTTAAAAAAATAATTCAGATTATTTGGAACTGTTTATTAGCAAAATAAAGAACAAAAAAAATCTTCCACGAAAAATCTGAATTTTTTTCCAAAAATCTGATATGACATACGAAAATGTTTTAACAATTATCCATAGTGAAATGTCTCTTGCTTCTAATTTTTTAAACGTTTTTTTTCGGAAAAAGCTTGAAAATAATAAGAAGGAAAAATTTCCCCACTCCGGCTCTAAGCTTAACAATTTTGGTATCTGACACATGATTTTTCAGTATTTTTTCAGATTTCGAAATTGTGTCGACCAATAAAATCGTTTAAAAAATTGTATAAGATTCAAATTGAATCTGAAAAATCTAAAAAAAAACTGGGTGCCTTTCAGAGTGAGAACAATCATGTCAAAAATCGTGAGCCAAATCCGAGAGGTCAAGGGTCAGACGCAGGTCGAAATGGTATGGAATGACGGATATAAAAGAGCGTGCGTGCGAGTGTGTGCAAGTGTGTGCGAGATTGTACGTGTGTGTGTGACAGTCTGCGAGAGTGTATGAAAGTGTGCGAGTGTGTGAAGTGTGCAAAAGTGTGCGAGAGTGTGCGAGAGTATAATATACAGCAGGTATATAAGCAAGTATATTAGCAAGTTGTGAGCTCGCACGCTTCAACGCTACCTCGTTACATCGTCCGTTCCGAAATATAAAAGGCGTATCAAACGTGTAAAACGCATGCTTACTTACGGCCTTTTTACGAAAATTAGACTAAGCGAGACTAAATGAGACTAAACGTGACTGAACACGACTAATCGAGACTAAGTGCGACTAAACGAGATTGAACGCTACTAAACGAGACTAAAAGCAACTGAACGAGACTAAACGTTACTCAACGCAACTAAACGCGACTAAACGAGAATAAACGTGACTAAACAAGACTAAATGTGACTAATCAAGACCAATCAGGAAAGATGCTTCGAAAGAACTGTTAAAAAGAAGTGAAATCAATCACAAAATACTTCTAAGAACAGCTGCAATCCCGGTGGGTTGGGACCCCACCTTAAATAATGGAATCCTAAAGACCTCATTGCGATGAGTGGGCGGTTAATTGTACGGTTTCGGTGAGGCCTGCCGACGCGGTTCTTATCGCTCGGATGGTGGTTCACCTAACTGTGGAAGCGACTGGCTCACTGGATCACAATGGAGGAGGTAACTACCTAACCGACCGACGATAGTCGTGCAGGAGCGTGCTCGCACTGCTACCGACGGTTTCTTAGGTAGTTTACCGTCTGTATCAGTGAAGGTTTTTCTGCAGTTTTCCCTTCACTCTCGGCAGAATTGCGATACAGAATGGAAAAAGTGTAGGGTGCGGGCTGCAGCCCCAGCCGTACCAGGAAAGGAGGGGGGTTTAGTATAAAGCAAGGCTATACACTAGTAATAAACAAAATTTGTATTACTTCTAAGAAGTAAGAAAAAGGCCGCCAAGTACTGAAAATCCCAAAAATTCAAATTAAAAAAAACCAGAAGTTCCAAATTTCAAGAAAATCCAAAAAATCTGAAATATGAAATTTAAAAAAAGCAAATCACACAAGCCAAGTTAAAAACTCAGCGTGTTGGGTTAAGAACCAATACGCTCGGTGAGGAAAAACCGAGTCCAGGCGCCCTTACCGTTTAACGAAGGAGTAAACAAACAAGAAAATTAAAAAAAAAACAATCGAACAAGGGCACTCGCAAGCAACTATGAGAATAAACAAAAGAAGTAACGGCTGAGTAAACTTGTGAGTAACTATAAGAAACGTTCACTGAGAAAATTTTTGTACAATGTTTATATTTAAATGAACGAACAATGGTATCATCATTATTTCTGGAATAGTTGAGAATATTTTATCGACCTTTCGTCATGTCCGAATTTGATAAATCATAGTAGCATCACTGCACATAATGGTTGCAACAATCATAAATATCGTTGCTACTTCTTTTATCATAAAGTTATCTCGGTGAAACATATGTAACGATATTTTATTTTCATAACAAATTATTTTTTATTTTCCTCTCTTCACGGCCAATCGTTTAAATATCGAATACATTCATCCTAAATATTGAACAAATGACATCCACGACGTTCGCGAAAATGCGACCGGGCGTGGATTTACGATGAGCGGGCGTATTAGAATATTCAAGATTCTAATTCACAATATAAAAAGCGATGCTCTAATTACGGTTGAATTCAAAAATCTCAAACGATTATTACAGATAATGCGTGAGTAACACGTAAACAAATTACATGACAGAAAGATATACTCGTGATAACAATATGTTTTATCACAAGATGTGTAGATTTATGTATCTTCTATCTCATTTCGTGGAAATCCTGCAGCACCTTCCGGACTTATTTTTCTTGACCTTGCACGCAAATTTTTTCAGTTTGGTTTGGTCCTTAATAATTAACGCACGCCAAGATTTTAACTTGGCTTGTGTGAAATTTTTTTTTTATTTTTGAATTCCAGATTTTCAGGATTTCCTTTAAATTTTGATTTTCTGGGTTTTTTATTTGAATTGTTGGGATATTTATATATATACAGGGTGAGGTACATTTTTCGGTACTTCGCGGATGGCTCCGTTGACTGGAGTTGACTCCACGTTGCGCGGAGCGTCTAAAAGCCTAGTTTACGTAGCTCTACGCATGTAGCAGTGCATTGTAGATTTGACTAATAGCAGTGCATTGTAGATTTGATTAATAATGTCTGATAATTATTACTCTCAGTCTTTCGAAGCACTGAATTTATCGCTAGCTTGCACTTTTTTCACAAACTAACGAAGCACTGATTCCTTATCCGGCTCAAAGGACCATAAATTGTTCCGTATTTCCCGGATGGCTTCGTTAACTCGAGCTAACACGGGTTGTAAATCCGCGTCTCAAATTTCGACGAACCGCGAATGACGAACTCCCACGCGATAAATTAATAAGACGTAGGTGATTATGTTGAAAATAACAAATGAAAAATGAATTTATTAAAATCGGAATTATATACAAAAGAATTATTAAAATATAGTGTTTGTTAATGTATTTGGATATGGAAAAAGTGATGTGATTTGAAAGTGTTTGTTGTGAGAATAATTTCTGTCTTGGAAATATGGATTTTTCCGAGTGTCTACTTCGGCTGACGATTTGAAGACGACTGACTTCCATAAGTCTTAAACTGGTCGACAACTTGTTTGGAGTGGGGCACAGCGTCGTTTGTGTTCGAAAATTTGTTTGGAGTGGGGTGAAGCATCACTTGTGCCGAATTTTCCTTTTTTTGCTTCCTCATAAAGGAAGCTTTGTTTTCGCGAGAAAATTTTTTTTCGCAATTTTCATGTCAGTATGTTCAAAATGTCCCAAAACGTCGAGAAATCAGATTTAGACAAAATGTCTGGACGTATGTATGCGTGTGTGTGTGTGTGTGTGTGTGTGCGTGTACGCTTTGTGCTTTTCTTCAAATGAATATATCTAGAGAACGCTTTGGGCGATCGACTCGAAATTTAGTATGCAACTAGACCTCGTATGTCTCTGTTCTCAGTGCCAATGTTTTTTTAATTGCACAATAATTGTCTATTCGGCTATATTTTGTATTTTTTTTTTAAATGTTTGTTAGTCGTCTAACTTTCGCAATTTGGCAGTAACCACCCTGAAATTTTACGTGCAGATACACTTTATAATAGGGACGGTTGAGATTGAATTTAGGAAAAATCGCTCAAGAAGTTCGGCTTAAAGAAAAAAATTTAATTTTTTGCAAAAAATTGGTAAGTTCTCTAACTTTTGTAATTTTGCATCGATCGAGCTAAAATTATTTGTGACGATACATTCAATGACAATAAAATATAATATGAATTTCATAAAAATCGCGTGAGAGGTTCAGTAAAAAAAAAATTAAAATCTTCATAAAATTTTGTTAACGTCCAACGTTCGCATTTTTAGAAGTATCGACCTAAATTTTTTTGCACAAATACACTAGACGACAAGAATAATTAGGGTTGAATTTGGTGAAAAACGCTAGAGATGTTCGTTTGCAAAAAAAAATTTAATTTTCGAAAAATACTTGCTAACACTAAGTTTCCTAATATAACAGCTATCAAGTTCACTTCTTCAGCACCAATACACTGGACGACAAAAACAAATAATAACGTAATTGAACGGAATTGCTAAAAAATCATGCAAGTTTGAAATTCGCACATAGCTTCCTTGTTTGTCTCCGTCGTTCATGGAGCTTCCTTTATGAGGGAGCCATGATAATAAACATATATGTCATCAAGATGGTCAAAGAGATCCTCATGAAAGAGAGTTGCAGAACGACGAAAAAAAATACGGCAGCTATGTGCACATTTCAAATTTGCATGATTTTTTGTACGCGGGACCACGTGGGCACCTCAGCGGCATCGGACAACCCTACCGCGGACTGTCTGACGACGCGTAGGATTCTTTTCACAGCCCGTCAGTTCATCCGCTCGTCGAGAGAGACTGTCATAAAACAAAAAATCATGCAAATTTGAAATTTGCACATAGCTTCCTCATTTTTTTTCCGTCATTCCTCAACCCTTCTTTATGAGGATCTCTTCGACCATCCTTATGACATGTATGTTTGTTATCATGGCTTCATCATAAAGGAAGATTCATGAACGACGAAAACAAATAAAGGAGCTATGTGTAAATTTCAAAACTGCATGATTTTTTAGCAATGCCGTTTAATTACATTATGAATTGTTTTTGTCGTCTAGTGTATTGGTGCTAAAGAAGTGGACTCGATAGCTGCTAAATGGAAAACAGTGTGAACAAGTATTTTTCAAAAATTTCAAAAAATTTTTGCAAACGAACATCTTAAGCGTTTTTTATAAAATTCAGTATTGATTTTCATCGTCATTAATTGTATCATCACAAAAAAATTCAGCTCGATAGATGCAAAATTACAAAAGTTAGAGAACTTGGAAATTTTTTGCGAAAAATTAAATTGTTTGTTGAGCCGAACTTCTTGAGCGATTTTTCCCAAATTCAATCCCAACCATCCTTATCATAAAGTGTATCTGCACGTAAAATTTCAGGGCGGTAACTGCAAAATTGCGATAGTCAGACGACTAACGAACATTTTAGAAAAAATACAAAGTCTAGCCAAATAGAGAACTATTTTGTAATTTGAAAAAAATTTGCACTGATAACACGCACGCACGCACGCCCACACGCACGCACGCCCACACGCACGCACGCCCACATGCACAAACGCACGCACGCACTTACGCACTCACGCACTTACGCACGCACGCACGGACGCACGCATGGACGGACGCAGGCATAGACGGACGCACTGTTGCATGCACGAAAGCACGCACGCACACGCACACGCACATGCACACGCACACGCACACGCACACGCACACGAATACGCACACGCACACACACACGCACACGCACACGAATACGCACACGCACACACACACGCACACGCACACGCATACGCACACGCACATGCACACGCACACGCACACGCACACACGCACACGTACACGCATGCATGCACGCACCGACGCACGCACACACACACGCATACGCGCGCGCGCGCACACACACACACATACCTACGTCCGGATATTTTTTTTGTGAAAACAAAGCTTCCTTTATGAGGAAGCAAAAATCGTGTCCACGTTTTTCCAGATATTCCTCTACGTTCTTTTCCTCTTAATTGTCGGATTAAGTCACGTTTTTCTTGCGTCTGCTCTGCAGATGTTTTATTATTCGACACAAACGACGCTTCGAGAAAATTTAATACTTTGCTAGGTATGGAAAGAAGAAGTATACAGTATTTGTGTGTGTACAATTATTCATTCCACCACGGAACATACATAAAGTGTTACAGGGTAATAGCACTTAAACTATTAATTATATCCAAAAATGTTTTAGATAGAAGTTTCAGTGTTCGAGAAGGCCTTCATACTGGATCACCTGATTTTTTTTCATCGGTGAAGGCGCTGAAGCTACGTCAAGGTCAACTCCACTTTCTCAAATGAAACCATGTATTTTTCTTGATGACATTATTACCGATTTTAAGACAAATTCAGCAACCTACGACCAGGGTTGCGGATTTTTTAATTCTAAAAATTCGAATAAAAAATTAAATAATAATTTTTCAATCCCAATGTTCGGACTAATAAATAAGAAATTATTTTTTAATCCCAATGTTGGAGTTGAAAATAAATTAAATAAATGAATATATTAAAAATAAATCCAAACATAAATAAATTGAACAAGTAAATTTAATTTTTAAATAAATTATTTGAATAAATAAATAAATAAATCAATAAATCAATAAATTAATAAATATATATATATATATATATATATATATATATATATATATATATATAAATGAATGAATGAATGAATGGATGGATGGATGGATGGATGAACTTCTCTCACATATTTTCTTTGTAAATTATAATAATCAACATTAAGAATTACAATTTTTTTATAAAAAAATTGAGTCAAGTGCAAAACGTACTTGAATTGTGATTCTTAATGTTAATTGTTGTAATTTACAAAGGAATATGTGAGAAAAGTTAAATTCTTGATTTTGACATCATTGAAATCAACTATTGTAGTAATAGAAGGAAAAAAGATGAAAATTACGGAAAAAAACCGAAAAAAAATATTTTTCATAGAAATTTATTTCCATCCCTTCTTCAGTAAAATCTTAAAACTTTTTTTTTCACGTAGATTTTTTTTTTTCAATCGAAGGGGTCGCATTGAAAGGAAATCTAATTTTTAAGCTCAAAATAGCCAAAAAGACATTTATAAAAAAAATCGAATAACAAATTTTTTCATAGGAATTTATTTTCATCCCTTCTTCAGTAAAATCTCAAAAAATTTGTTTTCTAACAGTTTTTTTTTTAAATTGAAGCGGTCGCATTGAAAGAAAATCTAATTTTTTAGCTTAAAACAGCCAAAAAGCCATTAAGGTTGTTTAGAAGCTATGAAACCTTTGAATGTTAATTGTTCAATAAATAGCTTCTCAATCGTAGTGAAATTTTTACACGACCTCCTGAATACTTCATGTAAGAACATACCAAATTTTCAGAATTCTATCATTATTACTTCAACCTCTTTAAGGGTTAAAATAACGAACAATAAGAAAATTCTGAAAATTTGGTATGTTTTTGTATGAGGTAAATTTCGTGTAAAAATTTCATGATGATTAGGAAGCTCGTTATTAAGAAATTACCGTTTTGTTAAAAACAATTTTTTAAACAAATAAAAAAAATATTTATCAATGACCTTCGTTTTCTTCCCTTTGCTTTTAGTATGATGTGGATATTAACAAATCGAAAGGTCGAAAAAAAACTCATCGCAAAGTTATATCAGTTTCCATAAGACTACATTTTATTTTATTTAATTTGTTAATCTCAATTATTCGATAACGAGTTTCCAAATCGTCGTGAAATTTTTACACGACCCTTAAATACTTCATTAAAAAACATAACAAATTTTAAGAATTTTCTCATTAAACATGATTTGCTTCTAAACAACCTTTACCGTCTAAGGCCCAGCGGTTTCGATCGAAGCCGCTTTTGCATTCAAACGTTCATAACTTTGTCAAAAATCAATATATTTTTGGTTTCTAAACGCCAACGACCCACAAATTCATACTACTTTGTACAAAAATTAAATGTGCAATAAATAAAAATCAATTTTGTAATTATAACAATATAAATAAATGATTGTTTGTGGTAAGAATTGCAAAAAAATTGCAAATGATCGAATTACGTGAAGCTAGGCCCATCAAAATGATCCTCGGGGGTTTCCTGGGTCGCAGATTACGAATCCAATGTCCGATTTTTAAAATTTGAAATGGCGGATTCAATATCACGAAGGACTTTTTAAAAATCGATTCATTTGGTCTGAAACTTGTTACTCAGGGGTTTTCGGGGTCGCTGATTACGAATCCACTGTTGGTTTTTCGAAATTCAAAATGACAAATCCAATATGGCGGACGAAAATTTAAAAATTTACCCAGTGAACACGTTATGTTGCCACAATGTAACATGAAATTTACATGTAATGTTACAATGTTATCTCTATGTAACGTTGCTGTTATATAACTTGCAAGTAACAATGTTATGTAACATTTATTACATGTACGTTACATAACTGCAATATTACTTTGTTACATTACAGCAATGTAACATATGTTATATTGCAGCAATATAACTTTGCCACTTTACAGTAATGTAACATATGCTATATTGGGGCAATATAACATGCAAGTTACATGTAATGTTACAATGTTATTCCTATAGAACGTTGCTGTTAAATAACGTACAAGTAACATGTTATGTAACATTTGTTACATGTAGGTTACGTTACTAGTATAAAACTTTGTTACATTACAGTAATGTAACATATGTTAATTGTGGCAATATAACATGGAAGTTACACACTGTAAAAAACGATATGAAATTTCGAACGTTTTTACTACGAGGGAAATGAAGTTATGAGAGGACACTTAACTCACGTATGAGGGGCAGGACCCTGGAATTGAGTTTCGCGGCTTTGAAAAACGTACAAAGGGTCAGAGGTTACGAAATTAAGTTATGAGGGGTCACTTAACTTATGAGGGGTCGGCATCCCTGAAATAAAGTTATGAAAGGTCACTTAACTTATGAGAGGTCACGGTCGTATTCAAACCAGTTTCGAGGGTTCGCACAAGTTATGAGAGGCTAGAAGCTCTGAAATTAAGTTATGAAAAGTAACGTCAGTTCTCAGGGGTCACGTAAGTTTGTGACGGATTTCTTTTCGTTAACGGAATCCAACAATACCGGGTCCGTCACCTTCAGCCGTCACCCCGCACGTAGCGTTTCACATGCTGGCGGGCGCCAGTTAATTTTTATTTCCCCGGGAATCAACAAACCGGTCATGACAGGAAGTCGAGTGCGAAGGGCTCGGCTCCACGAATGCCCCTTTTATTTCACCGGAGGGTTTATTGGACTAAACTAGGAATCGAGTGGGAAGACCTCGATCCCCGCACGCACAAAACAGTACAGGATGAACGGATGGAACGTACGAACGAGGATGAGTGGTTACGGAAATGCACGGCCGCTCGAGATGCAGGTTATGGTAGAGAGGGTCGGAGTTGAGTGTCAGCAAGTAGCGCGGGAACTAATTTGAATTCGAAACGGTTATCGGGATCGTAACAAACGAACGACTCGCCTGAACGATATTTCGTCTTTCAGGATATTTCGCTTCCCTTCTTCGGGCAACTCGTTACCTGGAGACATATTTTTCCGACGGATTCAAGCGCGATCTTTTCTAAACTCTTCATAACAGAATCAATACCAAAAATATTCATCACGCGCTTGAAACGCGACTAAGGCGAGAACACGTTATCTTTATCTTACCGAATCGGACAGCAAAACGAGAACACTACACTTTTGCGAGAGCGTTTTGGGCTTTGTGGCCGTGATTTTGAAAAATCACGTCACAACACCTCACCCCTCACGGGGGGCTTTGGCGTAGGGATCAAACGGTAGCTGATCACGAGTCGTGGACTCGGGAGTGCAACATCTCGTATCGACTACTCCTCGCGTCAATGAGGGTATCGAGAGGTTATTTTTACGAGATCTGTTCTGACGCCGATTCTTTTCGGCGGAACTTTTCTTCCCTGGTTACTAACGGTAGCATGATCCATGTCTAGGAGACGAGAGCACTTGCCACATGCGTAATCACACTTGCACGAGAAGGTTGTTTGCACGAGATCCGTTCAGACGCCAATCTTTTACGGCAGAACTTATCTTCCCCAGGTTGCTGACGGTAGCCGATTAATTTTTAGGGAAGACGAGAGCGGTTGCCAAGCGCGTAATCGTGCCTGCACGAGAAGGGTTGTGAATAAAACCAAAATTTTCCATCGTGACCAACTTATGGCCGATGTTGAAGGCACACGATCATGGACGACACAATAAGAGTGGACTGGACTTACCAAAATCAACCCAATGCTTCTCCTCATTATTCTCACGTCCCATGCGGTTCCGAGAGCGTTGCGTCATCTAGGTCGTGGAATCTGTGACGATAGCGTAACCGTGGCGCTTGCAGCGGTGAATTTCCTTCAGCCTCTTGTGAGACTCTGGTGAGTCTCGAGTGCATGGCGAGATCTAGGCCCGAAGGCCCCTGGCAAGAGTAACGGCTATTTGACCGGTGGCGGGAGCTGGACTTCTAGTTGCCGGGTGTTCCTTTTACGAGATCGGGGGTCTATTTACCCACCTTACGAGAGCTAGGCTCCTCGGTTCTTCCAATGTCCACTCTAGCCTGTGATTGATCACGAGGTTGGGGCCCGGGGGCCTCCGGTGAACACGAGAACTCATGGTTCCTTCAACGAGAGATGTGGCCTGCAGCCATTTCGAGAGCTAAGACTTGAGGTCTTTGGCGAGATCAAGACCGCCTGGAATTTTCAACGAGGGCTATGGAGCCGTGTACGGGGTCTGGGGTTCGAAAAACCCCCTACGTGAGTGACGAGGCGTGCCTCACCTTGAGCAGGCGCTTGTTTATTTCTCCTCACTTGTCTGGAGCGCGTCCGTTTGCGCTTCCTTTCGGGAGCTGCTGTTGGGGCCGTAACCTACACTGGGGCGACTCCCGGGGTCCGCGGGGTTCAGCCGGGACTTGAGCGACTCGCGCACTCCTCAATTTGTCCCGGGAGACGTTTCGTCTGACCGTCGGCACGTATGGCCCCTGGCGCCGCCAATTCCGGCTGCAGCTGGGGCACGTCCGAAAGGTCTTGCCCGTCCGGCTGCAACGGCGGCAGAACGTCTTCGTGGGAGGGCTCTGCGGACATTGCAGGTAGCAATGCCCTGGCTCACCACAATTATAACATGCTTGCCCAAGAGCGGCACGGCGAGAGCGCACGGGGCCCACTCGGGACCGCCCGTGTCGGGAGCTTGGTCCTGGCTGGTGGTGACCTCTCGTCTGGAGGTGGATGGCCCTGCCAGCCCTAGCGGATCAGTAGCATCGGGGTTCCCTGGAGTGGTGGGTTCCGGGTGCTGCCTCGAGAGCGTCTCGACCGTCGTCGTTGTTACCGGGTCGGGTATCGGTAATGGGACGGATCATTCAGGAGCATCTCGGCGGGGGGGTTCGGCGCCACCGCACCAGGTAGCTGAAGTGGGTCCGGAGTGACCGTGGTCCCGCTTGAGAGAGGTGAGGGTCTCACTACTCCCTGCGAGAGCTCGCGGGTGGCTCGGATGAGTCCCTCCGCATCCTTTGTGTTCGCGTCCTGCAATGCCACCGCGTACGCCTGGAGTAAATCCCAGGTAGAATCGGATGCCGCAGCGGCGTGGTTTGGCTGCGCAGGCGGGTTGAGGTCCACCGTAGCCCTCAGCATTTCATCAAACCAGGCAGCTGAGCTTCCGCCGCCTCCCTTCACCATCACCATCGCCTCGTCGTCGGAAAACTCAGAGTCGGTCATGTCGGTAGCCTGTAACTAAACAAATGGTTAGCCAGGTGCATCGGGTCGTCTATAAGGTTTAAGGTCCTGCACGGAGATTTTTCCCTTGTAACGCCCGTTGAGATCGGATAGTTCGTAGACTACCCGCGAGAGACGCTTCGAGACCATGTACGGTGCTTCGAAGAGTTGCGAGAGTGTGGCCGATACATGTCGGGCCGCGGACGAGAGCGTGTGGGCTCGCCGTAGGACAAGATCTCCCACCTCGCACGTACGATCCCGATGGCGGGCGTTGTACTGTTCGGATTGCCTCCGAAAGGCTTGGTCGAGAGCGTGGGCGAAGGCCGTGCGTAAGGTGTCCAAACGCGGCATTCGCCTCATCCATTTCTCGTGGGGGCGAGGGATGATTTCGGGATCACCCTCATCCGCACGTCGCCGCGAGGCGGCCGAAGGTTTGCGACCAAAGTTCGCGAACGCATGCGTGGCCTGCAGAGAGATGTGATGCGATGTATTGTACGCAAACCGGAACTCATGCAGGTGGTGGTCTCATTCTCGATGGTCTGCACCAAGGAACGCGCGGATCATGGTTTTGACCACGCGGTTCACCCACTCGGTAAGGTTCGCTTGCGGGTGGCACGGTGGCGTGGTGCTATACCGTAAACCCACTCGATCGGTAAATTGACGCAGGTTCCGGTTGATAAACTCGGTGCCGTTGTCTGTGATCAAGACTCGAGGGGCTCCTCATCAAGTCACGACTAAGTCGTCGAGAGCTTTCGAGATCGTTTTCCCGTTGGCTTTTCGCAACGGACAGGACTCTATCCATTTTGTGTATAGGTCTTGAATGACGAGAACATATGAGTTTCCAGCCACTGAGTGGGTGACTGGACCCATAATGTTGGTAGCAATGGTCGTCCTGGGCTCCTCGACTACGCGATGTCTCATCAGACCAGCGGGAACTTGTTGTTCGACTCAGCAACGCTGGCAGGTGTCACACTGCCACACGTGAGCCGTCACGTCCTTGAATATGCCAGGCCAATAATAGCTCGTCGCTAGACGTTGATACGTCTTCTCGACGCCCAAATGACCGGCTCGCGGTAGCGCATGGCATTCGTCTAAGACGGCCGGTTGGAATTCGCGGGTCAGCACGAGCTTTCACACGTCGAGATCCTCGAAATCGAGATCAGCGAGATCGGTTGGTCGGTGGAAGTACAGCCGGCCATCGACTATCTTCTAGTCCGGGAACTTGTCCGGGGTTCGTGAAACATCGCAGAACCGCCGTCGATACCAGGCGTCCTGAGTATCCCGAGCGCAATTGATTGCGTCGGATCGACCCTCAGGGACTCTCGAGAGCGCATCGGGAACGTGGTGCAGCGCGCCTTTATGGTGGACGATGACGAAGCTGTATTCCAGCAACTCAAAAGCCCAACGAGCGAGCCGGCCTGTGGGATTTTTCAGGTTATGTAACCGTCGTAAGCTGTTGTGGTCCGTAATGATCGTAAAAGAGTATCCCTCAAGGTAGCATCGAAGCTTTCGTACCGACATCCGGTGCCGACAGAGTGCGACTCACATAAGCGATAATGCGTTCGTGACTATCGATCACTTGCGTGAGCACCGCGCCCAGCCCGACGTCACTGGCATCCGTCTGGAGCGTGAATGGGAGCGAGAAGTCTGGGCAGGCGAGCGTGGGTGTGCTTGTTAGCCACTGTTTCAGTACATCGAGAGCGGTCTGGTGCTCGGGATCCCACCTCCAGGGGCTGTCCTTTTTGGTGAGTCGCGTCAGCGGCTCCGCGATCGTGGCGAACTTCGGTATGAAATGATGATACCAGGATGCTATGCTGAGAAAACGGCGTAATTGCCGAAGGTTTCTCGGGGCGGGAATATTGAGAACGGGCGAGATCTTCTCGAGATTGACCTCAAGGCCTTGGCTATTGACCAAGAAGCCGATGTAGCGGACTTGAGAGCGGCAAAACTCACTCTTCTCACGGTTAATCGTGAGTCCCTCAGACAAGGTCTTGTCGAGGACTCTTCGGAGCCTTGTCAAGTACCCGTCGAAGGTCCTCGTAACGATGATTATATCGTCGAGATATACGAAAACGTGCAGATACATTTCCCCACCGATAAGTCGGTCCAACATACGTTGGAACGTGGCGGGAGCGTTCGTGAGTCCGTATGGCATCCGCTTGAATTGAAACAGGCCTCTGCTTGGTGCCACGAAAGCCGTGATCTCCCGAGAAGCGTATTCCATTAGCACTTGCCAATACGCCTGACTCAAATCAATAATCGAGATGTAGTTGGCTCGCCTCAACTCGTCGAGAATTCCAGTCATGTTCGGGATAGGGTAAGCATCCCTCTTCGTGACCACGTTAACTTTCCTGCAGTCGATACAGAAACGGTAATTGCCATTTGGTTTTTTCACCATAACGACAGGGCTAGTCCAGTCGCTTTTCGATAGCTTAATAACGTCCGTCGCGATCATTTTGTCGACTTCCGCCCACATGATTCGGCGGGACTTTGGGGCACGTGATCTTCGAGGAATTTGCGTAGGCGAATGGCCTCGTCGGTATCTGGGGTTCGAAGCCCACAGCACATTGTGATGCGCGGGGTATCGCCCTCGGGATCGAAGGTGAGCGTAAAAAATCGAACCCGAGGATCAGATCTTCCGAGAATGAAGGTAAGTGGTGAGCGAGAGCGTCGGTTAGCCGGCCGTTCAAGAGGGTTGGTAGCTCGTAGGCCACGGGCACCGTCTTGACCTGGCCGTTCGCGACCAATACAGAGCGTGGCGGGATCGATTTCGCGCGAATACCGAAACCGGAAAGCGACTTCAGGAGTGCGGGGCCGATAAACGTCCCCATCGCACCCGAGTCAACGAGAGCTCGTACGGGTCGACCATAGATGGTCATTTCGACCCTAAATGCTACAACGCCCGAATTCAACGCAGCGTTAACCACCGTTCCGTGAAGCAAGGTTTTTTTCTCCTGCGACGGCGTGACGGGATCAAGGGTGTGTATCGACCGCTTTCGTCTCTTCTTGCGTGCGGTAGCATAGCGACGGGGCTTCGATACACAAGAGCCATTCAGGGTTGAACCCGGAATTAGCGAGAAAGAACCGGGATAGAGGCCAACACGCAGGGGAGGCGCGGTGTGGTTGCTCACGCGCCCCCATCCGTGTTTCCCTCATTGCAAAACGCGCAATGTGCCATGGTCGTGCCCGAGGATCCGCACCGGCGGCAGAAGAGACGCTGGGTCTCCTTGCACTCGCGGTGGCGGTGCCCCGACTTATGGCAATTCCAACAGTCCCATTTGGCTGTGGATGCTGGTTCCGGGGTGGCTGTGTCGGTAGCAGGAGGTGTCGGGGAACTACCCTCACCCCTCGGGATATCCTTCAAACAAGGCTTCGGTAGCGGCTTCAATGGTGTTTGGCGGGATCCTGCGGGGCTCCGTGAGCTTCGCTCGGTATCTGGAGCTTGTCGCAAACGGGATCGCATCAAAGCTTGTGGGAGGTCATAATGATCCTCCTCTCCCTGCAAGAGCTTGGGTTCGTTCGCCTCCTCGAGATCTTGCGCGGCTTTCAGCTCCACGCGTCGGGGAAAGCGTTGCGACGCCCGTGGTTCTCGATATGCGACACTCAGGCACAAAGATGCGTCCAGCCTCGGCGCGGGGTGATGCATCTTTGCGGTCCTCAGGACTTGTTCCTGTCGGGCTGCCGAACGCTCGAGATCCGTCATCGTGACCCTCTTATCAAGGGAAAGCACGAGGTGGTATGACGGGAGCATGTTCCGATGTGCGTATCGGACTCGTTTGCGTTCCGACCACGGGGGGTCCAAACGTGCGAACAGGCCGCGCATGGAGCTCAAATACGCGAGCGCGGACTCGGCGGCTCCCTGAGTCTGGTTCGAGATCTCTTCCCGAAGCGCGATCTGGTAATCTGGGTCCGAGAATCGCTGGCGGAAAGAGTATTTGGTCTCCGCCCACGAGAACATGGAGGTACGGGCCTCCCGGTACCATATCCGGGCCATGCCCTCCAGGCAAAACAAGAGCGTTTTGAGGAGATTGGTGTCCCGGATAGGGGCTAATGATCGACCCTTCTCGACGAGAGCGAGGAAATCTTCTACGTCTTCCCCCATCGACCCGAGAACGACAATTCCCATCGGCGAACCTCCGGGAGCACTCGGTGGGTTGACAAGAACTGGCCCCGAGCGGGTGATCGATCGACTGACCGATCGTTCATCTCCTCAAAAGCTTCACGGCAGGGTTGGATCTGCCGTCGGGATCTCTCACATCCCTGAGGTGAGCGCGGAATCTCGTAGAACCTATTCACGAGTGGGTCCTCGGGAGCAACGTTGTTCGGCGACCCGCTTCTGGGGGGTCGGGCAGTCGAGCCACCCGGAGGGGGGGCGAAGTTACTCGCCTACCTCCTTGTGCGAGAGCTATGGGTGCTCATTCGCCTGCGTCTCTCGGGGCCTGAGCCTCGCATTTCGGTGCACAGGTCTGCGACCCGCAACGAATCACCGTCCTCTGAGGAGGCGAGTTGTCCCTCCTCCTCCTCCGAAATGCGTGGTGGGACGTCGAGAGCTTTCTGCCCACATCCCGTCATTGTCCCTCTGATGGGAAGCGAGCAAGGGGAAAGCGGGATGTTGATCGAGATCGGAAGGATTCAACTGAATTCTCTAATTAAACGAGAGCTCGCGAATTATCACTCGCGGTTGTTCTCGAAAATTTCGAGAGCGTTCGAAAATCTTTAATTTTCGAAAAACTTGAGAAATATCATTTTTCGAAAATCCGAGAGCGTTCGAGAAATTTTAATTGTCGAGAAATTCGCGAAGTATCACTCGCGGTGATTTTTCGAAAATTCGAAAGCGTTCGGAAAACTTTTAATTTTCGAGAAACTCGCAAAATATCACTCGTGGTTATCTTCGAAAATACGAGAGCGTTCGAGAATTCTCAATTTTCGAGAAAACTCGCGAATTGTCGCTCGCGGTCATTCTCGAGTAATTCGAGAGCGTTCGGAAATTTATAATTTTCGAGAAACTCGCGCAATATCACTCGCGGTTATTCTCGAGAAATTCAAGAGTGGTCAACAATTTTTAGTTTTCGAGAAATTCGCAAAGTATCACTCGCGATGATTTTTCGAAAATTCGAGAGCGTTCGGTTATTCCTGCAAAATTCGAGAGGGCTCGAAAAATTTTTAAATTTCGAGAAATTTGCGAATTATCCCTCGCCATGATTTTTCGAAAATTCGAGAGCGTTCGAAAATTTTCAATTTTCGAGAAACCCACGAAATATCACTCGCGGTTATTTTCGAAGATTCGACAGCGTTCGAAATTTGTAATTTCCGAGAAATTCGCGAAGTATCACTCGCGATGATCTCTTGAAAATTCGAGAGCACTCAAGAAATTTTAATTTTCGAGAAACTCGCGAAGCATTCCTTGCAATGATTTTTCGAAAATTCGAGAGCGTTCGAAAATTTTTAATTTTCGAGAAACTTGCAACGTATCACTTGCGATGATTTTTTTCCGAAAATTCCAGAGCGTTCAGAAAACTTTTAATTTTTAAGAAACTCGCGGAATATCACTCGCGGTGATCCTCGAAAATACGAGATTGTTCGAAATATGGTAATTTTCAATAAAACTCGCGAAATTTCACTCGCCGTTATTCTTCGAAAATTCGAGAGCGCGACAAGAACCGGGGTTCGTCGAAAGGAAAAGGGAGAATCCCCTTTTTTGGACGATCTTCTCTTCGGGATGGCGATTCTTTTGGGGAAAAATCACGCGAACGGGAAATATGGATAGCGTCTATATTCCAGCCGAGAACAAACGGTACTATGTACGAAAGGTGCGATAGATTAATCATCGCTCCTGGATCCTCGCTTATCGATGGCGATAGCAATAGGGCTAGGAGCGGGGACCCTTCGGAAGCTCTGAGACCGGTTTTCCCTCATTTTCGGCAATTTTCGTGATCGTCCGAAGCCCAAACAGTAGACTTACGCCCAGCGGTTACCCGCTCACGCCTGTCGAGCTTCGTGACGTCATCCCCGATCTCGCGAAATCGACAATTAATTCGCCACCTACGACGTATAACTGTCTCCGCGAACTACGAAGGACTCCCCGCAGAAAGGGGTGGCTTCATGTTATGCGAGAGCCACGAAAATTCGAATGAAATTTCCGTAATTAATAATCGAGAGCTACGAAAATTTCGAAAGAAAATTTTCACAATTAATACTCGAGAGCAGCGGAAATTCGAATGAAATTTTCGCAATTGGTTTTCGAGAGCGACGAAAATTTTTAAAGAAAATATTCGTAATTAATAATCGAGAACAGTGAAAATTCAAATAAAATCTTTGCCATCAATTTTCGAGAGCAACGAAAATTCCAAAAGAAAATATTCGTAATTAATAATCGAGAGCAGCGAAAGTTCAAATAAAATTTTTGCAATCAATTTTCGAGAGCAGCAAAAATTTTAAAAGAAATTTTTCGTAATTAATAATCGAGAACAACGAAAATTCAAATAAAATCTTCACCATTAATTTTCGAGAGCGACGAAAATTTCAAAAGAAAATTTTCGTCATTGATAATCGAGAGCGGCGAATATGGAATAAAATTTTCGCAATTAATTTTCGAGAGCGATTAATTAAATTTCAAAAGAAACTTTTCGCAATTAATAATCAAGAACAGAGAAAATCCAACTAAAATTTTCGTCGTTAATTTTCAAGAGCAACAAAAATTTCAAAAGTAAATTTTCGTAATTAATGGTCGAGAGCAGCGAAAATTCGAATATAATTTTCGCAATTAGTTTTCGAGAGTGACGAAAATTTTAAAAGGAAATTTTCGTAATTAATAATCGAGAACAGCGGAAATTCAAATAAAATCTTCGCCATTAATTTTCGAGAGCGACGAAAATTTCAAAAGAGAATTTTCGTAATTAATAATCGGGAGCAGCGAAAATTCAAATAAAATTTTAGCAATCAATTTTCAGAAGCAGCGAAAATTCGAATAAAATTTTTGCAATTAATTTTCGAGAGCAACGAAAATTTCAAAAGAAAATTTTCGTAATTAATAATCAAAAGCAGCGAAAATTTGAATAAAATTTTCACAATTAGTTTTCGAGAGCGACGAAAATTTTGAAAGAAAATTTTCGTAATTAAGAATCGAGAACAGTGAGAATTCAAATAAAATGTTCGCCATTAATTCTCGAGAGCGACGAAAATTTCAAAAGAAAATTTTCGCAATCAATTTTCGAGAGCAGCGAAAATTTTAAATGAAATTTTTCGTAATTGATAATCGATAACGGCGAAAATTCGAATAAAATTTTTGCAATTAATTTTCGAGAGCGACGATCATTTCAAAAGAAAATTTTCTTAATTAATAATCGAGAGCAGCGAAAATTCGAATAAAATTTTCGCAATTAATTTTCGAGAGCAACGAAAATTTTGAAAGAAAATTTTCGTAATTTATAATCGAGAGCAGCAAGAATTCAAATAAAATTTTCGCAATTGATTTTCGAGAGCGAATATCGCGCGATATATTCGCTTGATAATCTCCGGTAGCGACGAGTTAAATTCGACCGTGAACGTGAACGTCAGAGAGCCCAAAAAACTCCACGATGACGATTTAGATGAGACGATATAGAGGGCGTTTCATCCACTGTCCGAGAATCGATGCGAGAACGAAAGCGAGACTTTCAACTACTTGCTTGCGTGGCGCCACGTTGGGCGCCATTTGTGACGGATTTATTTTCTTTAACGGGATCCAACGATACCGGGTCCATCACCTTCGGCCGTCACCCCCGCACGTAGCGTTTCACATGCCGGCGAGCGCCAGTTAATTTTTATTTCCCCGGAAATTAACAAACCGGTCACGACAGGGAGTCGAGTGGGGAGTGCCCGACTCCATGAATGCAGATCTCACCGGGGAATCGCTCGTTATCCCGGAGGACCCTCCCTTTTTTATCCGTCACGTACAATTTCCGCATCACAACAACAAGTTGTTCATAAGCTACAATCATACTCCTGGTTCTAATATTAACGTGGCACCCCTCGACGCATCAACTAGAACGCCGAAAAAAAACTCTTCGTGAAAACTTAATGCAAAGCGCGGAAACATTTTGGAAAAAAATACTCGATACGCCGGGCTAGCTCGAACCACGACAAGGATATGACTAAAGTTGCAGAAGGCATAAAACCCCTTCATCAACGAAGAAGGTGAAGATATTCCCCCTTGCTCTCAAAATCTTTGTCTGCAAAATTCCATGCGCGAATGTAAATAATATTGCTCCATGACCGTAAACTAAAACTTGGAGACACACGCGTCGCAATTTGCGACGCGCGTTAGAGCTTGAACTTATACGGGTATCCGGATATCCGGGTTTCACGGATACAACGCTTGGTATCCGGGTTTCACGGATACAACTTTTGGTATCCGGATACCCGGATACCCGAAACTATCCGGGTAATAACAGGTACCTTTCTACTTGGATACTCGGTTAATAACGGGTAATATCGGGTAATATCAGGTAATATCAAGTAATATCGGATAAAATTGGGGAATAACATCGAAAAATCCCGTATAACATCGTGAATTAAGAAGATTTTGCGGTTTTTTTGGTATGCGAGTGAAATATTTATTAAAAACTGAAAGAAGTGACTTTACATGTGAGCAAAAATTGAAGAAAGTTCTGTTCTACGTTACCCGTTACGCATTAAAGTGAAGGTACTGTGAGTCCAAAAGATTATCGAGAGTAACGAAAGGACACACGAATAGGCAAAAACTGAAAAAAAAAATTGTGCCGCTGAATGACACTTCTCAATTTTCCATTACGCAGCGTCATTTGTTAACTGTGAACAGCTGATGTAAGCGCTCTAACTCATGCAATTTTTGAGATATTGAACTGAAACTTTGCACAGAGCTATTATAGCTTTCGAGGTTGTTTGCTATTAAATTTGGCAAAACTCCATAGAGGAATTAAAATTTTATGACTTTTTTTTTAAACCTGCAAAAACTTAACCTATTTTTGAAATGTTGCACTGAAATTTTGTATACATTCAAAATAGTGATCTTTAATTTTTTCATTACCCGTTCAAAAGATATTAAATTAACAAAAAACCGTTCTTTTTTTGGTATTTTGGTCATAACTTCTTTAATACTGGTCCAAATTGAAAGTTTTTTTTTCATTTTTGTTTTTTATAGCCTTTTCAAAAAAAATATAACAAAAATATTCTACGTGTTTTTGAATGAGTTTTTTGAGTTTCAAACTTTAAATGGCATTTTTAGAAGTGAATGTCATTTTTTATTTTTTTCCAATTTTTTGTTTTAAACATCTATCTGTTCAACAATTTTTAAGACTAGTCCGATCGTGGTATCTCAATAACTACTATTTCTTTCGATTTATAAAAATAAAAATTTTTTTTTCAAATAAATTATTATGAATACCAATTTTTGTTACTGTATAGTATTTTTTCAATATTTAGAATTTATTTAGACACACTTTAATTGTTAACAGCTTCTTAAAATAAATAATTAATCGTTAAGTCTGTTTCTGAACAATAATAACAACAGTTTTTATTTATTCACGTATTTTTTTGGAAACCTTACATATACTATTATTTCCTGAATTAGAATATTTCTTTGCCAATACGTTTCCGTTGCTCATTGGAATAATTGAATGAAATTTTTGTGTCCCCATGTGATTGACTTCTCGGTATTTTATCGCAATTAAAATCTTTTTTTTGCATCTGAATAATGTTTTCTATGTGAAAATTCGACAGCAATATTCGGTGAACTATTAAAGTTCAATATACAATTCTTGAACTGTTGTTACTTGCTCATCTATTAATTATTAATTTTTTAAATCTGTTAACAATGAAAAAGTTTCCAAATTAATTAAAAATGATTCAAAAAATACTATACAGTAACAAAAATTGGTATTCATAATAATTTATGAAAAAATGGAAAATTTTAAATTTTTAAAGTTAAAAAAAAAAATTAGGTAGTGAGATCCCACGATCGGACTTAAGTCTTAAAAATTGTTCAATAGATAGATGCTTGAAACAAAAAAAATTCTAAACAAATCAAAAATGACATTCACTTGAAAAAACGCGATTCAAAGTTTAATACTCAAAAAACTCATTCAAAAACAAATCGAATATTTTTCTTGTATTTTTTTCTGAAAAGGCCATAAAAAACAACAATTTTGAAAGAAAAACCTTCAATTTGAATCATTATTAAAGAAGTTATGACCAAAATACCAATTAAAGAACGGTTTTTTTGTTAATTTAATATCTTTTGAACGAGTAATAAAAAAAATCTCAAAATTCAACAGGGAGGATCTTTTGATGGGTACTGAAAAATATAAAAAAATTGAGGTAATAAAAAAAAGAATTTCGAACTGTCCGATTTGAGATGGAATGCCCCATATAGGAGCGTACGCATTAATACAAATGCGTACACTCCTGAGTTTTTATCGGACGGGAGCACGTCGAGCCCCGGCTACGAGATTTCTTGCATATAGAGTGGTTGCGGTGTAATTCTTTGTATTCATTTTTTATGCGTCCGATTAAGTTTCCTTACGAGATGCTAAATGAATAATTCTGATAAGCAAGATTTTTTCTTAATTTTTCAAAAATTTTACAAGATCCCCTTAAACAATTAAATTAAATTAAACAAGTACTTGTCCAATTTCGAGGTTATTTTTTATAGTTTGGAAATATTCGCCTTGTTGTTGTGCTATGAAGTCATGCTCGAGTAGTTTTTCAATTGATTCTATTAAAAAATCAACAAAATTATCAGTTGATTTGATAATCGTCTCCAAAGACCATCGATCTACTTGAGTCCATTAATTATATGTAATTGCATCTAAAAAATTATCCATGAAAAGATTCTGTATGATATCCATCAATTTTGTTGAGCCGGGACAATTACTGCATACTCCAAGATAACAGTTATTCGTGGGTGGTTGACAAATTACAATTTTTATGCAATCCCGATATGACGACAATGGTTGAGTTTCATCTTTAAGTTTTAGTTCTCCAAGTCGTGCACCATGAAACAAAAGTTTAAAATTTCCATGAATGAGACAAACACATACCACATGAGTTTTTTCATCAGTAGTTTTCGATAACCGAGGACTTTTGTTTTGTTTAGGAGTGAATAAAATGCCGTCTTGTTTTACTTTTTGTTTCACTTTTTTCGCCATGTATGCTGATGCTCCGAACGTACCTACAATTTTTTTTGTTGGCCAACTTGACGGTAAGACAGATAGAATTTGTAACTTCTCACTTAATCTGCTGGTATCATCAATTTTTTTTTTCAACTGCAATGCCATTTCTTTTCCCGTTAATTCTGAGCAACTGTCAATAATTAAATTGTTATCTTCAGTCATGTCGAAAGTGTCGTCCTTAACATGTTCAAAGCATGATTGCAGTTTGGATTCCATGTCATGATATTTTCGATGAGCGTAAGTTTTTGACCGATCTAAATCATTCTTTCTAATAGGAGATAAACTAAACATTTTGGCGACAGTATTGAGACGATCGAGATGCACTTTATTTGGAGTACCAGTTTCCCTTTTTGAGCTGCAAATTTTTGATGTTGAAGTTGTGAAGTTTGAAAACTGCAATTTCTGAGATGAATTGGAAGACATTTCTTCCTGCATCGTAAATGAGCTATGAGTGAATAGTGTCGTTTCCTCTTGGTCAGGTGTTGTAGAAGGTCGAGACGGATTATGATTTAAAAATCTTGATGTTCGTGTAGTTCATTATGGACTTTTCTTTTACACGAAATACACAGTTTACTTTCTGGTATAATGGAAAGTACACTGGTCTTACGATGATTATATAATTCCAAAGAGACTGTTTTTAACGATTTACGTAATTTAACGTCATGAATTTCATATAGATCAGCACGAACATGTTGCTTGCGAGTTTAATTCAGACGATATCGTTTGTGATGTTCACCTCAAATGAAACTAACAACTGTACCACTTATAGCATTCAGAGAAATGCAATCTTCATCAGAGACATTTTTGCAATCAATTGGTTTTCCCGTGCTGCATTTTTCATTCTTAAATAAACCAATCGAACTCTTTTTTCTATTCATGACTAGTTTTTTAATGTCCCAAAAAACTTTTAGAAGATAGAGTATATTATTTCGATTGCGTCAAAATGCCAGGTGATGCTCGGTGATGCTCTGCAATATCCTCTGAGTTAGTTAGTTCCCTACAACGCCACTGCGGCACTTGGAAAATCGAGACCTGATTTCCAACTGATACAAAAAAATGCCAATTATGTTCTGTTTTTATATTTTTATGTCATTAATTGAAATTTTTGCTGCGTGAAATGATAAAACTACTTAATTTAGAGGAGAAAAAAAAATTTTTCATCAAAATTGAAACATTTATTTTTTAAAAACAAAAAAGAACACCCCTCTGAAAATTTAAGGATCTTTTTATATCAGTACAAGGTACTAAATAAAAAAGATTGGACCAAAAATTTAATTTAATTTTCGAGATTTTTAAAAATTAAAAATTCTCCAGATTCATCATTTTTCAATTTTTTTTTCGGAATATTTGTTTTTTCGTAGCCCCAAGTATACTTGTCAAAATATGTTCAGAACGATTTTTCATAACTATAATAGTTTTCGGGATATTTAAAAAATAAACTTGATAGATTTGAAAAATGGTGACATTTTAAACTCCGAATAACTTTGAAAATTTTTTCTTAATTTTTTTCCTTTGGTAGAACTCCGTTTGGTTAAAAGCGAAACCTTCTGACCAAATTTTATCGAAATCAAAAGGGGTCGATTCCAACTCTTGGTCGAAATGAAATAGAATAACTCATTTACTTTCTTTCAACGAAAAGTAGTGTCCCCATGAATGCGTATTCGTTCGATTCAATTAAAGTTTGATTGAATTATTTATTTATTCTATATATCTATCAGTAATTACGTTAAAAATTAGTCCCCTATTCATAGTTCGTACTTTGTAAAATAGAGCAGAATTAAAAAAAAAATTAAGGAAAAAATGTGTTGCCACTGGGATTTAAACCCCCGTCCCTCTGTTTTTACGCGTATCTTAGAATTAAACATGAATTGAATATTAAAAAAAAGTCTAAAAATTAATTAATTTTTTCATCTGGTCAGTTTTCCTTGTATACATGCGGACCGAAGAATATTTACCTGCCTAGTCTGGGATTTGAAACCTACCTGCCTATCGAACCTACCTAATGACCTAACACTAACGCGCTATCCACTACACCAGGGCCTACTTATGATATTCTGATGTATATATTGTATTTATGGAATATATGTCAGAAAAATATCTCCCTACCAAAATGGTATTAACGATTCATTTTCATTGCCCAAAGACCATTTATTTTTGTTGTTTAACTTATCTTTCAACCGAGTTTGTTATTTGAATAAAAATTGTGACAAAATCGGTGTCCAATCAACAAAATGTGACATATAAATCGAATTAAATCGGTTGGCCACTCTAGCTAATTTGAAACAAGTGAATCATTTGATTGTTCCAAGCAATAATTGATCATTATAAACATGACATACCTTCCAATCTATTTTGAGGAGCGTTTACACCATCTACTCGTATCAAGTAAAAGTTTTGTTCCCTAGTGGGATTTGCAACGCGTTGTTTCAGTTAAAACATCTCGGCGGACAACGAAAAGATGACGGGTGGCTTTGTATCAAAAGGCAACGGTGCAAGCAACTGGTGAAGCAACGCTCTTTACAAATGTTACCGAATGAGGAATCAGCCATTTTTGAGGTTATGTCAAAAAGCAACGGTGCAAGAAACTCGCGGAACAACGCCACAGCAACGCTCTTTCCAAATATTACCGACTAATGAATCAGCAATTTTCGAGGTTACCAGCGGTGATGTGCTGCGACAGAGTTCCAATACGAGTTGCCTTTTGATACAAAGCAGAGCGCTGCAAACCGAGTTGCCCTGAGCGTTGAAAATCTCGCTAGAGTTGCAGTAAACACCAGCATGTGTTTGATAGGTCCGTAGATTAGACTACGGGAACCGAAAATCGCGTCATAAAATAGTGTAGTGACGACAACAAAAATTTTGTAAAACGAAATGCGTGTGACATTCTGTCTAATCATCAATGGGTTGGTCAAAACGATTACTTAGTTGGATAACTGCAATGAAATCGCAGAATATTTCGTAACTTCAAATCATTATGAATTTTGATCAAAATATTTTGCAAGCATGATTCAATTGAATGTACGTTTGTTTAAGCTTTTCGTACTACACAAAAGTAAATGGATTTTAATACTTCGAGTCAAAAAAAATGTACAATTTTGATTGAACAATAGTTCAGCCGGGTGAACCTAATGAGTTGTTTAGAATTATTTATTTATAGGACGCGTACGATAATTCAAAATTATGCAAAATTGGCTAAGTTGCGGGTGGTGCACGAAATGTTTAGTTGATTCTACTGAGAATTTATTGAACCGAGTAAATGTGAATCGAATCAACTGTCTACTCAGTTAGTCCAATGACATCTCGATTGAATCATTGAAATATTTCATTTGCCGGCCGCAATCGTATATTCAATTTATTACCGGAGTGTAAATATAATGTGGTATGCAGTCACTAGTACGACATCTTTGACGTTGCTAAGAATCAAACAAATATTTGCTTCACATTTATAGCGAATAAAAGCAAATACATATTCAGTGATAGAAGTGTTTTTCCTGGTTGAAAATAATTGCATGTCCTCATGTCAGAAAAAGTGAATTGTGCGTATGCAGATTATACGCGTACGATTGATACAAATAAATAATTCGAAATAAATGATTTGGTTCATCCAACTGAACTATTGTCCAATTAAAATTGTACATTTGTTTGGCTCGAAGGAGTAAAATTCATTCACTTTGATGCCGTGCAAAAAGCTTACACAAACCTTCTTTCAATTGGATCATATTTGCAATCATTAAGGTCCAAATTAATATTGATTTGGAGTTACCAAATATTCTGTCATTTCATTATAGTTATCCAACAAAATAAAAGTTTCGACTAACACATTAATCATTTGACAGAATTTTATATGTATTTCGCTTGACAAAAATTTTTTTGAGGTCACTACAATATGTTCTGACACGATTTTCATTTCCCGTAGTCTAATCTACGAACCGGTAAAACAAATATTGGTGTTCACTACAACCAACCTTTTACTTGATAGGACTGAGATGGTATAACCGCTGCTGGAAATCAATTCAAATGTACGTCATTTTCGTAACAATGAATTATTGCTTGCAGTAATCAAATGATTTAGTTGCTTCAAATCAGATGAAATGGTCAACAAATTTATTTCGATTAACATCTAATATTTTGTTGATTGGACTTCTATTTTATCTTCAGCAACAATGTTTTGTTGAAATGACTAAAATTAACGTCAACAAAATGCAATTGTTTGAATGAACAAAAAATTTTCTTCAGTGTGCGATACGTGATACAAGATACGAAAGTTCAAGTCTTCCTCTGCATTTTCTCATTCATCGATTGATTTCTGATCGAGTTTATTAAGTACTCATGTGTGATCATATGTTGCAAAACAATTTCCACACTATAATAACAATACTATGTGGATACTCTCATCTTATACGTTTTCCTAGTTCGCACTTGTTTCCTTCTGCTTGGATAATGACTTTTTTCGGACATATTTGATTTTACAAAAAGACCAAAAAGTATTTTCGCTGAGTCAACCCGTATCTGAGGAAAAAAATCCTGTTCTGAACAAATTCATCAATTTCGAACAAATACTAGGGTAAAGATGGAATATATAAGAATTAGATCAGACCTTTCATGAAAATTCATAAAGGAGATGTTAATGCAGCATTATCCGATATTACCCGATAATACCCGTTATTACCCGGATACCCGAGGAATTTCGGATATCCGGGTAATATCGGTTACCCGGGTAATAACGGGTACCCGGGTAATAACGGATACCCGGGTAGCGAGCGTCGAAAATGGTTATCCGGGTATCCGGATAATTTCAGGTACCTGGATGACGCGCAAAAAGTTCTAGCCCCAGTCGCAATGGGCACATCGACGAAATAGATACGTGCAGCGCGTGACAACGACTGAGGTATGAAAGGGCATAACGGTCGCGCAAAATATACGCGTATACCATCGAGCCTAATACAAGGGCTCTAAGGTATATATTTTACATGCCCCACGCGCTAAAATGAACCATTTTAAACTAAAATAGAAATTTTCAAAAGAAAATATCTATTATCCATAAAATAAAACATTTTTAGCGTTAAAAAATATTGATTGAAAAATATAGAAGTAATTTTGCGCTTTTTTTTATCAATCTCTCTATTTAATCATAATATCTTTTGCTAACGAGCGGCGGGCACAAAGATCCATACAAAGCGGAGACCGAGGAGTAAATGAGGCATTCCTTACGAGTCGACCAATTCGTGACACTATTTCTTATTTTGTTGAAAATTTTTTTGTACGTACTGAAAGCAGTCTTTCAGAGTTTAAAATTTTTGTCTGCACGCTTTTTGCCACGAAATTTTTTTCAAAATTTCACACAATTTTTAAATGCTTGAAACTTTTCAAAAACCGATTTTAAGCAATTGCTTTGAAGCATCTCACGACGAAAATTTTGCGCCAGTCTTTTTCAAAAATTTGTTGAACGAAAATTGTTTTGCAAAATTTCATTAAAAATTTGCTTGGAATTGTTTTTCAACGAAAAATGGTTCGCATAATTTTTTTTGCAAAAAAAATGTCTCGCAAAATTTTTGTAGAGAGATGTTGCAAAGCAATTGCTTAAAATCGGCTTTTGAAAAGTTACAAGCAAATTCTGTTCACAAAATAGTTTTAAGCAATTGCTTTGCAACATCTCTCTACGAAAATTTTGCGGAACAGTCTTTTTCCAAACATTTTGTGAAATTGCAGAAAAATGCTGCAGATTTATTGTATCAAACAATTTTTTCTAATAAATTTTACAAAATAATTTTCGTGCAAAAATTTTGCGCTTGCAAAAAATTGTTTCGCAAAATCTTACTAAAAATTTGCTTGAAAATTGTTTTGCAGCAAAAAATGTTTTGCATAATTTTTTGCAAAAAAAAAAAAAAGGTTAGCAAAATACTTTCAAGCAATTGCTTTGCAGCATATCTTGATGAAAATTTTGCGCAACAGTCTTTTTCCAAAACTTTTGTGGCATTGCAGAAACATGCTGCAGATCAATTGTGTGAAACAATTTTGTCTGATGAATTTTGCAAAATAATTTTTGTGCAAAAAATTTTGCGCTTGCAACAAATGGTTTGCAAAATTTTTCGAAAAAAAAAATTGTTTTGTAAAATCTTGTTCACAAAATAGTTTTGAGCAATTGCTTTGCAACATCTCTTGACGAAAATTTTGCGCAACAGTCCAAAATTTCCCGAAATTTTTGTGAAATTGCAGAAACATGCTGCAGATTAAATATGTGAAACAACTTTGTCTAATAAATTTTGCAAAATAATTTTTGTGCAAAATCTTGTTCACAAAATAGTTCACATCTTGTTCACAAAATAGTTCACATCTCGTTCACAAAATAGTAAAAAATTTTCCGCAACAGTCTTCTCCAAATTTTTTGTGAAATTGCAGAAACATGCTGCAGATTAATTGTGTGAAACAACTTTGTCTAATAAATTTTGCAAAATAATTTTTGTGCGAGAAATTTTGCGCCTGCAACAAATGTTTCGCAAAATTTTCGCAAAAAAAAAATGTTTCGCAAAATCTTGTTCACAAAATGGTTTTGAGCATTCGCTTTGCAACATCTTTTGACGAAAATTTTGCGCAACAGTCTTTTTCCAAAATTTTTGTAAAATTGCAGAAACATGCTGCGAATTAATTGTGTGAAACAACTTTGTCTAATAAATTTTTCAAAATAATTTTTGTGCGAAAAATGTTGGGCTTGCAACAAATGGTTTGCAAAATTTTTGCGAAAATTTTTTTTTTTGTAAAATGTTGTTTACAAAATAGTTTTGAGTAATTGCTTTGCAGCATCTCTCTACGAATAGTTTGCGCAACAGTCTTTTTCCAAAAATGTTGTGAACAAATTTGCTTGCATAAATTTTGCAGAAAAATATTGCAGGTTAATTGTGTGAAACAATTTTGTCTAACAGATCTCGGATTTTACCGACTTTTTTCGTTTTTGCAAAGCGCTTGCAAAAAATAGTTCGCCAAATTTTTGCGAAAAAAAATTAATTTGCAAAATCTTGTTCACAAAATAGTGTTGAGCTATTGCTTTGCAGCATCTTTCTACGAATAGTTTGCGCCAAAAGTCTTTTTCCAAAGATTTTGTGAACAAATTTACTTGCAAAAATTTTGCAGAAAAATGTTGCAGATTACATGTACGAAACAAATTTTGCAAAATAATTTTTGTGCAAAAAATTTTGCTAAACATTTTTTGCAAAAAAGACTGAAAAATAGAAAATAAAAGAACGAAATTTTTCTCGAAGACAAGCTTTCATTAGTTGTTTATAAAAAATGACTAAAAAAGTTAAAAACAATTTTATTCCGATTGGAAATAAGTTTTCAAATAAAAGCGTGCTGCATTTCAAACGCTTCGAGAGATCGAAGTTAAATTCGGCGCGCTTGTCAAGCACAAATTGCTCTTTATTATTAGCGAATTTTTGTTTTAATTCTAATAGGTGCTCAGATTTTTCCGACTTTTTTCATTTTTGCAAAATGGCGTAAGCGCTCCAACTTCTGCTATTTTATTTTGCGAAAGAATGAAGATTTAAACAAATTTCCGTTCATCATAATTTTTTCGATAGATCGA
The DNA here is from genome assembly GCA_946863875.1 of Alloplasta piceator. Classification (NCBI taxonomy): domain Eukaryota; kingdom Metazoa; phylum Arthropoda; class Insecta; order Hymenoptera; family Ichneumonidae; genus Alloplasta; species Alloplasta piceator. The sequence continues at coordinate 43,909,541 of OX333072.1, read as the reverse complement.
TCAGTAACTGCCGCGTAAAAGAAAAAAATGCGTGGATAACCGCAAAAGTGACCCAACTCACTCTTAGCTGTAAAAAAAAGAGCCTCTCCTTGACTATCCACGCATATAGCGGAAAGACACTCAAATATCCCATAGGGAAAAAAAGATCGTATGCAACACGGGCCAGAGATTATTTTTTTTGTCTTGCGTGGTTGCGGCCCTCGCTTTGCTCGTTGCAGCAAACTTCACGCTCGACAAAAATACTCATCTCTGGTCCTAGATGCACAAAATACTATTAAGCAATTGCTTTGCAGCATCTATCTACGAATAGATTGCGCAAGAGTCTTTTCAAAAATTTTGTAAACAAATTTGCTTGCATAAATTTGCAGACAAATGTTGCCGATTAATTGTGTGAAACAATATTGTCCAACAAATTTTGCAAAAAATACTGAAAAGGAGAAAATAAATGAACGAAATTTTTTTCAAAGACAAACTTTTATTAGTTGGTAATAAAAAAATGACTAAAAAGTTCAAAATAATTTTATTCCGATCGGAAATAAGTTTGAAAATAAAAGCGAGCTGCATTTTAAGCGCATCGAAATATCGAAGTTAAATTTGGCACGCTTGTCAACCACAAATTGCTCGTCATTGGGAGCAAATTTTTGTCTTAATTCTAACGGGTGCTCAGATTTTACCGACTATTTTCATTTTTGCGAAATGGCCTAAACACTAACTTCTGTTATTTCCAAATCTGAGCGTGCTGCATTTTAAACGCTTCGAGATATCAAAGTGAAATTTGGCACGCTTGTCAAGCACAAATTGCTCTTCAATATGAGCAAATTTTTGTTTTCATTCTAACGGGTGCTCAGATATGATCGACTTTTTCGTTTTTGCAAAATGGCGTAAACAGTCTAACTTCTGCTATTTAATTTCGCGAAAGAATAAAGATTCAAAGAAAATTCTGTTCATCATCATAATTTTTCGATAGATCGATAGATCAGTAACCGTGGCTTAGAAGATCAGGTCTAATTTAACGTAGAGGTTCTTTAATTTATGGACGGTATCTCGGCTGTTTGATGCTAACAAAACAGAAAAATTGAGTATATTCAGCTACCTCGAAAATTTATCTACCGATGACTTTCTAAAATCTTTTTATCATCCAACCAAGTCTCGAATCGTATTTATTTCGGAGCCTCGCATTCCTTATCATAAGATCATAAAAGCTTAAGGATGCTTTAACCCTACTGTCCCAGCCAAAAATTTTATCTGATTGAAATTTTCGTACTACGTGATATAATGAAAATCTGAACAAAATATAGCACCCCCCCCCCCATAAACAACAATTGTTTATAATAATATTGCCCAAAAGTTATTAATGAATTGTTAAAACCGATAATTATTCAACAATTTTTTGGAGGATGCTCGCATAATTTACCTCAAACGATTGGATAAATCACTCTGACCATCGGAAGTAATCGATCCCTTGATGGAGATTATTGACATGGAGACCTTGGACTGTCCATCGCTGCAACAATTACCGAAAATGGCCCTAAATACGGACTGCTCGCTGCATTCGTTAGACTCAAAGTATAATTGTGCTAATGCAAACGTAAAGCCGTTGAAAAAGTGGTTAAATATATACCAGGCATTGTATGAGCGCGGGATTTTTCAAATAAATGAAAACTTTTTTTCGTCGATAAGCCATGTTTTTATGTTTTATTATTATTATCCGAAGCATGGAAAAACTCTTTACAAACAATAATTAATTTTTCTTAATAGCTAGTTTAACGAAGAATGTAGATTCTTTATTAAATTTTTTGGAAAAACTTGCAATAAAATATCTCTCTATATTATATAAATATTTCGCTGCCACCGCCGCCGCTACCACCACCGCCACCGTGTACAAGAATCGAGACGTAGTGAAGTTGGCTACAGATTGAGCAGGGTGAAGTTGGTCGTGTAATCAAAAACCGAGCGAGGTAGAGTTGGCCATGGAATTGTGACTCGAGCGGGTCGAAGTTGGCCATGGAATCGAGAATCGAGCGGGGTGAAGTTGGCCACGGAATCGAGAATCGAGCGGGGTGAAGTTGGCCATGAAATCGATAATCAAGCGGGGTGAAGTTGGCCATGGAATTGAGAATCGAGCGGGATGAAGTTGGCCATAGAATCGAACAGAGGGTCGGGACGGCGGGGAGGGGACGGGGGAGGCTGGGGGTGGGGAAAGGTGGCAAGCAGGGGTCGGGGTTTGGGTTAGAATTGAACCTTTACGACGCAAGGGTGCGTAGCGCCCGAGCCACACGGACCCTGGTATATATATATATATATATATATATATATATATATATTTATTGTTTTTCAGTCTTATAAGTTCTTGATATGTATTTCATGTACTCAAAAATAAATTTTGCTGCATTGAGAAAAAAGTTTTCATCTGCTTTGGCGAGCTTGTTCTATTAAATACGAACATTGAGAAGGCGAATAACAGTTTTTTCGCATTCGAAGGAGCTCTAAAAGCCTGCACGTTATTCAGTCGCATGACATTGTAATCATTTTGAAGATCACGGATACCGGAAACTCAAAAATGAATTTCGTCGGGATTGGGGCAGCTGTTTTTCACGCAGAGTGTGCGTTCACAGAAAATAACTTTAAAGTTCCCGCGCAAGAAAAACTCGAAAATAAATTGCGTTGCATTAAAAAAAAATGAAAAACTTGACCGCTTACCCAAACCCAAAAATAGATAAAGATTCTTTACACGCTCTGAGAAGCACCAAAAATCTTCGCGATGATTAATTAAACGGTCATGCAATTGTAAATGTAATTGTGGTGAGAAAAATGAAGAAACTTTTATTGTATATTGCTTGTCTTATTAGTCCCATCGCAGAATAATTCTATTAATAAATATAACATATACATTTAGCTCCAAAATTATAAAATACAAAAATTAATGAAAACGAAAAAGTCTATAAAAATTGTGCGCTTTCATTTATGCCGGCTGATTTTTTGGTCTTACAAAATTGAGCCAATTATTAAAAACCTGAACTTCCTCCGCTGCGCAATGTAATTTTTCATTTTTCTCGCTCAAATGAATGTTGCAGTTTACATTTTTATATGAATTAAATCGATTGTCCTTCATTAAATCATTGTATTTTGGACAATTCATTAACTCGAGATTGTATGATTCAAATCCTAATTCTCTCAAAATTTCTCTTTCTATGATCACTTTTTAAATTAGCACTGAAAACATGTGGAACGTCATCCTGTATCCAAATTTCAGAGTGAACATTTTTAAAGGGGATACCGTGGATGAAGTTGGTCACGTTGGCTACTGATTTACTATCATCAAAGCTTAAATCGCAGAACCGTAAATTCAATCGAAAGCTCGTTTGAAAAACATCACCCGATGTGCAGTCGATGATGGCCAGGTTCTTTATACATTAGCCTCCTCTCAATGTAAAATCCCTCGATGTCAATTATATGAGGGATTGTGTTGGCTATATTATCCTATAACAACAAAAAATCACACCATTATCATCGTTTAGCTTTAGATTGACAAGCGCTTATTATCGAATATACGAAAATCTTTTAATTTTATCACCATTTTAAGGGCAACTACAGATGATTCATCGAATCCCTGTGTTGAGCGAAACGATAGCTGCGGTGGTAAATTTGGCGAACCGGGACTGATACTGCACCCATTGTCGGTAGCTCTGATGTGTTTGGATCTCAGGATGTTGTCAATATTACTGCTTACGCTTCTTCTCTTAATTAATTTAGTATCTCAAGATGTAATTTATTCATCTTCGATCACGCTGCTCGGTACAGCGGGTGAAGCAGGCATAATTAGTTGCAGATTTTGTTCCGGGAGAGAGAAGAAAAATCAAGTTACGTCAACGCCGCAACTAATATTCTGATCGTACGTGGATTTCTAACTGATTTGAAGCTACCGCGGAAAAATTAAAACTCTTATACCAAGGGGCCGTTTATACTATTGGTAGAGAGGGTGTAATAGGAAGTTTAAAATAGTGGGGGAGAACTTCAACTGGACATAAATCTGAATACTGTTGGTAGAGAAGGGACTATAGGAAGTTTGAAAATATTGGGGGTTGGAGGGGGAGATCTTGTTGATACCGTATGCTTTCAATGTTTTTCATGAAGCCCCGGCTCGCCAAATTTACCTTTGCAGCTATCATTTAACTCAACACAGGGATTTGATGAATCACCTGTAGCTGCCCTAAAGGTGATAAAAATGAAAGATTTTTGTATATTCGATAATAAGTGCTTGTCAATATAAAGCTCAACGATTATAATCGTATTATTTTTTGTTTTTATTATAGGATTTTACCATTTTAATCTTACAGTTGATTTATTTCGAAAAATATTGCTCTGATCAAAAATTGAGTGGGATGAAACTTTTAGGGTTCAGAGGGGGACGTTAAAAATTTTTTTTTGTTTTGGTCCAAAATTTAAAATGGCGGCGTTAAGATGGTCGACAAGTAATAGAGCAGAGCGGGTTCGAACTCAGGAATCTCAGGGGGGGTGCGGGGACGGGGGAGCGCGGGGTCTGTTGCGGGGAAGGGTATGCAGGGGAGGGGAGCCATGTGTCCGTAGCGCTGGCGCGTGTGCAGGGCGGAGGGAGGGGGGGGATCCATGGGTCTCGCAGCGAAGGGTCTGCAGGGGGAGGGGGGGGGTGCACGTGCGAGTAAGAGGGATGGATAGATGGAAGAAATATGTGTGCATGAAAGTGATGGAGAGATAGATGAAATATGTGTGTGTGAGAGAGATGGAAAGATAGATGGAATATATGTGTGTGTGAGAGAGAGAGCTAGATGTAAGGAATATGTGTGCGTGAGAAAGACGGACAGATGGAAGGATCTCGTGTGTGGGAGAGAGAAAGGGCTAGATGGGGAGGAATATACGCAATAATAATAATAATGATAAATCAAATTATTTAATTCTTCTAAATGATTGGATCTCAAATGTATGCGGTGGGGGTGATATGTTGGAATTGACGAAAGCGATCAAAGAAAACCGAAAAAAAATTATTTCACGAATTACTCTCAAGATGGAAAGATGTGCAAGTATGTACACAATCCATCCATCGAAAGAACCCTGGACGTTAACGAAAAATGAACTGGAATCAGTTCCCAAGGGTTTTCTCATAAGATATTACAGCGAATTTATTAATATGCTGTGGGATCGTTTACCTGAACATTTGCAGTATGATAGCGAAATACAGTCATATCGTGATTGTAATGATCATTATAATCCGCCGTGGGAGCGGACTCACATCGATGGTCCAGCACCCATGCGCCGAGATTGTCAAGAGTGTTTTATAATGGACAAACTCGTGTACATATATGCGATTAAACGTGCTAAGAATCCACAGGAAATGACGACAAACGAGCTACGATTCATATCACCAAGGGTGTTTAAAAAATATTTTATTGAATTCACGGATATTTTGTGGGATCGTTTACCCGAATATTACAAATTGGATAATGAAATTAAATCATACGGAACATGCAACGAGCATTGGAACACACCAGCGATGAGAGATCATACAGATGGTGCACCACCTCGACGTCGAGATTGTCGAAAGTGTTTGGAGGAGAGTGCGTGGGACGTGTTTAAGCCTGTTCAGCGATGCAAGTGTACGTTAGCAGCAGGGGGTGCATGCGTCGAACGTGTTTAAGCCTGTTTAGGGATGCAGATGTTCACGACGGCGGCGGCAAGTCACAAGAACACGTCTAAACATGCTTAGGCGCAAGTTTTTTTTGACGAGGGGGAGGCTGCAACGGATATGTCCAACAAGATTGAGCCTGTTGGATATGTGGAAAATGCATGGAGAGAGAGGATGACTAGAGGGTTAGTGGAAGGGGATGGATGGTGATAATCTGGAAATAGTCGTAGAATAAAGAGAGAAGAGCATCAAATCACAGCTTTACGAGCTCCCAGCAAGACGTGATCTTGGACAAAGTTCTCAAAACCATATTCATACCAAAAAAATGGCTTTCTCCGGAATTAACGACATTTGCAAGATGTCCGAGTTTCTGCCAACGAAAAAGTTGAAAGATCTCCAAGTCGACGGGGAATATTCAATCTCCAACATCCGGCCTGTCATAACAAAGTATGGCAAGAGATACGTCGCTGAAGTTGAGAGAGAATTCGCCATCTTTTTACCCGGCCGAGCCGTCAAAGCATTCGAACGAGAAGCTGAAGCATTTGGAAAATTACTTCAAGCTGCTCAGACTGGTCAACTCCGTATGAAGTACATCGGTGGACAGTGGAACAGTGTCGAATTTCACGAAATTTGAAAAATATAAAATAAATTTGTATATATATGTTCAATTGTCTGTGAATTGTAATATTGTAAAGGAGAAGGAGAAGGAGCAAAAGAAAAAAAAAGTTTTGTATCAATAAAACAAAAAACCACATAGAGTAAAAAATGATTTTTTATTCAAAGATCCCTCGCCTACATAATGCACGGTATACATATAGCCAGCTTTGTAAAGATTTAACATTCATCGTTGCACAATTGAATCTCGTATCTTTCGTATGGTGTGGACAATTCGATGGAGTTTTCAGCAACTTCTTCAGCGATGGACAGTCCAGAGTTTCCATATCGATAATCTCCGTTGGCAAGTCTAAGCTCGTTAGCCATAATGACTTTTCACTGCCTTTCACAAAGATCTTGCGAGCGCGTTGTAAAATAGCTCGAAGAAGCACTCTCAATGCGTCGTATGGTATGCTGCCATGGTCCCACGGTATTCCATGAAAATTGCGTTCCAACCATTTATTTGTAATTTTATATTTTGTCGGTAGAGCGTCCCATGAATATGGTGATTCGAAGAAAAGCGTTAGAGGTTCAGAATTTTTCTCATCCGCTCGAATGATTGAAATTTCTTTGAGGATAAATTCGTTGGTGGGTCCCTTGAAACCCTGTAGATCGATGACAAACTCCATCTCGACTGATTTCGAGTGTGGACACTTTAGTGAATTTATACCAGTTTTTTTACCCCACCACTTATAGGATTGTACTCTACAATACGATCATGTAGAATGAGGCAGAATGCACATGTTTGTGCAGGTATATTCGTTTTCGTCTCAAATTCTAGACGTACATCCACGGGTCCGGACTTGAGGGAGTCATTTTGCTTTGAACAATCAATCACCACGAGAGGTGCATATTTCAGAAATTCCGTTTTGTTCAGCCATGGCTCACTCTCCTTATTGTAATACGTAGACTGGAAGTTTGTATACATATCGTAGAGTAGTGCATACTGATTTTGTTGTATATTCAAATTCATGTTACCATATGGATAACATTGGGAGTTCAAGTAAAGTTTCACATTTGTTAAATTACAATGATCGAAATTGCTCGCATTCTTAGTTGTAACATTTCTTCTTCCCGTTTGAAATGCAAGAATTACATATCGCGGTTTTTCCAGCTGAGTTGAAGTCTTGATGGGCCACACATGTTTAGAGGTGGTAGGCAACAGCGGGTATTCATATAATTCCCACGTACGAAAACTCATGGAAATCGGCGTGTCTTTGGCGATAAACTTTAAAAGTTGAATTTTTTGTTGATCCGCCAAGACGAGTCGTTTTCACATGATATTATTATTTCTTCATTAGTTACAAATCGTCTTTGCTTATCCAACTATTGTGTGCATTGTCGAAACCCAACCATTTCACATATAGCTGACTGCCACGTTTCTTTAACACTTTTTCAATGAGATATATATCGGGGTATTGAACACTCAGCAGCTCTTGTTCATAGAAACCACCCGCAATGGGCTCATTTTGATGATCTTTGATATTATATGTTATGGGGTTAGTTTTCCTAACTCGATATATTGTAAATATCTCAGTTGTCCAGTTTGGCGTGTAACCTTTTTCAAATACATTTTTAAATTTACTAATGCGCACTTGATCGCCAATTTTGAATTTCGCACGTTTTCCCACCTCAGTTCTTTTATAAATATCGTGTAGTATTTGTCTTTCATTCGCGGCATTTACATTTTTCGGCTTCATTTTAATGGTACGATGAACGGTGTTATTATACTCCACAATTAACATATCGAGGATATCAGTCCATTTCCAGTTTCCACGGAGGCTAAATTGAATCCACATTTTATTCTTAAGCGTACGGTTAAAGCGTTCACATATTGATGCTTTTAAATTGCTATACGTAGAATACATGTGAATATCAAACTTTTTCATAAGCTTCTTAAATTCGGAATTATAAAATTCTTTCCCACGATCGACATGTAGATTTTTCGGCCTACGTCCATTGACAAGAATTGATTCCATTGCCGCGGTGACATCTTTTCCACTCTTGCTCTTTAGTGGTTTGGCCCATGCGAATTTGGAGAATATATCGATGACGGTGAGGAGAAATTTATGATTGGAATTTTCGCGCGCATACGATGACATGTCGACGAGATCAGCTTGCCATGTTTCATCCAGGCCGCGTATATCCACATGTCGACGTCGATAGTTTCGTCGAGCTGGCTTATGCAACTCCTCGCAACCAAAGCACGCTTTTTCTCATTCATGTTTTTTTTTCTTCTTCTCCCCGCAGCACTTTAACAATTTGTTCCGTTGACGCTTAGAATTTTAGGTTTTACACCATTTTTTGAAGTTTTCACAGTATCATTAGGTTGAGTGATTGTAGTTTTCAAATTTTCTACTTGTAAACGAAGTTCGGTGATCTTTGCTCTTACTCGACCTTCAAGAGCACTTGCTATGAATTCATAACTTTCATTCATTGAATTCGTTATTTTATCGTTGAGAGTATTTGTGTGAGTCATTAACACACCAAGAGAAACAGCATCTTCTAATGCTTTTGCGTCACCAATATTACACAGTCGTTTTTGCTCCAAATTATAATGGCCGTCTGCTGTAGTCTTGAACCCAACACCCGGTTTACCTGGAGGGCCCACACCACCACCACCACCACCACCACTTGTATTCAACTGTCGTCCAAACACATCGATAGTCATGTTGGGAATGCATGGAAATTGGCCCCGTAAGAGTTAATAAATGATTTCAGCTTCACGTAATTCTTCAATAATGGAAATGATCTCGTTGGCATGCGAAGAGTTCCCAGCGGCTTGTGATGCGACGAGAAGACGAAGACGGTCCACTAGCTCATTCGGATCATCCCAGTGAACATAGTCATATGACATATTTTTTCGAGCCACCTTATACTTTGATACATTTCCACCTTTGTGCGCGCTATGTTCTATTATCGGAGAAATAAATTTACGGAATTTATAACTATTATTTTCCCGAAAAGCGCTATTACGCTTATAATTTTTTCCATGTGCATTCGTAGTCGTAACAATTTTCTCATAGTTGGTCAAATCGCTCGTTGTAAAATAATTAAGCTTTGGCACTTTTTTAAATAGTAACTCGACCAATCCAATACTTTTTGGATACTTTTGATGTCCAACATAAATATGATCGGGTTTGAAATTAATCTGCGAATCACCCACCATTAATTTATCGTCGGCGAGGTTTCGCACCCCATATGAGACGTCCAAGGTCGTTTTTTTATTCTTACGCAGTAGTCCGAGATATTCACGTATTAATTGATCGACATCTCCCGTGAATTTATCATCAGCATCATCCGATATTTCATCATCCGTTATTTCATCATCATTATTATTATCATCAGCACTATTATTCGCAGCTATAACCGTCTCATCAAGAGCCCCGTCAAACGAACTGTCCAGGAGGGTGCTATTTTGTATGCCTTCAATATCGTGATACTCCTCATCCTCCTCCCCCTCCATCTTCTCTTCTTTCTTGACATTCATTCTTTCATCCTTATTTTCTTGTTTCACGTTCTTTTTATATGAAACGAGTTCCTCCAACGGCTTGACGATTGGTTTAAACACATCTTGCATTTTTTGTTGCGCACTATCGCGGCCACTTTTTAACATTTGATGTTTCCGCCGTATTGCATCACTTGCCTTTGCAAGTTGACACAGTAAGTTTTTTTCCCTCAAAAGTTCCTTGCTTTTCATGTTGACACAGATACGGCAGACCTCAGACTGTCTCTCTGCTGAGAATGAGCAATTATTTATCATCGACAGTTAGGAAGGAATCAAAACCTCTTCTGTATCTACCCGCATTAATTTCACTATCTTTATCTATCGTAATAAATCCATACTTGTCGGATTTCCAACATTTCACACACATATTTTTGAATCATGCGTAAGTCATATCCGTATTCACGTGATCGTTATACACATGTTTAAGATTCATATCATCCTGTTTAAATAGCATCACAAAATTTGCATTATCTCTTACGAGATGTTTCGGGATACGAGTATATGTCTGACAAAGATAAAAACTGTCGACAATCTCGTGTCTTCCCATGGAAAAAAATGCTCTATCATTATCCTGTTTTTCACATGCTATATCGTCAAAGATGAATATTGAGTTTGGACGAGCGTCACTCGGCGCCACAACTTGTTCATGCTCATTAAATGGATAATATTGAACGTCATCAACTGGTTCGAGTAATTGTTCGAGCAATTTGTACTTTGGTTGTTTCAACGATTTAGAATAGAGATAAATATTCTCAAATCGCAAGCCATTGGGGTGTATTAGTAGCGTCAGTAATGCATTAGTTTTCCCACAATTTGACGGACCACAAAACACTGCACGAATACTATCGGGTAGTATGTTTCCATGACGTCTTTGCTTCTTCTCCCCACCCCCTTCCACAAGTTTATCGAAATTAATTATGGGTAGTTGCCCGCCGGAAACTTGTTTCTTCGACTCCATCTCACATACGACTAATCGAAAAAACCCATATAAATCTCTTTATAATGTGAGTAATAATCAGTCGACGAGTGACCTTTGCACAGTGATGATTGTGCATGAGAACAAGAAATCCGGCAAAGGTTTAATCAATAGTCTAATTAATAATCTTCCAGTGGAATTACATCTACCTGGCTATCAATATTGTGGGCCTGGTACAAAGTTGGTCAAGCGTCTTGCTCGTGGTGATCCGGGCATAAATCCATTGGACGCTGCATGCAAAGTGCACGATATTGCATATTCGAAAAATCGCAATAATTTAGAAGCTAGACATTTGGCTGATAAAGTGTTGGCTGAGCAAGCCTGGCAACGTGTAACCGCGAAAGACGCTAGTATTGGTGAGAGAGCAAGTGCTTGGGCTGTGACGAACATTATGAAGGCAAAAACGAAATTTGGTATGGGAATGCAGTCTGTGAAAGGAAAGAAAAAAAAGACAAAGCCCCAAAAGAGTATTTGTTTGAAGAAAGTTATTAATGCCGCGCGGAAAGCAATGATTCGAAGCGATGATCCTCGTAAAGTCATTATGACGGCATTGAAAGGCGCGCGTGCTAGTGGACGGGGCAATAAAGTACGCACTCCAAGAGTTCTACCTGTTCCCCGGAAAATTGGTGGTGTCTTGCCTTTTCTCGTACCCCTCTTCGCAGGCCTCAGTGCCGCTGGTGCATTGTCTGGTGGAGCTGCCGCAATAGCTAACGCTGTAAATGCTGCTCAAGCTGCTAAAAAACAATTGGACGAAAGAAAGCGGCATAATCAGAGGGTTGAGAACATTGCTCTGGGAAAAGGTTTGCACTTGAAACCATACAAGCAAGGATTGGGACTTTACATTAAGCCAAAAAACGTATAATAACGCTACCACGACAACCTCTCACCGACATCGATCTGCTGAAGTATGCGAAAATCATGAGAATTCCACATTTCCGTGGGATTTATATGCGTGATACATTACCTACAAGTGGACCCCTCACGCATGAATCGGCAATTGTGAATTTGGATGAAAATGTGGGTCCTGGCACACATTGGGTTGCGTACAAAAAGATTGGGGGAAAAGTCGTCTACTTTGACAGTTTCGGCAATCTCCCACCACCATCCGAACTAATGAGATATTTTGATGTTGGTAGCGTTAATTATAATTATAAAAAATATCAAGAATATGATACGATTGAGTGTGGACATTTGTGTCTTAAATTTTTATGTGGGCAGTTAAATCGTCGAGATAGATATACACTATATAAACGTGCATTGTAGTGCTTTGGGTTTAGTATATTATTTGCAAGCATCATGGATGATAGTATAACATTGACGCTATCGGGATCATCCTCAGTTCTTGAGACACAATTTTTTCCCCCCATCGAACTGTCTCCACACAAGACTTATGCTCTTGGACTCGTCGAACTGCTTACATTCAACTCAATACCCAACATCGACGTTGGATGCAACAAGCTTTATTTTGGATCACATATGGTAACCATACCAACAGGCAGTTACGAAATAGAGGATATTGAAAAGTATTTACAGGCAGAATTGTCTCATAATAACGTAAAATTCCAACTCAAGCCAAATAATATTACACTACGCAGTGAAATCGAGTGTGATCAACCTCTCATCTTCTCAGCTAATGATTCGATTGGACCTCTGTTGGGCTTTGGACCAAGGGTATTGAAAGCCAATAAAAGACATGAGTCTGATCTACCGGTGTCCATTCTCAAAGTGAACGCCATACGAGTAGAGTGTAATATAACCACAGGCGCATACATTAATGGGCAAAAAGTTCACACGATTCACAAATTTTTCCCGTCTGTGCCGCCTGGCTATAAAATCATCGAGGTTCCATCAAACGTCATTTATCTTCCAATCACGACTCGAATAATTGACAATATACAACTTCGTATTGTCGATCAGAACGGAGATTTGGTGAATTTTCGTGGCGAAGTCATCACCATACGACTGCATCTAAGATCCAATGGGTTACTTGAACTCCCAATGTTATCCATATGGTAACATGAATTTGAATATACAACAAAATCAGTATGCACTACTCTACGATATGTATACAAACTTCCAGTCTACGTATTACAATAAGGAGAGTGAGCCATGGCTGAACAAAACGGAATTTCTGAAATATGCACCTCTCGTGGTGATTGATTGTTCAAAGCAAAATGACTCCCTCAAGTCCGGACCCGTGGATGTACGTCTAGAATTTAAGACGAAAACGAATATACCTGCACAAACATGTGCATTCTGCCTCATTCTACATGATCGTATTGTAGAGTACAATCCTATAAGTGGTGGGGTAAAAAAACTGGTATAAATTCACTAAAGTGTCCACACTCGAAATCAGTCGAGATGGAGTTTGTCATCGATCTACAGGGTTTCAAGGGACCCACCAACGAATTTATCCTCAAAGAAATTTCAATCATTCGAGCGGATGAGAAAAATTCTGAACCTCTAACGCTTTTCTTCGAATCACCATATTCATGGGACGCTCTACCGACAAAATATAAAATTACAAATAAATGGTTGGAACGCAATTTTCATGGAATACCGTGGGACCATGGCAGCATACCATACGACGCATTGAGAGTGCTTCTTCGAGCTATTTTACAACGCGCTTGCAAGATCTTTGTGAAAGGCAGTGAAAAGTCATTATGGCTAACGATCTTAGACTTGCCAACGGAGATTATCGATATGGAAACTCTGGACTGTCCATCGCTGAAGAAGTTGCTGAAAACTCCATCGAATTGTCCACACCATACGAAAGATACGAGATTCAATTGTGCAACGATGAATGTTAAATCTTTACAAAGCTGGCTATATGTATACCGTGCATTATGTAGGCGAGGGATCTTTGAATAAAAAATCATTTTTTACTCTATGTGGTTTTTTGTTTTATTGATACAAAACTTTTTTTTTCTTTTGCTCCTTCTCCTTCTCCTTTACAATATTACAATTCACAGACAATTGAACATATATATACAGATTTATTTTATATTTTTTAAATTTCGTGAAATTCGACACTGTTCCACTGTCCACCGATGTACTTCATACGAAGTTGACCAGTCTGAGCAGCTTGAAGTAATTTTCCAAATGCTTCAGCTTCTCGTTCGAATGCTTTGACGGCTCGGCCGGGTAAAAAGATGGCGAATTCTCTCTCAACTTCAGCGACGTATCTCTTGCCATACTTTGTTATGACAGGCCGGATGTTGGAGATTGAATATTCCCCGTCGACTTGGAGATCTTCCAACTTTTTCGTTGGCAGAAACTCGGACATCTTGCAAATGTCGTTAATTCCGGAGAAAGCCATTTTTTTTGGTATGAATATGGTTTTGAGAACTTTGTCCAAGATCACGTCTTGCTGGGAGCTCGTAAAGCTGTGATTTGATGCTCTTCTCTCTTTATTCTACGACTATTTCCAGATTTTCACAATCCATCCCCTTCCACTAACCCTCTAGTCATCCCCTCGCTCCATGCATTTTCCACATATCCAACAGGCTCAATCTTGTTGGACATATCCGTTGCAGCCTCCCCCTCGTCAAAAAACACTTGCGCCTAAGCATGTTTAGACGTGTTCTTGTGACTTGCCGCCACCGTCGTGAACATCTGCATCCCTAAACAGGCTTAAACACGTTCGACGCATGCACCCCCCTGCTGCTAACGTACACTTGCATCGCTGAACAGGCTTAAACACGTCCCACGCACTCTCCTCCAAACACTTTCGACAATCTCGACGTCGAGGTGGTGCACTATCTGTATGATCTCTCATCGCTGGTGTGTTCCAATGCTCGTTGCATCTTCCGTATGATTTAATTTCATTATCCAATTTGTAATATTCGGGTAAACGATCCCACAAAATATCCGTGAATTCGATAAAATATTTTTTAAACACCCTTGGTGATATGAATCGTAGCTCGTTTGTCGTCATTTCCTGTGGATTCTTAGCACGTTTAATCGCATATATGTACACGAGCTTGTCCATTATAAAACACTCTTGACAATCTCGGCGCATGGGTGCTGGACCATCGATGTGAGTCCGCTCCCACGGCGGATTATAATGATCATTACAATCACGATATGACTGTATTTCGCTATCATACTGCAAATGTTCAGGTAAACGATCCCACAGCATATTAATAAATTCACTGTAATATCTTATGAGAAAACCCTTGGGAACTGATTCCAGTTCATTTTTCGTTAACGTCCAGGGTTCTTTCGATGGATGGATTGTGTACATACTTGCACATCTTTCCATCTTGAGAGTAATTCGTGAAATAATTTTTTTTCGGTTTTCTTTGATCGCTTTCGTCAATTCCAACATATCACCCCCACCCCATACATTTGAGATCCAATCATTTAGAAGAATTAAATAATTTGATTTATCATTATTATTATTATTGCGTATATTCCTCCCCATCTAGCCCTCTCTCTCTCCCACACACGAGATCCTTCCATCTGTCCGTCTTTCTCACGCACACATATTCCTTACATCTAGCTCTCTCTCTCACACATACATATATTCCATCTATCTTTCCATCTCTCTCACACACACATATTTCATCTATCTCTCCATCACTCTCATGCACACATATTTCTTCCATCTATCCATCCCTCTTACTCGCACGTGCACCCCCCCCCTGCAGACCCTTCGCTGCGAGACCCATGGATCCCCCCCCCCTCCCTCCGCCCTGCACACGCGCCAGCGCTACGGACACATGGCTCCCCTCCCCTGCATACCCTTCCCCGCAACAGACCCCGCGCTCCCCCGTCCCCGCACCCCCCCTGAGATCCCTGAGTTCGAACCCGCTCTGCTCTATTACTTCGACATGTTTTTTTTTAAAGGAAACATGATTTTTTTTTACTTAAAAATTTTTCAGATCAAATCTAACATCTTTTGTGAGAATATTTTTTTTATAGCTTGGATATTTTAGACAAGATCACCATTTTTGACTATTTCAGCGTTATGCAGCCTAATGACGAAGCCGAGGGGGTCTTCTAAATCCTCCTCGTGAGTGTTTTCTGAAATCTTCTCAAAGGTGTTCAAAGATTCCACCATTCCACCATTCCACCATTATGGTTATCCCGGATAATACTAAAATAGTAAAAAATGGTGATCTCTCATGGACTGAATAAAAAAAATGTTCCAACAAAAGTTGTTAGTTTTGACTTAACACATTTTTTGGTGAAAAAAAATCATGTTTTCATTGTTTGAAAAACCTTTTGGTCATCTTAACACCGCCCATTTGAATTTTGGACCAAAACAAAAATTTTTTTTGAACGTCCCCTTCTGAACCCTGAAAGTTTCATTCGACTCAATTTTTTATCGGAGCAGTATTTTTCAAGATAATTCAGCTGTAAGATTAAAATGGGACACCCTCTATTATGGGCTGTATCAAAAAAATGTTCCTACAAAAGATGTTAGATTTAATCTGAAAAAAATTTTGGTTAAAAAAAATCATGTTTCCATTTTAAAAAAACATGTCAGCCATCTTAACGCCGCCATTTTAAATTTTGGACCAAATAAAAAAAAAAAATTAAACGTCCCCCTTTGAACCCTAAAAGCTTCATCCCAGTCAATTTTTGATCGGAGCAATATTTTTCGAAATAAATCAACTGTAAGATTAAAATGGGACACCCGGTATAGTTAACACAATTACTCATATAATTGACATCGAGGGATTTCACATTGAGAGGAGGCTAATGTATAAAGAACTGGCCATCATCGACTGCACATCGGGTGATGTTTTTCAAACGAGTTTTCGATTAAATCTACGGTTCTGCGATTAAAGCGAAGATAGTAAATAAGTGGACTACTTGACCAACTTCGTCCACGGTATCCCCTTTAAAAATGTTGACTCTGAAATTTGGATACAGGATGACGTTCCATATGTTATCAGTGCTTATTTGAAAAGTGATCATGATCAACCTATTTTAGTTGGTTAGAATTAGAATTTGAATAGTACAATCTCGAGTTGATAAATTGTCCAAAATACAATGATCTAATGATAGACAATCGATTTAATTAATATAAAAATGTAAACTGCAGCATTCATTTAAGCGAGAAAAATAAAAAATTACATTGCGCATCCGAGGAAGTTTAGGATTTTAATAATGAGCTCAATTTTGTAAGACAAAAAAATCAGTCGGCATAAATGGAAGCGCACAATTTTTATTGACTTACTTTCATTAATTCATTAATTTTCATTAATTTTTGTATTTTGTAATATTGAAGCTAAATTTATATGTAATATCTGTTAATGGAATTATTCTACGATGGCATTAATGAGACCATCAATATACAATTGGAGTTTCCTCATTTTTCTCACCACAACCACATTTACAATTGCGTGCCCGTTGAATTAATCATCGCGGAGATTTTTTGTGCTTTTCAGAGGGTGTAAAGAATCTTCATCTATTTTTGGGTTTGGGTAAACGGTCGAGTTTTTCAGATTTTTTTTTTGATGCAACGAAATTTATTTTTGAGTTTTCCTTGCGCGGGAACTTTGAAATTATTTTCTGTGAACGTGCACTCTGCGTGAAAAACAGCTTCCTCAAACCCAACGAAATTTATTTTTGAGTTTCCCTTATCCGTGAACTTCAAAATGATTACAATGTCATGCGACCGAATAACGTGCAGGCTTTTGGAGCTCCTCCGAATGCGAAAAAACTGTTATTCGCCTTCTCAATGTTCGTATTTAAGAAAGCAAGCTCGCCAAAGCAGATGAAAACATTTTTTCAAATGCAGAGATATTTATTTTTGAGTTCATGAAATACATATTAAGAACTTATAAGTGTAAAATACAATATATACACTGAGAGAAAAAATCACTGAATTTGAGAACATGAATTGATTTGGGTTCACTGGGCTTATAATTCGATTATTTAGTTGTTGCACCAAGAAAATTACTCTTCATTAAAAAAAAAAAATTTACGAATCTATTACCCCATTCTATTAAACTCTTATTTAATAGTTACAATTAAATGCATGATAGATTTGATTAAATTTGTATTCATTGGATTAATCACATTGTCGCATCATAAACATGAGATTATTTGAATCTAAAAAACGAATTAAATACAAAATTATTTTTTTCGCAAAAATTATTTTCTTGCAATATAGTCATTATTATTTGACTCCAAAAAATATTTTCATTCAAATAGATTCAATTTAATTTGTATTCATTAGAACAATTACATTTATTGCATCATAAACATTAGATTATTTGAATCTAAAATGATGATTATTCGAATCTAAAAAACGACTTCAATACAGAATTATTTTTTTGGAAGAAAATTATTTATGGCATCATAAACATGAGATTATTTGGATCTAAAAAATGACTTCAACACAAAATTTTTTTTGAACAAAATTATTTCATTGCAATAAATTCATGATTATTTTACTTCTGAGAATATCTTTATTGTTTGGAAGAGACCGTTATTCTGGGGTGAGGTGACCGTGAGGGAAAATTATGAGAAGGTTCGTGAAAATGAAGAGGCCGGAAAGAATAAAGAAACGCGAAGAAAGCCTCACATGTTTAACAAACAATAACAAATCTTCGGATTTATTATCACAAATTGTTGAATTGGTATAAGCCGTGGTCGAAATAAGAACGATAGGAATGTTCACACGCGCGAACAATGGCGTGCTCGCCGACGCGTGCTCGAAGAGACCCGAAAATGTCGTTTGAAGATATCTCACGAAGTAACTGTTTTAACCGTTCGAAGTGTCCGGAAACTGTCCCACGATCGCGGTAATCAACGCGGGCGTAAATCACGTTAAATACGTTGATCAGAAGCCGTAAGAGAGTATGAAGAGGCCCGAATGAAAGTAGCGAAAACTGAATAGCACATGAACGTGTTAATTCGCCATGCGGCTGACGCGAAGTAACGAAAAAGAAACCGGAAGTCGAAGAAACGGTGAACAAAAGAGTGGGGGGAATTTATCGATGATCTCGGAGTTCAAGCGAGCAACTGGCCACGAGGTGCCGGCCTCCCGTGTGAACTCTTGAGCCTTGATGAATCCGTAACATTCTCCCCACCTTCGGCGACTGCTGTCGTCGAAGAATCCACAGGAAGTATCGCCAGCTTTGAAGTAGGTCTCTTGAAGGTTGATGTTGCCGTGCGAAGTGTTACGACTTGAGTGCGGCCATCTGAACCAGGATGAAGTTTGACCACTTAAGCCAACGGCTATCTCGAAGGTGGAAGTCGATCGTCTGTGATTAGCACGAGCGAGCCGACTTTTATCTCGTTCGAAGGGTGCCTTCATTTTGAGATGTATAGGCTCCGTTGAAGATATTCCGATGACCATCGCTGCCAGAACTGTTGAAGTTTGGCTTGAAGAAATTACCATCTTGAAAGATGATTCGCCGAAAGTGAGGTCAGCGATGGCTCAGGCAATGTGGTTAATGCCTCTCCGATGAAGAAGTGATCCGGTGTAAGCAGCGAAGTGTCCTCCGGATTGTCCGACAACGGACAAAGAGGCCTTGAATTCAAGATTGCCTTGACTTGCGTAAGAAGAGTCGTAGATTCTTCATACCTGAGCAAGGTATCTCCGATGATCCACCGAAGATTAAATTTGGCCGACTTGACCGCGGCCTCCCATTTTCCACCCATGTGCGGTGCTGCCGGTGGGTCGAATGACCACGAAGTTCCCAGGTTGGTCAGAGAAATGATTGTGGAGTTAATTTCTGCTCAGCCAGCCTTGAAGAGGGCTCGAAGTGTCGCATCCATGTCGATGAAGTTCGTGCCATAGTCACTGTACAGTGTGTGGTACATGCCTCGTCGTCCCGAAAATCGCCAATACGCAGCGATGAAGGCCTCTGACGTGTAGTCAGTGACGAGCTCGAAGTGAACGGCAGAAGTGGCGAAGCATACGAAAACGGCGAGGTAAGCCTTATATGTTTTCATGCCTCGTCCGCGCCACGTCTTGATCGTGAAGGGCCCCGCGTAATCAAGACCGCGTAATTGAGACAAGAAGGCTCGTGAAGGCGTGACGCGGGCAGGTGGAAGTTCTCCTATCAGCTGTTGCGCCTGAAGTCCACGAAGTCGCGCACACGTCGTGCACCGAAGAATATGCGCTTGAACCGGCGCTCGACCGCCCAAAATCTAATACGATTGGCGAAGAAAGCTCAAGGTGGACTGTGTGCCGCCGTGAAGCGTCCGGAAGTGCGCATCTGAAATGACTAATGTCGTGAAGTATGATTTCCGAGGCAAAATCGGTGGATGTTTTGCTTCGGATGACAAGAGCGAATTTCTCAGCCGTCCGCTGACACGAAGAGTCCCAAGTCGATCAATGAAGGGCGTGAGGGCTGAGAGGGGGTCGCTAGTTTAAAGCGTTGCCCCGTTAGAAATTGTTCTTACATCAGCCGAGAAGTACGTTCGTTGAACGAGACGTATCCAGAAGAATTTCACTTCTTCCAAGTCTTCGGGTGTCAATGGAAAACACATGGACGTACGAGGAAGGCGTTTGAAGCAGGCGACGGCTCGTTAAGGGCTTACATACAGTTAGAAGGCTTCAAAAAGACGGATTTTCAAGAATTTTTTTCGCGCAGACTATTCAATTTATTAATTTGAAAATTGGTGTACATATTATAATAACCTTATAATATATTGACATATTTTTTATTTGTAAAAATAATCATCGCGAATGTTGCTATCGCCGATCTCCTAGAGCTCCGCAAAAAAAACCAATTTTGCGGTGATCACGATATCTCTGGACCGGATTATCTGAAATAAAAAAACCAAATAAATTTCGTTAATATAATACATTATCTAGTATTTAATCGAAGGAATTAGCGAAAAAATAATTTTTGACAAAATGGCGACTTCTCAAAATAAAAGACTCGATTTTGAACGAAAATTTAAGCCTTAAATTGTTTATAAAATGGAAAATATTTATCGGAGAAAAAAAATCTTCGATTAATTACTAAAAAATCTAGTTAAAAAGGTTGTGTTAAAATTTGAGACTGATCGGTTCAGCCGTTTTCGAGAAATCTTGATCACCGATTTTGAAAACATAGTTTTGAGAAAAACGCGTTTAAAGTTTGTGACTGTGAGACGCGCCTCCCTAACGCGCCTTCATAAATGTGTCTATAACTTCGAAAATATTCGTCTGATTGACATAAAATTTTAAGTGTGTATGCTCCAATATATATATATTCAGAAAATACAAAAAAAACGATTTTTTGAAAATTACAAGTGTATGTAAGCCCTTAACACACAGCCGTGATTCGAAGCAGTCTTGTGAGAGATGAATATCTCTCAAGAAGATCCCAGGTTTGAATTCGCTCTGAAGTAGTTGCAAAGGCAAGCCCCGATTTTTGCTCGAGGTCGCAATCCGATGAAGTTTCGGCTGAAAAAGTAGGCTACGAAGCTTGCGGACGTACAAGCCATTTTGGCCCGTCCCACCATAGACGATGTTTGGAAAGTTGTCGAGGCGTTAACCCGCGAGACGCGCAGTCCGCTAGGTTCTCTTTGCCAGAAATAAACCACCATGTTGCCTTCGAAGTAAGCTCTTGGATGGAGGAGACTCGATTTCGCACGAAGTCCTTCCATCGTGCCGGGTGCGAAGTGATCCATGCCAAGGTTACTGACGAGTCCATCCAGAGAGACACTGGAACCTCCGATAAGTTCAGGGTCGTCTGAACATGCGAAGTTAACCTTGAGAGAAGAAGAGCTGCCGTTAGCTCGAGGCGTGAAATTGTCAGTCGCTTAAGCGAAGCTACCTTCGTCTTCGAGCAGACGAGGGTGACGGTGGTTGACCCCTCAGCTGACGTCGATCGAAGGTAGACCACGGCTGACATTGCTAGCAGCGAGGCGTCCGATAATCCATGAAGTTCCACAGAAGATGAAGGTGAAAGATGAAGCCACCGTGGAAGAGAGATGCGCGAGACATCGTTCAGATTCTTTCTGAAGTTCAGCCATTTATCGTGAAGTTGAATAGGCAATTTGTCATCCCAATGAAGTTTTGGCAACCACAGTTCTTGCAAGAAGACTTTCGCTGTGATTATGATTGGCAAAATGAAGCCCAATGGATTGAAAAGTGAAGCGGTCTCTGACAAGATTGTCCTCTTTGAAATTTCCGAATTAAAGTTGAGATGAAGCGTAAACTTGATTTTATCCTCGTTCGAATTCCATACAAGTCTGAGAAGTTTCACGTTGGGATCTTCCGATTTGATCGTGACCGCATCCGGTCGAGCCTCTAAAGTGACATGGTGAAGAGCTTCCTTAATATTCGCTGTCCACTTTTGAAGTGGGAAACAGCCGCGCTGACAGATGCCCTAGAGTTGCCTGGCAATTTCCTGAACTTCTTGGAGAGTTTCAGTGCCCCCGAAGATGTCATCGACGTACCTTCCATTCGTCAATGATAAAGTGGCCAACGGGAAATCATGCCCCTCGTCCTCGACAAGTTGTAGCATGACTCTGATGGCGAGGAAGGGAGCGCAGCTCAGCCCATACGTGACCTTTGTCAAATGATATGGGACGACTTGATTGTCTGAATCGACCCATAAAGTTTGCTGAAGATCCCAGTCGTCCGGATGGACGGAAATCTGACGGAGCATCTTTGTTCCGTCAGATTCAAGGAGTCCTTGAAGGTGATCCCAGATCGCCGTTGAATCGTGGATTGACGAGAGGAGGACGGTGGTCGCTCCCCGCATGCGGCCGGCTGACTGACTTCCAATTCCCAAAATATTGATTGAAGCGGCCAGTAGTGATAGTATGCCGGTCCTGACTCAAGATCCCTACCCCGACATTTACCGACCTTTTTCAAGCGAGACTCGAGCCACTCAGCCTAGACTCGAACCACTTAGCGGAGACACAAACGACGTCGTGAGTCACGGGCGGCTTGCTGGCGTTGGGTGGCAGATGGGTGGTAGGTGGTGGGTGGTAGGTGGGTGGTGGGTGGTAGGTGAGTGGTAGGTGACAAGGGGAGGGGGGCGATAGAGGGGGGGGGGGATTTGGGATTTTTTTCGTTAGCATGTGTTGCGTGCATGTGCGTGCACGTGCGTGTGGGGGGGGGTCTTGGGATTTTCGATTAGATTTTTTGAAGAAAGCGTTAGATGACGGCGTCGTCGTTGGCGTAGACCCGCACGCGCTCTCTCTCTCTTTCGCTCGCTCGCGCTCTCTCTCTCTCTCTCTCGCACGGGCTCTCTCTCTCTCGCACGCGCGCTCTCTCTCTCGCTCTCGATCGCTCTCGCTCGCTCGCGCTCTCACGCGCAGAGTGTCGAGTGTCAAATTTATGATGTATACAAATGTATACAAACAAGGTCCAACTTTTTTCGTCGCGACACATGTGAATATTTTCAACACATAGCTCCATAGACGATCATCTTAATTCACAATTAAAAATATTTTAGTCGATTCGCCGCCCGTTGCAATGGTTGATCCGCTTACCGGTAAAATGGACACGAGCGTGCGAGTGTGTTACCCCGCAAAAGCAGCGTGGGAATTGACACATAGTGACTTGAAATATATGTCGAAAGAGGTTATTTTAATGTTTCATTCGCGAAATATTTATTGGCTGTGGGTTCGTTTGCCACAGCATCTACGCGAGGATATTGAAATAATCTCATGTCTACCGTGCGTAAAACATTGGAATACGCTTGATTTGCTGGAAACTCGCATAGATGGCCCCACACCACCACGACGTGATTGCGTTAAATGTTGTTGGGAGGCGAAAGAGAAGGAGGCGGACAAGGTGAAGAAAGCGAAAACTGAAGAGGACAAAGAGGAAGAGAAGGAGCGTTGAGTTTTTCATCGTCCATTGCAGAGGGAGTTACTGGAATTTTTGTCGGCATGCCTTTTGATATTTTAAGATAAACAATTGGAGTGACAGAGTGATCAGGCTGAGACGTGAATTTCATCGAGAATCATATCGGCTAATTCTCATTGTTATTGAGAAGAAATTTCAGTCAATCCTCTGCCGTCATTGCGTGTGTGTGTGTGTGTGTGTGTGTGTGTGTGTGTGTGTGTGTGTGTGTGTCGCTTGCTGTTAAAATGGATTCAAGTGGCCGAGTGTATAATCCTCCGAAAGATGCGCGGGAATTGACACATAGTGACTTAAAATATGCGTCGAAAGAGATGATTTTAATATTGTATCCGCGATTGATTTACTGGCTGTGGGATCATTTACCCGAGCATTCACGCGAAGATGAGGAAATGATGTCATATCTACCGTGCGTAAAACATTGATATGAGTTTCATTCGGAAGAAATTAAGGCGCCCTTACGACGAAATTGCGTGGGCTGTCGTCGGAAGGCGAAAGAGGAAACGACGGAGAAGGGGGGAACTGAAGAGAGCGACAAAGGAGTGCATCGTCAAAAAGAGGTGTGGGAATTGACACATAGTGACTTAAAATATATGCCAAAACAGATCATTTTGGTATTGTATCCGCAAGATATTAACTCGTTGTGGGATCGTTTACCCGAGCATCTACGCGAAAATGAGGAAATTATCTCATATCTACGGTGCGAAAAACATTGGTATACGGTTGGACCAACGCGAGATTGCATAGATGGCCCCCCACCCCCACGACGAGATTGCAGTAAATGTTGTCGGGAGGAGGAGGAGGAGGAAAAGACGGAGAAAACCGAAACTAGAAAGAGTATCGAGGACAAAGAAAAGCGTTGATTTTTCGTCGCCCGTTGCGTAGGAGGGGGGGGGGGGCGAAATAATTTGCTGATTGAGAAAATGCGCATGTCGAATCAAGCTTCATCATAGTCAGCGGTCAAATGTCATCTCAACGCCGTGAACTCAAGACGCGCCTAGAATTGCTGATAAAAGAGATTGATCAAGTCAAAAAAGTCATTCGAACGCGATCTGATTTGAAATTGATCACATCATCGTTGCAGAATACTTACATCAATCGACATGGATTTCACGAAAATCAACAAAGTGGCAAAAATGGGAGAATTTCTGCCG
Source organism: Alloplasta piceator (assembly GCA_946863875.1). NCBI lineage: Eukaryota > Metazoa > Arthropoda > Insecta > Hymenoptera > Ichneumonidae > Alloplasta > Alloplasta piceator. The sequence goes on along the minus strand of OX333072.1, from coordinate 43,884,812 downwards.
ATAAAAAAGTTGACGGAGCTAATTCAACGTTCAGATTATCAAATATCTGACATCAGAACCGTGGAGACTAAATTCGGCAAGAGAATCGTCGTGGACGTCAGCGACGAGTTTTTCGTCTTCCTCCCGGCTAGGCTCGCAAAAGCCTTTGACGATGATCGCAACGCATTGACGAAAATGATGGATGCCGCTCACAATGGTCAATTGTACATGAACTACTTTGGTGAATTTTCTCTTGCCCTTCATGATAGTCGCTACACCCCAAGCGATTGCTTGTTCCGCGATACTCGCGTCTCTCGCGAAAACTCGTTTCCAAGCTCTCTCGGTCAATACTCTATCAGCCTCGCTTCTCGCCTTGAGATTTTCACGATTTTTCGAATAGGCAATATCGTGCTGTTTGCAGGCTGCGTCTAGTGGATTAATGCCCGGATCACCTCGAGCAAGACGTTTTTCCAATTTTGTGCCAGGACCACAGTACTGATAACCGAGCAAATGCAGCTCGACGGGAAGATTATTGATGATACTGTTTACCAGACCGCTGCCACACTTTTCTTTGCCCTCTTCACGAGTATGCACCATCATGTCCATACAGGAGTAACTACCCGACTGACTAATGACATCTATAAAAAGCTCATTTATACTTATTGGCGAGTTAGTCGTGATCAAGATGGTGTCCAAGCAACAGGGATTACCTATAATGAATTTTGACGCATTAACGCAGAGCGAGGAGAAGGAGGCGAAACGTCACGGTCATTTATTGCCGAATAGCATTCGCGCGGTATTCTGCGGACCGTCAAATTGTGGCAAAACTAATGCATTATTCAGTCTCATTACTCATCCAAATGGCGTGAGATTTGAAAATGTTTATGTATACTTAAAGTCGTTGAAGCGGCCAAAGTACAAGCTGCTCGAACGTTTGCTCAAGCCAGTGCCCGATATCGAATATTTTCCCTTCAACGAGCACGAACAAGAGATTACACCGAGTGATGCACGTCGAAACTCGATATTCATCTTTGACGATGTAGCGTGCGAAAAACAGGATAATATTCGAGCCTTTTTCGCCATGGGCAGACATCAAAATGTCGATTGTTTTTATCTTTGTCAAACATACGCACGTATTCCCAAGCATCTAATACGAGATAATACAAATTTCGTTGTGCTCTTCAAGCAGGATGAAATGAATCTCCGGCATGTGTACAACGATCATGTGAATACCGACATGCCGTATGAGAGGTTTAAAAATTTGTGCTCGGAATGTTGGCGTGCTGGCAAGTATGCATTTATCATGATTGACAAGGATAGTGAAATGAATGAGGGTCGATATAGGCGAGGTTTTGACAATTTTCTCAGCACACAGTGATAAGTAATGTATCGTATGATGATGGCAGCACAGTATCGTCGTTGACCCAGCACCGACAACATGAAAGTGCTCGAGGAAAAAGACGTTTTGCGCGAGATTGTGCGAGTGAGCGACGCTAAACGGCGAAAGCATCGTATGATAAAGCTGGGCAGAGACAATCATCCCCATCAAGCGGGAAATAACACGAGAAAAAACTGAAAATAGCGTGAAACGTGAGGAGGAGGGGAAGGAGGAGGAGGACGAGGACGAGGAGCAGGAAGAGGACAACAATGATGAAGAAGAGGAGGAGGGGGAGGTGGAAAAGGAGACTAAAGAAGAAGAAGAAGAGGAGGAGGAGAATGAAAATGTAACGAATGGAGAAAATGAGCGCAGCATGAAGGAACAATCGGATGATTTCGATGAATCCTTCCGGTCGGCAGAGGGAGACGCTATGTCCAGCATTGCCGATGAATTAATGAATGAGTATCTTTCGTTGTTGCGCTCGAATAGAAAAACAAGCCTCGATGTCACGTATGGTGTGAGAAACCTCACTAATGACAAGCAAATGATTGGCGATTCGCCGATAGATTTTTCCTCATCCTCCGGAATTCGTGTGAAGGAGAAAAATTATGCAAAAACCGTTGGATTAGTCGAGCTATTATTCAAAAAACAGCCTGTTGATTTTACAACGGATGATTTGCGAGCGTATGAAAAAAATATCACGGAGACAAATGCTCATCGGAAATATTACAAAGCCTCCTGCGCTATACGTACGGATAATAGCACTAAATTCAAAAATTACATATCCAAGATATGTGACCGCTCCAGACACAGCGGCAAAGGTATGCCGAAATACAATATTGGGATGATCCTAATGAGCTTGTTGATCGTCTACGTTTACTCTTATCATCGCAGGCTGCCGGAAATTTATCGCATTCCAATGAAATAATATCGATAATCGAGGAGTTGCGTGAGGCCAAAATCATTTATTAATCCGTTGTCTGTTAATGTTCCGCACATTGGCAACATGAGCGTTGACGTGTTTGGACGACAATTGAATAAGAGTGTGCTTGGAAACTGTCGTGGTCCTCCTGGCAGACCAGGTATTGGATTTAAGACTACCGCCAGCGGTGATTACGATTTAGAGGGGAAACGACTGTGCAACGTTGCCGATCCCGAAGCGTCAAATGATGTCGCCACGTTAAATGCGTTGCATAAAAAATCATACAGCGACATTAAATTTCTGCGTAAAGAGATAAAAGAGAGTTATTCATTGCTGGTGCAAGGACTTGACGCTAGCATACAAAATATTGCGAAAACTCTTAATGCAAATGTGCAGACCGTACAAGATTTGGCGACTCGCACCACACATCTAGTCGCGCAACTTGATACTCGATTACATGCTCTGGAGAGGAAAAAATGAGTGGGGTGGAGAGAGAAGCAGTGGTGGGGGAACTACATAAACCTGCTTGACGAAATTATCCACGTCGCCATGTGGATATACGCGGTCTGGATGAAACCTGGCAAGCCGATTTGGTGGATATGACAGCGTACACGAAGGAAAACTTCGGACACAAGTTCCTCCTCACCTGCATCGATATATTCTCCAAATATGCATGGGCCGTTCCGATGAAAAGCAAGAACGGCAAAGATACAACGAGAGCTATGAAATCTATTCTCAGCAAAGGGCGTGTGCCAATGAAACTTCACGTTGATCGCGGCAAAGAATTCTATAATTCAGATTTTGAATCTCTCATGCGGCAATATAATATTCATATGTACTCGACATATAGCAATTTAAAGGCATCCATTTGCGAACGATTCAATCGCACGTTGAAAAATAAAATGTGGATGCAATTTAGTTTACGCGGCAAGTATAAATGGATAGATATTCTCGATAGTTTGCTCACTGACTATAATAATTCCACGCATCGCACTATTCGCATGAAACCAAAAAATGTTAATGCCGGCAATGAAAAGCAACTACTTCAGCATGTATTCAAAAAGAATCGTGAACCATTGAGGAGGAAAAAATTCAAAATTGGTGACAAAGTGCGAATAAGCAAGTTTAAAAATGTTTTTGCGAAGGGTTATACCCCAAATTGGACGACGGAAATATTTACCATTAGCCGAGTGAACAAGACCAATCCCACGACGTATAATATTAAAGATTATCAGAACAAGCCCATCGCCGGTGGATTTTACGAACAAGAATTATTGAAAGTCGAATATCCTGATATTTATTTGATTGAAAAAGTTCTACGAAAGCGCGGTGACGAAATTTTCGTAAAATAGTTGGGATTTGATGATACCCACAACACATGGATCAATAAAGCTGATTTGTGAAATTAAGGCTTTGGATTATTTTTTTTTCCGAGGAACGCTTCTTTTCGCGTGAGGAAGGATTTCAAAATGATTATCATCGATGATTTTCATTAATATTTTATTTTTTATTAAAAAAATTACTAGGTAAATATATTTATAAACGTATCTTCTCAATTCTTTGTCTGATAAAAAAAGGCACATTGTTGAGAAATCAAATAGGTCCATACATTTCTTTTTTCGAATTCGTATATTTATAAATATTTTTTTCAAAATACGCCGTATCAAATATAATTATTAATACATATTATCATATTTTAAACATAATTCTTAAACATTATATATACAGTTTTGCTTAAACCCTTTTAAAATGTCTTTTCGAGTTTTTTTTCGAATTCGTAGATTTTCATAGATTTTTTCAAAATCTGACGCATAAAAAATAATTCTTAAACAAAATCACAATGACATTTCTTTTTTAAAACCATTTTCATTGTTTTCAAGTTTTTTTCACATCATTCATACATTTCTTCGATAACGTCATAACCCCATGGTAGGGTATCGGGAGAATTCTGAAGCAAAATTCTTTTATTGTCATCCCAGCTGAGAGCTAATTTAGTCTGCGCAATAGTTTCGATGACGTGTTTCCGACTACGAATCGAGTGTTGAGTTTTTTTTACATTTGCATGGTGGAATTGATACTCTTTATAGTCGTTGAATGTTATCGATCTTAACGTTGCCGCCCGAATAACCTTAGCTTTTTTCTTTTCGATTTCTTTGTCATCATCTGGGACTCTGAAGGCGTATAGTTTGGCTCACAAAGCCACAAATTCCTTCATTATTTTCCCCTTATTTTCATCCTTCATCAGACCCAATATTTTTTTATTAGCTGGTGGTATGCCATACGGATTGTTTGGCACATAATCGGATGTATCAAGTTTGTGCAAATCCTTCTTCATGTCACTGTATATATCGGGAGTTGTGATATGATAAATGAGACTGTCTATATCAGTGTAAAGTAGTTTGACTTGATTGAAATTTTTCTTTTTCATGTAATTATAATGAAAGTCATAAATGAGGATTTTCGACATATCAAGAATTGAAAATCCTACACATATTGGTTTCATAAATTTTACTTTAACTCGATTCAATTCAATGATGACCATGTCATGATCAAAAACCGTGCAGCTGTGAAATGTCACCCTTGCAATTAAAGCCTTTGCACCAAAAGGCCCACTCCATTTTGTCACAAGTTTAACATCCCGATATCGCCTAACGTTTTCCATTGTCGTACCGAAAACTGCATTGTTCATGAGTTTGAAAAAGTTTTTCTCAAATTCATTTTTCGCGTTTTTACGCAGTTCGGTGTTTATGTCGATATACTTTTTAAGCCATGCTTTTTGCCGAAATTTTAAAGTTCGATGAATTTTCGTTATACGAAGACCGAGAGTTAGAGCTTGTTTTAAATTTTGAAAATGTATGACATATCGCTGTTTTGACAGTAAAGTCGTCATAAGTTTTGGTTGTTTGAGTCCCGGAGGTGTGTAATGTTCGGGGCATAATGGAAGATCTTTGTGCTGATCGTGAATGTCTCGAGGATAATACAAATCAACCTCGAATATATATCCGATTTCATTGTCATCGGGAAGCGATTGAATCGTATTCGCATCCAAATTCTCAACCCACTCGAAAGAGCTATAAGGCAGTGGCTTACTCATTGCTGCCCCGTATAAATTGTTTACATCAAAATACATCAAATAGGTCTGATCGTCGTCTTTATTGAAATCGGAATTCATGTACGGATTGTTGGCCTTCGCGTACCGATTTGAGCATTGAGCCACACCACCCCGAATACCCCGCTCGATAAATAATAGCATATCAATGTCGGTGAGGATTTGAAGTTCAATACTAGTGCACTTGAGCATAGCATCGATCGCTAGACCTGGCGCTGTGTAATAGTGCAGTGGATCGAGATTGTATGCCTTTAAGCAGTTGGATCGAAAGTTTTCAAAAATATCAGCCAGAAGCAATATATCAGTCTTGAGGTACAAGTCCGAATATTCACCCAAGGTTTTTATTTCAAATGTTGTCCAAACGTCGCGTGCATGTGCATAATCCTCGTCCGTAATGTCCTCGATGTATAGTTTTGAGTGGAATTTATCTTTACTCGGTAATTCAGTCTCGTCGAGTCTCGTCCAATCATCGAGATAATCATAGGGGAAAACCCCCTTTCTCGCCAATAATTCCCGTTCCACTGGACTATTACAATACTTATCTGTAATTAATTTGCAATCATTTGTGAGGTAAGAGGCCAATTTTTGCAGACTACTCGGCATGAAACGGTATGAATCAATGAATCGATAGTGTACACATGTACCTTTGACGACTTTTGTAAAGGAGATATATTTTTCTTTATTCACGGGCAAGAGGTCTACCCTTCCCTTGAATGCCGTGGCCAATGCTCGAATCAAAAAATGCGAATCATAACCCGAGAGATCGTGAAAGACGATGGGAACTACGTGGGATTTTGTATAATTAAAATTACAATCCTGATGAGCTGCACCACGAAATTTCCCCGTAAAATGAACTTTCACACATCCAGCAACAAAAGGTTTTTCACATGTGTGACAAATTTTTGCTGAATCGTATTCACGACGATTCTCGGCGTTCAATTGCTCCATTGGCACTACAGTTTTTATGCGCGCATCGAGGGTGCTTGAGAATTTGACCAATTCTTGCATAAACGAGTTTATGCAATCTTTACCGCGATAATTCTTATATTCGGTCATTGAATCGTCAAATGAACAATTTAAATAATAACCGATACTGTGAGGTGTGTGTTTTTGATTACTCACAGTGTTTTTGATAACTTGTGGTGAAGCAATGGGCTCGAGGAGACATTCCAGATCACCGTAAATGACAAATGGGAGCCTCTCTTTATGACGAAAATTCATGAATTTTAAAATTGCCTGTTCTGGCTTAGGCAATATGACACAACATGTTTTATTTATATTTACGCAGTCAACGCGATGTTTGTTGAGGGTAAATTCCGTTGTAAAGTGACACACACACCTGTCATATATCCACGTACGATGATAATTTTTCGATATTTGAGCGCTGATCAGAGCTGATAAATTTCTAATCCAAGCGAAGTGATGTACCGGTGAGCGCAGTTGGAATTTATCATCGCCATAAATGTTGATGGCCAGCTTATTCAATTCCTCAAATTTTCTCACATTTTCAATGCTCATGGGATAATCAAATCCCTCCTAATTTAGCACTTTACGGAAATGCGGATAAGAATTTGGTCTGTCTCTATTTCTTGGAGGTAGTGGTGAGATAGCAGCAGTTACTGACCATAAAAAACAATATGGATCATTGTTCTCAATGTTTACCATTGCATGTTTTTCTGCACAAATTTTGGCATACTTGTGTACGTAGATATACCCCCTCACAACGGTATGTAGCGATTTACATTTACGCGCAGGTGTACAATTTCATGGAGCGTCCAACCAGATTCGTTCTCCTCAAAATCTTCAACTTTTGTCGGCAAGATACTTTTCACATTATCGTCGAGCCACTCCACGATATTCGTCGTTGGTAATATCACCACGTTCGCAGTCTGAAACGCTTTTTCCTCCTCGATAATGTCGGCACTTTTCACAATGCAAAACGTGCAAATTAACGTCACATTAACTTTTAAATTGCCATGAATTCGCAATGACTCAGTTAGCCGCTCGACGATTAGTTTTGCCGCATCATCCAAGAAATCTCCAAGGTCTTTGTGCGATATATTAACCACTAGGCCTGTGGTTATCCTGGATTTAAATGCCGAGTCCGTTTCCACCCATTTCACTTTAGGCACTGACACTCCCGAACCACGCTTTTTTAATTTTTTCGCCAGCGATATTAAGGCTGCGATTGTTGATTGAATGCGCAATTTCGCACCAACATTCAGATCAGACGATTGCAAAGTTTTACGCGATAAAGCCACATAGCGATCACTGAACGCGATAAACCTCCGCACTTTGACGTTTGAAGGAGGTTTATCCTTGTGCGCGGAATATCCCTTTTTCATAGTCGCCAAAATTCTTTTACACTTTTCTGCGTCCATTTTGTTATCGTAACGTTGCAGACGAAAAAAATGTATGAATGAAAAAAACAGAGAAGTCAACGGAATGCGTGATTAACCCGGAATGAAAAAAAATCAAGAACGTCAATAGACCCCAACCTCTCGCCCTCACAATCTCATGGTTCAAAACATAGGGATGCATAAGATCCAGAGCGCAAATGAGAGAGAGAGAGAGAGAAACAGGAAGAGTGAAAGAGAGTAAGGGTGAGACGGACCATACACTCAATACTTGACGAGTATATTCCGTCACTTCACAAAAATATATTTTGAAAATTGTGAACCGATAATCGTCTATGCAGCTATGTGTTGATAATATCCGCATGCGTCGCGACGAAAAAAGTTGGACCTTGTTTGTATACATTTGTATACATCATTAATTTGACACTCGACACTCTGCGCGTGAGAGCGCGAGCGAGCGAGAGCGAGAGAGAGAGCGCGTGCGAGAGAGAGAGAGAGAGAGAGAGAGAGCGAGCAAAAGAGAGAGAGAGAGCGCGTGCGGGTCAACGCCATCAACGACGCCGTCATCTAACGCTCTCTTCAAAAAATGATGGGCATCTAATCGAAAATCCCAAGACCCCCCCCCCCCCGCACACGCACGTGCAGGCACATGCACGCAACACATGCTAACGAAAAAAAAATTCTCAAATCCCCCCCTTCCCTTGCCGCCCACCGCCCACCTACCACCCACCACCTACCTACCACCCACCACCCACCACCCACCTGCCACCCACCGCCCGCAAGCCGCCCGTGTCTCACGACGCGGTTTGTGTCTCCGCTAAGTGGTTCGAGTCTAGGCTGAGTGGCTCAAGTCTCGCTTGAAAAAGGTCGGTAAATGTCGGGGTAAGGATCTTGAGTCAGGACCAGCATACTATCACTACTGCGGCCATTCGTTTCAATCGAAGAAGGTGAACCGTACGTTTCGAAATGAACGACAGTTCAGCACCGGGATCGATCAGAAGCCGAACTCGATGCGAACTGCCAGAAGAAGAGGTGAAAATTGCCTGGCTCGTTGCCAGCAAAGCTGACGGCCGAATAGCCACATTTGTAGAAGTCCCCTGCAAGGGTCTCGAAGGCTCGAAGAATTCTGAAGTGACTGAAGCAAGAAGTTGCACCGGAGTTTCCGATGCGCCAGATGAAACATCGCATTGTTGACTTTACTAAACAGTATCGAAGTATTTCACTGAAACTAATTCCGAAGACAACCACGAAATCGAATATTGACCGGTCGTAAATCGTTTAACATCTTTCTCAAGAAAGAAGACCGCGAATAAATGATAAATTCCCGTTCATTCAGAGTGAATCATAGGATTCGAGAAACTGAAGTGACAGTGTTCATCAAAGAAGATCGCACTGAATTTCATCTTTAATATTTCCAATGAAGTGAAGCACGAAGAGACGGTGAGATTGAAGAATCACCGGGCGTAAATAGGTTACCCTTCTTTCTCGTTAAAAAGTGCGAATTCCCATCGAAACCATTCCCAATTTGTTTCCAACAAAGATACACGGGTTGTGGCCTGAGCTTTGTTGATGGTTGGGTAAGTTGAAGCAGAAGTTTCTCCGCAAGAACCTCAATGCACTGAATGGTGCTGATACGCACGGCGATGTGACGCTCCATCTTAGCGACCTTGCTCGTCGTGTCGAAGAAGAAATAAAACCGAAGCGACCGAAAAATAGCGTGAAGCACCCGAGCGCAAGGCAATGAGAATTGTCTTTTGCGAAGCAATCGAAGAATTTTGACAAAACCCGAGTACGCAAGATGTCGAGAATTGTTGAAGTGACGAACGAACCCGAACATGCACTAACCACGCGAAGAGTAGCTGTCTTTCTCTCGCAAATGTGCTTGAGAGAGCGCGAGAATGTTCAGAAGCATCCAGCGCGCGAAGAAAATCACAAGCCCGCGAAGAGTCGCTATCTTTCTCTCGTAAACGAGTTTGAGAAAGCACGACAATGTCCAGAAGTACGAGCGCGCGAAGAAAATCAAAAGCGCGTGAAGCGGTCGAGGAGTGGTGAAACGAAGGACAAAACCCAAAAATCACAAAAGCGCGACTCGACGGAGATATTGAAACCGAAGCACTCGCAGAGTCCCGAAGAAGCATGAGCGCGCAAAGCAACGAAGAATGTCCAAACGAAATACTCGAAAAACCGTTCAATCAACGAGCGCGCGAAGCACCAAATTAATTAGTGACGCGCACACAATTGCGAAGAATCACTGGCCCTTTCTCACAAACGTGCTTGAGAAAGCGCGAAAATATCCCGAAAAATCAAGCGCGCGTAGAATATCATAAGCGCGCGAAGAGTACCTATCTCTCTCTCGCGAACGAGCTTAAGAGGGCGCGAAAATGTCCGAAGCACTAGGGCCCGAAGAAATTCGCAAGCTCAAAGGGTCACCTGACACGCGCACACACTCGAGAAACGAGAATGTCTGTGTAGCATTCACTTGAAGAGCCCAAAAAATCGAAATAAATTCCGAATACGCACACACACTCGTGGCGACGAGAATGTTCGTGATGCACGTAAATTCACAAAATGAGCGCACACACTTGACTCGCGAGACTGTTCGTGTAACACACACAACGAAAATTCCGAAAAGGAAGCAAAACCCTTAAAGTACGCGCACACACTTGATGCACGAGAATGTTCATGTAACGCGTTACCCAAAAAGTCGAAAAAAAACCAAAAACATTCGAAGTACGCGCACACACACGTCGAACGTGAATGTTCATGTAACGCGACTCGAAGAGACCGGGAAAAACCACGAAATATGTGTACACACACGTTGGACGTGAATGTTCGTGTAACGCGCACGCGAAGCGAAGAAATTCCAAGCCCGTGAAGAATTCACGAGCACGCGAAGTCACAGTCTCTCTCCTGCTAACGCGTGTGAGAGGGCGCGAGGATGGCGACGAAGCACAAGCGCGCGAAGAAAATCACAACCATGTGAAGAGTCACATGACACGCATACACGCGCGAAAAACGAGAATGTCTGTGATGCAAGCACACTCGAAGGGTCCGAAAAGTTCACTAAAGGGTTTGAATTACGCGTAAATCGAAATGATGAAGAAACCCAATGCGCGGGTAAACACGTGGTATATGTCACGAAAAAGAAAAATCCAAAGCGCGAAGAAACCGAGAAGCGCGCGAAGGGAATCGGGTGATACCCGCACACAACGAAAAACCCGAGAATATCCGTGTAGCGCGCACTCACGACGAAGAATGTCCAGCGAAGAACGAAGATCCGCACAAAACGGACGAAGCGATAACTTTTTTGGCGCGCGCAAGAGCGCGATGGTATCCCTGCGCGCTCGACGAAGAAATTTCTCGAAGCGTCCGAGCTCTTCTCTCGCGCGAAAGTGAGAGAGAGAGACTTATGGCGCAGTAAACGCGAGCGAGTGAGACCGAGATAACGAAGCGTGGCAAGCACGTTGTCGAGCATTGGAACGCCGGTTCTCTCGCGCACTTTTCTTTCTCGCGAACCGAACATTTCCGAAAATCTCGTTTATTTTTCAGCAACCACTCAAAAATCACTCACTGGCCACCCCCATCTGGCTCGAAGGACCGTTAAATGTTTGGAAGATACCGTTATTCTGGGGTGAGGTGACCGTGAGGGAAAATTATGAGGAGGTTCATGAAAATTAAGAGGCCGGAAAGAATAAAGAAATGCAAAGAAAGCCTTACACGCTTAACAAACAATAACAAATCTTGGTATTTATTATCACAAATTGTTGAATTGGTATAAGCCGTGGTCGAAATAAGAACCGTAGGAATGTTCACATGCACGAACAATGGCGTGCTCGCCGACGCGTGCTCGAAGAGACCCGAAAATGTCGTTCGAAGATATCTCACGAAGTAACTCTGTTTTAACCGTTCGAAGTGTCCGAAAACTGTCCGACGATCGCGGTAATCAACGCGGGCGTAAATCGCGTTAAATACGTTGATCAGAAGCCGTAAGAAAGTATGAAGAGGCCTGAATAAAAGTAGCGAAAACTGAATAGCACGTGAACCTATTAATTTGCCATGCGGCTGACGTGAAGTGACGAAGAAGAAACCGGAAGAAGAAACCGGAGTGGGGGGAATTTATCGAAAGTCTTGGAGTTCAAGCGAGCAACTGGCCACGAGATGCTGGTCTCTCGTGTGAACTCTCAAGACTTGATGAATCCGTAACATTTATTAAAATAGATTTTAATAAATTTGCATCCATTCGATTAATTAGATTTATTGCATCATAAACATGAGATTATTTGCATCTGAAAAACGACGTCATTATTGAATTATTTTTTTCGAACAAAATTATTTCTTTGCAATAAATTCATCATCATTTTACTTCTAAAACTATTTCTGTAGTATTTTCAATATTTATTAGTTATAAAATTGATTGTGATTAGTTGCAAAGAAACTGTAGTAAAATAAATAACACATTATTTTATTCCAATAGAATATTTGTTTGTGCAATATATACTCCGAAAGTAACTATGTGAGTACGCAATTAGAAATATGACAACGCTGTAAGCTCGAAGACCAAAGACGTAAGCCTCCGTTAAGATCAATCACTCTATACAATAAACTAAACCTGTTATATTATATTATAATCTGTCTCACAATCAATAAGCTGCACCTCTCCCCCTACTATATTATATTAGCGACGAGGTAAAAGTGATGTTATGAAGAAGTTTTGAGGAAAGAACAAGAGGATTTGAATTTCTTTTCGAAAAAACGTTGGAAATCACCTGGCCATGGCGGACAGGACGTCGAAAGAAGAAGCTGAACGGCAGAAGACTGGAGAGACAAAGATGGCTAGAACAGACAAGAGTAGATAGAGTAAAAGGCTATGGAAAAAAACCTGTTGCAGAAGCAGGAAAAAATTCAGTTATTTGAGCGACAATTACAAAATCAGTAAGAACGAGCAATTGAACGAGCATTTAAGACAACGAGTATTGGAGCGGCCAGCGAGAGAAACAGCCGAGGCCAGTCAACGGCTCATTCCAAACACAATAACACAACCGGCCCAAAGCGTGAGTTTTTTTCTACAATTGGTTCGCTTTCGGAATATCATACGGGCGAAGATTGGTAACTATACGAAGAACGGTTCAATCAGTATTTCGTGGCAAGTAATGTGCCCGAAAATCGTCGTGTTGCGGTCTTGATCACGTTGGTGGGGCAAGATGCGTATAAAATTCTAAAGGATCTTTGTGATCTATGTTTACATTCGACAAAGTCGTATGAAGCCTTGTGTGAGATATTTAAAGGGCAATTCGCGCCGAGGATATCCATATACAAGGAGAGATTAGAATTTTATGACTTGGCCCAAGAGGATAATGAAGCTGTAAGCGACTGGTTTGCTCGAATAGAAAGTAAAGCAGTCAAATGCAAGTTGGGCGTTTTGCTGGATGAAAAAATTAAAAAGAAATTCGTTCATGGACTGAGAAAAGGGCCAATTTTGGATAGAATCTGTGAACAAAATCCATCGGCTGGATTGAACGAGGTACAGCAACAAGATTCATTCGTACAACGATAGAGATTCTTCACGGCGAGGGCCTGCTACCAGCGCAGTTTCGAGGAAGGAAACACTGGACGGGAAGACGAAGGACGCATCAAAAGGGCCAAAATGTTACCACTGCGGTGATGGTTACTATGAGTTCGTGAACTGCAAGTACATGACTTATAAATGTAAATTGTTTAGTGAAGTTAGCCATTTGACTAAGGTATGTCGAGTTGAAAAGAAAAAGCTGAATCAACATTTTATGGAAGTAGAAAATTATAAACCAGCGGAAGTTTCTGATATGTTTAAGATTGACGACAAGCCGAGAAGCAAACAACCGCTAATGGTGGAAATAGTGGTAGAATGGGAAGCCATAATTTTTGAATTAGACTTAGGGTCAGCAAAATAAATAGGTCGGCAGAGAACTTTCGAGCAAAAACTTTCGAAAGATAAATTAGAAACGTCGTCGATTAGATTGCGTACGTACAACGGTTCGGTGTTGGTGCCGTGAGGTAAAGTTTGTGTGAAATTACAGAACAAGGCGTTCGTTTGTAGTGGTGAGCTTATTGTTGTCAAACATGGTTGTCGACTGTTGTTGGGTCGAGACTTGATGAAGCCACTTGGTTTTTATATCACCTCGCTAAATCACATCGATACGAATAAACAAGTAGATTCTCTGATTGCGAAAATACTCGGAGTTGTTCGATGCGACCCTGGGTAAATATAAGTATGAAAAAATAGAAGTCAAATTGAAAGAAGAAGTCGCACCGATTTTTAATAAACCTCGAGCCGTACCGCTAGCTTTGAAGAAAACGTTAGATGAACTATTACAGAAATTGGAAGTCGATGGCGTTATTTCGTCAAAAAAAGTAGCCCTTGGGGAACGCTGCTGGTACCGATTCTGAAAAAGGACGGTAGTGTGCGAGTTTGTGCCGATCATAAAGTAACAGTTAACAGATTCGTCGAAGAGATTAAGCATCCGTTACCGAGAATTGAGGAATTGTTCGCGGCGTTGAGTGGGGGAAAAAAATTAAGAAATTGCACTTAACAGCAGCGTACAATCAGCTTGAGCTATCGAAAGAAACGAAAAGCTTGCTAGCATGGAGCACACATCGAGGAATATATACAATTAATCGTTTGCCTTTTAACGTTAAGCCTGCGTGTGCAATATTTTAAAAAATTCTTGAAAAGATTCTGCAAGGTGCAGAAGGGATTATACATTTTTTGGACGATATCGTGGTTACTGGGCAAACTCAGGAAGAGCACATGAAAAAATTGAGAGAGATTTTCGAACGGCTAAAGGAAGCAAAGTTGTGATTGAATAAAAATAAATGTGCATTTTTCAAGGCGAAGATAAAATATCTGGGACACATTCAGGCCTTCAAGCCTTCATTAGAATGGTGAATTATTATGCCAAATTTATACTTAAAATGTTGGATATCTTATCGCCGCTTTATGAAAAATTAAAACGAAAGAAATATGTATGGTCGGAAAAATACGAAGAGGCTTTTAAGAAAATAAAAAAAGAGATGTCGTCAGGAAGATTTGTAGTGCATTTTGATCTGAAGATGCCAATTAAATTAGTATGTGACGCATCGAACATAAGATTGGGAGCGGTGCTGTTACACGTTCTTCCAGATAATACAGAGAGACCGATTTGTTTGGTATCGCGAGTATTGAAAGACGCGGAAAAAAATTATTCCGTAATTCACAAAGAGGCCATAGCAATCTATTGGGCGGTAAGTGAATTTTATCAGTATTTACTGTGGAATAAATTTATTTTGACCTCGGATCACAAGCCTTTGCAGGCGTTGTTTGGGGAGAATAAAAGCAATCCGCAGATGGCAGCCGGTCGGCTGCAACGGTGGGCTTTGTTTTTAAGTGGATTCGATTATTCTTTTCAATATATTAAAGGTAAATGTAACGGGGGAGCAGACGGACTTTCTAGGCTCCCGATACCGCGTAAACAAACAGATGACACGGTAGTGGAAGATTATTTCCATTTTTTGGTGAAAGAACGTGTGCCAGTAACAGCCGATCAAATCCGTCGAGAAACTTGACGAGACAAATTATTAGCAAAACTCTATGTATATACGAGAGATGGTTGGCCAAGTTCAGTCGAGGCAGAAATGAAAACATTCGAGAGTCGGGCAATCGAAATATATATCGACAAAAGAATTATGATGTGGGGATATCGAGTGATCGTGCCAAAGAAATATCACCGATTGTTGCTGGAAGAAAACCACAACGCCCATATGGGAATGTCAAAAATGAAGGCTCTGGCAAGGCAATTTTTCTGGTGGCCTGGTTTGAATAAACAAATTAAAGAATTTGTAAACAATTGTGAGTCGTGTAGATCTACAGCCAGAGTACCAGAAAAAGCGGGTTTAATCAATTTTCGCGAAGCAGATTATCCTTACGAACGAGTTCACATTGATTTTTTAGGTCCATTTGAAGGCAAGGTATATTTTTTAATTATAGACGTCTTTTCCAAGTGGCCGGAAGCTTTTGAAATGTCAAAAGTGGACTCAAGCTCTACAATCGGAAGGCTTCGGGAATGCTTCGCGAGGTTTGGATTGCCGAAAACCATAATTTCTGATAATGGAAGACAATTCGTGTCAGATGAATTTGCCTCGTTTTATAAGAACAACGGTATAGTACATAGAACTTCGGCGCCATATCGACCATCGACTAACGGTTTAGCAGAAAATGCAGTGGAATCGTTGAAAAGAGGAATTAAAAGAGCCTTGTTCGATAAGAAAAAAAAAGAAAAATTGATGACGGTGGTAAATCAGTATTTATTTGCATACCGGAATGTACCTCATTCGACGACCGGGGAGACACCGGCGAAATTAATGTTCGGTCGAAATATTAGAACACGATTGGATTTGTTGAATAAAACAGAAGCGGAAAAATCGAGAGAACGGCAAGTAAGATTTTTCTATGGGAAAATAGATGTAGAATTCGAAATTGACGAATGGGTGTATGCGAGAGAGTATAAGAACCCAATGAAGCCGACGTGGCGAAAAGCCATGATAGAAAAAAAATTAGGTAAAAGATTATACATTTGCAAGCCGGAGGACGCAGAGATGAGGTGGAAACGACATACGGATCAATTGTTAAAATCCGGCAAATTCTATGAAAAAGAGCTGGAAGAGGTGGAGATTCCGCGTAGTCAATATCGATCGTTTGAAAATAAAGGAGAATGCAGAGAATAAAAATGAAATAACCGGCGATGAAATAGTAAGCGAGAGTAGACAAGCGAATAATAGCACCGGAGAAAAAAGAAGTAGCGAGTTACAGCGAAAAGAAATTGAGAAAAATAAAATTATAGAAAAAGCGGAAATAAGCGTCAAAGAGAAAAATAACGCTTCAATAATAGTAAATAACGCAGCTCAAACTTCGACACCAAAACGAGTGCGGAAACTGATAAATAAATTGAATTTCTAAAAAAATGTATTTAAAAAAGCGTAATTCACCATGTGATAGGACAACCGCACTGCGAGTTTAATCGTGGGAAGTCTTGCGGCGTTACGCGCGGTTAAAAAACAGTTTGTAATTTTCAAGGGATTATAAATCTGTTAATTACTTATAATGCGATTTTTGGAAGTCATACGACTTAGCTGATAAGGGAGGGAAGTAATATATACTCCGAAAGTTACTATGTGAATATGCAATTAGAAATATGACAACGCTGTAAACTCGAAGACCAAAGACGTAAGTCTAAGATTGTCAGTCTTGTACCGGCCTCCCTTAAGATCAGTCACTCTCTACAATAAATTAAACCTGTTATATTATATTATACTCTGTCTTATAATTAATAAGCTGCCCCTCTCCCCCCACTAATTATAGTTTGGAATGATGAAATGTTTATTTCCTTCAAGCAAAGGACTGTCATTTACTATAGTCCAATTTAATAGTATACATAAGTTGTTAAAAACTAAAAAACTGGTTTTTCAAATTTTTTTTATATTCGAATCTTCATAACTCTTAAGTTTTTTCAAGTGCATAGTAGGAGTCGATAGCGTAATAGGTAGCGTGTTAGGTGGTTAAGTAGGATAGGTATGATGGTAAGTAGGGTCGAGGGTTCAAATCTCGGTCGGATAGAGAAATTAGATCGGAGACTTGACGCAGATTTGTCTTTTTTTCTATTCATCTCTTTTTGGGGTCACTAAACTATGCATATCAAATTATTTGGCAAGGGCTATATATTTTTTATAAAATGTTCAGCAACAATTAATAAACACGCATTTGATTGAATCAATCATTTTTCCTGTTGATTTGACTAATTAATTTGCTGATTCAACAAATCGTTTCGTGTAAAAACGATCAGTTTTGTGTAAAAAGGGCATGACTGAAAAAACGCCATTTTGAAAATTCTGCAATTTTTTCCACAGATTCTGGGTCAAAAATAAGTAATCCCTATCATGATTAGAAAGTGGGCCGTGGCTGCCTCATATTTTTTTTATAATTTTCTTTTTTTCAGTTTCTAATTTAAAATCGAAAAAATTAATTCCTAATACCTGTTACATGAGTCAAGAAATAAAATAAAAATGAAACATCTGTTGGCAAATTTTGATATTTTGCATATTTTACAAAATAAATGAGAAAAATATTTCATTGAAAAAAAAGATTTTTGTCATTTATTTTGTAAAATATGCAAAATATCAAAATTTTCCAAGAGATGTTTTATTTTTATTTTATTTTTTACTTATGTAAGGGGTATTAGGAATCAATTTTTTCATTTTATTTTAAAAACTGAAAAAAATTGATTATTTAAAAAAATGAGGCAGCCGCATCCCACTTTCCAATCATAATAGATATTGCTTATTTATGACCCAGAATCTGTAGAAAAAATTGCAGAGTGTGAAAAATTAGTATTTCTATCAGTCATCCCTTTTTATTGAAGTATTTTATTGAAAAAAAGATTTTTCTCATTTATTTGGAAAAATATAAAAAATATCAAAATTTGCACAAATATTTTTTATTTTCATTTCATTTTTTTACTCACGTAAGGGGTATTAGGAATTTTTTTCAATTTTATTTTAGAAACTCAAAAAAAGAAAATTAAAAGAAAAAATGAGGCAGCCGCGGCCCATTTTTTAATCATGCTAGAAATTACTTATTTTTGATCCAGAATCTGTGAAAAAAATTGGGGAATTTTAAAAACGGTTATTTTTCAGTTATCCCTTTTTTACACAAAAATGATCGTCGTGCCACCTGAAGGATTGGCCGGAAAAATATTCAAAAAAATGGGGCTGTTTTTAAAGTGGAATCAAAGCAAAAAAAGTTATGCAAGGATCTGACGACCTGAGGGAAATGACCCCACGTTTTCACTTGGAATCCCCGATATATATATATATATATATATATATATATATTGTTGCAAGTTTTTCCAAACATTTCAAAAAAAAATATACATTCTTCGTTAAACTAGCTATTAAGGAAAATTAATTATTGGTTGTATGGAGTTTTTCCATGCTTCGAATAATAATAATAAAACAAAAAAACACGGTTTATCGACGAAAAGAAGTTTTCCTTTATTTGAAAAATCTTGCGCTCGTACAATGCCTGGTATATATTTAACCACTTTTTTTAACGATTTTACGTTTGCATTAGCACAATTATACTTTGAGTCCAACGAATGCAGCGAGCAGTCCGTATTTGGCGCTATTTTCGGTAATTGTTCAGCGATGGACAGTCCAAGGTCTCCATGTCAATAATCTCCATCAAGGGATCGATCCTTTGAACAGTCAGAGTGATTTATCCAATCGTTTGAGGTAAATTATGCGAGCATCCTACAAAAACTTGTTGAATGATTATCGGTGTGAACAATTTATTAATAACTTTTGGGCAATATTATTATAAATAATTGTTGTTTCCGGGGTGAGGGGGTGCGACATTTTTTCAGATTCTCATTGTATCACGTAGAACGGAAATTTCAATCAGATAAAATTCTTAGCTGAGACAGTAGGATTAAAGCATCCTTAAGCTTTTATCGTCTTATGATGAGAAATGCGAGGCTCCAAAAAAAAAATACAATTTGAGACTTGGTTGGATGATGAAAAGGTTTTAGAGAGGAATCGGTAGATAAATTTTCGAGGTAGTTGAATATACTCAATTCATTTTTCCTGTTTTGTTAGCATCAAACAGCCGACGGACCGTCCATAAATTGAAAAACCTCTTTTTTGAATTTTTATTTTTTTGAAAAATTAAATAGCAGAAGTTAGACTGTTTACGCCATTTTGTAAAAACGAAAAAGTCGATCAAATCCGAGCACCCGTTAGAATGAAAACGAAAAATTGTTCATAATAAAGAGCAATTTGTGCTTGACGAGTGTGCCAAATTTCACTTCGATATCTTAAAGCGTTTAAAATGCAGCACGCTTATATTTGGAAATAGCAGAAGTTAGTGTTTCCGCCGTTTTGCAAAAACGAAAAAAGTCGGTACAATCTGAGCACCCGTTAGAATTAAAACAAAAATTTCCTCATAGTGTAGATTAATTTGTGCTTGACAAGCGTGTCAAATTTAACTTCGATATCTCGATGCGCTTAAAATGCAGCTCGATTTTATTTAAAAACTCATTTCCGATCGGAATTGAATTATTTTTAACTTTTTAGTCATTTTTTTACTAACAACTAATAAAGGTTTGTCTTTGAAAAAAATGTCGTTCATTCATTTTATCCTTTTCAGTATTTTTTGCAAAAAATGATTTGCAAAATTTTTTGCACAAAAATTATTTTGAAAAATTTGTTGGACAAAATTGTTTCACACAATTAATATGCAACATTTTTCTGCAAAATGTATGCAAGCAAATTTGTTCACAAAATTTTTGGAAAAAGACTGTTGCGCAAACTATTTGTAGAGAGATGCTGCAAAGCAATTGCTTAAGAGCGGGGTAAAGTGAATTCGGCGAAAAAAGGCATGTTTTTAAGATTTTTTTGGCGTAACGAATAGTGTTCGCTTATTGAAAAATTTACATTTAATAAAGTAACATTCGAAAAACTTTCTCCTAAATTTGCATTGCAAAATATTCAAAATTGAGCGAGTGAAAATTGAACACCGGAGGCGCCTCGAAAAAAAGTTGGTTTGCGGTATGCACCATAACTCGCAACAGAATCATCTGAAACAAAAAATTCAAGAAGCATTCGTTAAAGGAGATGTTTCTCGAAGTAATGACGGGAGGATTTTTTTTCGATTTTTCGATTTTTCGTAGCACTTGGGAGTCAAGAACCCGATTTTCGCTTAAAAAAATCGGTTAATTTGTTGTTGAAAAATAAGTAATTATTTTAAAAAAAAACGAAAAAGCTCTCGACAATACCTGGTGAATTATGTGAAGAAGTACTGTGCAAAATTTCAAAGCGATTGGTTCAGTAGATTTTGAGGTATCGTGCACACGGACTTCCAATATGACAAGTCTCAGAAAAACGGTTTGAAAAACGAGAAAGAGTTAGGTCGCTTAGCGCTCATTGCACATAAGTTTGAGAACATTTCTTGATTGCATAAAAATCTGAGAAAATTCATGCATATTAAAGGTACTTGAAAGATTAATTTTGCATAATGAAAATTCCAAAATGTTATTAACAAAATGATGAAAAAAAAAATTAGTCAACAAATTTCCCCGCAACCCAATTTTTTTTCGTGATTTGTTCATTTTTCTGAATACGTATGAATTTTTTTAGATTTTTCAATTATCTTTGAATTTTTAGAAATTCAAAATAGAACTCAATAATTTTCTTATACTCACTTAAAGTCGTCGATGCCAGGTCCGTCAACTTGTTGGGCCCATTCGTGAGAACTTGGCCCTGTACTGATTTGCATCTCTTCCATAAAGGCCAACAAAGCGGAAAAACCTTCATTGTAAGTACATGGAGCGACATGAGCTGCAATTTCCACAATTATAGATGTGCCACTGACTACTTTGGAGAGATTTTCCAAATAAGTTGATTGAGACTCTCATTATTACTTTGCGTGAAACCTCCAAGACATCGCTGCAAAAATGCGTCGTTACTCAAGTCACTATAAATGGGCTCAATAGCTTCCAGAACGTCAGTAGGGAGGGCTGTATAGCTATGTTTGAATGATTCTAGAGCATCCGCAGCTGCAGCTTGCTGCCATTCGCACCAGGAGTTTTCGCCGCTTGGGCATTTTTTGTGCTGCGGGTTCTCGTCAGTTGAACTGTAGTGATGATAAGTTGCCCATATGAAATTTTCCATCTTCTCAACTGAATCATAATTACGTCGAATAGCTAGTCCGTTGTAAACAGTCAATTTATCAATCAATTTAGCTGTGAGCTTTCCTTTGCCAGAAACGCTTTTTCTTTTTACGATCTTTCCGGCCTTGGTTTTTGTGTCAACTACGCTTGTTTTTACTAGTCCACGCAGACGTGTTCCCATTCTCTTTTAGACATACCCTATGCATTCTTTTTTGTTTATCACAAAATTTTCACCATAAGGTTTTGCATTGACAACGCCGCTGTACGTCTTTGAATCACCGTCTCCGATGTAGTTACGATATTTCACCCCAAGATTTTCCACCGATCATTCGAACATTTCTGTAATTGCTGATACCTCCATGTTTCCAGAGGGTCCCTCATGGTTGGCTTTGCAATCACCGCTATCCACATGCTCTTCGTACCACGCTTCGTATTCAGCAGAATCCAATTTGTTTTTCCAAGCCTCACAACCGTGGCAATAACTGCTTTTTACAAAAATGTCAAGTACTTTTCTAGTACAATATCCAACTAGAGAAGCAACACCAAATAACGAAGATAATCTTCTTTTTTCCAAGTGCCGTCACCTGATACAGTCAATCCTGACGTTTCTTCTACATTATTTGCTTCAGACATTGCTTTTTTCTCTTCTTGTGCAGCCGATGCAAAGAACTTCTTGGCCCTATTTTGTATCGCTTCACAATGTTTTTTCATATATAAATTATAGGCTGGTTTTGATAAGAAAGCACTCGCCAAATCCATTAGTCCGCAGAACTTGTTGCATCCGGCTAAACCTAAGCCTAACACTCGCATTACGAAAGCAAATCGATAATTGACATCGTATACACCACTGTCTATTCTTTCACTTGATGGAATGTAGTGAGGCTGTTCAAACTTTTTACATGTAACCTTGATCTTGAAAACAAGACCTCCTTTTTCGCATGTTTGGAATGTAACTTTTCCATCACACTTCACACATCTGACTACAGTAGCAATAGTCGAAAAACAAGAACAAAATCTATTATTCGATAATGTTTTTGGATGTCTTCTACTACCCCAGCGGGATTATTTTAAATTTTTTTCGCTGACGCGCTATTAGCTAACGGTTCGTCGTTTTTACGCTTTTGAGGAGGCACTTTTTTTTCGGTCGGCACAATTGCCCAATACCGTTCTCACGATCTTGTCTGCTTACTTTTCGAGGCATTTTTCGAGGTACGAACACGAACAAAAACGGACTCAAACTGTTAGTGTGACTTGCTACTGCTCAGCACGGCATACAGCGGTCAACTGATGTACAGACTAATGTGTATACTAATATACACCATGCCTCGAATATGCATAACGGGACCGGAACAGGCCCGTTTATCAAGAAATTTATTTGGGGTCGAAAAATACAATAGCGCGCCGCGCAGCTGCCGCCCAGGTATAAAACCCGGCATGGAGCAATAGACGCTGAAATACTTATAATTTCGTCAATTTTACTCCGATCGACTTGAAATTTTAACACAATATTCTTGAGATATTATGCATTTATTTAAAAAATCAAAAAAAAAATGAAAAAAAATGTTAATACTTTACCCCGCCCTTAAATCTAAAATGTAAATTCGCGATGAGAGACTTCTAAATGTTAACATTCGGAGCACTGCTTTTAACAGGCAACTTTTTCATTTCCCCAAAAGTATTTAATTCGGGATTTCGAAAAAAATAGTCTTATTTTATGAATCAGTCTAATACACATATACAGAGAGATATATATAGGTATATGGAGTCAATGGGATGCCCGTCGGAACTCATCGAACGTGTTGTTCATCGAGGATCGAATGCGCATGGTCTCGAGGAGTAAAACTCGAAGAGTAAAACTCGAGGAGTAAAACTCGAGGAGTAAAACTCGAGGAGTAAAACTCGAGGAGTAAAACTCGAGGAGTAAAACTCCTCACGAGTCGAGCGGTTTCGATCCTTACCTGAATTTTGCTCTCCGTTTGGTCATCGTTACAATGCCTATACCTATGTATATATGGGGCGCACAGAAATATACGTGGATGTATATGTATATGTATGGAGAGAGACAGAGAAAGAGACTGATTTTTATTATACCCTAGCAGGCTGTGGGCGAAGGAGATTAATACATAGTTTTAGATAATTTGTAACAAAGATAATACATAATGCCTGCTGTACAGAAAATAAACGTATGGTATAGAAGAATCGATAAGGTACAATGCAGATATAATGCATTATCTATAAAATAGGATAATGAAGTCAAGTTCTACGTTGATGTGCATTCTCAAAATTAGGAAAAAAAAGTAATTATTCGTATGGCTTATGAGAAATTTACATGGTTTTTCGTTCTTACATCTAGCCTGACTAAAAGCGGTAAAATCACAACACTTGTAGCACCTCATGACGCTTCTATAATCATAAACTCGACAATTTTTCCACCCAATTTTGGATCTTGCCGCTTCTACCATTTGTTTGTGTGTACGCGGATCCATTTCCATGATCATTATTCCTTCTCTTCCTTCTACCTGTAGTTGTTTTATTATTTTTATCTTGTAATCTGATCTTTCTGTATCTAGTCTGTTTTGTGTCCCAATCTTTTTAATCAATTCCTCCTCGTTTTTTTGATTGATTTTATCCCCGATTACAACTATCTTTATCTTTGGGAGCTTTCGCGTCGGCACATGTATTTTATATTTTTCTCCCATATTCCTTCTTAATTCTTCGCTCAGTGCTTCTCTATCCTCTTTTCTTTGGCAGTCAAGGATGATTCTTCCTCCCGGACCTTTAGAAATCCTGTCTTCTCGTATACCCAATCCCATGATGTCTATTCCGTTTTTAGTTTCCCCTTTAGTTTCCTTACTAGTCTGTACACTGCTGATTCAACTACTACTTTTTCTTTCCTACTTCTTTCTACTTTCTGTGCATAGGTCTCTTTCCCTTGTTCCTGCATGCCCTCCCACCTTGTTTTATCTTTTTGTTGATCATTTTTCTCTGTTTCTTTTTTGTATTTTTCTATCTGTGATGTCATTTCGCTTATAACGCATATCCAATTTTACTATACTTAATGCCATGTTCATTTTTCCCTCCAATTTCTTCCCGCGCTGCTCAATCCATTTACATATATTTTTGTATCGTCTGTAAACATTTTTATTGCACACTCATCCGGACACAAGTTCTCAATATCATTTATATATATAATAAATAACAACGGTTCCAAAACTAACCCCTGTGTTACCCCATATTCGTTGGAGATCACTTCCGACCATTCATCATTAAACCGAACTTTCTGGATTCTATTTCTTAAGTACGTTTTGAACCAACTTAGTACTTTTTCTTTTATTCCAAATGAGTATAGCTTATCCAATAATATTTTCCTATCTATTGTCTCGAATGCTCGTTTTAAGTCCATGAAGATTACACCCACCATTTTTCCATTACTAATGTCCACTTTATATTCGTCTAGAACAGTTTGAATCGCCGTTTCGCACGAATATTGTTTCCTAAATCCGGATCGATGCTCCGTTATATCATTAGCCTCTAAATATTTCTTAAATTGTTTTTTCACTACTAGTTCAAGCACTTTTCCGTACAATAGCAACATATGGGTCTATACTGACTTGCTTTCTTGGCTTTGTTTATTTTTGGGATCGGTATAATCGTTGAAGTTTTCCAGCTATCTGGGCAATATCCTTTTCTCAGTGATCCATTGATTATTATCGAAAATTCCTCTTTTATCGCATCAAACGCCACTTTTAGTATATCACTTGATATTCCTTCTTCAGTTCCCTTCTTTTTTGGGAATCCCATCACTATTTTTTCTAAGTCCTTTATTTCAACAGGATCAAAATTTTCCATCATCCTATCGTTATCCCTTCCCACCCTTGTTAAAATTCTTCTTCTATTTGGACTTTAATTTGTATCTTGTTGTATCAAGTCAACTATCTCACTCATGCTTTGCACATAGTACATATTGAATTTATCAGCTATATTGCCCCCGTTCGCGAAATTAATATTTTCGAAATTAATATTTTCCGGTTCTCTTGCCCCAGTTGTTTCCCCTTTAATTACTTCTTTTAGTGTTTTCCACATTTTTGTCGGGTCCTTTTTGTTGTCGTCTATCATTTTTTCATAATTTTCTTTTTTCTTTTCTCTTAATAATTTAACCGCCGTATTCCTTTCTATTTTAAAATGCTGCCAATGTTCCTCCAAACCGGTGAAGATTGCCAGTTTATATGCCTCATCTCTTCTTCTCGCTGCTATTGTAATATCTTCTGAATACCATTTTTTCTCTTCCTATACCCTTGGAATCTTGACTATTCTTCTGGGTGCACACCTATCTAGAGCATCCACTATGTTATCAACAAACATCCTCGCTCTTTCGCTTATTTCTAGCTCCCTTTCTTGTCTTGTCGTAATGCTCATCATTGATATCCAAGGGGAAGGTGGTCCAGAGACAGGAAAAGTACATAGCGGAGCATGAGTCTCGAAAGCCGAATTGAGCGAGTTGGTTATAAGGCTTGTAAGCGAGTCTACATGAAAAGATAAAACAGCTGATTCACAAGATAGATCAGTAGAAGAGATAATAGAGTCAAAGGTACGCTGAAAGTCAAGCTCATTGAAGTTTTTTAAGCAACGCCTCGTGATTTGAGAGAGATAGAGAGAGAGAGGGAGAGAGAGAGAGAGAGAGAGAGAGAGAGAGTGAGAGAGAGAGAGAGAGCACGACAGGACAGTATGCCCGCGTATACGTGTTCCTATGTACATAGAACAGCAGCGCATATGCGCGTCGTTCCATCCGTCGTACGTGTGAGTTCGTACTGCGTATTTATCTTCACAGTGTATATACGTGGCATTCCCCGGTATTTCGATCAAAACCTTACCTTGATAGTTCTGATTGTTCTCTTTATTTTTGACATAAATAAGGACATTAAAAAAAAAATTCCAAATTTTTCCAGGATTTTTCAGTCACGCGTTTTTTGGATTTATTATTTTTTTTTTTTTCGAAGAACGGGACAACTTTTTGAAATATGAAAAAATTCAGAAAAATCTAATAAATAATAACAAATTTTTTGGGCCTTGTTTTTTTACGGAGACTGCAATACTCTATAAGTCGAATACGAAAAAATAAAAATAAAATCGACCATAGAATTTTAAAATCTCCATTTTGGAACAAAACCCAAGATCTTCGTTATATTTTATTAGATTCTGCTGAATTTTTTCGCATTTTACAGAGGTCCCTTAAAAAAATAATAATTCAAAGAACGCCTGACCACAAAATTCTGAAATAATTTGGAAGAAACGATTTTAATGTATTTTTTTGTATGAAAAATTTCAAGGAAAATTGAAATTATCTGGGCAAGATTTTGATCGGAACGTCGTGGAATGACACGACAAAATCTCGTTTCGATGATTTTCATTTTTCTCTTTATTTTTTATATAAACGAACACATCGAAAAAAAAAATCCTGAATTTTTATAGAATTTTTTGGTCACATGTTCTCTGCATTTTTTTTTCAAAGGGACCTCTTAGTAAAATCTGAAAAATTTCAGAATAATCTAATAAAATATAACAAAATTTTTGGGCTTTGTTCCAAAATGGAGATTTTGAAATTCTATGAGTCCATTTTTTTTGTAATTTTTTTAATTTGGATCATAGGGTATTGAAATCTCCGTTATGGAACAAAGCCCAAAAGATTTTCTTTATTTTTTTAGATTTTTCTGAATTTTTTCAGATTTTACAAAGATGTCCCGTTTTTTTTCAAAAAAAAAAATTAATCCCAAAAACGCGTAGTTGAAAAATTCTGAAAAAATTTGGGACATTTTTTCTTAATGTCCTCATTTATATACAAAATTTAGAGGAAAATCGAAATCATCAAGGTAAGATTTTGATTGAAATACCGTGGAATGCCACATCTATACCGTGCATCAAGAGTGTTAACATTTTACTATTTACAGTCATGTCCAATTGAAGTGGGATTTTTTTAAGAGCCTATATTTTTGCAAAAAAAAATCGAATTTAGAAAAACCTTGAGATATGGTAAATCGGAAATTTCATCAGCTTATTTGCATAATGAAAAAATAAAGAAATTTCTTTTTCCCTGATTATTTTTCAGGTAAAAATGCATGATGGCATGATTATTAATTATATTGCAAACAAGAATGTTCAAACGTTGAAAAAAATTAGTAGCCCTGAAAAGGACTGTTTATTTTTTCTTTCTCGTTTTCATCGAGTTGATTTGCAAAATTTTCAATAACTCGGGGATCGAATTTTTCTATAAAAATGTTCGATACCTCGCGCGAAGTGGAAGAGAGTGCGAGCAAAAAATAATTCTCGCAGCATACCGTGGTCGTCTCGAAATTTTTTTTTTTTAAATCTTTCATCGAGCATGGAGTTTTCCTAAGTACAAAATAATTTTTGGCACTGAAAAGAGCCATTGCATTTTATTACATTCGATCGCGTCGATCCATAAAATCCGTAAAGTCGTCATCGCCGCGCTGAAAAAAACATAAATTTGGAATACCTAAAAACATCCATTCTTATCTGCGAACAGATGTATTACGTTGGAAAATTTTGATGGCTCTGAAAAGGGCCGATTTTTATCTCGAGGCGTCGTGGCATCGAGTTTCGAGTTGAATCCATCGCTGATTCATTTCACGTAGAGTGGGGGAGAGATGCGGACCCGTCGAGCAGCGCGAGGCGACTGGAGCAAGAGCCATACGCGCCACGGCTTTATATACACTAAAGCCAAGCGGTGGCGCATTCTGATTGGCCTGTGAAGCTAGGAGGGGGATGGTTGTGCGTACCAAGCCTCTGATTGGTCAGATGACAAGCTCCAGCATGTCTTTTACCTTATCTTCCGAAATCAAAGATTTTTAAAAACTTAGCAAATTTTCGCGACACCATTTTGCTTCCTCGCGCCAATCGAGCGACCTTGGCGTATTTCACGAAACTTTTCGTTCATTTGGCGTAAAGTAAAGAACAATTCTATGCAATAAATTACAAATTGTTTTTACACCGCAGATTTGCATGTTCAAAAAATTTAAAAATTTCTTTTTTCCTGATTTTTTTTTCTCAAATTTTATGATGGCCTGATTATTTATTTTATTGCAAACAAGAATGTGCAAACATTGAAAAGAATTGGTAGCCCTGAAAAGGACCGTTAATTTTTTCTTTGTTGTTTTCATTGAGTTCATTTGCAGAAAGTTCGATAACTCAGTGATTGAATTTTTCGATACTTTTCCACTTCGTGGAAGGTATCGCAATAAATCAATGATTAAACTTTCGGTAAATGAACTCAATGAAAACAATAAAGAAAAAATTAACGGCCCTTTTCAGGGCTACCAATTCTTTTCAACGTTTGCACATTCTTGTTTGCAATAAAATAAATAATCATGCCATCATAAAGTTTGAGCAAAAAAATTCAGGAAAAAAAATTTCAATTTTTTCAACATGCAAATCTGCGTTGTAAAAGCATATTGTAATTTATTGCATAAAATTATTCGTTACTTTACGCCAAATTAACGAAAATTTTCGTGAAATACGCCAAAGTCGCTCGACTGGCGCGAGGAAGCGAAATTTTGTCGCGAAAATTTGCTGAGTTCTTAAAAATCTTTGATTTCGGAAGATAAGGTAAAAGACATTCTGGAGCTTGTCATCTGACCAATCAGAGGCTCGGTACGCACAGCCATCCCCCCCCCCCAGCTTCACGGGCTAATCAGAATGCGCCACCGCTTGGCTTGAGTGTATATAAAGCCGTGGCTGCATGCCTCTTGCTCCAGTCGCCTCGCGCTGCCTGACGTGTCCGCATCTGTCTCCCCACTCTACCTGAAATAAATCAGCGATAGATTCGTCTAGAAACTCGATACCACGACGCCTCGAGATGAAGATCGGCCCTTTCCAGAGCCATCAAAATTCTTCAACGTAATACAACTGTCCGCAGATGATAATGGATGTTTTTAGGTATTCCAAATTTATGTTTTCTTCAGCAAATTCAGAGCGGCGATGACGACTTTACGGATTTTGTGCATCAACGCGATCGAATTTAATAAAATGCAATGGCTCTTTTCAGTGCCAAAAATTATTTTGTACTTAGGAAAACTCCATGCTCGATAAAAGATTTAAAAAAAAGAAATTTCGAGACGACCACGGTATGCTGCGAGAATTATTTTTTGCTCGCACTCTCTTCCACGTCGCGGGAGGTATCGAACATTTTTATAGAAAAATTCGATCCCCGAGTTATTGAAAATTTTGCAAATCAACTCGATGAAAACGAGAAAGAAAAAATAAACGGTCCCTTTCAGGGCTACTAATTTTTTCAACGTTTGAACATTCTTGTTTGCAATACAATTAATAATCATGCCATCATGCATTTTTACCTGAAAAATAATCAGGGAAAAAGAAATTTCTTTATTTTTTCATTATGCAAATAAATCTACGTTTCAAAAACGTATTGTAGTTTATTGCATATAAATCTTCGTTACTTTATGCCTAATAAAACTAAAAGGGTCCTTTTCAGGGCTACCAATTTGTTGCAACGTTTCAACATTCTTGTTTGCAATTAAATAAATAATCATGCCGTCATGCATTTTTACCTGAAAAATAATCAGGGAAAAACAAATTTCTTTATTTTTTCATCATGCAAATAAATCTACGTATTAAAAACGTATTGTAATTCATTGCATATAAATTTTCGTTACTTTACGTCTAATAAAACTAAAAGTTTCGCAAAATACGCCAAAAAGTCGCTCGATTGGCGGGAGGAAGCAAAATTTTGTCGCAAAAATATTCCAAGTTCTGGATAGCGACACGGGAGTCTCTCTCCATGGTAAGCGCTCCAGCACGAACACGAGATATCGAAAATATTCTAAGTCCCATGAAGTCTTTCGATTGGCTCGTGAAAAAATGGTGGGGACTGAATACGACTGATCGAAAACTGCTTAAACAGTGGTGCTCGTCCATTGTGGAAAGCCACGACCATCGAAAGAATCTCGATTCGCAACCCGTTTTTCAAATGCCTCGTTGAGATGAACCAGGCATCGGAAAAATATGAAAAAATACGACTGCATTCGTTGAAATGTCCTTTTTAATGAGGCGTAATTGAAAAAAATTTTTGTCGAGTTTTTCGATGCGATAAATGCTCGCGGATGAAAATGCGTTCCGGCGGGACACGTGAATTTTCATTTAAGGGGCGATTTTCCTCAGGTTTTTTTTCACAGGGTCACGAAGTACTCGAAAAAAATGATTCTTGAAAAAAAATTGCCCCGATTGGACGAACCCTTTTTTCACTATGCGCAACATACCGTTTCACCCTCTTCGGACCACCCCTCCCTTGGGGGGTGGGGGATTCGATTCTGATGCAACTTTTTTTATCTCTGAGTGATACCCTTTCGTTTGATACCGTACAGAGCCTCTGGGGCACTCGCAACCCTAAAATTCCGACACTCGCGGGAGGCCCGATTTTGCACTCCCCCACCTTTTTGCCTCCCACGCCCGCAATTATTGACCGATCGCGACGAACGTGGTCGCAATCGAAAGCTGATGAAATTTCCGATCTACCAGATATTAAGGTTTTTCTAAATTCGATTTTTTTTTGCAAAAATACAGGCTCTTTAAAAAATCCCACTTCAATTAGACATGACTGTATTTATTTATTTATTTATAGACTCTGCAAAAGCCTTTGGAGAAAAAAACCACAGCAAAAATGATAATAATGAAAAAAACCACAGCAAAAATAATAATAATGAAAATGTTAACAATTAAAATAATAATAATTAAAATAGTAACAGTGCAAAAAAATAATAAAAACTACTAAAATCGTAAGAAAATAATAATTTCTACAATAATAATCACAATTTCGAAAAACGAAAGAAAAAGAAAAAAATCCAAGCCGTTCGACCGAATGTAATTAGATTTTGAAAGCATCCGGAGGCCTTTTCAGAGGATCTGCGAAAGTCTTTGGAAAATAAACAGAAACTAAAATAAAAATAATGAAAATATCACGAATGAAAATAATAACAATTTAATAAAAATTATAAAAACAATTTTTAAATTACAAAAAATACAAAGAAAACCCAATTTTTACCAGAGTGATCCCAATTTCTATGAAAAAAAATCAAAGCCCGCGTGCAGCCAATGTTAGTTGATAATAAAAAAAACAATAAAAAAAGTAATAATAAGGGAAATATTAACAATTGAAATGATAACAAATTAAAAAATTAACAATGAAAAGAATAGCAATTAAATAATAATAATAGTCACAGTTAAAATAACAATTCAAAAAAAATTCAATTAAACACGATTTCTAGAAAAATAATAACAATTTCGAAAAACAAAAGAGACAAAATCCGAGCCGTGCGGAAAATATTAGTGGACTCCCAAGGGGCCATGGTCTCGATAATCGTTTAGAGACGTTCGGAGAGCCGCTAAAAATAATAATTAAAATAATAACAATTGAACAGAATAACAATTTAAAAAAATCACAACCCAAACAATTTTTACAATATTTTGGGTTTGTTAGTTTTGGTGTTGGGCTTCTCTCTCTCTCTCTCTCTCTCGCTCTCTCTCTCTCTTAAGGGGGTCCCGTCAGCGTGGAATCGGAAAATAATCGTACATTTTTCTTTACGTTTTACAAACTCTTTTGCACTTATTCACCAAGTCACAGACCCGAATGATGAAAAATGGCAAAGTTACCAGCGATTCTGTAAAAAAAGAATTTTAAAGATTGAGAAATTCATTTTCGAAATTCTGCATTTTTTTCTATAGATTCTGGATCATAAATGAGTAATCTATATCATGATTGGAAAGTGGGATGCGGCTGCCTTATATTTTTTTAATAATTTTTTGTTTGTTTCTTAAATAAAAATAAAAAATTCGAATATACCCTAAAAGAAATGAAAAAAAAAAAAATGAAACATGTCTTTGAAAATTTCGATATTTTGCATATTTTCCAAAGTAAGTGAGAAAAACATTTTATTAAAAAAAAATATTCTTATTTATTTTGAAAAATCTGCAAAATATCGAAATTTTTCAAGACATGTTTGCAGACTTTCAGACATTCACCTCCAGCGTCGTCCCATACGGGCCCACAGTGGGGCCAAATTCCAAAAAGCTGGCCAAAAGTCGCAAACGTTATAAATTCGGCTGAAAGTCAGTACGCGGCGGTTTTTAGGGTCGCTGATTACGAATCCGGAGTCAAAATTGGAAATAAAAACAAAATGGCGAATTTGAAGTCCCAAAAAGCTGGCAAAAAGTCAAAAGCAATATAAATTCGGCTGAAAGTCAGTACTTGGAGGTTTTTGGGGTCGCTGACCATGAATTTGAAGTCAAAATTGGAAATAAAAACGAAATAGCGGATTTGAAGTCCCAAAAAGCTGGCAAAAAGTCAAAAGCGTTACAAATCCGGTTGAAAGTCAGTACCTGGGGGTTTTTGGGGTCGCTGACTATGAATCTGAAGTCAAAATTTGAAATAATAATTTGAAGTCTCAAAAAGCTCGCAAAAAGTCGAAATCGTCAAAAATTCGGCTGAAAGTCAGTACTCAGAGGTTTTCGGGGTCGCTGATTATGAATCCGCAGTCAAAATTTGAAATAAAAACAAAATGGCGGATTTAAAGTCCCAAAAACCTGGAACATAGTCGAAAGCGTTATAAATTCGGCCGAAAGTCAGTACTCGAAGGTTTTCGGAGGCGTTGATTACGAATCCGAAGTGAAAATTTGAAATAAAAACGAAACGGCGCATTTGACATAAATCAATTTTATAGAGAACGTACAAAATATATCCATATGTGATATATAATAGCATAAACATACAATCAGTCGATTAAAAGTTCAGAGATCGTCATCTGAAGAATCAGATGATGCACAATCAGTTGATTCATCCATTAAATCGCTGGAACTTCCTGTACTTGCTGGTATACGTGGCGCAACTAACAATGAAAGTGCTTTTGGAAGGAACGACTTTGTATTTTTTCGGGGTAATCCGCGCAAACTCGAAAAAAAGGGATCGGATATTAATAATAACCGTAAAAAAATGTGCTCCATTGTTTTGGCTCGGAAACACTTTCTTGCAAAATCTTCACGAAACTTTTTAATGTACTTATTAGTAGACTCTTGGACGTCTTCAGACATCTGCCCTATTGGCAATATTGCTGAGTTTATCACTTCTGCACCATAAATCAATATCTTGTGTACCGACGTTGGCATGTAGAACCACGGATATAATTGCACAAAGTTCCGAGCTGTCTGTAAGGCATAATCTTTGAATTTTAGGAAATCGATTTCATGGTCACTCGAGATTGTCTGCAATATCACATGGAATCGCTTAATCAAGTCCTCATCTATCCCTGTTATCGCAGCAGAAATGCTTGAGGTTTCGAAAAATCTTCGAGCGGTATTTTCATCATTCGAGCTACCGAAACCAGGCTTTGGTTGATCGACTATCAGATCTAATTTCATACGGATATTTACTTGTTCCCTCTCGTTATCACTACGCGTTTGCCAGTTTTTAATTCCAAGCTTATATGCTATCTGCTAACAGCATTCGAAAAATCGTATCCATGCATGCAAAGTTGACAATCCAAACTGTAGATGATCTTCAGAGACTTCCTTTTTTAGAATTGCGTCGATATTGTTGAAGTCTTTTGAAGTTGCTTTGCATAAATAGCATCGTTGAGCAGACTTATTATGCGTGATAGCGTTACAAACTTTACCGTCTATCATCGTGAAAGCCAGTCTGAAAGAAACTCTCATTTCTTTTCCATCTACGATCTTTTCGAAAGGCATAAGATTCTTCACTTGCTGTTAAATATACTCCATTTCTTCACAAGTGGCTTCAGAACTCTCGTGAAAAAATTGGATCCTGATTGGTCTACAAAAACGAGGAGATGACAGCCTCGGATTTTTCCATACAACAAACTTTGCGTTTGTTTCTTGGCCGTCAGATACAAGCTGCAGTGGAACGATTGATATGAAAAAAATATTAGCATCGGACTTGCTTCCATCATCATTGGTGAACTTTTGTTTGTACGTACTTTAGCCGGAAGTGCCATCGCAGCCCCACTTACAAATTAAAATCAAGCTGCAAACATTTTCAGCCGACAAACTTTTGACAACATCCATCTGTGTCAATAATATTCTATCAGCTGTGTGATGCAACAAAGCTTGCAATTTTACCTCTGCACTACATTCATTAACAGAAATATCTGACTTAGGCGGATAACATTTGAGCTTGGCTTTATATGGCAATTTATACGGCGGAAAAAAATCACAGCTCTGCTCTTTGCTTCTATTCCGAAGCTGCTGATATTGCCATTTCGATAATTTTAGTTCGACTATGGGGGACAAGGCAGCATCCGCAGATAAAGTCGTTTCTCGAATGGTATCTATGGACTCCTTATACTTCTTAGCTCGAGATGGGCTCCCCAGTCCCACATCACGGACAATTTTGGCAGCATCTCATTTTCCGGATGATCGAAGGCTCATTTGAGTGGCATACGTCAATTCGTCCGTAGTATTTCTTGTGCGTAATTCTTCAGTCCTCCTTCGTTCTGTCCGGTCACTAGACTCTACAAATTCTGAAGAAGGCCGACCCAAATTTGCAGATTTTTCCAAAGATTTTTTTTGATTCTTCGAAAGGAACAAACACGCTTAACCACTCAGAATGTTGTTGCGGAAATCTCTCTTCACGTCTTGATGCGTGCTGCCACTTTTAATGCAAAAGGTGCAACAACTTGCGGAGGGCAGTTTTTGCATTGTCTGATAGAGCGAAGGAGCGTTGCAATTTTGTGGACACAACATTTTCGATTATTGCATACGTTTCAGGCACTTCTCCACTCAGGTGACCTTTCGTGATCGAAAAAATTTCCTTCCTTGTTAAGCCACATCCTCCACGTTCATCAGCGACTAATTCTAAAATTGAAAAATATAATATCCATATAGATGGATAATTCCATATTCAACCTCGTTTCTATTATTTATTTCTGAATATTATTTGAAAATAAAAAAAAAATGCATAAAACGAATTACTGTCCATAGAACTCAGTACATTAAACTCTCTGATATTCTCTTCCCTCTGGGGCTTAACCATATAACTAAGAGGCGTATGAAAGATTCTCTGTCAACTCAGCCACAGGTTTCGGTAGAAAAAAAAATTAATATGTGTGGTTTTTTTTTAATAAAAAACTAATTATTCTATTTTTTGGTAAAAAATGAGCGCTACCGAAACGTAAAAACTATTTTAAACATTCCGCTCGAATGCTAACACAAAACTACGACTTTTATGTGCAGACATTTTTTTTCAATTACTTTAAATTTCCGAGATATATTCATTAGGAAAGAAAACAGCGATTTGTAAAATTTTCAATTTAAAAATGTGAAGAAATTCACAAATTAGTAGTACTTTAAT
Source organism: Alloplasta piceator (assembly GCA_946863875.1). Taxonomy (NCBI): domain Eukaryota; kingdom Metazoa; phylum Arthropoda; class Insecta; order Hymenoptera; family Ichneumonidae; genus Alloplasta; species Alloplasta piceator. The sequence goes on along the minus strand of OX333072.1, from coordinate 43,848,945 downwards.
ATAACCAATTATGGGGCACATCTGAGATGGTCGAAAAAAAGTGGCTGAGTTGACAGAGAATCCCTCATATATAGATATAGCGCTCTTCAACTCGACCGACCGCGACACGCTGCTTGGATGGGTGCCAATGTATTTTAGTGTACAATGAAAACCGCAATAAAATTCAAGAAAAAGATTCAATTCAAGAAAGACATTCCGCGTCGTTAATGTACGAAATTCAGAAAACTATGTTTTATATTGCAAAAACTCGTAGCAATGACACGCGCGCAGCTAAGCGCAGCCATTTTCGATGTTTCCCATTTAATAATACATCTATCTACAACATGTGATAGGTCAGCTCGTGGAACACTGTGGAACTTATCAACTTTTCTCTACGTTTTTAGAATTTTCACTTGTAATTTTCCGTAAATTTTCGTACAAATGATTCATTTATTATTATCGCATGAACTATTATTATCAATTTCCAGTTACACTATGATTTTCTACTAACTTTTAGCTGTCGATTCCATTCGAAAAAATTTGAATCGGTTATATTGTAAAGTTTTGGCGTCCTGTCCAATACAGCGTTGAAATGGTCATTTACTGCACGACCCGTCGAGCTCGCTCGAGGGCTCCCTTTCAACTGCCGTACAAAAGCAGATATAAGGGCTAGGGCCCGCTGATGCCAAGAATTTGACCTTCGGACTCCTTCTCAACGTAACCCACGACTAAAAATTACCGGAACTTAAACTTTATTTTCCGACTTTTGGCCAGCTTTTTGGGATTTGGCCCCACTGTGGGGCCTGACCACTGCCGAGAGGAGAAAAGGATCGCCAGTAAATGAATAAACGCGTCTTGAGTAATATTGAGAATATGTGTATATATATCGTTTATTGTACCGACTCATCAGGGCCGGCGGAACACATCTTGCCCGGGTGTGGAAAGTAGAAAGTGGGAATTCGACGGGGGGGGGGGGGTTGTAATAATTTTTTATCCCAGTTTTTTTTTGCGAATTATTTTCATTTATTTGCCGGAAAGTGCGAAAACGTTGGTTCTTTTCGAATTTTTCTTAATAAACTCGTCCATTAATTGTCCATCATCAAGCTCGTCCGCCTTTTCCGAATATATATGCAGCATGGCAATATCGTTCATCCGATTTCGCGACATCGTTGTCCGCAGGTAGTTCTTTAATCGTTTAAGGATCGAAAAACATCGTTCGTTCGTGCATGATGACCCCGGTATCGTTAACAATAATGTTATAAACCTTACGCATTCAGGCAAAATACCGAGACACCATTTTTCTTTTTGCAAAAAATTAACAATGTCCTTCAAATTTTCACCCTTTTCGTTTTTTCGACCCACCAAGTTCAAAAACAAAGTGCGATCTTTCACCAATCGTCCTTCATCGAAATCTCCGTGATAAAAATCGATTATTTTGTTTGCGTCTTCAGGCTTATTGACTCCGATAGCGAAAGCTTCCAAAGACTGGAAAAAATGATTCTATTCGTGATCGAATCGACTTTTTAGGGACATACACACTTGGTCGTAAACTTCATAATATTTTTTCCGATACACGTCTTCCGGAGTTCGGGAAACATGATCATTTCCTGCGTTCGTTTCCAGACGTTTGGGGATTTTACGCCGTCGTGGTAGAGTCGGCTCTTCAATCTCTAGTTTCTCGGCTGCGTCGATGCTTTTTGCCCAAATCGTTCGAAATTTTGAATCGCGTGACTTTTCAAAACCAAACAACACCGCGTTAAATTTCCGGTACGAGTCGATCACGCTGAGCTGTGAGTTTTGTAACTCCTTGTTTAATATTTCTATTCGGTCAAAAATTTCCGTCATCATCGTCAAATAGAAAAGAAACTCAAACGTCTGCATCATTCCCAAAAATCCAGAAGCTTTAGCGGAGACAACACTATCGACATCGCAATCGGTTTTCTGCTCCTCAAAGAAAATCATGAAAGACGCATAGTTGGCTTGGACTCTCTTGAGGAAGCTGATTCGCATGACCCACCTGTAACGTAGATTTATATTTACACACATATGAGTGGAGGGTTTAATTACTAATTTAGTAATTTTTAAACAGTACGAAAAAAAATTTACCTAGTTGGGCAATAGGCTGCGAGAGCAGGATTTTTGACCGTGTCCTCATCTGCTTTTGCGTCCAACTGGATTTTTTGAAACTTTGCAAGGCGTTTGGGCGAATCTCGCACGAAATTTATCATGTCCTTTACGGTCCCGATAAATGTTCTTGCGCCTGACACTTTTTCGATTGCGTCTTGCACCACAAGATTCAAGTTGTGAGCGTTGCAATGCACGAAAAGCGCTCGAGGCTCCACTTCTCGCAGTCGAGTTTGCAGTCCTGATATTTTTCCACTGACGTTCGCCGCACCGTCGTAACACTGGCCTCTCTATTTTTTGAGGGGCAAATCGAAGATAAGGAAAATGTCCTCGACTAGTTGCAACAAAACTTCGGCTTTTGTGCTCGATGTTGCGTAGAACCCCATAAAATATTCCGAAGAAACCAAGTCTGGGGAAACTACTCGAACGCACACTGAAACTTGTTCCGTTCTCGATAAATCTGCTATTTCGTCCAAGAGTATCGAATAGAATTCTGCGATTTAGATATCTTCGAGATTCTGCGATACAATTTTCGAGGCCATGAGTTTGATGATTTCATTTTACACATCGTGATGCAGCCATCTGTGACCATTTCGCTTGAGCCATGCCTCCAACTCTGTCACATCTTCAGCGCGAGCTTTAAAAATTTGTATGAAGTTCGAATCTTGATCAGCGCCACTCCCTCGGATTGGAAGCCCCTGTTTTCCCAGAACTTTGAGGGTACTGAATATTTTCATCAAAGCTATCCGGTGATCCATCATTTGTTTTTTGGTTCCGTCAGATAACTTCTGAAGTACACTGTCTTTATCGAAATTCTTCAGCACTTCTGCACTTGATGTATGCAAGGTGCTCGTTGAGTGCTTCTGTATTCTCTGTGTAGCGTTCTTCTAATTACAAAATCCCTTATCGAGCCAGGCTTCTTTGGAATATGCTGTGTGTGAGTTATACGAATGAATCAAATGTTTGCTCCACGCTTCAGTACAAATTGAACAAATCAATTTTTCATTTTTCAGTTGGACGCAAGGATTGGCTTCTTTCCAACGCTGAATTAACCTTAATGGTAATGGATTCGAGGATGGTGACTGCAATTCTGAAAATAAATCCAATGAAATTTTTATACATATATATATATACAGGGTGTCAATAAAGTAACGGTACGGCTGAATATTTCCGCAGGCAAGACAATTTCCCAAAATGTTAAGGTCTTCCTCGAAGTAACTTTTCCCAAGGAATTCAATGTTGACCTCCATTTTGACCTTGGCAATGTCCTTCAAGGTTATTTCAAGGTCAACTTTTGTTTTTAAATGGGAACCCCCTTTTTTGACACCGGCAATCGATAGAGCGGGAAATTTGACGTACAAATATGTACTTAAGTCACCGGTTCCCTTTGACCTTGAGGGTTACTGTAGGGTTGATTAAACTTAATCACAGTATGGATACCTCTGAGAATAGAAGCTTCTTAAATTATTTCGTTACTACCAAAGTCATCAATTTCAACAAGGCGCATCTAGCGGTGACCTCGATCGTGACCTTGACTATGGCCTTCAAGGTGATTTCAAGGTCATCTTTTTTTTTTTAATGAAAACTCCCTTTTCGACATCGGCAATCGATAGAACGAGAAATTCGACGTACAGATGTGCACTCAAGTCATCGGTCAAATTTGACCTTGAAGGTCAAAATTCGATTTACTTTTAGCATGACCCAGGAACAACGACGTGGACGTAGTAAATTCTGTTCCCTTCGGGGTGCTTAATTAGCGTGAGTCCCCGTGCCTCTCACGTTTTGGGGTGCTTGATTAGCGTGAGTCCCCGTGCCTCTCACGTTTTGGGGTGCTTGATTAGCGTGAGTCCCCGTGCCTCTCACGTTTTGGGGTGCTTGATTAGCGTGAGTCCCCGTGCCTCTCGCGATTTGGGGTGCTTGATTAACGTGAGTCCCCGTGCCTCTCACGTTTTGGGGTGCTTGATTAGCGTGAGTCCCCTTGCCTCTCACGTTAGCTTTGGTTCCCTTCAAAATTTAGAGATGATGCTCAAACTGGAACCCTTGAGCTTCTTGACAAAAAGCTAGGCGGTTGTAAAAGCGATCCACAGCATGACGAATCATCTCTCTATCAATATGAGCAGCCTCTTCCAAAATCCGATACTGCAGTTCATTTAAATTCTGCAGTTTAGTTGAGTAAACTTTACTCTTCAAATAACCCCAAAGAAAATAATCGAGCGGCGTCAAATCAGGGGATCTAGCAGGCCACTCGATTTCACCTCTTCTTCCAATCCACCTGTGACGGAACTCAAGATCTAAATATGCCCGAACGTTCCCACCGTAATGAGCGGCTGCTCCGTCTTGCTGATACCATGTATTATCAAAATTACCACCAGCTACCTCTCTTAATCGTGGTACAATTTGATTTCTGAGCAGCTCTTCATACGTATTGGCATTGAGATTACCATCGATAAAGAAAGGGCCTATGAGTGTATCATTCAAAATGCCAGCCCAAACATTCACTTTCTGTGGATATTGAGTGTGACTCTCCAACATCCAATCGGGATTTGTGTCGGACCAATATCTACAATTGTGCCTGTTAACTTCACCTTTTAAAGTAAACGTAGCTTCGTCTGAAAAAACTATATTGCACCAAAAAAGTGGATTTCTATCGATTCTGTCCATCATCGTTTCGCAAAATTCAATCCGACGATCAGGATCATCTTCATTTAGCTCCTGTACCAAATGGATCTTGTATGGATGGAATTTTATGATTTTCAAAACTTTTCGTACTGTTTCATGAGAAACATTCTGCTCACTACCGGCTCGACGTAAGCTGAGATGGGGGTTTTCAACAAATGCTTGGGCAATGTCCATTTGCATCTCCTCAGTTGCTACCAATTTTGGCCGTACCGATCTCGCTAGGTCCTTGACAGTCCCCTGATTAATATAGCGCTGCAAAGTCCTTCCAATTGTTGATTTTGAGACGTGATTCAACCCTTCTTCATTACGAAAATTGTCATTAAATAGTATCCGAACTTCATCATAAGATCGCACTCGATCTCCCCAACCACGCATCATTAAAATGGATATCCTCTCTTTCACAGAAAGTTTAACATACGCCTTGATACTATTTGATATTTATGATATTTAGCGAGATTCAGTGAGATTAATATGTAAATTCAGTTATGATCTGCAATGTTCGTATGGTAAAAAAATAATAGTGGCGAGGACTCTTACGCAAGTTATAAAAGTAATGTTGTGAAACAATTTAAAAAGCTTCTACCTCCAGAGGTATCCAGACCTTGTTGAAATTTATAAGACTTTAAAGCAAAAGAATTGAGAAATGTAAAAGTTAAACTGTTCGTTATATTGATTGCAAAACTCAAAAGTACTGATTCCCATTAGGGGTGTGCGAATATTCGAATCGAATCGAATAATTCGAATCGAGTTTCGAATCGAATAATTCGAACCATTCGAATAGTTCGAATAGTTCGAATAGTTCGACTAGTTCGAATAGTTCGAATAGTTCGAATAATTCGGATAGTTCGAACTATTCGAATAGTTCGAATAATTCGAATAGTTCAAATAGTTCGAATAGTTTGAATAGTTCGAATAGTTCGAATAGTTCGAACTATTCGAATAGTTCGAATAATTCGAATTGTTCGAATAGTTCGAATAATTCGAATTGTTCGAATAGTTCGAATTATTCGAATTGTTCGAATAGTTCGAATTATTCGAATATTCAAACTGTTCGAATATTCCGCCGCCGCCACCCCCGTGTACAAGAGTCGAGGGGTCCGGTTTGGATTTGGGTTTGAGGTTGGTTGAGATTAGTTGAGGTTAATTGAGGTTGGTCGAGGTTAGTTAAGGTTAGTTGAGGTTAGTGGAGGTTAGTCAATGTTAGTTGAGGTTAGTGGAGGTTAGTCAAGGTTAGTTGAGGTTAGTGGAGGTTAGTCGTGGTGAGTTGAGGTTAGTTGAGGTAAGTTGAGGTTAGTCGAGGTTAGTTGCGGTTCGTTGAGGTTAGTTAAGGTTAGTTGAAGTTAGTCAAGGTTAGTTGAGGTTAGTCAAGGTTAGTTAAGGTTAGTTGAAATTAGTCAAGGTTATCTGAGGTTACATGTAATTAGTTGAGGTTAGTCGAGATTAGTTACGGTTAGTTGAGGTGAGTCAAGGTTAGTTAAGGTTAATCGCGGTCAGTTGCGGCTAGTTGGGGTTTGTTGAGGTTAGTCGAGGTTAGTTGAGGTTAGTTGAGGTTAGTCGAGGTTAGTTGCAGTTAGTCAAGATTAGTTTAGGTCAGTTGAAGTTAGTCAAGGTTAGTTAAAGTTGATTGAGGTTAGTGGAGGTTAATTACGGTTAGTTGAGGTTAGTTGAAGTTAGTCAAGGTTAGTGGAGGTTAGTCGAGGTTGGTTGAGGTTAGTTGAAATTGATGATTTTAGTAGTAACGAAATAATTTAAGAAGCTTCTATTCTCAGAGGTATCCATACTGTGATTAAGTTTAATCAACCCTACAGTTACCCTCAAGGTCAAAGGAAACCGGTGACTTAAGTACATATTTGTACGTCAAATTTCCCGCTCTATCGATTGCCGGTGTCAAAAAAGGGGGTTCCCATTTAAAAACAAAAGTTGACCTTGAAATAACCTTGAAGGACATCGCCAAGGTCAAAATGGAGGTCACCATTGAATTCCTTGGGAAAAGTTACTTCAAGGAAGACCTTAACATTTTGGGAAATTGTCTTACCTGCGGAAATATTCAGCCGTACCGTTACTTTATTGACACCCTGTATATATATATATATATAATTGAAATCGATAATGAAATTGGTCATCGAAAGATTATTGAATAATTACACAGCCACACAAAAAGAAAAAAAAATTCGGCCTGGGGGTCAGACTATGTGGACTGTATGTTTTTGGGGTCGCTGAATCCGAATACGAGGTTGGTTTAACCCTAGCACGTCAGTGTTTAGTTATTACCTGAAAAACACTCCAAAATTGAGTTGTTTTTTAAATATCTCGAAAACTATTATAGTTACGAAAGAATCGTTCTGGCTTTGTCTTGATGAGTATACTTGTGGCTACTAAAAAAAAAATATTCCGAAAAAAAAATTAAAAAATGACCAATGTGGAGAATTTTGAATTTTTATAAATCTTTTTTTTTTTATATAGATCCTGAAGTTTCCAGAAAGGTGTTTTTTGTTTTTTCAAAACCATGAATTTTTTAATTTGAAAAAATCGTGTAAATCCACGATCAACATTAAACTTTTGCTTAAATTTTTATTATATAATACCTCGCATTGGTCTTAAAATATCCTAAAATGTTCAGGATGGTGTTTTTTTGTTTAGAAAATTAAAAGATCCTGAAGATTCCAGGATCTTTAAAGATCACTCTAAGGTATTATATACAAAAAATGTAACAAAAAATTTAATGTTGATCGTGGATTTACATGATTTTTAAAAATTCAAAAATTCATATTTTTGAAAAAACGAAAACCAGTTTCTGAAAATTTCAGGATCGTTTAGGATCAGTACAAAGTGTTATATAAAAAAAATTGAACAAAAAATTTAATTTTCAAGATTTTCAAAAATTCGAAATTCTCCAAATTCATGATTTCTCAACAAAAAATTCGGAATATTTTTTTTTTTGTAGCCACAAGGATACTCTTCAAGATGAACCCAGAGCAATTTTTTCGTAGCTATAATAGTTTTCGAAATATTAAAAAAATAATCTTAATTTTGGAGTGTTATTTTTTGTGGTTATAGCCAAACTCTGACGTGCTAGGGTTAAACCAACCTCGGATTAGGATTCAGCGATCCCAAAAACATACAGTATACATAATCAGGCCCCCAGGCCGAAATCTTTTTTGAATTTTCTGTGGCTGTGTTATCGAAAGAAAATTGACGTTTCAACATATTTTTTGGTGATTTTTCGATAAAAAAAATGTTGTCGTCCGGTCAAGCAAAGGCTAAAGCTGATAATAGTATTCATGTCGTGTACGGGGACCTTCGCGCGTTTGATACTTAGAAATTATTGTAGCTGAATAAAATTCCGAAGTCGTGAACGGGGTTCCCATTCCGAGCGCGCCTTCACTGTCGGGTTTTATGAGAAACACAGCATGAACGCGGCTATTGCCTGAATTAGTGCGAGAGTGCGAGAGAGATGGACTGATACACAATTATTTTACCGGTTTTTTTTTGTAATAATTGGAGAAGCCTTCGACTTTTTTAAGCGTAGCCACGTGATTGTTTTTGATAGAATTAAAACGAACATATTTAAAAAAAATGTTGACTGATAAATTAGATGATGACCAGATACGATCTAATTATGCTCATAAATTAGTAGCATAATTAGATTATTACTAGTCGTAATAATCTAATAGTCTAATGTAATGTTCACAAAATGATCATTTATAATTATAATACTTACGATTCTCGTTTATTTGTTCATCTGCATTTTTCCTTCGCTTCGGAGTGGGACTAACAGTACTCACATACACACTACTACTCCTATCCGCTGTTGAGAATATTTTGGAGGTTAGAGTCTCGGATTCTGGGCACTCGATCGTCGTGCTCAACGTACTCCTCGCAGTCCCCTCACTCGCGTCGCTCTCCCCAGGCTTCTTTCCCTTTATTAAATATTTGTCCATTGAAATTCTCGTCTTACTCGTCTCACCTGGCCTATTCCCCCACCCCTTGAAAATTCGAAACCACCTGTCTTGAGATGGCCTGCTCAAGCATGGAAGTAAATGAGAGAGAGAGAGAGAAGGAGAGAAAAAGAGGGAGCGAAGCGACGGCAACCGTTAGTTGCGCGCACGCGCACTACCAGAATCACCGCGAGGTGTGAGCTACTTGGCTACTCCTTTGTCTACCTCTGATTGCTTTAAGGCTCATTCACAGCAAATAAAAATATGAAAGTCTTGTGCACATCAAAAAACCGAATCGACGATTTTATATATATATATATATAATGGAGGAATCCACACCCACTACACGTCTTTCGCCGGCCCTGGGTGAAACGATACGTAAAAGGCGGTAGAGATTCGTCTGCACGACGAATGAGCATGAGAGAGAGACGGCGCTTACAATCTCGCGCGCGCCGTCGCTCGTAAAAATACAGCTGACTTACATTAGCCGGAGCTCTGAGCTGGCGCGCGATACGGTGTTGGAGGGGTCCCCGCGCACGCTGATAAGGGGAGACCTCTTGGGCCTCGTGCTGAGCGTTGGCGTTTTATAATAGCTTTCGCGCACGCACACTATTGTCCATATAGGTCCTTACGTACACTAGCAGTCTCTAGAGAGTCCTTTACGCGCACCGGTGCCCGAGGGCGGGAAGGGTTGACTCGCACTCGCTGCGGCGTTCGTAGATCGCGGTCACTCACGGCGCACGGATATGTATATAATTGTGTATATGTCTGTCCGCTATTTTTGTTGCACTGTTGATACTTATTGAATGTTCGAATTGTTGAATAGTTCGATTGTCGGATAGTTCAACTGTATGAATGTTGGCACTTAATCGAACTGTTATGTTGTTGCTGAATAATTATATTCGTTTGGATAATTATATTTGCTTGAATAATATATTTGTTTGAATGATTATTTGTTTGAATAATATATTTATTTGAACGATTATTTGTTTGAATAATATATTTCTTTAAATGATTATTTGTTTGAATAATTATTCGTTTGAATAATATATTTGTTTGAATGATATTAGCAGCCCGAGACTTATGGGTCCACGCGAGCATCCCCGTGACGCACCAAGTTTAACGCGAGCGAGCGTATTAATCATATACGGTTGCGCGGGGTATTACGCCGCTACGACTAGGTGAAGGCTGGAGTAATTTTCCCCGATTCACCTGTCGGTAGTTAGCGAGGTACCGACTCGTCTCGGCAACGGTCCTTAGAACGTTGACGAGCCGAGCGAGGATTTTTGCAAGTTGGCTTTTCCTGAAAATGGCGCGTGCATACCCTTGATAGGCATACGCGAGCTCGCTCAAGGTGATCGGAAGGCGCTGACTGTGGCTTGCGACACATGGGGTGATCGCTCGCACACACCACACAAGTCTCAGGAATCCGCTAACGCGAGCGCTGAAACGTGGGACCGTGAGTCCACGTCCGTTCTCGCGAAATGACAATTTGGCGAAACAGGCACGTGACACCCACCCCCCCCCCCCTATGAATGCGATGGCGGCCTCGTCATCGGTTTAATTAAGAATAATATGCGCAATTAGCGATAATAATGATGATAATAATGAAAAGTGAAATATATAGAACTAATTGAAAACCCCTTTTAATAACCGAAAACAAAGGACCATTGCAATTCTTTAAGAATTGATAAAAACCCAAAAGAGAAAAGAAAAGGAAAAAAAAGAAAAGAAATAATAATAATAATAGTAATAATAATAGTGATAATAGTAACAATAGTAAGAAAAAATTAACCCGTGCAGAGAGGGCACGGGAATCTCACGTGCACCCGTGACCTCGTGGCAACGGAATGCCGAATACAGGCCGATACGTCTAAACAGGCCCGGGTGCTGGGCTCGCGGACCGGACATTTTCCCGCCAGGCACATTTCGACGATTCGCTGCTCCATCGTGTCCTCTTTTTATTTTCACTGAGACGATGTACTACGTTGGCACAACGCACACTCGCTGTGAGTATAGGATTATGATTGTTATTGTTATTTTCCTATACTCGTGTGTGTAGTTACGTAAAAGGAGGGTTTTTTCGCTGGTCCCCCTATCACTTTTCGTTTGTGTAGAATGTCACCGCCGATTCACACGCGGGTACGCGATCCACCTGTATACGCGCGCGAAGGTGAAGCACTTTTTGATTGTGCAGGTTTCAAAATTACAGAAATCCGGAAAATTTCAGTTCGCACGTAGGTCCGAACTCGTTCGAAGTTGGATTGGTTGTGTCGTTTCGACGTGGCTTCTACGACGTTGAGTCGCCTGATTCTTGTTCCTTTGATTATTTGCACGGAGGGGATGGAGATTTTCTTCCTCTCTTCGTTGATGTTCATGGCACCAACGGCTCTTGGCAAGGAAGGGATCGCGGAGCAGGGGACGTGCAGGCTCTTGGGCCCGTAATCGGGGGTGTCATATTTCCCGCTTCTCGGGTATGAAAGTCCCGTTCATGCGCCGAGTATATTATCTCGGAATTTACAGCCTCGACAATGTGTCCCGTTGGTGTGCGTTTCTTTCTTCTGTCCGACAATGCTCCACGTATATGAAACGAAAGGAGCACTAGCTTAGTGCGAGCGAGATAGCAGCTTACAGCAAGCAGCATAGCCCCTTGACTCACGAAGCCACTGAGAGCAAGGAAACGTTCACCGTCTCGCTCTCGCTTGTGAGTTCCGATGTCACGTATTCTTCGTTCGATTTCGTACAGTGATTCTCCCACGGTGGTCGATCCTAAGTTCGAGTGCACGTGGAGATTTTTATCGCTCCCTCGAGTAAATAAATTCTTCACGCCCTCTTGAACAACGAAGTCCCCGAATGCTCGAGCGATGACTGAGACGTTCAATGTTATGCCTGGCTGGTATTGAAATACCGTTTGACTCTCATATGTGCATAAGCTCGTTAGTGTTACGCTATGGGTCGTTCCGATGCAATTGAGGCTCAAATAAAGAATCCCTGCTCCCTCCAATTCCACACGCATATTCTGACGATTTGGGCAGTCAATTTGCATTGTCTCAGGATGAGGCAGTGATTATAGCCACCCTCCTTGAGCGGAGAGGTGGCTTCAATGTGCTTCGTGGTGTGAAATTAAACGCACGTCGCATCTCTGCAAAACCTCCTCGGTAGGACGAATTAACATGAGCAGCTCGCAGGTTTCTGCAGCCGATACGTCGAGTATTGGAATGGCCTTCATGCATATATATCGTTTTTCCGCGAATTTACAGGAGTCGTAGTAAGTCGCATCGGCCATAAAGAAGGAGCGATAGTCCGTGGCCAGTGCCAAGTAAGGGGCGGCCGGCATGATAAGGGCCGTACCCTTCTCCTCTTTGAATTGCTGCGATACTGGCCACGGGCGCATCCGATAGAAGTCGTACAATTGGTGCTCTAGCAGGGAAAGATGAACCACGATGATCATGCGGTCACCGTCGTACACGAGGTCCGTGCATACGAGAGGGGCTAGCGTTTCCGGCCGCAAGTGCTCGAGGGGAAGGGGGAACTCATACCTCGCCGCTTGGAGCTGGGCTTCCTTCGCCACGGCTATCAGCTGTTCCGGCTCCAATGCTTCGGCCTCGAGTCACCCCTCTCTTGCCGCTATTATTACTCGCAGGTACGTGCGACAGGTGTCTATGTAATTTTCTATTTTCGTCCCCACTCTGAACGCATGTTGTGTCAAGGAACTGTTATACCGAGTGAGTGCGGCACGTTGATCCGCGCTCCTCTGGTCCTTGTTAAATTGTTCGACAGTTTTCAGCAATCTTTCCACCCGTCTTGACTCTTCAAGGTGATCGCTATGGAGCGCCAGCACCTTAGAGGCGGTAACGTGCATTTGCTCGCCGACCAAATAGGTGAGCTTGGATTGATCAGCATAAAGGCAGTCGATTTGGCTCGTGAGATATTTGGCGTCATCTTTCGTGAGGGTGCCGAAAAGGGATTTGCTGATTGAGCCGATTATTGCCAAGGGGACCGAGCGCTTCCGCATAAAGTGCGGCGTCTGTAGTCGGTCTTGTTTCGTTCGCGACCGCTCCGCAAGGTCGGTCAATTCATCTCGCAGCGTCATGGCACGCAAAACCCGATTTGCCAGATAATCGTGCTGCAGCAGGTCATCGCAAGCTTGCCGCGAATTATATCGGCTGCATTCACCAGCTATCACGTGCATTTCCTTGAGATATTGAGGAAAGTCGCGCTGTATCCTCGTAATCGCCATGAAAATGGTTATTCTTCAGTCTGCCATTTGATGTTGGAGTTAGGGCAGACGCTCGTAGTAAAGCCCAGGGCAGTCCCTGACGGGCGTGACGTGATATACGTCACTGGTGGGTTCAGCCCTGGCGAGTCCCATTATTCCGATGAATAAGACGATCTTCATGGCAGCCGGTTCTCTTCTTAGGCGGTCTTCAATGGAGGTCTGCGTATCTTCGGTGCTGGAGTCGGCGACGGATTTTCGTGACGGCTAATGAAATATTCATTCTTCTTTTATTCGCGTACATCGTTCTTAAATCTATTCATAAGCTATTTTACATTTATCGACGTGCTTACGGAACCTCCACCAATTTCCGGTCTCCAAGATAAGGTTACTTTTGTCCGAGATCATTTTGATAGTGTAAGGGCCGTGATACTGACTGTCGAATGTTCCATTTCTAGGTTCCTTTAATACATAAACTTTATCCCCCACCTTCCCTCCGAAAGCACGGCATTTTCTATCGTAATAGGTTTTAAAACGCACTTTAGATTTAATCAAGTTTTCTCCGGCGAGCTCTTGGATCTCAGATTGCCGTTTGATAAGCTCGGTGAGGAAAGAGCTCGTGGTCAGGAGTTTGTTGATGGGGAAGGAGCTGGGTTGACGAGCCAACTTACCGTACACGATTTCGTGGGGGGTAAAATTGGTCGATTCGTGCACGCTTGTATTGTAGGAAAATTCGGTAAAAGGTAATAGTCGGTCCCTATCGTCGTAATCGTTCGCATGTTTGATATATTCGGCCAAGACGATATGGCTTCGTTCTAGGGCGCCATTCGTTTGCGGCCGATAGCCTGACGTGGTCAGGTGTTTGATCTTATAAATTCGCGAGATCTCGCGGAGCAACCCGCTTATAAACGCCGTTCCCCCGTCCGTTAGGAGTGCTCGGGGGGCACTGAATTGGTTAAACAGTCGCCTTACTATTGCTTCGGCGATGGTAGTCGCCTTGAAGTCGGGAATAGGCTCTGCCAGGCAATATTTCGACAAATGATCCTGCATCGTCAGGATATGTTTATTGCTATGAGGGGTGGTCGGCAGGGGCCCCACTGTGTCGAGCGAGACTTTGTCAAAGGTATCGGCGGGGGTGTCCGTGATGGCTCACGGCTTTTTGCCCTCAGCAGCTTATTTTCCTGGCAGCCTTTACAATGCCGTATAAAATTTTGGACCCCGGTATTTTTCCTCGAGTTGTCGCAATGACTCATAAATTTTCGAAATGATTTCTCGAGGGAAGGGGTCAAAGTTTTTTCATGTTCATCTACCATCTCCTCCAGCGGCGTGCTCCCCTCTGTATCGCTCACGGGGAGGCTGATATTTATTAACGTGCTTGGATCCTCCTCGACATTGTTCTCTTGTGATTTGCACGCCAAGGAAGGGTTTGGTTGCTCTGCAGGGGGCCTGCCACCACTAGGCTTGAGCCTTGAAGGGCGCTTCGGAGCTAAGAGGGGAGCGGGCAACATACTTCGGTGAAGCCGTGGTATCGGACGCGTTTCCTCGGCCAAGCTCGTGTCCGAGGTTTCGGCATACCGCGGGGGCGCGTGACGTGGAGCTTCAGGGTTCTTCCGTGCTCTGGTGAATTTTTCGGTCGTGTTAGCTGTGGAGCGCGGCTAGATGCCGGCTGCGATAGCTGAGGGCCTACCTGGGCCGCGCTTTCCCCCTATTATCGGCAACACCTTAGCCGATGGTGGTTTGGCCTCAGCATCGCTGGAATCCGAACTCCAGTGATTTATCGGGTTACGGGATAACGCGTCCGCGTTGACATTTAATCGCCCGGGTTTATATACAAATTCGTAATCGTAGTTTGGCAAACTTAATGTCCACCGGATTAATCTTTTCCCTGGATCGCTCATTGATCCGATCCATTTAAGGGGTTCGTGATCGGAAATTAATTTGAATTTTCGGCTATAAAGATACGGCTTCAAATTCTCCAGGGCGCGAATCACTGCCAGGCACTCCTTTTCGGTCGTGCCATAATTCACTTCGGCCTTCGATAGAATACGTGAGTAATAAGCGATCGGGCGATCGCCCCCATCCGTTTCTTGACCGAGCACGGCTCCGAGCGCTAGATCAGACGCGTCGGTCGTCAGGGTGAAAGGGCAGTCGAAATCGGGGTATGCGAGCACCGGCTCTCACACAGGGCCTTGCGCAGGTCTCGGAAGCTCCGACGCTGCTCTTGGCCCCACGTGAATGCTCTCCCCTTTTTTGTGAGGTCAGAGAGAGGCTTCGCACGACCCGAAAAGTTCTCGATGAAGCACCGATAATATCCAGCGAGACCCAGAAATTGGCGGATATTTTTAGCCGTTCGAGGGGTGGGGAAGCGCGTCACCGCCTCGAGTTTACGTGGGTCAGGGCGTAGCCCATCCCGTCCGATGATGTGGCCGAGATATGCGACTTCTTTTTTCAGGAATTCACATTTATCGGGCTGGAGAGTAAGATTCGCCTCTCGGAGGCGCTGCATGAGACGACGCACCTTCCTATCGTGCTCCTCCAGTGGTCGCGCGAAGACGGCGATATCGTCCGAGTATACAAACAATTCTGTCCCTTGGAGACCTCGCAAAACATTGTCCATTAATCGTTGGAAGGTCGCAGGAGCGTTTTTCAGTCCCATGGGCACTCGAGTATACTCATAGTGCCCATTGGGGGTAGAAAATGCCATCTTCGCACGTCCCTTGGGTTTATCGGGATTTGATGGAACCCGTTAGCCAAATCAAAGGTTGAGAAATACCGCGCTTCTCCCAATTGGTCCAATATATCGAGTATATTGGGCAATGGGTACGCGTCGGAAATTGTTTTCTCGTTCAATTTACGGAAATCTATCACCATTCGCATTTGCAGCCGACCCTGCGAGTCAGGTTCTTCGGCACAATCCACACGGGTGAATTGTAACGGAATAATTACACCCTCGCGATTGCGAGGGTGTAATTATTCCGTCGGGTATTGATAGGCAAATCATCCATGGTCGGGATTCGATGCGCGACTCGATCGGTGCAGGGAAGCTTATCACCGGGCAGATGAAATCGCCACTGATCTTCTTCCACGATACGGCGAACGTGCTTACGCTCGACCTCGTTGAGGTCGTCCAGGCGCAGGGCATGAATCACGGCCTCAAGTCGGTCGAGCGGGGGCGTCGTTGCCTGGTCCGTCGAGTCGTCATCGTCAAACCGTAGGTCAAAATTGGGGTCACATATCTCGAACGGAATAATTTCTTGGGGTGAGACCTCGATGTTAACGTCGCGATCGAGGGTATTGAACGCGAGCATGTGACAGACGGCGTGCTTCTGGGAGACCAGCGCGTCCCCTATATATAAACCATCCATCGCGGCGATTCTGGGTAAATAACCTTCGCGGATTTCGGCGTTAATCACTTCGATAGGTAGCGGGCACCGCGCACGAGCTTTTATCGTGAATATTTTTTTATTAGCCGAGGGGAAATTCGCGTTAGCCCTATCGGAGGTGAGAAACATACGCGGGCGAATTGGATCGCTCGCAATTAAGAGGGCGTTATGATGGAAAGATAACTCCACGCGTTCCTTTCGCATGTACGGTTTACCAATTAGCCCGTTACTTGTTGTCGCGAATTCTTTTACAACATGAAATTGATGTGGGACTTCGTTAATCGTTAAGGTTATTGTACCCAACGATTGAGACTCTTCCCCAGAGGGTCACTTATACGCTTTGCATTTCGCAGGGTTGTAACGCACGTCTTCACGGGGGGCCTGCAATTTAATAAAATTCAAATCTGATCCGGAGTCGCAATAAAAATTATTGGTTCCATGAGCAAGCTCGGGGGCTGAAAATTTTACTACCGGAGATTCCATATCGTCGGCCGTCTCCGACGAGGAATGAGAAACCATCGCCTGTGCTTGCTTCTCTTTTGGCGAGTTTACTTTTGGGGGGGCTGAAAACTCACGGACGGCCTCTGGACTTCCGTGGCCACCACGCAAGCATTCGTTTGGCTCGTCGCATCGTGGCGACGAGCCCCTTGGGAGTTTAAAGACTCGCTTTCTTTTGTGCGAGGCGCTTCCTGCCGTCTTCCGGGCGAGGGCTCTCGACAGTTTTCCCGTGGCTCGCCGGCAGAGGAATTTCGTGGATTCCTGGCTGCGCGTAGCCCACACTCAGTCCACGGGCAGCAAGCGCAGCCCCCGTTACGCACGCAGCAGTAACGCTGGCTGCAGCCACCGCCCCTGCACGCTGAGTGCGGGGTCCACTTATTCCACGGGCAGCAAGAGCAGCCCGTCCCTTGGATACAACAGTACCTACGATCGCAACCCCCCTCATCTTTCTCGTGGTGGGGACTAGGTGATCGAGAGGTCTCCCGTTCTCGGAGTTTCAGTATTCCGGGCGGATTACATTTTTCAGCCGGGTAAGGGCTCGACCCTCGGTATTTAACAAACGGTGGGCCGCGGGGCGCTGGTGAGGGGGAACGCGATGCTAATCTTTTCGGCTCTTCCTTCGCGACTAGCGCCCGTGCATCCCTGGAGGCTGGTTTTGGCGTTCCGATTGTCCCTGAATCAACGCTACATTCCGACACGCGTTCGGCGAGTTCGACCGCCGCTTTTAATGAAGCTGGGGGCGCGACGGTTAGTAATTCCGCGAGACGTGTTGGTAACGCACGGCTGTACGCCTTGAGGGCGGTTGAATCGAGAACGCGAGTCAACGCGACGGGAATCTCGGTTCCCGTATCTGCTTTCCACGCAGCTCGCGATACGCTGACCAGGATTCTGACGCGATTACAAAGTCCCCTGACTGTTTCCCCCTGTTTCATGCGTATCCACATGAAATCAGCCAAGCAGTTATCAAAGCTTCGCGATGTGGCGAGTCCCTCTTTAAGGGCCGCGATAAGCCCTTCGACAGTGTTTATTGTCTCATCCTGTACGCATGCACGCGCCTCACCTCGCAGTCTACTTATGGCAGCTGCAACGAATGGCCCGCGGATTCCGGTGGTATAAGGGAAGCCGAATTTTAGAGATCCTGCAAATAATCCCTTAGGGGGATGTTCGTACCGTCAAATTCCGAAATGCTCGAGAGCTGGTTGGTCAACGTTATCGTGCCTATCATGGTGGAAATATTGGCCATCGAATCAGCCAACCTTACGGAATGTCTGGATCCGCCATGATGACGATCTTATTTGGGAACGGATTTTATAGAATGAGCCGGGGAGCGCGAGTAATTTAATAATAAAAAAAAAATCAAAATAAAATGAATGGCAAAATAACGAAACAGTAAAAACAAAATATAAAGGTAAATAAGATAAGGAAGAGTGAAATGAGTAAAGGTAAAATGGACTATTGGTAACGAAGGATTAACGAGTTTATAATTTAGGGTGTCAGAACAATTCGACAATAGGACAATAGGTCTATAAAGTTAGCACAGCCAAATGAGCACAATCGCTTCTAACTTAGATGAGAATTTAGTGCTCTTTTTGTGCTAATTTATTGCTGTAGTCGCGATTTTTGTGCTCTTACCGTTTTTGAGAAATCAGTGGCTGTGCCAGCTTTAAAAAAAGCTAGCACAGCCACATAAAAAAAACAAGTTTTTTTTTTTTTAAACAACACAGCGATTTAGTGCTCTTTTAGTGCTTTTGAAATATGCAATTGGAAATTTTATCAGAACAACCCTTGGACTTGAAACCGACCATGACAGTTTGAAACGTAAATAGAACATACCGTTATAGGCAGAAAAACCAAGTTCAATATCTTTGGATATTATTTTCGAATACACGAATTATATGCTCGTTAAATAACCTGTGACCAATTGTATTGCTGCATCCCTTCCGATCAAAAACTACCCTCATCGTTCAAAGGATAAAGAGAGAAGGTAACAAAGTAACCAGAACAATCGAATTTAAACAACTGTTTCTGAATACTCGATTTATATGTTCGATAAATATCCTGAGTCCGATCTTGTTGCTGCGTCCCTTTTGATGAAAAACTACCCTTATCATTCAAAGGATCAAGAGAGAACATAACGAAGTAACCAGCACAATCCAATTTAAATAACTGTTTTTGAATACTCGAATTATGTGCTCTTCAGATACTCTGAGTCCGATTTTATTGCTGCATCCCTTCCGATAAAAAACTACCGTTATCATTCAAAGGTACAAGGGGGAACATAACGAAGTAACGAGCACAATTCGATTTAAGACACTTTTTTTTAATACCCGAATTATGTGCTCTTCAGATACCCTGTGTCTGATTTTATTACTGCATCCCTTCCGATGAAAAACTACCCTTATCGTTCAGAGGCACAAGAGAGAACGTAACGAAGTAACCAGCACAATCCGATTTGAATAACTGTTTTTGGATACCCGAATTATGTGCTCTTCAGATACTCTGAGTCCGATTTTATTGCTGCATCCCTTCCGATAAAAAACTACCCTTATCGTTCAGAGGCACAAGAGAGAACGTAACGAAGTAACGAGCACAATCCGATTTGAAAAACTGTTTTTGAATACCCGAATTATGTAGTCTTCAGATACTCTGAGTCCGATTTTATTGCTGCATCCCTTCCCACGAAAAACTACCCTTATCGTTCAGAGGCTCAGGAGAGAACGTAACGAAGTAACGAGCACAATCCGATTTAAGACACGTTTTTTGAATACCCAAATTATGTGCTCTTCAGATACCTTGAGTCCGATTTTATTGCTGCATCCCTTCCGATGAAAAACTACCCTTATCGTTCAGAGGCACAAGAGAGAACGTAACGAAGTAACGAGCACAATCCGATTTGAATGACTGTTTTTAAATACCCGAATTATGTGCTCTTCAGATACTCTGAGTCCGATTTTATTGCTGCATCCCTTCCGATGAAAAACTACCCTTATCGTTCAGAGGCTCAAGAGAGAACGTAACGAAGTAACGAGCACAATCCGATTTAAGACACGTTTTTTAAATACCCGAATTATGTGCTCTTCAGATACCCTGAGTCCGATTTTATTGCTGCATCCCTTCCGATGAAAACTACCCTTATCGTTCAGAGGCTCAAGAGAGAACATAACGAAGTAACCAGCACAATCCGATTTAAATAACTGTTTTTGAATACCCGAATTATGTGCTCTTCAGATATCTCGAGTCCGATTTTATTGCTTCATCCCTTCCGATAAAAAACTACCCTTATCATTCAAAGGCACAAGAAAGAACGTAACGAAGTAACGAGCGGAATCCGATTTAAGACACTTTTTTTGATAACCCGAATTATGTGCTCTTCAGATACTCTGAGTCCGATTTTATTGCTGCATACCTTCTGATAAAAAACTACCCTTAGCGTTCAGAGGCTCAAGAGAGAACATAACGAAGTAACCAGCACAATCCGATTTGAATAACTGTTTTTGAATACCCGAATTATGTGCTCTTCAGATACTCTGAGTCCGATTTTATTGCTGCATCCCTTCCAATAAAAAACTACCCTTAGCGTTCAGAGGCTCAAGAGAGAACATAACGAAGTAACCAGCACAATCCGATTTGAATAAATGTTTTTGAATACCCGAATTATGTGCTCTTCAGATACGCTGAGTCCGATTTTATTGCTGCATCCCTTCCGATGAAAACTACCCTTATCGTTCAGAGGCTCAAGAGAGAACATAACGAAGTAACCAGCACAATCCGATTTAAATAACTGTTTTTGAATACCCGAATTATCTGCTCTTCAGATACTCTGAGTCCGATTTTATTGCTGCATCCCTTCCGATGAAAAACTACCCTTATCGTTCAGAGGCTCAAGAGAGAACGTAACGAAGTAACAAGCACAATCCGATTTAAGACACGTTTTTTGAATACCCGAATTATGTGCTCTTCAGATACCTTGAGTCCGATTTTATTGCTGCATCCCTTCCGATGAAAAACTACCCTTATCGTTCAGAGGCTCAAGAGAGAACGTAACGAAGTAACCAGCACAATCCGATTTAAATAACTGTTTTTGAATACCCGAATTATGTGCTCTTCAGATACTCTGAGTCCGATTTTATTGCTGCATCCCTTCCGATAAAAAACTACCCTTAGCGTTCAGAGGCTCAAAAAAGAACATAACGAAGTAACCGGCACAATCCGATTTGAATAACTGTTTTTGAATACCCGAATTATGTGCTCTTTAGATACTCTGAGTTCGATTTTATTGCTGCATCCCTTCCGATGAAAAACTACCCTTATCGTTCAGAGGCTCAAGAGAGAACGTAACGAAGTAACAAGCACAATCCGATTTAAGACACGTTTTTTGAATACCCGAATTATGTGCCCTTCAGATACCTTGAGTCCGATTTTATTGCTGCATCCCTTCCGATGAAAAACTACCCTTATCGTTCAGAGGCTCAAGAGCGAACGTAACGAAGTAACCAGCACAATCCGATTTGAATAACTGTTTTTGAATACCCGAATTAGGTGCTCTTCAGATACTCTGAGTCTGATTTTATTGCTGCATCCCTTCCGATGAAAAACTACCCTTATCGTTCAGAGGCTCAAGAGAGAACGTAACGAAGTAACGAGCACAATCCGATTTAAGACACGTTTTTTGAATACCCGAATTATGTGCTCTTCAGATACCTTGAGTCCAATTTTATTGCTGCATCCCTTCCGATAAAAAACTACCCTGATCGTGCAAAGGATCAAAAGGAAACGTAACGAAATAACGAGCACAATCCAATTTAAATAACTGTTTTTGATTACATGAATTATGTGCTTTTTAGATATCCTGAGTCCAATTTTATTGCTGCATCCCTTCCGATAAAAAACTACGCTTATCATTCAAAGGCACAAGAAAAAACGTAACGAAGTAACGAGCACAATCCGATTTAAGACACTTTTTTTGAATACCCGAATTATGTGTTCTTCAGATATCTCAAGTCCGATTTTATTGCTTCATCCCTTCTGATAAAAAACTACCCTTATTGTTCAGAGGCACAAGAGAGAACGTAACGAAGTAACGAGCACAATCCGATTTGAAAAACTGTTTTTGAATACCCGAATTATGTGCTCTTCAGATACCCTGTGTCCGATTTTATTGCTGCATCCCTTCCGATAAAAAACTACCCTTATCATTCAAAGGCACAAGAAAGAACGTAACGAAGTAACGAGCACAATCCGATTTAAGACACTTTTTTTGATAACCCGAATTATGTGCTCTTCAGATACTCTGAGTCCGATTTTATTGCTGCATACCTTCCGATAAAAAACTACCCTTAGCGTTCAGAGGCTCAAGAGAGAACATAACGAAGTAACCAGCACAATCCGATTTGTTATTCAAATCGGATTGTGCACAATCCGATTTGTTATTCAAATCGGATTGTGCTGGTTACTTCGTTATGTTCTCTCTTGAGCCTCTGAACGCTAATGGTAGTTTTTTATCGGAAGGTATGCAGCAATAAAATCGGACTCAGAGTATCTGAAGAGCACATAATTCGGGTATTCAAAAACAGTTATTCAAATCGGATTGTGCTGGTTACTTCGTTATGTTCTCTCTCGAGCCTCTGAACGATAAGGGTAGTTTTCATCGGAAGGGATGCAGCAATAAAATCGGACTCAGGGTATCTGAAGAGCACATAATTCGGGTATTCAAAAACAGTTATTCAAATCGGATTGTGCTGATTACTTCGTTATGTTCTCTCTTGAGCCTCTGAACGCTAAGGGTAGTTTTTTATCAGAAGGGATGCAGCAATAAAATCGGACCCAGAGTATCTGAAGAGCACATAATTCGGGTATTCAAAAACAGTTATTCAAATCGGATTGTGCTGGTTACTTTGTTATGTTCTCTCCTGAGCCTCTGAACGCTAAGGGTAGTTTTTCATCAGAAGGTATGCAGCAATAAAATCGGACTCAGAGTATCTGAAGAGCACATAATTCGGGTTATCAAAAAAAGTGTCTTAAATCGGATTGTGCTCGTTACTTCGTTACGTTCTTTCTTGTGCCTTTGAATGATAAGGGTAGTTTTTTATCGGAAGGGATGCAGCAATAAAATCGGACTCAGAGTATCTAAAGAGCACATAATTCGGGTATTCAAAAACAGTTATTTAAATCGGATTGTGCTGGTTACTTCGTTATGTTCTCTCTTGAGCCTCTGAACGATAAGGGTAGTTTTCATCGGAAGGGATGCAGCAATAAAATCGGACTAAGGGTATCTGAAGAGCACATAATTCGGGTATTCAAAAACTGTTATTCAAATCGGCCTGTGCTGGTTACTTCGTTATGTTCTCTCGTGAGCCTCTGAACGCTAAGGGTAGTTTTTTATCGGAAAGGATGCAGCAATAGAATCGGACTCAGAGCATCTGAAGAGCACATAATTCGGGTATTCAAAAACAGTTATTTAAATCGGATTGTGCTGGTTACTTCGTTATGTTCTCTCTTGAGCCTCTGAACGCTAAGGGTAGTTTTTTATCAGAAGGTATGCAGCAATAAAATCGGACTCAGAGTATCTGAAGAGCACATAATTCGGGTTATCAAAAAAAGTGTCTTAAATCGGATTGTGCTCGTTACTTCGTTACGTTCTTTCTTGTGCCTTTGAATGATAAGGGTCGTTTTTTATCGGAAGGGATGAAGCAATAAAATCGGACTTGAGATATCTGAAGAGCACATAATTCGGGTATTCAAAAACAGTTATTCAAATCGGATTGTGCTGGTTACTTCGTTATGTTCGCTCTTGAGCCTCTGAACGATAAGGGTAGTTTTCATCGGAAGGGATGCAGCAATAAAATCGGACTCAAGGTATCTGAAGAGCACATAATTTGGGTATTCAAAAACAGTTATTCAAATCGGATTGTGCTGGTTACTTCGTTATGTTCTTTTTTGAGCCTCTGAACGCTAAGGGTAGTTTTTTATCGGAAGGGATGCAGCAATAAAATCGGACTCAGAGTATCTGAAGAGCACATAATTCGGGTATTCAAAAACAGTTATTCAAATCGGATTGTGCTGGTTACTTCGTTACGTTCTCTCTTGAGCCTCTGAACGATAAGGGTAGTTTTTCATCGGAAGGGATGCAGCAATAAAATCGGACTCAAGGTATCTGAAGAGCACATAATTCGGGTATTCAAAAAACGTGTCTCAAATCGGATTGTGCTTGTTACTTCGTTACGTTCTCTCTTGAGCCTCTGAACGCTAAGGGTAGTTTTTTATTGGAAGGGATGCAGCAATGAAATCGGACTCAGAGTATCTGAAGAGCACATAATTCGGGTATTCAAAAACAGTTATTCAAATCGGATTGTGCTGGTTACTTCGTTATGTTCTCTCTTGAGCCTCTGAACGCTAAGGGTAGTTTTTTATCAGAAGGTATGCAGCAATAAAATCGGACTCAGAGTATCTGAAGAGCACATAATTCAGGTTATCAAAAAAAGTGTCTTAAATCGGATTGTGCTCGTCACTTCGTTACGTTCTTTCTTGTGCCTTTGAATGATAAGGGTAGTTTTTCATCGGAAGGGATGAAGCAATAAAATCGGACTCGAGATATCTGAAGAGCACATAATTCGGGTATTCAAAAACAGTTATTTAAATCGGATTGTGCTGGTTACTTCGTTATGTTCTCTCTTGAGCCTCTGAACGATAAGGGTAGTTTTCATCGGAAGGGATGCAGCAATAAAATCGGACTCAGAGTATCTGAAGAGCACATAATTCGGGTATTTAAAAACAGTTATTCAAATCGGATTGTGCTCGTTACTTCGTTACGTTCTCTCTTGTGCCTCTGAACGATAAGGGTAGTTTTTCATCGGAAGGGATGCAGCAATAAAATCGGACTCAAGGTATCTGAAGAGCACATAATTCGGGTATTCAAAAAACGTGTCTTAAATTGGATTGTGCTCGTTACTTCGTTACGTTCTCTCTTGAGCCTCTGAACGATAAGGGTAGTTTTTCATCGGAAGGGATGCAGCAATAAAATCGGACTCAGAGTATCTGAAGAGCACATAATTCGGGTATTCAAAAACAGTTATTCAAATCGGATTGTGCTCGTTACTTCGTTACGTTCTCTCTTGAGCCTCTGAACGATAAGGGTAGTTTTTCATCGGAAGGGATGCAGCAATAAAATCGGACTCAGAGTATCTAAAGAGCACATAATTCGGGTATTCAAAAACAGTTATTCAAATCGGATTGTGCTCGTTACTTCGTTACGTTCTCTCTTGAGCCTCTGAACGATTAGGGTAGTTTTTCATCGGAAGGGATGCAGCAATAAAATCGGACACAGGGTATCTGAAGAGCACATAATTCGGGTATTCAAAAACAGTTTTTCAAATCGGATTGTGCTCGTTACTTCGTTATGTTCTCTCTTGAGCCTCTGAACGCTGAGGGTAGTTTTTTATCAGAAGGTATGCAGCAATAAAATCGGACTCAGAGTATCTGAAGAGCACATAATTCGGGTTATTAAAGAAAGTGTCTTAAATCGGATTGTGCTCGTTACTTCGTTACGTTCTTTCTTGTGCCTTTGAATGATAAGGGTAGTTTTTTATCGGAAGGGATGAAGCAATAAAATCGGACTCGAGATATCTGAAGAGCACATAATTCGGGTATTCAAAAACAGTTAATTAAATCGGATTGTGCTGGTTACTTCGTTATGTTCTCTCTTGAGCCTCTGAACGATAAGGGTAGTTTTCATCGGAAGGGATGCAGCAATAAAATCGGACTCAGGGTATCTGAAGAGCACATAATTCGGGTATTTAAAAAACGTGTCTTAAATCGGATTGTGCTCGTTACTTCGTTACGTTCTCTCTTGAGCCTCTGAACGATAAGGGTAGTTTTTCATCGGAAGGGATGCAGCAATAAAATCGGACTCAGAGTATCTGAAGAGCACATAATTCGGGTATTTAAAAACAGTTATTCAAATCGGATTGTGCTCGTTACTCCGTTACGTTCTCTCTTGTGCCTCTGAACGATAAGGGTAGTTTTTCATCGGAAGGGATGCAGCAATAAAATCGGACTCAGGGTATCTGAAGAGCACATAATTCGGGTATTCAAAAACATTTATTCAAATCGGATTGTGCTGGTTACTTCGTTATGTTCTCTCTTGAGCCTCTGAACGCTAAGGGTAGTTTTTTATTGGAAGGGATGCAGCAATAAAATCGGACTCAGAGTATCTGAAGAGCACATAATTTGGGTATTCAAAAACAGTTATTCAAATCGGATTGTGCTGGTTACTTCGTTATGTTCTCTCTTGAGCCTCTGAACGCTAAGGGTAGTTTTTTATCAGAAGGTATGCAGCAATAAAATCGGACTCAGAGTATCTGAAGAGCACATAATTCGGGTTATCAAAAAAAGTGTCTTAAATCGGATTCCGCTCGTTACTTCGTTACGTTCTTTCTTGTGCCTTTGAATGATAAGGGTAGTTTTTTATCGGAAGGGATGAAGCAATAAAATCGGACTCGAGATATCTGAAGAGCACATAATTCGGGTATTCAAAAACAGTTATTTAAATCGGATTGTGCTGGTTACTTCGTTATGTTCTCTCTTGAGCCTCTGAACGATAAGGGTAGTTTTCATCGGAAGGGATGCAGCAATAAAATCGGACTCAGGGTATCTGAAGAGCACATAATTCGGGTATTTAAAAAACGTGTCTTAAATCGGATTGTGCTCGTTACTTCGTTACGTTCTCTCTTGAGCCTCTGAACGATAAGGGTAGTTTTTCATCGGAAGGGATGCAGCAATAAAATCGGACTCAGAGTATCTGAAGAGCACATAATTCGGGTATTTAAAAACAGTCATTCAAATCGGATTGTGCTCGTTACTTCGTTACGTTCTCTCTTGTGCCTCTGAACGATAAGGGTAGTTTTTCATCGGAAGGGATGCAGCAATAAAATCGGACTCAAGGTATCTGAAGAGCACATAATTTGGGTATTCAAAAAACGTGTCTTAAATCGGATTGTGCTCGTTACTTCGTTACGTTCTCTCCTGAGCCTCTGAACGATAAGGGTAGTTTTTCATGGGAAGGGATGCAGCAATAAAATCGGACTCAGAGTATCTGAAGACTACATAATTCGGGTATTCAAAAACAGTTTTTCAAATCGGATTGTGCTCGTTACTTCGTTACGTTCTCTCTTGTGCCTCTGAACGATAAGGGTAGTTTTTTATCGGAAGGGATGCAGCAATAAAATCGGACTCAGAGTATCTGAAGAGCACATAATTCGGGTATCTAAAAACAGTTATTCAAATCGGATTGTGCTGGTTACTTCGTTACGTTCTCTCTTGTGCCTCTGAACGATAAGGGTAGTTTTTCATCGGAAGGGATGCAGTAATAAAATCAGACACAGGGTATCTGAAGAGCACATAATTCGGGTATTAAAAAAAAGTGTCTCAAATCGAATTGTGCTCGTTACTTCGTTATGGTCCCCCTTGTACCTTTGAATGATAACGGTAGTTTTTTATCGGAAGGGATGCAGCAATAAAATCGGACTCAGAGTATCTGAAGAGCACATAATTCGAGTATTCAAAAACAGTTATTTAAATTGGATTGTGCTGGTTACTTCGTTATGTTCTCTCTTGATCCTTTGAATGATAAGGGTAGTTTTTCATCAAAAGGGACGCAGCAACAAAATCGGACTCAGGATATTTATCGAACATATAAATCGAGTATTTAGAAACAGTTGTTTAAATTCGATTGTTCTGGTTACTTTGTTACCTTCTCTCTTTATCCTTTGAACGATGAGGGTAGTTTTTGATCGGAAGGGATGCAGCAATACAATTGGTCACAGGTTATTTAACGAGCATATAATTCGTGTATTCGAAAATAATATCCAAAGATATTGAACTTGGTTTTTCTGCCTATAACGGTATGTTCTATTTACGTTTCAAACTGTCATGGTCGGTTTCAAGTCCAAGGGTTGTTCTGATAAAATTTCCAATTGCATATTTCAAAAGCACTAAAAGAGCACTAAATTGCTGTGTTGTTTAAAAAAAAAAAAAACTTGTTTTTTTTATGTGGCTGTGCTAGCTTTTTTTAAAGCTGGCACAGCCACTGATTTCTCAAAAACGGTAAGAGCACAAAAATCGCGACTACAGCAATAAATTAGCACAAAAAGAGCACTAAATTCTCATCTAAGTTAGAAGCGATTGTGCTCATTTGGCTGTGCTAACTTTATAGACCTTTCGACAATGGTATATAGTAAAAAAAAAGAAGAAATGGGAATTCCAAAATTAGCGATTCCCGAAAATTGGGAAAAGAAAAAGGTGAATCCAATACAAATGAGTGAAATGAGGAAATTGAAAGTTAATTCGTGGTTGGATTGGGGTGGTAAAGTATTTCATCTAGGGTCACTAAATATTTCAGTCCGGATAATGTCCAGTCACTGATAATGGAAATACTTTCCTTTATTTATGATTCAAATTTTTCTCTCGCCCCTTTTTTTTATTATTTTTGAAATTTCGTCTTTTTTTTTATATTTTCCGGGATTTCCTTTAACCGGTTCGGGACTACGAGAAATCTAAGATTCCATCGCATCCGAAGGGTACGTTATGAGCAACGACAAATTCTGACGGGCAGTCCTCGGCAAACAGGGTGGTCGTACCATTGGAATATGATTTTTCCTGTCCAATTTCCTTTACATATACCCGAATAGGGAAAATTCGACAGTCCGCACACGGTTATCACAAATAATTTTCTTGAACCTGCATATTGTTCACGCAGAAAACTACGGAAGAGACGAAATGCGAAAAGAAATAAGATACAGAAGGGGAAAAAAAATAAAAAAAATAATAATAATAAAAAATTTGCAAGAGATATGTGCACAAGAGAGATTAAAAATACGACCGGAATAGAAATGCAGAAGTAACTCTATCAGTTCGAGATTCTAATGTTTAAGGGGTTTTTGAAGTTTTTTTTTTTTTTATTAAATTTTAAATCTTTAATTTCAGTCTATTTTATCAAACTTAATATTCAATTTCAAATTCCCTCATTTCAATTCGCTTAATTACACACAGCATAAATTATCGCATTTTATATCAAATAATCTCGGAAAATTTAAGAAAAAGGGACTTTTTTTTTTTTAAGATTTGTATTTTCATGGGCTAATAATTCAAGAGATATATATGGGATATAACCTGAGATATACATGTCAAATCGACCACTTTTGAACCCGACCCCTTTTGATTTGGCTGAAAATTTTTGTTTCTTTTCTACCCCATTAAAAACATTTTTCATGAAATTTTCAAATTTTATTACCAAACCCATAAAAAGTTATGAATTTTTCAAAAAAAAAAACTTTTTTTTTTTCAAATAGCTATAACTTCTTCAAAAATTGACTAATCGGGACGATTTTTTTTCGAAAATTTTTGTCTTTAAATGCACTTTTCGAAAAAAAAAAATACAAAGAAAATCTAAGATATTAATATCTGTGAAATTTTTTACTTTTTCGAGAAAAATCATCGTCTTCTCGGAACCGCATTTGAAAAAAAAATTTTTTTTTTACTAAAAAGAAACTTCGTTCAATTACAGGAAGAATGCCGCCAAAACTGAAGTGGGTGGAATTTTTCTTCTATTGTATTTTATTCAATGAAAATTGTTTTTTTTTGCAAGTGGCCTTATTTCACAAAACACAACGCTCTGTAAATTTTTGAGAATTTATAAAAGACCTCAAAGTTTGAATAATTGGGAAGGAAAAGAAATCGAAAGTGGTAATCGCCGAAAAAATTTTGATTTTTTCCAAAAAAGTGAAATAAAAAATATAAAACACCTATAAACAATTTTTTTGTATTTTTTTCAAAAAATTACATCAAAAAACAAAAATAATGTATAAAAACAGCCATTTGGTCCATTTTTGACCAAGCCACTAGCTTTTCAACAAAATTTCCAACGCATAGCATCTTGAATCCACTATTTTTTAATTTTGGCCCGTCTTTGCTTTTTATCTTTCTTTCTTGATTGAAAACTCCCTTATTCTATTTTGTTCTCTTATTTGTTCTTTTTAAATTTTAGCCCGTCTTTGCTTTTTATATTTCTTCTTCGATTGGAAAAAAATTCTTATCATTTATTCTATATTTTTGACGCTTTTAACGATTTTTTAAAAAATTATAGATTGAATGTGAGAAAATGTTTTAACGGTGTCTACGACGGAACTTATGGTGTAGCTTAATGATTTCTACTAAGGACTTTCTGGTTATATAATACGATTAGTAAACATTTATTTAATACCAATTCAAAAACTATTTTATTTTCCTTTGGCGTTTAAATATTTTACATGTTCTATATTCTTCAGAATTTGAATAATTTCGGACGTAAAGGGATCCATCTTTGTCAGGAATTATACTATGTAATTTCTGAGCTCCTGTAATTGGTTTGGTTTTTGCGAATCGTTCAGTCAAATCATTTACAGCTTTATTGTAATCTTCTTCTGACGCAAACTTGACCGTCATATTGGGAAGATTATCTGGTGCAGAAGCCCAGGCAAATAATTCTCGAGGTGTGGTAATTTGCTTGTCAACCGCTAGTTGAAGACTAGCTCTTGCTGCTAGTCGAAGATTTAATATCATTTTTATATCGGCAGTAGCGTGACGTAAGCCAGTTTTTTTCGTGTGATTTTCTAACTCAAAAGGATTGCAACATCGATCAAAATATTCTTCCGATGCCATGTCATAAAAAATATGATTATAAATTATTACATAAATTCTGAAGTGTAATAATCGAAACAATGAACGTTTGAATCGCAATTGTGGGTCGAATAATAAAAAGGCGATTGCTAATTCCCAACAAAAATGTCACTCAAAACTTTTCGTAAACACTGGAACTGACTGAAACGAGGTTAGTATTGAAAAGTATCGAGAGGGCAGACCGTGTGTAGTCTCCGTAGTACCGAGATTCTTAATATAGATGGCGCTGAGAATGAGTGAATCGACGGTTGGTAAGTCAACGACTATCATACCCTAGCTTACCGATGTTATTCTTGTGGCAAAATTAAATACTTCTTATGTCAAATTGACCGCGGTCGAATCAAAATTGTACGTTGTAATAAGTGCGCCTAAAATAAAAAAATGGCGGATTTAAGATGATTATGCGTTGGATGTCTTTTTGAAAAGCCTGTGGCTTGGTCAAAAATTGACCAAATGGTTTTTTTTCATT
This sequence comes from Alloplasta piceator, assembly GCA_946863875.1. Taxonomy (NCBI): domain Eukaryota; kingdom Metazoa; phylum Arthropoda; class Insecta; order Hymenoptera; family Ichneumonidae; genus Alloplasta; species Alloplasta piceator. The sequence continues at coordinate 43,817,949 of OX333072.1, read as the reverse complement.
ATTTTAAATTTTTTATGTAATTTTTTGAAAAAAAGTACAAAAAAAATGTTTACAGGTGTTATTTATTTTTTCTTTCACTTTTTTGAAAAAAAAATCAAAATTTTTTAGACGATTACCTCTTTCGATTTCTTTTTCTTCCCAATTATTCAAACTCTGAGGTCCTTTATGAATCTTCAAAAATTTACAAAGTGTTGTGTTTTGTGAAATAAGGCCAGTTGCAAAAAAAATTTTTTTCAATGAATAAAATAAAATAGAAAGAAAATTCCACCCACTCCAGTTTGGGCGGCATTCTTTCTCGAATTGAACGAAGTTCCTTTTTAGTAAAAAAAAAAATTTTTTTTTCAAATGCGGTTTCGAGAAAACGATGATTTTTCTCGAAAAAGTGAAAAATTCCACAGATTTTAATATCTTAATTTTTTTTTGTATTTTTCTTAAAAAAGTACATTTGAAAACAAAATTTTTCAAAAAAAAATCGTCCCGATTGGTCAATTCTTGAAGAAGTTATAGCTATTTGAACAAAAAAAATTTTTTTTTTTGAAAAATTCATAACTTTTCTTGGGTTCGGTAAAAAAATTTGAAAATTTCATGAAAAATGTTTTTCATAGGGTTGAAAAGAAACAAAAATTTTCAGCCAAATCGAAAGGGGTCGGGTTCAAAAGTGGTCGATTTGACATGGAATGCCCCATATACATAACACTGACGACACCATCCATTCTTTTGGAAGTGCGTGGTGGAGGCAGAATTCCACCGCTGCCACCAAAACTTGTTACGTGCCGAAAGGCGCGTTTCAAGAATAAAAAAAAGATTCTAAATCAATTTCCCAAATTGGATTACGATAAGAGAAGGTATTTGGGCGCCTCCACGTCGTTCCATACGGGCCCGACCACTGCCGAGAGGCGAAAAGGGTCGCCAGTAAATGAATAAATGCGCCTTGAGTAATATTGAGAATATGTATATATATATATCGTTTATTGTACCGACTCACCACGGGTGAGACGATACGTAAAAAGCGGTAGAGATTCGTCTGCACGACGAATGAGCATAAGAGAGAGACGGCGCTTACAATCTCACGCGCGCCGTCGCTCGTGAAAATACAGCTGACTTACATTAGCCGGAGCTCTGGGCTGGCGCGCGATACAGTGTGGGAGGGGTCCCCGCGCACGCTGATAAGGGGAGACCTCTTGGGCCTCGCGCTGAGCGTTGGCTTTTTCCAATAGCTCTCGCGCACGCACACTATTGTCCCTATAGGTCCTCACGTATACTAGCAGTCTCTAGAGAGTCCTTTACGCGCACCGGTGCCCGAGGGCGCGAAGGGTTGACTCGCACTCGCTGCGACGTTCGTAGATCGCGGTCACTCACGGCGCACGGATATGTATATAATTGTGTATATGTCTGTCCGCTATTTTTGCTGCACTGTTGATACTTATTGAATGTTCGAATTGTTGAATAGTTCGATCGTCGGATAGTTTAACTGTATGAATGTTAGCACTCAATCAAACTGTTATGTTGTTGCTGAATAATTATATTCGTTTGAATAATTATATTTGTTTAAATAATATATTTGTTTGAATGATTATTTCTTTGAATAATATATTTCTTTGAATGATTATTTGTTTGAATGATTATTCGTTTGAATGATATATTTGCTTGAATGATATTAGCAGCCCGAGACTTATGGGTCCACGCAAGCAACCCCGTGACGCACCAAGTTTAACGCGAGCGAGCGTATTAATCTCATACGGTTGCGCGGGGTAGTACGCCGCTACGACTAGCTGAAGGCTGGAGTTATTTTCTTCGATTCACCTGTCGGTGGTTAGCGAGGTACCGACTCGTCTCGGCAACGGTCCTTAGAACGTTGACGAGCCGAGTGAGGATTTTTGCAATTTGGCTTTTCCTGAAAACGGCGCGTGCATACCCTTGATAGGCATACGCGAGCTCGCTTAAGGTGATCGGAAGGCGCTGACTGTGGCTTGCAGCACATGGGGTGATCGCGCGCACACACCACACAAGTCTCAGGAATCCGCTGACGCGAGCGCTTTAACGTGGGACCGTGAGTCCACGTCCGTTCTCGCGAAATGAAAATTTGGCGAAAGAGGGACGTGACAAAGGATCTGATTACCTGAGGGAAATGACTCCTCGGTTTCACTTAGCATGCCATATATATATATATATACAATTGATTGTTCATTCAGATTCCTGTAGAGTTGGTAAAAAAATAATTATTCTACTGTTGAATCGAAATTTGAATATCGCGCGATTGCGTGCTCACAACTCCGCGGACCAATCAAAACGCTTGAAAGAAGTGACTACGGGCCAATCAAAAAAATTGTCGCAAGTGATCAAAAAGTGTAACAAAAAAAACGTTCGCGCGTGGTTTATCATTTTTTTATTGTATTCACTTATTTTTATCGAGTGTTTATTTATTTGTTCAAAAGCAATATGAAATATCTAGGCTGATCGAGAAATGACGTGAAAGTGCTTTTTCGATCTCGACAAACGACACGGGCAGTTTCACAGTGGTTAGTGATACGTCAGTTCAAATGTTTATTATATTCAATTATTTGTAAAGACAATAGTATTCGTCGTCTTTACTAAATAATCTAATTGATTTTCATATTTATTTACACTTTTTCCAGTACGTGAATTCAATTCCGTGCCTTATGTGTACAATATAACCTCCAAACAGTCAATTATATTATATTAAAATATGATAAAATATAATAAATAAATTAATTACATATTAATTATATTTTATAATATAATTATATTTTAATAAATTTATAGCATTTTTGGTGTACAAATATTTGTAAATATTAAAAATAATTACAAAAATAAATATTAACAAACCGTGAAAAGCGTGTCAAAAAAAAACTTTTCTGCATGCAATAACCATGAAAAATATTGTTTGTTATGCAGATGCAGTAATCGGTAGAGCGAAGGACTGAGGAAACGTTTTTCCACACCTTCAACTTCGGAGGCTGTTTCCCGAAACCTGGATCTTCAAAAACTGTGCGCGCAATCCCGACCAAACCACTTCATGGAATTTTATCCTACGACGTCTTATTTTCTTCGTAACACTTTTACGCACCGCTTGAGCGCGGCACATTTCTATTATAATCAGTATTGTTTTGTGTGCAGTGCTTGAAAAAACAAAAATGGGTCAAAGATTCAAAAAGTGGCTTGTAACTCAATCGCTTACAAAAAAAATGAGACGTCGTAGGATAAGATCTGTCAAGCGGTTTGGTCAGAACTGCGCGCAGAGTGTGAAAATCAAAAATTGATTTATAAGAGAACCGCTGCACCTTAAGGGCTCTAACTAGCTTCGAAAGTTGTTACATTCGATACATCAAATTGGAAACTATCTGTGAAATTTCCACAAATGCCATGAACATTCATATCGATGTTCAAAAATCGGCATTTTGACGCTGTCAGTCTCCCGTTCATTCATCGGCAGAAATCATTTGTCGCGTCAGCGAATTGCATACAAGTATTCACTTCCGCGGCGTGTGATTGCACGCACCCCGATTTTTTAAGAATGTTGGTAATGAATTCTAGTATTTTTGAGAATTTTAATTCAAAATTTGAAGGGAAGGGGAGGGGGATTGGGTATCGAGATTTTAATTTTTAAAAATTATTTTGACTGCATAAATTTGCTTTGAAAGAATTGAACAATTTTTTTATTCCAAGATGGACTCAAGGTGAAAAAAAACCTCCTCCTACGATTAACCGCTCCTCCTATGGTTAACCGCTCCAGAGATATTGTCGATTGAAAATTCATTATTTTCAAAAGTCGAAAATATTCGTTGGTCTTGTATTTCACCATGATCGCTCCAAAAAATCGAATCAAATTTAAGAGTTGTTTCTGGGATCATACGATGAAATGAGCGAAGTTTCGGCCAAATAAAAAATGGTCAGGTCCGCGAGGTGTAAAAATGACTCGTTTTCCCCCATATATATATAAAGCATACCTGCGTAGAAAAAAAGAATATTTCTAAGAATCTTTTCAAGAATCTTGTAAAGAATCTTTCGAAGAATCTTGAAAAAAGTCAAGCATGGGATCTGAAACAAGACTCTACAAGATTCTTGTTGTCTTTACAAGATTCTTGGAAAGACTATTTACTTCGAGGTGAAAAATCTTTTAAAGAATCTTTCCAATAATTTTGTTCTGGATACAATCGTTCCAAGATTCTACGAAAGATTCTTGACGAGACTCTTGTCAAGATTCTATGCAATATTTTTTGAAGGATTCTTTAAATCGTTGCAGAAAAGATACTTCGAAAGATTCTTTACAAGATTTGTTGGAAAGACTATTTACTTCGAGGTAAAAATCTTATAAAGAATCTTTTCAATAATCTTGTTCAGGATCGAATCTTTGCAAGATTCTACGAAAAATTCTTTGCACGACTCATGTCAAGATTTTCTTTAAGATGTTTTGAAAAATTGTTCAATTATTACGAAAAAGAATCTTGGAAAAAATCTTGTAAAGAATCTCGGAAAGACTATTTACTGCGAAGTAATAAATCTTGTAAAGAATGTTTCCGAGGATCTTGTGAAGAGTCTTGTTCTGGTTCCAATGCTTGATTCTTTTCAAGATTCTTCACAAGATTCCTTAAAGATTCTTTACAAGATTCTTGAAAATATTCTTTCTTCCCATGCAAAAATCGTGTGGTTTTCTCAAAACCTAGCGAAAAACTAAAAACTAACCAATTCGAGTCAATTTTCGAAAAAGAAGAAATTTGAGAACATCGACAAACTTCACTTAGGAAAAAGATAGCGAATCAAAAATAAAGATGACCCTTATTGTCAAAATCCATATTAACGAGGCGTTACATCTAAGAAAGATAAATTGGAAAAATCTTGGAAAGATTCATTCAAAGAATCGTGGAAATATTAAATGGACGAATCTTGAAAAGATAAATTGGGAAAATCTTGGAAAGACTAATGTAAAGAATCTTGTACAGTCTTGTACAGTACAGTAAATGAAGTTTTTCGATTTTCTCAAATTTCTTCTTTTTCGAAAATTAACTCTAATTGGTCAGTTTTTATTTTTTCGTGAGGTTTCAAACAAACCAAACGATTTTTGCGTATAAAAAAAGAATCTCTCCAAGAATATTTTCAAAAATCTTGTAAAGAATCTTTCAAATTATGACAGGAGAATAAGTTTTCCTCGACATCAACGCTTGACTGACTCCTCGAGCGTACCGAAGTTGTGTCGTCATATTTGTGCTGTCCTTAATTGTATCGCCTTTAGTCTTGAATGACATATTAATTCGGAAATTATCATGCTACAGATATTTCAGTAAACCTTTGTCGTCGACGGAGAAAGAAAGCGAGAGAGTTTTGAGGGTCGTCACATACACGAATTAGGTTTCCATCGACTGGGGATCCAGCTACGGAAGAGTGGGGGAAGTAGCGGGTCACCAGATCGACTTCCTAGAGGAATTAATCACTCTGGTTTTCGGTGACTTAGGTCAAAGACTGAATGTCAAATTTTGTAATGTCGACTTCTCCCGATTTTGGATAAAAGTCCGTATTAAATAAGTCAACCCTCGTGGAGTCTTATCGCAGTGTGTGCCAAATTAAGAATCTCGACAAAGTGTCATGAAATTAGAAAGGAATAAAGAATCGACTATTATTAGTCAAAGGAAAAGCTATATCGTCAGCCAAAGGCAGCCGATTGTAAAACTTGTCAATCTACATTGTAAAACGTAAGTTAAATAAATTAATATATCTTTTCTTGAGCTGCACGTCTGTTTCGTACTCTCGCATGATCTATCAGCATCGACAATCTTCCTTTCCGGTCCACCAATTGAACCTACCCTGAGAGGGTTATTATTGTCAAATATGATAAAAATTATTGTTAGTCAATCAGACTAACTAGCGCCAAACAAATAAAGATTAAATAAATAAAGTAAATTGGAGCCCTGGCAGCTGTTAGGACCGCGGCCGCGCCAGGCGAGGAAAAGATTCCATCTCAAAATATTCTTGTAAGACGTCAAGCATGGGATCCAGAACAAGACTTTACAAGATTCTTTCTAAGATTCCTTTCCGTAACGAAATGAAGAATCTTTCAACAAATCTTGCAACAAATCTTGACAAGAATTTTGTAAAGAATCTTTTGGAGGATCTTGCAAGGATTGGATCCGGAATAAGATTATTAGAAAAATTCTTTACAAGATTTTTGACATCGAAGTAAATAGTCTTTCTAAGAATCTTGTAAAGAATCTTTCCAAGAATCTTTACAAAAAATCTTGCGAAGAATCTTGACAAGAGTCTTCTAAAGAATCTTTTGTAGAATCTTTCAAAATATTCGTTATAAGATTTTTTACTTCGAAGTAGTCTTTCCAAGAATCTTGTAAAGAGTCTTATGCCGAATGCCATGCTCGACTCTTATCAAGATTTTTCGAAAGATTCTTTACAAAATTGATGGAAAGATTCTTTTTTTCCACGTGGGTATCTATATAAAATATGAGTTTGTACGAGATAAACACGACGCTCTGCCTTGCCCCACTATACGTAGTCGAGCTTATACAAAGGCTTGTATATCCATAGTATTTTTGTTATACGCTCTTATAGAGACTTGTAACTATTTATGTGAAAATATGAGGTGTTTGATAAACACAGCGCTCTATCTCGCTTCACTATTTTTCAAATGGAATGGGCGTATCGAGCGTAGTTTTGAAATAAAAGGGCGTATCGAGCGTGCAAAACGCTATAAACAGAAAAAAAGCATATCGTACATACAAAACGCATGCTTACCTACGCAAGACGAAACGCGACTAAACCCGACTTAACGAGATTAAACACGACGAAACGAAACTGAACACCACCAAGCACGACTAAACGCGACTATACAAGACTAAACGAGACTAAATGAGACTAAACGAGGCTAAACGAAACTAAATGTGACTAAACGAGCTAATCACGAACAAACGGAACTGAACACGACTGAACGATCATTACACATAATGCGTCAGTAACACATGAGCAAACTGCTTGACAGTAAAATATACTCCTGTTAATAATCCGTAGTATTACAAGATGAATATGTAAAATAATTTTCCATCTTATCCCGTGAAAATCCTGCAGCACTTCCCGGGCTCATTTGTCTTGTCCCTGCACGCCAAGTTTTTGGCTTGGCTTGTGTGATTTGCTGTGTTTTTTTCAATTCTGAATTTAAAATTTTTGGGTTTTTCGGATTTTTAAATTTCGAACTTGAAGGATTATTTTAAATTTGAATTTTTGAAATTTTTAATACTTGGCGTCCTTTTTTACTTCCAAGAATTTGTAATACTTTAAACTTTATTGTAAATTTTTTCGCGCGATTTGCGATGAGTCGAGTGATGCTTTTTTTTACTGGTTTATTATTGGCAGGTGGTATTTTGCAACCGATTTCGAGTGGCAGGCACTCAAATTCATTATCAGGATTGTCTCTGGCACTTGTAGGTGAAATTTTATCCAGACCGCGATGAGCACGGAAATCGATTTTAAAAAACCACTTCCAACCCAAACGCAATCGATTCGAGCAGGCAGACACACGATTTCGTGATGTACAGTGCTGGCCATTAATGCGTGCAAATCTTTGAAAGAATCCTGGAAAAAATCTAAGATTCTTTTCAAGATGCTTTTCTCATATTCAATACCAACCATCATTATTATAAAGTGTATCATCACAAAAAATTACAGCGTGATTACTGCAAAATTACGAAAGTTAAAGCGCTAACAAACATTTTCCAAAAAATTAAAAGTCTCAGGAAATTAGCAATTGTTTTACAATTTTGACAAAACTTACACTTAGTAATAGACATAAAATGATCTGCTCTCATACCAAATTTTAACTAGCACGCACGCAGGCAGGCTTCCTTTTTCGATTTTTGAAAATTAAAAAATTAGAAAATTTGTATAAATTATAATGAATACCAATTTTCGTTACAGTAAAGTATTTTTTTTAAATAATTTTGAATAAATTTTGACACATTTTCATTGTTTACAGGTTTGAAAAATTAATAATCAATAATTAATAATCAATCGACGAGCAAATAACGAGAGCTCAACAATTGTATGTCTAGGTATCGAATCCAAAAAGTCTACTGAATATTGCAGGCAAATTTTCACCTAAGAAACACTATTTAGTATTTAGATGCAAAAGGAAAATTATTATATTTTCGATACAATACTGCTAAGTCAATCACAGGGACACAAAAATTTCATTCAGTTATTCCAAGAGCAATGGAAACGTATTTGCAAAGAAATATTCTAATTGAGGTAATAATTGTATACGTAAGATTTCCAATAAAAAACGTGAAAAAATGAAAACCGTTTTTATTATTATTTATAAACAGACTTAATGATTAATTATTAATTTTAAGAACCTGTTAACAAGTGTCAAAATAAATTCTAAATAATGAAAAAAAGACTGTACACTGTATATAGTAACAAAAATTTATATTTATAATGATTTATATAACGCAACCACGTTTTCCTCGCTTTTCGTGTCGGTTTTCTGTACCAAAAGTAGGCTTTTTCGCGACAGTCGAGACGTTGAGCAGCACTGAGCAGCACTTTTAATACCTAGGAATTTTTCTTTATTTTCTAGTACAGCGTCACACGCACATTTCTCACGCGACCTGCTGATTATCGTACGTTGTTGTAGAGTTGACTTTTTCTAGTACAGTAGCGAGGCGCGCGCATACGCATTTCTCACGCGACGTGTCGATTGATCGAAAGGTGCTGCCATCACTTGTTTGATTGGGAATTCCTGACGTATGAGATGTTTGTAGGGGGTGAAACATAATTTATATTTGATACAAAACGGATCAAACAAAACGTGGCGGGTTCTGGTTGAAAATTGTTTTATTATGTACATATGTATATATGTATTATGTATTATGTAAATATGGATTTATGTATATATTATTTATTATGTATATATGTAAATATGTAAATATCTTGTAATTTCAATCATTTCATTACGTTTATAAATTCGTTTTGTTTTCTCTAGAGGGCTTCGCCTCCCCCAACCCCTCAGAGGGGGCTTCGCTACCTAAATCCCCAGAACGGGCTCCGCCACTTCACACCGTTGGGGAGCTAGTGTCGCTCGGATTCACATTAGGGCCAAATGGAAAAAACCCGGAAAAAAGTCAAAGAATCGTCTTCAGTCATCATCAAATTGATGACTTGGTGGTTTTCGGGGTCGCTGATTACGAATCTAGACTCAGAATTGCGAAATTTAATGTAGCGGCGGCAATATGGCGGACACGGTTTTGAAAATGGATCTTTTTAAAGTGAAATAGTGAAATGTTCTACATTGTTCCGTCTTAAAAACCATTAGAGGTTGTTGATTAATATATTAACAATAAGATATCCAAATATCAGCTGCCCATATTTACCCGCTAAATTTTGATCAAACTTTTTGTAGAAATGTTTGCGTAGCTGTGAAATAGTAGATTATATAGTGATTACTGCTTAAAATACCGATGACTGCAAACATTGCTGAGAAACTGCAAATGGCCCACGTAGAAAAAAAGAATCTTTTCAAGAGTCTTGCAAAGAATCTTGGAAAGAGTCTTGTAAAGAATCATCCCGAGAATCTTGAAAAGAGTCACGTATTGGATCCGGAACAAGACTCTTTCCAAGTTTCTTGAAAGGACTATTTGCAAGACTTTTGAAAATCTTTTAAAGATTCTTTCGAAGATACTTTTCACGATTCTGAGAATCTTTAAAAGATTCTTTGGAAGGATTAGGTTTTTTTTAAATCTCACGAAAAACTAAAAACTGACCAACTCGAGTCAATTTTAAATAAGAAGAAATTGAAGAAAATCGAAAACTTTTATTTAGGAAAAAGATAGAAAATAAAAAATGAAGATGACCGTCATGGCCAAAGTCCGTTTTAACATGGCGTTAAATCTTGGAAAGATTCATTGGGAGAATCTTAGAAAGATTCATTTAAAGAATCTTCGAAAGATTCATTCAAAGAATCTTCGAAAGCACCATTCAAAGAATCTTGGAAAGACAGATCGTAAAGAATCTTGTACAAGCTGATCGCTCGGGAGGATCGTAGAAATAATTTTGTTCTTTCCAAGATTCTGTATATGAATCATCTTTATTTTTGATTTTCTATCTTTTTCCTAAATAAAGTTTTAAGATTTTCTCAAATTTCTTCTTTTTTTAAAATTGACTCGAATTGGTGAGTTTTTAGTTTTTCGTGAGATTTTGAAAAAACCTCATTTTTTAAAAGAATCTTTTAAAGATTCTTCCGAAGAATCCTTTAAAGATTCTTTCAAAGATTCTTTTTATCTACGCTAGACTCGTTTCAAGACTCTTTCCAAGATCTCGTAAAAAATCTTTCCAAGAATCTTTTCTGCAACGATTTGAAGAATCTTGCAAAGAATCTTTACACGATTTCTTACTCCGCGGGAAATAGTCTTTCCAAGATTCTTTACAAGACTCTTTGCAAGACTCTTGAAAAGATTCTTGGAAAGATTCTTTTTTTCTACGCGGCGATGACAGCAGTACAAGTGCATCAGATGTAAATCGGGCAAAATGTCAACATATTAATTTTGATGGTCAAATTTACTAAGCAATTTTTATTTGATGAGTTACTTAAAACGTGTTGATTGGAAAAAACACAAGAAATATATTTCAATATACTATTTTCAACTGTTTTTTGGTTTCAAATACAAAATTAATAATAAGTGTTGCGTTAATTAAAAATTCACATATACCAAATTTGAAGATTTTTTTTTTTTCAAATATCGTCCGCCATATTCAATTTCACAATCCTGATTTCAGATTCGTAATCAGCGACCCCAAGAACCCCTATATATATATATATCTTAAGCAGAATCTATTCGCTCTGTGTACACCTACACACACTCACCAAAGTAAGAATGTGTAGTGTGTATGGATACTGGTGGCGACGCCAATAGTGGGGAAAGGCACTGTATGCACGCAAAAATGTATGTATGTACATGACTACACATTCTCACTTCGGAAGTGTGTGTAGGTGTGTACGGAGCGAATATACATTTTTTAAATCGTAGATCCACCATCTTGAATTTTGCAATTCTGAGTTCAGATTCATAATCAGCAACTTCAAAAATCCCCAAATTCTTTCAATCTTAGGCAGAATCTGTACACATTTTTAAAATACTGTCCACCATATTAGATCCGCAATCTTGAATTTTGCAATTTTTAGTCCAGATTCGTAATCAACGACCCTGAAAACCCCTGAGTCATCAATTTGAAATCGACTGAAGGCGATTATTTGACTTTTTAGAATTTTCGTCTGGGTTTTTTCGATTTATCCCCACTTGTGCATTTGTACAAAAAGTTTGATTAAAATTAGGCGGGCAAATATGGGCAGCTAAAATTTGGATATCTCATTCATAATGTATTGATCTACAACCTCTTATAATTTTCAAGACGGAACAATGCGGAACATATTACTATTTCACTTTGAAAAAAACGGATTTTTCAATTTTTCAGATTGAAAATCACATGCATTGGTCTTCTTCTCAACATTTTTTGCTGAAAACAACACAATTCAATAAATGTTTATAATATTTTAATTACTTACATTAGTTGATTCCATTTGGTTTCAGTAGAATTGATGTTATTTCAAAAGACTCACGAGTATTCAAACACACGTCTGCTTTTCTCTGCTATAAACGTACTACTTGACTGCTCGCATGAACGTTATGTTTCAAATGACGCCTGCGCAGCTATCGTGTAATAATAATTCGGCTGATGTGAAGCTCGGAAACGTGGTTTTGTTATATAAAGTGTCGTATGCAACTTGGAAGGGGCTTTCTACGACTCATACTGAAAACATCGCGCTTAGCGTAAGAAGTCCCACTTTCCCATCTTGTTACACAATGTACTATTATAATCCCCATAATATATATATATATATATTATTTCATTTATACATATGGGGAAAACGCGTGTCTTTTCCATGGCGTGAACCTGACCATTTTTAATTTGGCCGAAACTTTGCTTATTTCATCGTCCGATTCTAAAAACAACTCTCAAATTTTATTAGATTTTTTGGAGCCACCATAGCGGAATACTAGACCGTAGAATGATTTCGACTGTGGAAAATATTTAATTCTCAATCGAGGATATCTCTGTAGCGGTTAATCGTATCGAAAAGTATATAGGGGGCTTTTTTTGTTTTGAGTCAATCTTGTGATAAAAAAATTGTCCAATCTTTTTAAAGCAAATTTAAGCCGTTAAGATAATTTTCAAAAATTAAAATCACGATACACAAGCCCCCCACTCCGAATTTTGAACAAAAATTCTGAAAAATACTAGAATTCATTACCAACATTTTAAAAAAGATCACGATAGGGACCTCTAGCGGTTTTCGAGATATTATTTTTTTAGTATTTTATTTATTTGTTGTTTATCAATTTTTGTCTACCTGTTAATTAATTTGAGATTCGGATAGTGTAAAAACATAGGAACAAAAAATGTAAATCAATAACCCATACACATGTTTTGGTAGAATATTTTACTCCTATCAATTTCAATTTCTAATATGTTATAAGTATTTTATACTCGTAAACACGTTTTTTATTCCCGTTTTTTTCTCGGATATTTATAGGTTTTTAGCAACATTGTTTCGAAAAGATGGTCGAATTCGGTCAAAAGCGAGATACATAGCATAATTTGAAAAAATTAAATATCCGAGAAAAACACGAGAATAAAATTTTTATTTTATACACGTTTTTCATTATAAAAAACGTGTATACGAGTATAAAATACTTTCAACATATTGGAAATAAAAATTGAAAAAAAAATTAAACAAGTGTTTTATACAAGTATTAAGTTGAATATACACGTAAAATATTCTACCAAAACATGTGTATGGGTTATTGATTTACATTATTCTTTTTAACTATTTTTTTTATACTATTCGAATCTCAAATGAATTAACAGATAGACAAAAATTTATGAACAACAAATAAATAAAATACTGAAAAATTATTATCTCGCAAACCACTAGAGATCCCATCGTGATTTTTTTTTCAAATGTTGGTAATGAATTCTAGTATTTTTGAGAATCTTTGTTTAAAATTCGAAGAGGGAGGGGTTGGGTATCGTGATTTTAATTTTTTAAAATTATTTTGACAGCTTAAATTTGCTTTAAAAACGAAAAAAAGCGTCCTATATACTTTTCGATACGATTAACCGCCATAGACATATTGTCGATTGAAAATTAAATATTTTTCAAAGTCGAAAATATTCTATGGTCTAGTATTCCGCTATAGTGGCTCCAAAAAATCTAATAAAATTCAAGAGTTGTTTTTGGAACTCGTGGCCTGGCTAACGATGGAGAGAGAAAGAACGATAGTATATAAGAGTAAGAGATAATAAAATACCCTTTTTCAAGCGACCGGCTGATGGTGTGGTGGACTGATAGCGAGATAGAGAGGGCCTGATGGGGAAGAAAATCGTATCTGTTGATTTCAATGATGGTGGGGAAAGAGAGCAAGAGACTGTGCGGCAGCTAGCGGCCCGGCCGACGGTAGGGAGAGACAGAGAGTTAACGTGGGAGAGCCAAGTGTAGTTACTATTTGTCGAAAACTTGAGAAAAATTCATATTAATATTACGAAATCTCGAAATTGACTGAAAATGGACCGAAAAATCAGAAAATAGGCACAATATTAAGGAAAAAATAACAATACATTGGTAAATGTCAGTCGCACTGTAAACAAAAAAATCACAAATTCACAATGCCGATTCGTATTAATTTTTCAAACTGGATATATTAAAATGAATTTCGAATACTTTGTAGCAAAATTACTACAATTTTCATTCAAGTTAATATATTAGCCTTGAATTTTGTTACTTTTGTAATAAAAAATTACAAATTCGGTATATCAATTTCATAATTATACACCTACTTAGGAAATTCAGATAAACCGTCTTGCATATTTCTTAGATGTATTTTATTTTTCAATAAAAGTCATACAAATTTTCATTGCCCATGCTTGAAAATTACAACACGATGCTGTTGGAATTCATTTGCAATCGATAACAAAAAATTACAATATTGTTCACAATATTCCAATCAGCCCTGATAAGTTATGAGAAGTCAATTAACTTATGACGAGTCAGGAATCCTGGAATTAAATTTAAAGTTATGAGAGGTACTTAAGTTACGAGCGGTCCCTGAAGTTATGAGTCGTCAGGTATACTGGAATAATGTTCACATGACTTATGAGGGGTCAGGGGATTCGATTTCGCAAATCTAAAAATCAAGTTTCATAAATTATCGCACATTAAGAAGCATATCTTATTATTTTTTCGGTATTGAAGCATTCAAATACCATATAAGTAGAGGGACTTCATAAGTAGTCGATAGCGTAATAGGTAGCGTGTCAAGTAGTTAGGTACGATAGATCGGATGGTAGATCGGACAATTCGCGCAGATTTTTTTCTATGTATCTCTTTTTGGGGCCGGTAAACTATGCAAATTAAGGGGATTAAGGGGAAATCCCTATCGGGGATGAACGCGGCACATTTTTTTTCAGGCTTCTATTTCAAAGTGCTTTGACTATGAACCAGCAGTTTTAGAAAATTAAGATCTTTTACTGCTTTGGACCAGTGCCCACTGTAAAGTTTGGAATTTAATGTAAATGTACCGCGTTCATCCCGGGTAGGAATTTGCAACGAAAAGAATGAGACGTGTTAGAGTCAAATGTATGGAGCGGTATTTTCTGAATCACGCGCAGACTGTTCAAAACACCAGCTTTTGGGAAACAACTTGCGAAGTTGGTGTTGTAAAAGGTTTTATATTTTCGCACTCTGGCAACTGGTAAATTTGGCTGGTAAGCTGGCACTATCACCGTCAAATTTTTACTCTCGAAGGTCCAACAATTTTTTGACATTGGCGCATCGAATCGAAAATGCACTTTCACCGAATATTACGTGCAACGACGAACAGTTTATATTTGTTTAAAAACAATGTTGAGAATCAACAAGGTTGAAAAACACATATCATTGAACAGGTGATAAAATAATGATAAAATAAATGTAAACCAAAAATCGCCGGTGAAAATCGGTCTTTTATGTCAACTTCTATGATAGGGAGGTCATACATAGTACACACAACTTCACAAGCCATAGGCTGCATTCGTCTTGGACGCTTACACGCTCTCAGCACATATGTTGGATGTTAGATATACATCGACATATCAAATCGCACAGTATGTGGCGCTCACAGCGGTTAAAGCACGCTTACACGCTTCCAGCACATATTTCAGATATACAGTGTAACGGGACGGCCTTCTCGGCCCCCATCACCAAATTCAATAATCGCAATAGAGGTAGGGCCATAACACCTAGGCCAGGTGTCATGCCCCAAGTCAAATCACACCTCGTGTAACTGCCCACTCTCCCTCTCCTCATTTGGAACGTGTGGAACGTCTTGCGATCACAAGAGCTTTGTCAAACACGAGCCGGAAATACGTTACATCATCGAACGTTCTCGAAAGATCCAGAACGTTCGATGGAAATCTATAGAAGCTTGGAGAAGGGGAACTCCCACCCTCATCGTTTCGGATCCTATAAAAGCGCCAGCAAAATCGAACTCCGCACTCTACTTTCAAACCATCAAAGTTTGAGTCACGTATCGAGCTGCGCTCGATACTTTGTATCAAAAGGCCTTATAGGCATTCACTCCGATTACTCCGATTACTGCGTTTTTCTGCGTTTAGTGCGTTAGCACCTTTCTCCTTGTGAAGCCCCCAGCATTGCGCTGGGAAGTTGGATCAAGGATAAAGGATAGTTGCGTTGGCTCCGTGCTTTTTCTTTTCTTTCTTTTAATTGCTTAAAAACGGGTTAATTATCAAATCTTCTCATTTAACAACTCGAGTCTTGCGAGGCACGTGGAGCTCGGGCAGGGAGGTTAGCTTCTCGGAAAATTTCCATCGGGAAATTTAATTTATTATTCTAAATTGAGTGTAAAGTTCTACCACGACGTGTTGTGCGCTCGTAATAAATAATTTTTTTATATAAAATAATAAAATCTGTAGCCGCGATTAAATCGCTTGCGAGCTATTTAACATCTCGATTCCTATCGAGAATATTCAAATCGAGCGTTACTTTAAATTTCGTCTCAGAATTGTAATTTGGAGAAAGACCTTCTGTCTTTCTCACTCATTTAATCCGAGCATTGTATCCGCGAGCGGATTAGCACAAACACAAACACACGCGAGCGATACAATCATACACCGTTCACACACCACTCACACACGCTGTCTTTCTCTTTCACACACCACGACGATCTTCGTATCATCTACTGGAATATTCACGCCATCCCTCTAAATTCTTTCATCTTCCTTCCTAGGGCCCTCCTGATT
Organism: Alloplasta piceator; assembly: GCA_946863875.1. Lineage (NCBI taxonomy): Eukaryota > Metazoa > Arthropoda > Insecta > Hymenoptera > Ichneumonidae > Alloplasta > Alloplasta piceator. The sequence continues at coordinate 43,801,578 of OX333072.1, read as the reverse complement.
CCAGTCGAGTCCCAGGAAATACCAATTTTTTTTACCTCTCACGGCACCGACCGATCCTACAAAGGAAAACAACCAATTGCATTTCCTCAAACTCGCTTCTCGAGCACCATGGTTCAACTTGCCCCTCGCTTCTCGAGTTTGGTCCCTTTTCTCATTTTTTAATATCAACGTCTCGCTTCACGAGCGTTGCTAGGGAAGACCGTTTTTACTCATCGAGTCCCGATGATGAGAGGTCTGACTTTCGAGGCGCGCCGTAACGCGCCCTATGAAAGATTACACCAAATCTGAGGGACCCCAAAATTAAATATAAAATTGATTAAAACTAATTATAATTCTTCCTCCGGCGTGAATATCCCCAAAACCGATACTCATACCACGCAAACACTCTCGTACACACGCATACCTCTCACACCTGGTTTTTATTGCCCAGGGCGTCGTGCGAAACACTCTAATATCTGCTCTTTCTCTCTCTCCTACTGAGACAGAGAGAGAAGAATAAGTTCGCTATCTTCGAGCCAGATCTTTAAATAAAAAGGGATTCGAAATCTCACCAAGGCGAGTCTTTCGTGAAAAGTTACAACAGATACAGGATGTGGCGCTTACAGCGCTCAGAGTACACTTACACGCTTTCAGCATATATGAGATATCCAGGTAAGAATGTGGCGCTCACAGCGCCGAAAGCACGCTTACACGCTTTCAGCACATATGTTCGGTATAAGCCGCATTCATTTTGGACACTTACGCGCTTTCAGCACGTATGTTAGATATACATCGACATAAAATGGTACAGGACGTCGTGCTCATCGCACTCAAAGCATTCTTACACGCTTTTAGCACATATCTTAGTCATACATCGACATATACAGTCAGTCAAGTAAGAGCGTGGTCGACTTTACCGACAGTTAATGAAAGATTTCGCTCTAATTCCTTCGCGAGCCGATAGAGGTAAGCTTTGTCCTTGATGCATTGTCAACAAAGGTTCAGTTGTCGTTGATCTTTTGAAAGAGAATCACGTTAAACGCCATGAGTGCTAAGTACGCGTCGCGCTACGAGGCTGTGCTCCTTTGCATCCACCCGAAAGGTCCCAAAATGTCGCAATCAGCGGCTGCTAAATATATGAGAAAGTCGAAGGCATTTGTACAGAAGTGGATACAGCGATATAAAGTGGCTAAAAATTTCGATGATTTACCAGAACGTGGTTCGATAGGAAAAGTGAACAAACAAGATGAAAAAAGAATAGTGAATCTGTTTTCGCGGAATCCTGCTTTAACACTGCGGCAAGGACAAGTAAAATTAATGGCAAAAGGTTTAGATATATCCTACGAAACTATCCGAACCCTTCTTCGTACTCATGATGTGAAATGGCGCAGCACAATGAAGAAGCCTCTGTTGACTGAAAAATATGTGACAAAGCTCTGTACTCAGTGGAAGACTCAATCTGGCAACGTAACATTGGATTGGCCGTCGCAGTCGCCCGATGCAAACCCTATTGAAAATGTGTGGGCATATATTAAACAGAAGCTTCGTGGAAGACGCACATACACTTTGAAGCAGTTATCTTACCAAATTCGTCGGATCTGGAGATCCTTGCCACTAGAATACGCCGTCAAATTAAGAAAGCATGCCTCGGAGATGCCAGGCAATTATCGACGCCGGTGGTGACTGGACACATTATTGACCAAATTGCATCATTGTTTGTAATGTGTACAATGTATATATAAATATGAAAATTTCATAAAATAATTTTTTTTATAAATTAACACGACCACGCTCTTACTTGACAGACTGTAATGGTTTGGGATGTGGCAATCACTGCGCTCAAAGCACGCTTACACGCTTTCAGCGAAAGTTGTCACAATTCAAAACAGCATACAATGCCGGCATTCGTCTTGGACGCTTTGAGCGCCATATCCTGTGGTATTTTGTGTTTTTATGAAGAAAACGTAAAAAAAATAGATGCAGAAATTGATCTACCGTGAAAAGTGGCTTGCATATTTTCATATTTTTGCTTATACGTTTTATTCAATTCACGGTAGACCAATTTCTGCATCTTTTTTTTTTACGTTTTCTTCATGAAAGCCTGAAATCGAGGTAAGAGCAAAAGCCTGGACATCATGAATTTTGGGTCAAACATTTTCTTTTTTGACACCGGACTTTTGAGAATTTTTTCAGATTTATAAATTACGTCTCTCAAGGTTTTCGAAAAAAAAATTTCAAGAAATCATAATGAACTCAAATTTGGTTTTGAAAATCTGAAAAAAATTCTGAATGCCATTTTGAGTTGGAAGAATCATATAAAAAATTGTGAACGAAATCAGCGAGGTCGAGGGTCACACTCAGGTCAACTTGGTATGGAATGCCCCATATTTATATATAAGGAGCATTCCATGTCGAATGAACGGAAACTACAGAATATTCCTAATTTTTTTTTTTTATTTCCTATGCGACGGACGAGTGAGTTGAATAATTGATAATAAGTTTATTGTAGATAAATTAATATTGATGTTTATTTATTTTATGTTTAGTTTAGTGCTAGGTGGATGTTAGAATGGATCTTTCTTGTTAAGATGTTGGAGCTGAACTGATTTGGGATTAGGAGATAGTAGAAGCGTGAAGTGGAAAGTGGGGTGAAGTAAGGGTCCAGGCGAGTGGAGGGAGGCCACGTGCCAGAGAAATAGTACCCGTGGGACGAAGGACGGTTAGAGAGATTCAAGGAAAGGAGATTAGGAAAATGCTGAGACGTGAGGTTGAGCGTGTGAAAGGATTGATAAGAGAGAAAGAAGTGTGAATGGATGGCGTGAGAAAGGAATGTATTATGTATAGGGTGATACCGTGACACTCCCCCTCTTAAAAGAAACGATGGTCCCCATCGTAGGTTACAATAATTTGAAAGATTTGAATTGGGGCTATACAATGAAAATGTTTTTTTTACATTTGCTTTTATTTATTGTGTGTGGTTCGATACAATGAAATCGTGTGTTTATTTATTGAAAAAAGGTGTGTAGTGTGGTAAATTCCATTTGTTATGTTTGTTGTTCCCTTGGTCAAAAAAAGTTGTTGGATGGTCGTATAGTTTAATTGTCGTATAGTCATCCTTCAAATTTTATTGATCTTCTTTCTGGTATTCCGTTAATACATCTCAACTATAAATCCTGAAAATGATGTGAAATTTGAAACTCAATACCTGGATTAATGATTGTGTTAGTAGGAACAAGATATGTTATTTTGAATAGGGATGGTTGAAAGGATGCTTAAATTTAGTATATAGTAATATGATTCGTAGTTTTCCCACTGAATTTCAGTTGTCGGTGGTATATTCCTGGGTGATTCATTCCTGTTATTAGTTATTTTTTCTGTAGTTTTCTTCCTTAATTTCCTGTTAATTATTGTTCCAAAATGTTTTTTGGATTGTTTACTTTGTTAGGTTATCCATTCCATATTGTTTCCAAATTTGTTATTTCATTTTTCAATTCGTCGATTTCCTGAAAACGTCTAAGTACTTATTAGCTTTTTGTTAGTAGGAAAAGGTGTATTAGCCCAGATCTGCAGGTAGGATAGGTCTTTGGTTGGCCAGCGTGATGATTGAGCAAAACACAAGTTGTGCTGGTTGATTTGTTTTAATGATTTTACACAAAAAAGGGTAATATTGAAGTATATCGATGATTAAAATGTGTATATGAAAGAATATGAATATAAAAATATGAGTATCAATCGATAAGTATAAAAATGAATAAGTATATAGAGGAATATGTATATAAATGAATAAATGTTTGAATATTATAGTACTGAGAATAATAAAGATAATAACTATAGTAATAGTAATAACTATAATAACTTTAACTTATATCACACCAAACTACAGTTCACAATTGAAGTAGAAACAAACAACAAAATACCATTTCTAGACATCTTATTAATCAGAAAAAATAACTCAATAATTACAGACTGGTACAGAAAACCTACTCGGTCAGGTCGATTCATAAACTTTTTCTCTCACCACCCTCTTAATCAAAAAATAGGAATTATAATGACGTTGGTGGATAGAGCAATAAGAGTATCGGATGTTTCTTTCCATCAAAAAAACATTGAACTAATCAAAGACACAATGACACAAAACTGCTATCCAATTTCCTTCACAGAAAAGATAATAAAACAGAGACTGACAATAATTAATGCACAATCAAATACGAACAACACATTCGACTCCTCTAGATTGATAAATTTTCCAAATACTGAAAATATTCACCACCAACTAATCCGTCTCTTTCGACAATTCAATATAACATTAGTTACCAACAACCAACACAATATTCACTCTATCATCGGTTCCATCAAAGACAAAATAGACAAAGTGAACAAATCAAACGTAGTTTACCAAATCGATTGTAACGATTGTGATGCATTGTACATAGGACAAACAAAACGATATCTAAAAACAAGAATCAATGAACACAAAAATAGTCTAAAACACACTAACACACAGAATACAGCGTGTTAGCTAAACACGGAATTGAATTGAAACACAATTTTAAATTCGATGATGTAAAAGTTTTAAATAATGAACAATGGCTAAAAAAGCGATTAATTCTTGAAATGATACAGATAAAAGCACACTCCAAAGCGATCAATTTCAGAACCGACATTGACAAACTAAGCAACATATATAATTCAATAATTTAGCAAAACTCTGAATAATAACTGAAAAACTTCAAATTAACAACCATCAGTTTGAAACTCATCACCAAACCAACAGTTACAAATTTAAAACCGGTTTAAAACCGAAACCATGACGAAACCGGTACACGAAAATAATTAACGGCAACTTCATCAACCGTAAAAATCATTCCCGACTATTCAATACTCAATCGCATCACCCCAACAACATAAATAGCTCCTCTCTCATCCTCAATACTCAGTCGCTACTTAGCTCTCGAAACATCTTGACCGTTTAATTACATTATGTAATGAACATTGTTAAATTTGATCAGAGATGAATTATGGAAAATATCAAATATGAAAATCATAGGTAAATAACACGTACACATTGTCTCACAAAAATCATTAACTAAACATTAAAATATCAAAACCCTCTCTCTCTCGCAGACATCAAGGATACCAAAAAACGACCCGTCTTGATACAATAAATTCATAATGTATATTGTCCAAGATTCATCAAATGATCGAAAATTACCCGTACAAATTCAGGTCAGTCATGACACAACACTCAAGTTCATAATGTAAAACATATCAAACTATTATACAAAATAAGACGAAAAACGAATGTATTTTTAGAAATAATAAATCTGAAGAGGATCCGAATAAGGATCGAAACGTTATACGAAAAATTGTTCATTTTTATTTGGACCCACTGGCCGAATCGCAGCCGATTCCTTCCTTTAACAGTATGTAAGTGTATTAGTGTAATGAATTGTCCTGATAGTGTAATTGTGGGAGTGAGTGTCATTCTCGTGTAGTTGGCGTAAGTGTAGTGTAAATTCGTCTTTTCAGTGTTCTGTTCGTCCAGTTGGTAAGTCAAGTTGTGTGTGTTAATTGTTGTTTTATCTCCAAGGTCCGTCGTCTCGTTCGTCTATTTACCTTGGAGTCGTTTAAATATTTCGCACTTAATGGCGAGTCGTGCTTCCTGTAGCGTATTAGTGTCGATTGTCGGTATCTGTCGTTTAAGTTCTTCGTAATAAAACTGTCTCAGTCCCGGTTCGGTTGTCGTTTTCTGTTTTTTTGGTAGTGTTGTTGTCGGCGTCCTCGGTTCGTAGATGGTTTCGTCATCCTTCGTTTCATCGTCAGTTACTTCGTCGTTACTTGTGTCTTCGTTGGTTGTTTCGTCATTATTCGTGTCCCACGTTATTCGTGATGGTTGTCGGTTTCGTTTGGCTTGTCCCAGTTGAGTAATCGTTATCGGTGTCAGCTTGTCAAGTTGCTCTGGTGTTTCTTTTGTCTCGTTTTGTTTTATGCTTTGTGTTGTGGCGTGTACCGATTGTACTGTCTTGTTTGTTCGTGTGTTCGATGTGTGTGTTTGACGGTTGTTGTTGTTTTTGTTGGAATATAATCTTTGATGTCGTTGTTACGATGTACAATTTCTTAGTTTGAGAGCAAATGCGGAGCTGATATGTATGTGCTTCATGAGAAGTTTGGGTGGGAAGCATGTATGGCATAACGGGCAATGCATGTGGTCTTTATAGGATCGTTCGGCCACCTGACTTAAGTTTTGAAGGCAGGTGGTTGTATGTTGTTGTATTGTCTCCATCGGTATATGAATATTGCAGATTGGGCATTTCGTTGCTGTCAGTGACTCCATGTTCGATGTTGTGTTAGCTGTAGGTGGTTTAGAAAAAAGTTGTTTTTTGTTAGAATTTCTACGTGCTGATACGAACTGCAGTATAGCTTGTCATGCAAAAGCAAAAGAATAAAGTGTTATAGGTGCGGAAAAATAGGATACTACAAATAGCAAAAATATAACATAATATAACCTTAATTTTTATGGAGCGACATCTCTGTGGAATGTAATCGCTCGTGGAGGTCTATATTCTATTTCTAGTAATTCTCCGGTTGAGACTACGATTTCTTGCTGGGTATTTGTCAGTTTAGGGATGGCTTCTATGATTTGGATGGGAGGTTGGTAAACCTGAATAGATGGGGTCTGAATTTCTAGTCTGAACCTCTGACTGGTTTTCGTTCTTGCGTTTTGTTTCTTATGCACGATATGATTTGATATAGTTTTGACATTTTCTCAAAAATGAAGAATTCCTATCCAATTGTTGCGAATAGTAAGATGGAGCCTATTGAGATTCCTGAATATTTCATTATTGCCTCTAATGTGGAGAGCCTATTGTTTACGTAACGTGATTTAGTTATTTCCTGAGCATTCGCAATTACAGTTTTGAGTGCCATTTCATGTTTCTCCAAGTCATTGTTGACATTATTCAATTCTAATAATTGTGTGGATTTCTCTGTTCCCGTTAGGATCTCTGTAATGTTGATAAAATTCGGTATCCCTATTGCTTTGAGGATAATTTGTGTAACGTTCAGAATTATTGTGTGTGTAAGGTTAACTTCTGCATATGAGGTTATTTCTGTTGATGGAATTAGTTTTACTGCTTTTGTTTTGGCTTGGCAGGTTGGTTTCAATTGTAAAATGCCCGAGTTTTCAATGGTTACAATTGTCAATTCATGATTATTGCAAATGACATAAACGCTTTCGATTTGTGGGGCTGTGTATAGCCACATGTAAGTGTTTTGAATACGGGACCAATAAGTCCTCTTAAATGTTTTTAATCTAATGTCGCATATTTCAAAGTTACGGAATTATGGGTTAGTCAAAATTTGAACTTCGCAAGTAGCGTCGTCTCCAATAAGTTCTATAGGGTTTGATTGATCGCAAATGTATTCTGAGGCTGTGAGTCTACATTGGTCCAAGTCGTGAAGGTTGAAATAATTGTCGAAATTTTCAGCAATGGCAGTGTATCGTGTAGATGGTTTGATAAAAGCAAATTGTGAACTTGTTGTTGCCTGACGCGTACAAACAGGCGTGTGTTAGTAGAGTTTGTATCTTGCCAAATCGAGTAGTGGGATCTTTATAATATAAATTAATTTTTCTCCATTATGGTAAACCGTTCATTTTTGTCAATGCCAATAAATCAGGTATATGTTCTGTCGAGTGGTATCGGAAATTCTGTATTAGGGGAAGACCGAATGATTGCTCTTGCACTGTGTAAGAATGTTTTTACTGGTAAAAGTTGAGGGTTTACTTGACCAGAATTTGCAAAAAAAATTGCGTTAATGAGTGTTTCTATATCGATTTCTAATTCTGTGAGATTTTCTTCAATTTGTGTAATAAAATATATAGTCATTTAATTGTGCCGTATTATTTCCAATTCATCACGGAGTTCGATAAATGCGAGGTTTAGTTTACGTGTTTCTTTGTCTATTTGCTTGGTTGGAGATTGAACATTTTTCTGAGTGGTGTCGAATCTTGCTTTTACTATGTGTGTCTGATTTTGAATTATTTCCGCTAATTCCAATGAGTTATTTTCTAATGCTTTTGTTTGTTCATCGATTCTATTCACGTCGTCTACATCCATGGTTCCAAAAAGTATTTTGTTAATTTTTCCAATAAATTCGAAAAGTGCGCGTTTTTTATGATTGTATGCTATATTTGATGATGGGATTAGTTTTCTATTAGTTTTCCTGTTTTTTCAGCGTTGTCAAGTCGTGTTTTAATCATCGACAATTGTCCGCTCGCGAGGCATATTTCTTTGAGTGCATAGCAGTAATTGTTTGTTTCCTTGAGATTTGCTTCTAGTAGTGTATCAAGTGGTTGCAAGTGTATGCCAGGGTTTCGGATAAACGGTGTGATTCTTACAGCATCGTCGCTTCCTAGAGCGAGTGAGTGACATCTGCAGCATATGCCAGTTTTATTTTATCGATGTGTACTATTCTTTCCTTGTTGCCATCTATTTGAAGCTTAACATTATTGTTTTCCATGATTTCTGAAATTTTGAATGGTCCGGAATAGTTGCTGTCTAATTTTCCTTTTTTAGGTTCCTTGATTGGGAATTCTGTTTGTCCAACTTGAAAGTTTGGATTTTTTGTACGTCTGTCGTAATATCGTTTCATTCTTTCTTTGAATTTGAGTTGTCTGTTTAAAGCCATTTGTTGCATGCTTTTCAAATTTCTGTTGAGTGTTGACATGTAATCATCGAATGTTACTGGTTTTTCTGATGGTAGAAATTCTAATGGTAGAACTGCGGGATGTCCAGAAACTAACTCGTATGGTGTGAAGCCAGTACCTTCATGAACACTCGTGTTGTATGAGAATACTGCGAATGAGTCAAGTTCTTCTCAATCGCGGTCGTTATTTCGAAAGTTTTTTATGTATTCTATCAATCATTGATCTGAAAGAATTGCGTGCGGGGCACCAAATATGGTTATGAATTTGATATTCAATGCTTTTGCAATGTCGAGCGATGTTATGTGTTTTAGCCGAATAACAAGGCTATATCCGCTAAATCGGTCCATGACTGTTAAGATGTATTCGTATCCTCTCGGGTTGTGGGTAAAGGTCCAACTATAACGATGGCGATTTTGTCGAATGCTTCGGCTGGCGAATCAGTGATAATCATAGGAGCTCGGTTTTTAACACGTACTAGCAGAATTTGATGAATTCTCTGATATCGTTGTTCATGTTTTTCCAATAATATTGCGAAAGTATGCGTTTTTGCTATTTCTTTGTGTCCTTCCATTGTAGAACTGTGAAATTCTTTAATTGTAGCTCGCCTGTTCGTTAGAGGTGGTAGTGAAATTAATACTTCGCATAGTGTTGTTTTTGTTTTTGATCCACTTACATTTGATCTTAACCATGATGTGATGGAAACCCACGTTACAGCATTGATAATCGGGGGATCTTTTGATAATGTGCAGGATTCCAGTTTTTTCGCGTTGAGTATACGGAAGAGTGCCTTAAGGCATTTCTCTATTGTATATAATTTGGTACCGTCTGTTGATTTTTGTTTACAAATCATGATAAAGTAGTATATTTCTCCGCTCTGTGTTATGAGAATATTTCCTGGTTTCGGGTGCTTATTTAAGAATTCTTCCTCATTGATTTTACCTTTTTCAACAAGTATGCGATATTATCTTTTTGTGACAGGATGTTCTTCTGTGTTACCAATATGTTGCTTGTGACCTGTAAATCTTCTTGCGATGGTGTGTTACTAACTGCTGACGGCATCGGTGTTATCCATTGAAATTGTGTAAATTCGTCGTCTCTTGAACAGTTTCGTTCGTATCGTTCTGCGATGTTTTCACATAATGCGTTGTTATCACTTTGGTTAGGTTCAGGTGGAAGTGAACACGTTGTCGACGTCGATGGTTGATCCTTTACTGGTAAAGCACGTTCGGTTGTTATATCTTCCATTTTTGTGGTGTTCCTCGTATGTGGTTGTGGGTCTGTTACTGTCAAGCGTTTTCGGTGATACTGCAATAATCCGTATGTCGGGTCATCTTCTTCATCATCGAAATCTTCGTCTGTTGACACTGCGATGTTACTATAAAGATCTTCCTTTCGATGATTCAATTGCTATTCGACCCTTGATGTTGGTGGTTGCTCTAAAGGGTTTTTCTTCAGTCTTCCTGATTTTCCTTTAACAGTTGGTGACGTTAATTTTTTGGTCCAATGTTTTCGAGGTCTGCCAGGTCCGTGTTTGGTAGTTGGCTTAAAAGCGATTTGATTTAATGAATTTTCCCTTAGTCTGCCAGATCTGCGTTTAGTTTCTTGTACCGATGTTGGTTGCGTTGGCGTTTCAGTTGGTGTCCAGGGGCTTGTAAGGTTCGACACTGGTGTATCCAGTTTATCTTCTTCTTCTTCTTCTTCTGATTCCGGTAGTATGCTTGTTATGTCGTCCGCTGTTGAACTCAACGCTCGGTCTTCAGTTAACCGGAAGTGGTCCATTTCTGGTCATGGTGGTGATCAGAAACTGGGTTCTACAGCCGGTTGTCTGCTGATTTCTTCTTCGTTGTTGATTACTTGGTGATCTGAAGGTGACCTGAACGTCGGTACCAAGGCTGATAGCCTGCCGCTTTCTTCGATGTTCTTGTTACCTTGGGAAGGTGAGGGTCACCTGAATGTTAGTAGTACCGGAGGTTTTCGGGTGCACTCCCCCTCTTTAATACTTTTCTCCATAGGTGGAGGTGACCGGAACGTCGGTTCCACCGACGGTTGTTCCGCACTTTCCTCTTTTCCATCGGTCTTTTGTATGGGTGGAGACGGCGACCTAAACGCTTGCTGCATCGATTGTTGTTGTTTAATGCTTTCGTCCTTAACACCTTATCCAAAATAAGTTGATGACGGTTCCGATTTCTCTCTATCTGCTTTCTTTATTTCATGGTCGGGGAGCTTTGTGGCATTTGCGATTGTTTGTTTTCTTGTTCGTCCTCGGTGGTGGGTGACGGGTTGCTTACTTCTAGTCACGTGTTTGCGGTTTGTTCGTCACCAATTTTGGGTGACGGGCTGCTTACTTCTAATTGCGTGTGTGCGGTTTATTGATTTTCCTTACTTCTAATTGTATCGACGTTTTCGTCGTCTTCTTCACTATCTCTATAAATTGTTACTGTTCGTTCTCGTTTCCTGAGTTATTTGCCTGTTTCGTTTGCGTTTACTCATCAGACGTGTTACGGACACGTTTATTAAGGTTATGTCTAGGTTTTTTATTTATCAAAAAGTTATCCTGGGAACTTTGCAGTTTTCGTTGTAGTATGAGTTCAGTTTCTCCTTCCGACATTGGTGAGTTGTATTTGTTGTCATCGATGGATGTATTTGTTTTTCATCGTGCACTCTCCTCCGTAAGTTTTTCTTTATCGATGATTGTTTCTTGGTTATATTTCATTTCAATATCTTGTAGTTCTATTTCTTCTGGTACGAGGATTATTTTATTCGGAGCCGGGTTGCCGGAAGATTCCTCCGATGATGATCGATTGCGCTTGTCTCCTTGTCGAGAGGTTCTTGGTTCCTTGTGGTTTTTTCTTCGTCATTTGAGTCTAGTTCTCTTAGTCTTATCGGTAGAATGTCAGCAGGGTTTCGAGATAATGCGTCTGCTACAACGTTGAGCTTTCCTGGCTTATGGTGAATTTCATAATCGTAGTCGTTTAAGATGTCTTGCTATCTCTGAATTTGTTGCGGTGGGTTTGGTTTCTTCATTACATATGTAAGCGCTATTGTCTGTAATCAAAGTAAAATGGTGACCATATAAATAATGCCTAAAATGTTCGATGGCGTTGACTACCGCCAAAAGTTCTTTTCGCATAGCGTCGTATGCTGTTTCTGGTTTCGAGAGGGTGCGAGGATAATATGCGTTGGGATGGTCAAATTTTTCGTGTTCTTGACTCAAGACGGAACCTATCGCATAGTCGGATGCGTCCGTCGTGAGTTTGAATTCTTTATTAAAAGTTGGATAACGCGAAGTAGGTTCTTTAGTTAATTTGTGCTTGAGGCAATCGAATGCTTATTGACATTCTTTTGTCCAGTCAAGCTATGCTGATGCTTTCGACTGTTTGATCAGTGGCATAGCAATTGTGGTGAAATTTTCCACAAAGTGTCTGTAATAATTTGCTAATGCTTGGAATTGTGTGATGTTCTTTTTGTTTTTCGGAACGGGAAAATCCTTATCGCTTGAAATAATCTGGGTCTGAGTTGAGAACCATTTTCGCTAATGACGTGGCCTAAATATTTGACTCTTTTCTGAAGGAAATTGCATTTGTTCGTTTGCAACGTGAGACCTGCGTGTGTAAGTCTCTTTGCCAATCTGCAGAATTTTCGTTAATGCTCCTCAAGATCGGCAGCATAAATGACGATGTCTTCGAGATATACAAAGAGATCAGCACCTTGTGAGCCAGACAAAGCGATGTCCATTAGCCTTTGAAAGGTTGCTGGCGCGTTTTTCAGACCAAACGGCATCTGATTAAATTCGCAATGACCGTTTGGCGTAGAAAATGCCGTTTTTTGTTTGTCGCGCGGGTACATCTCAATTTGATGGAAACAAGAGGCTAAGTCAAGCACTGAATATTCGGGAGACTTGCACAATTAATCGATAGGCGGGACCGCGTTTCTACAGAGGCAAAACTGTCCCCGCAAAACTGTCACGGCACAACTGTCACCATCATACGAAAATCTCGAGAAATTGTCCTGGCATAACTGTCACGAGTCAAACAACACATAACCGAACTTTCCACAAATTAAATATTCACGATTAAACTCTCACACCTCTATACTGTATACGACCGAATTGTCATGAGGCAAAACTGTCGACATTTGAATCCTCTCTAGCTTAATTGAACACGGAACAACTGACGGTAATTATTGCGAATCAGGGCTCCAGCTGGAATCGCTTGAATTTTTTTTTTTACTGATCAATGTCGACTTGGAGAATATGTAGTTACCAATTTCAAGTGGGGGGAGGGGTAAAAAAAAATTTCTTTCTCTCGACGCTTGAATTTTTTTTTGCTGGTAAATGTCGACTTACAGAATGTGTAATGACCAATTTCAAGTGGAGGGAGGGCAGGAGGGATGGTAAAAAAATGTCTTTCTTTCGACGAATTTTTTTTACTGGTCAATGACGACTTAAAGAATGTGTATATGGGGCATTCCAAGTGAAAACGTGGGGTCATTTCCCTCGGGTCATCAGATCGTTGCATAACTTTTTTTTTCGCATTGATTTCACTTCAAAAACATCCTAATTTTTTTTAAGATAAATAAAAATAAAACATATATTGGCAAATTTTAATATTTAGCATATTTTCCAAGACATGTTTTATTTTTATTTTATTTTTTTACTCATGTAAGGGGTATTAGGAATCAATTTTTTTATTTTATTTTAAAAACTGAAAAAAAGTTGATTATAAAAAAAAATATGTGGCAGCCGCATCCCACTTTCTAATTATGATAGAAATTACTTATTTTTTACCCAAAATCTGTGGGAAAAATTGCAGAATTTTAAAAATAGTGTTTTTTCAGTTATCCCTTTTTTACACAAAAATGATCGTCGCGCCACCTGAAGGAGTTGCCAGAAAAATCTATTCAAAAATTCGGCTGTTTTTGAAGTGGAATCAATGCGAAAAAAAAGTTATGCAAGGATCTGATGACCCGAGGGAAATGACCCCCCGATTCGCAATAACTTTTTTGAAAATTTCAAAAAAACAATTTATTACCCCTCTCCCTGCCCCTCCCCCCACTTGAAATCGGTAATTACACATTCCCTAGATCAATATTGACTAGTAAAAAAAAATTCAAGCGATTTCCAGCTGGAGCCCTGATTCGCAATAATTACCCAACTGACACGGCCTACATTTGTTTTCAGTTAACTGTCCCGAGTCTGAATTGTACACGGCTCCATTGAAACCGTTCAAAACTATCACGGCGCAACTGAAACCAGCCTAAAGTGTACATGACACAACTGTCACGAAGCAAAACTGTCACGCCCTAACTGTCACTGTGCTAGAGCGATATTTCACAAACTCACAATTCTGCAAACTCTATGAGTGCGCTTTTAAATTCGGCTTTTTATCGTTCTCTCTCTATCGAACACATTGAAATAAAAGAGATGCGAGGATGAAATAAGATATGAAGATGAATTAAAGAACGCACCCATCGCGTTTGAAAAATTGTGAGTTTGTGAAATATCGCGCTAGTACGGTGACGGTTTTGGCGTGTACAATGCAGCCTATGTTAGTTTCACTATGACGCGTTAGGTCGGTGAAAGTTCAGCCGTGTGGAATTAATGCGGTAACGGTTTACGAGGTGTCGAGTTTCTGCAATACTCATATAACCTCTTCGCCAAGTTCAAACGGTGATCATTCACTCAGCGACGGTGGCGCGCAAATTGGATTGAGACTGGTATGGTTTCCCCAGTGACCATTGTGCCGAGCACAGTAGAGACCCCGGGGAATTAAGCAGATGAGAATTTAATCAGCGATAGTTTTTAAGTATAAATTTAGATAGAAACAACGTTCTGTTTCGATAACATTACGAATTTTTTGTAAGCTCGTGATGATTTGCTCGTGTGGATTTATTGGTAACAGTTTTGCCTCTGTAGAAACGCGGTCTTGCCGATCGATAATGTCGATAATGTTGGGTAGCGGATACGCGTCTGGAATCATTCTTTCGCTTAACTTCCTGAAATCGATGTCTAGTCGCCATCGTTTTTTGCCTTCCTGATCTGCTTTTTTAGGCACGATCCAGACTGGTGAATTGGAAGGTGACAATGATGGTTGAATAATTTCGTTTTTCAAAAGGTCGTACACTTGTTTATGAATTTCGTCTCTGCGTACTTGCAGAAACCCATACTGTTTGGTGTTTATTGGCTTTTGTTTGTTGTGTAGATTTCGTGTTTCATCATTGAAGTGTGTCGCAATTGTTCACCGGGCCAGAGATCGGCAGTAATAATATTTTCAAGCGCATTTTCGGTGAACATTATCAATTTTTTGGGAATTGATAATTTGAAAATCCGAATTTTCAATTACCCGAGAATGCTTAATGGAAAAAAAAATTTCAATTATCCAAATAATCGATAATTGGACGGAAAATAATATCAATTATTCGCCAATGATTAATGGGAAAAAATAAATTCCCAATTATCTCAGTAATCGGTAATTGGTCGAAAAATAATATCAATTAATCAGAAAATGTGTAATTGGTATGAAAATATTTCCAATTATTCGAATAATCGGCAATTGGTAAAATAAAAATATTCAATTAATCAGGAAATGGGTAATTGGTTGGAAAATATTCTCAATTATCTGAATAAACGGTAATTGGTTGGAAAATAATATGAATTTTCAGGAAAATTATTAATTGGTTTGAAAATATTCTCAATTACTCGAATAATCGTCAATTAATCGAAAAATAATGTCGGTTTTTCAGAAAAATGGTCAATTGGTTTAAAAATATTCTCAATTACCCGAATAATCGTCAATTGGTCAAAAAATAATGTCGATTTTTCAGAAAAATGGTTAATTCGTCTGAAAATATTCTGAATTACCCGAGTAATCGTCAATTGGTCGAAAATAATGAAATACCAAGTAATTAACTTCTCGCTTTCGGAGATGTCCAGGTTGACCGCTGCGGATTTTTCGGAGTCCAGGTTGACAGCATCGTAGATGTCGGCGTCCAGGTCGACCGCTACGTAGTTTTCTGTGTCCAGGTCGACAGCTTCGTAGTTGTCGGTGTTCAGGTCGACCGCTGCGTAGTTTTCGGTGTCCAGGTCGACCGCTGCGTAGTTGTCGGCGTCCAGATCGACCGCTACGCAGTTTTCGGTGTCCAGGTCGACAGCTTCGTAGTTGTCGGTGTCCAGGTCGACCTCTGCGTATTTTTCAGTGTCCAGGTCGACAGCTTCGTGATTTTATGTGTCCTGGTCGACAGCTTCGTAGTTGTCGGTTTCCAGGTCGACCGCTGTGAAGTTTTCGGTGTTCAGGTCGACCGCTGCGTAGTTGTCGGCGGCCAGGTCGACCGCTATGCAGTTTTCGGTGTCCAGGTCGACAGCTTTGTAGTTGTCGGTGTCCAGGTCGACCTCTGCGTAGTTTTCGGTGTCCAGGTCGACAGCTTCGTAGTTGTCGGTGTGCAGGTCGACCGCTGCGTAGTTTTCGGTGTCCAGGTCGACCGCTGCGTAGTTGTCGGCGTCCAGGTCAACCGCTACGTAGTTTCGTTGTCCAGGTAGACAGCTTCGTAGTTGTCGGTGTCCAGGTCAACCTTTGCGTAGTTTTCGGTGTCCAGGTCGACAGCTTCGTCGTTGTCGGTGTGCAGGTTGACCGCTGCGTAGTTTTTGGTGTCCAGGTCGACCGCTGCGTAGTAGTCGGTGTCCAGTTCGACAGCTTCGTAGTTGTCGGTGTCCAGGTCGACCGCTGCGTAGTTGTCGGCATCCGGATCGACCGCTACGCAGTTTTCGGTGTTCAGGTAGACAGCTTAGTAGTTGTTGGTGTCCAGGTCGACCTCTGCGTAGTTTTTGGTGTCCAGGTCGACAGCTTCGTAGTTGTCGATGTCCAGGTCGACCGCTACGTAATTTTCGGTGTCCAGGTCGACCGCTGCATAGTTGTCGGCGTCCAGGTCGACTGCTACGTAGTTTTCGGTGTCCAGGTCGACAGCTTCGTAATTGTTGGTGTCCAGGTCGACCACTACGTAATTTTCGGTGTCCAGGTCGACCGCTGCGTAGTTGTTGGCGTCCAGGTCGACTGCTACGCAGTTTTCGGTGTCCAGTTCGACAGCTTCGTAATTGTCGGTGTCCAGGTCGACCTCTGCGTAGTTTTCGGTGTCCAGGTCAACAGCTTCGTAGTTGTCAGTGTGCAGGTCGACCGCTGCGTAGTTTTTGCTGTCCAGATCGACCGCTGCGTAGTTGTCGGCGTCCAAGTTGACCGCTACGTAGTTTTCGGTGTGCAGGTCGACAGCTTCGTAGTTGTCGGTGTCCAGGTCGACCGCTGCGTAGTTGTCGGCGTCCAGGTCAACCGCCACGCAGTTTTCGGTGTCTAGGTCGACCGCTACATAGTTTTCAGTGTCCAGGTCGACAGCTTCGTAGTAGTCGGTGTCCAGGTCGACTTCTGCGTAGTTTTCGGTGTCCAGGTCGACAGCTTCGTGATTTTCGGTGTCCAGGTCGATCGCTGCGTATTTGTCGGCGTCCAGGTCGACCGCTACGTAGTTTTCGGTTTCCAGGTCGACAACTTCGTAGTTGTCGGTGTCCAGGTTGACATGCGCGTAGTTGTTGGTGTCCAGGTCGACCGCTGCGTGGTAGTCGGCGTCCAGGTCAACCGCTACGTAGTTTTCGGTGTTCAGGTCGACAGCTTCGTAGTTGTCGGCGTCCAGGTCAACCGCTACGTAGTGTTTGGTGTCCAAGTCGACAGCTTTGTAGTTGTCGGTGTCCAGGTCGACTGCTACGTAATTTTCGGTGTCCAGGTCGACCGCTGCGTAGTTGTCAGCGTCTAGGTCGACTGCTACGTAGTTTTCGTCGTCCAGTTCGACAGCTTTGTAGTTGTCGGTGTCCAGATCGACAGCTCCGTAGTTGTCGGTGTCCAGGTCGACAGCTTTGGAGTCATCGGTGTGCAGGTTGACCTCTGCGTAGTTTTCGGTGTCCAGGTCAACCGCTGCGTAGTTGTCCGCGTCCAGGTCGACCGCTACGTAGTTTTCGGTGTCCAGGTCGATAGCTTTGTAGTTGTCAGTGTCCAGGTCGACCGCTACGTAATTTTTGGTGTTTAGGTCGACTGCTCCGTAGTTGTCGGCGTCAAGGTCGACCGCCACGTAGTTTTTGGTGTCCAGGTCGACCGCTACGTGGTTTATGGTGTCCAGGTCGACAGCTCCGTAGTTGACGGTGTCCAGGTCGACCGCCGCGGAGTTTTTGAGGTTCACGTCGACCGCTGCATAGTTATCGGCATCCAGGTCGACCACTACGTAGTTTTCGGTGTCCAGGTTGACAGCTTTGTAGTTGTTGTCGTCCAGGTCGACAGCTTCGTAGTTGTCGGGGTCCAGGTCAACCGCAGCGTAGTTTTTGGTGTCCAGATCGACAGCTTCGTAGTTGTCGGAATCTAGGTTGACACCTTCATAGTGATTGGTTCCCAGGTCGACCGTTTTGTAGTGTTAGATGTCCAGTTAGACCGTTCCGTAGTTTTTAGTTCTTGAGGCATATATTTAGGTTTTATTTTCAGTTTACTCGAAGAAAATATATTTATTGATAGATAAATCATTCCAGCTCTTGTCTAATGTAGCAAAATACAATTATTTACTTATAGAATAACTGAATTATCAATTCGTTGTCGTAAATTTATTAAACGAAAAAGGTAAGCACAAATTGTTATTGTAGTTATTATCATTATCATTATCGTAGTTGTTGTTTGGGTTATCGAGGTTTTCCCAAGAATTTTCCCATAAAATTTTTTTTTCACTATATCTGCTCCAGCAAAAAATTTCATCTGTTCGAAATGTCCGTACTTTGTGATAAAAGAAAAATCTAAAGAAATTTAGCAATATTTGGCATGCCATAAGCAATAATAATATTTCCCAAAAGTAATTCACAACTTGTTTGAACAATTGTTGAAGCAATTCATCAAACAATGATGAACAATGCTCAATGATCAGTATTGATTGTTAATGTTTATGGTATGCCAAATATTGCTGAATTCTTTCAGATTTTCCTCTCATCACGGAGTACGAAAATTTCATGAGAAAACTCTTGGGAAAACCTCGATAACCTAAACAACGACAACAACAACAATGATAAGAATAATAATAATAATAATAATAATAATAATAATAATAATAATAATAATAATAATAATAATAATAATAATAATAATAATAATAATAATAATAATAATAATAATAATAATAATAATAATAATAATAATAATAATAATAATAATAATAATAATAATAATAATTTGTACTCACCTCTTTCTTTCAATCAATTTACGACAACGAATTGATAATTTAGTTATTCAATAAGTGGATAATTGTATTTTGCTACATTAAACACAAGCTGAAATGATTTATCTATCGATAAATATATTTTCTTCGAGTAAACTGAGAATAAAACCTTAATATAAGCCTTCAGCACTGAAAAGTACGGAGCGGTCTACCTGGACATCTTACACTACGGAACGGTTGACCTGGGAACCAATCACTATGAAGGTGTCAACCTAGATTCGGACAACTACGAAGCTGTCGACCTGGACACCAAAAACTACGCAGAGGTTGACCTGGACACCGACAACTACGAAGCTGTTGACCTAGACACCGATAACTACGAAGCTGTTGACCTGGACACCGGAAACTACGTAGCGGTCGACCTGGACGCCGACAACTACGCAGCGGTCGACCTGGACTCCGAAAACTACGCAGCAGTCGACCTGGACACCGACAACTACGAAGCTGTCAAACTGGACACCGGAAACTACGTAGCGGTCGATCTGGTCGCCGACAACTACGCAGCGGTCGACCAGGACACCGAAAACTACGCGGCGGTCGACCTGGACACCAACAACTATGAAGCTGTCGACCTGGACACTGAAAACTACGTTGCGGTCGACCTGGACGCCGACAAATACGCAGCGGTCGACCTGGACACCGAAAACTACGCAGCGGTTGACCTGCACACCGACAACTACGAAGCTGTCGACCTGGACACCGAAAACTACGTAGCGGTCGACCTGGACGCCGACAACTACGCAGCGGTCGACCTGGAAACCAAAAACTACGCGGCTGTCGACCTGGACACCGACAACTACGACGCTGTCGACCTGGACACCGAAAACTACGTGGCGGTCGACCTGGACGCCAAAAAATATGCAGCGGTTGACCTGGACACCGAAAATCACGAAGCTGTCGACTTGGACACCAAAAACTACGCAGCGGTCGACCTGGACACCGACAACTGGGAAGCTGTCGACCTGGACACCGATAACTACGAAGCCGTTGACCTCGACACCGAAAACTACGTAGCGGTTGACCTGGACGCCGACGACTATGCAGCGGTAGACCTGGACACCGAAAACTACGCAGCGGTCGACCTGGACACTGACAACTACGAAGCTGTCGACCTGGACACAGAAAATCACGAAGCTGTCGACCTGGATACCGAAAACTACGCAGAGGTCTACCTGGACACCGACAACTACGAAGCTGTCGACCTGGACACTGAAAACTGCATAGCGGTCGACCTGGACGCCGACAACTACGCAGCGGTCGACCTGGACACCGAAAACTATGCAGCGGTCGACCTGGACACCGACAACTACGAAGCTGTCGACCTTGACACAGAAAATCACGAAGCTGTCGACTTGGACACCGAAAACTACGCAGAGGTCGACCTGGACACCGACAACTACGAAGCTGTTGACCTGGACACCGAAAACTGCGTAGCGGTCGACCTGGACGCTGACAACTATGCAGCGGTCGACCTGGACACCGGAGACTACGCAGCGGTCGACCTCGACACCGACAACTACGAAGCTGTCGACCTGGACACTGAAAACTACGTAGCGGTTGACCTGGACGCCGACATCTACGAAGCTGTCAACCTGGACACCCAAAAATACGCAGCGGTCAACCTGGACATCTCAGAAAGCGAGAAGTTAATTACTTGGTATTTCATTATTTTCGACCAATTGACGATTACTCGGGTAATTCAGAATATTTTCAGACCAATTAACCATTTTTCTGAAAAATCGACATTATTTTTTGAGCAATTGACGATTATTCGGGTAATTGAGAATATTTTCAAACCAATTACCCATTTTTCTGAAAAATCGACATTATTTTTCGATCAATTGACGATTATTCGGGTAATTGAGAATATTTCCGAACCAATTAATAATTTTTCTGAATATTCATATTACTTTTCGACCAATTACCGATTATTTAGATAATTATTCGGATAATTGAAAATATGTTCAAACCAATTGCACATTTTCTGAGTAATTGATATTATTTTTGGACCAATTACTGATTATTTGGATAATTGGAACTTTATTTTCTCCCATCAATCATTAGTGGGTAATTGATATTATTTTTCGACCAATTACCGATTTTTTGGATAATTGAAAATACAATTTCGTATAATTCCAATTTTTCATCAATTGATATTTAATCTTTTTAAATTATCGATTTTTCGTCAATTGAAAAATGGAAAATGGTAATTTTTTTTTGCCGATCCGTGCACCGGGCAAAGCAAAGAGATGTGAATATTCAGAGGCCAGTTCTAGTGCATGTGCTTTCTCAATGTCATCTAGATTGTCTAGATTGAAGAGTGGCTGTAGCTTTTCAAACCGATCCTCTTTTTCTTTGACTATTGCAGTATGGATTACTGCACAATGCTCAGTTTGAGTACCGCGAGAATCGTTTTTCTCGGTATCACTTGGTATGTAGGTTATTTTTTCAACTGGTTGTAATTTTACGCACCGAACATAGAGGTGCATATTATGGTCTGTAGTGTTTATTACTTGTAAGTATGCAATGCCATCATTGTGTATTACAAGGGCTTTTTTGATGAATAAGACATCACCGCATTCCAGCCTATGGACGTATCCTTCTGAGAGGTCCAAGTTTTTTATTCGAACATGGATGGTTGATTTTGTCCTTGCCGGGATTGTTACTTTTTCCTGGGTTTCGAAAGGTATCGAGTGACTGCGGAAAGTGATGCACGATTGAGCGTATACGATGTCAGCTGGTGCTTCCTTTAAAAACTCGTCGCCCAAAATGGCGCTCTGCGAGATCGGAAACTCGTCACGAACGATGTGAAATTCGGATTGTACGTTTTTTATTCTAATGACGAACATGCCTGTGGTAAAGATTGTGTCTTTCGTAATTCGGGGAAGTTCGTAAATTATCAGTTCGTTTATTTCGACGTGATTCCCTAGTGCTTTGAATTTAATCAGGTTAATTTGTGCACCGGTATCTATCAGGAATTTTGTGATAATTTCTCGTAAGTCAACGGAATTTACTTTTACTGTGGGAGACTTATGCCGTTTTAGGGTTCCGAGTGAAATTGTAGCTTTCTTTATTATGACTGCTTTGGATGTTACTAGTTCATTACTGTGCGCTCTTTCGATTTGCTCTGCGTCACACTGTCCCGTGAAGTCGCGTTTGAGTTTTTTGCGTTCGTATCCTTGCTGTTTTTCATCATCTTTGTGAATGCAAGGATGAGATCTTGCGCTTCTTCAGGTGTAATTTGTTTTCCGCGATGTCTGTCCTGCGAATCGTCGCATCGTCTATCTCTCGAATCGTCTCGACGTCTATCTCGTGAATCGTTGCGGCGTCTATCTTGTGAGTCACTGTGGAAACTATCTCGTCTGTTATGTAAGTTGTTGCGGTACTTATTTCGTCTGTCACGTGGATCATCACGACGTCTATCCCGTGAGTCGTCGCGGTAATTGTTTCGTAAATTGTGGTAAGGTCTGTCTCGTGAATCGTCACAACGTCTACCCCTGGAACCGTCGCGGCGTCTGTCTGGTGAATCGTCACGACGTCTATCCCTTGAATCGTCGCGACGCCTATCTCGCGAATCATTATGATAACTGTTTCTGCTTCAATTATACCTGTCCCGTGAGATGTTTCGGTAGTTACTTCATTGCTGGTCGCGCAAATCGCTGCGATGCTCATTTTGCGAGTAATTTTGCTGGCCGTTTTCCGAATTTTTGTCGTGGTTCTTTAATACATAGCACGCTGACGTGTGCTATGTATTGCTAGAACGCTGAAAGTCCACTTCGCAGAAACACGCGATGAGTCATCATCAAAATCGCTTTATGGTAAGTGCAATATTTTGATGATGACTTATCGAGTCACGAGTACCCATAACAATGGGTACTTATTTTATGGTAAGTGCAATATTTTGATGATGACTCATCGCGTGTTTCCGCGAAGTGGACTTTCAGCGTTTCGCCATAAGTGCTTTGTGGGAGTTTCTGGAATACTCGGTTCTGGTGTATCAACTGGCATTTTCCAAGTTCCTGTTTGATGTTCATCGCTTCTTTTATTGCTTGTTCAAGTGTTCTTATTTCGCGGTTAATTAGACAGGTTCCGATTTTTTCGAAGAGACCTCTTATGAAGGCTCTCGTCGCGGATCTTGTCACCTCTTCTTTTCTGTTTCTGAGGTATTGCCTTCGATCTTCTCGGGTGTAGTATTCGTCGATTCTTTCGTCAATTCGGCACGTAACTACCATAGTCCTTGTCACGTATTCTGTGATTCCTTGTTTACGTTTTTGTGTAAGTGTATTTAATTCGTGCTCAAGATCCGGTAGTTCAGGTTTAGAACCAAAATTATCATTAAAATCTTGAAAAAATTCTTCGACTGTGCCGTATGATTTTGTCACTGCTAAATCCTGCTAAATTATATTGCAAAAGGGCGAGATATTGCGCTTGTTGGTTTTTGGCTACCATCTCTTTCAATTTTTTGCAATTCCTGATGTAATAATGGACGGGTACATTTCTTCCGTCGAATATCGGGACTAGACTTGGTGCATCTGTAGCTCTCAGATTGAATTGTGCCATTTCGTTTGGCGTGGTTTCTGTTGGGGGTAATGCAAAAAACGTAGGGGTGAAGTTTTGACGCGTGCTTCTGCGCCGAGGTGGTCTTACGGGTTCAATTTTGAAATTTTGTTTCCTCTTGGGAACAGGTTTTTACCGCCGACAATAAATATAAATAAATATAAACATATAGTTATGCGTAAACAAAGAAAAAGATAATTTTTGTGATATTCATTTTTCAAATACCTGAAATAACGGTTCCTTATAATCTTGTTATTTTCCTAAATTCTTGACATTTGACTTTTTTATTGATTATGTTGTGTAAGTTAAATTTTGTTGCAAGTATTATAAAGATAGGCAGAAAAACGAAATTAATGTCTTTTTTTGCTATTGTTTTTTTTTAACTTGGACTTGTTGTTTTTGTTTTTTTTTCTTAATAAAGTTAAAATAGAGCTTGAAGTAAATAATCAAAACTTAGACATTAATCGCGTTAAGAGGGTTACAAAAGAAATTTAAAAAAATCGGTTTGTTTATTTTTTGGAAGGTTTGTATTGTTTTGTTTGTGAGAATGGTCCGGGCACTCAGTCTTAGTGGACTATTGTACCCGGGCCCTTTGTTGAGCAAGCTTCTTAGCCTGTCGGACCCATAGGCAGGCCGACCTCGCGCGCAAAGCGGAGAAGCCTGCCCGCCCCTGTGTTCTTCAGGCTGAATTCAAAGATGACAGGTGCCCCAAGGACGTCATTTCTGACGCCCGTCAGCTCCCTGCACCTCGTAATGAGATGGAGTGGTGTCTCGTCTCCATCTTTACATCTTTGACAAACTGGTTCCTCTGTAAGACCCAGTTGCACCAGATGCTTGCCTGTGTGCCAGTGTACCGCGACTAGTCCCACGACCACCCTGAGGTGGGTTTGGTCTCGTTCAGCTAGCACGGTCCCTAGCATTGATAAGGGTCCAGAGAAGAGTTCCTTGGTATGCCTCATCCCTGGATCCTGCGTCCAGAGGTCCGCGAACTGATTCACGGCCCATCTCTCCGTTATCTGTTTCACGAGCCCCATGGTAACACCTGGGCGGTCGCCATGGTCTGCTATATCGGGCCACGAAGCGCTGAATCTGGCCAACTCGTGAGCCTTTCCGTTGCCCTGGATATCGCTGTGACCTGGTACCCATAGCAATTTTACCCTGTTGACTCTAGCCACTTGAGTCAGCAGGTTTATAAAGTCTCTTGCCAGCTCAGACTTGACCACTACATTGGGCAGGTGTCTGAGCGCAGCACAACTGTCGCTGCATATGTGGAGATGTTTGCTGCTATATCCCCTACTGAGGATACTACAGGCACGGGCCCGTATAGCAAACAGTTCTGCCTTGAGAACGGAGACGATGTGGCCCAGTGCGAAGGATAACTCCGTCCTGGGCCCCTCGCTCCAAACTCCGGCCCCAGTACCTGTCTCCGACTTCGCACCGTCTGTATACCAGACTGGTCCACCGGGCGACAGTAACCTACCCTGTTCCTCGGTCCATGACTGCCTGTCAGGAATGAGGACCTGGTAATTATGGTGAAAGTGGTGTTCCTGCGGGCACCAGTCCCCCCCGAGCCGGATAATCTCCTCGAGATCTCCCGCCCGTCGGAGAACCGCAGTGTGCCCATATGCGGCCCTAGTCCACCTACCACTGAAGAGTAGCCGAATTGACGCATTTCTTGCCCCTGCCTCTGCTGCGATGTGCAGAGGCAGAATGTCGATCAGAGCACCCAGAGCCAGGGTCGGGGTTGTTGCTAACGCACCAGTTATCCCCAGCCCAGCCAGTCTGTAAGCCCCACCCAAAGTCTTCCTAATACCAGCCCGTCACAGCGCGGGCCACCATACTAGGGAGGTATAGATTAACTGGGGAACCAGGATGGCCGTGTAAATCCACCTGACCATCTTGGGTCTTACCCCCCACGTTTGACCAAACATCCTTCTGCAGGAAGGCCCAGCTTAGAATCGAGCGTCGCTCCCAGGTAGCGAACCTCAGAAGAGAACGATAGCTCAGCGCCATAGATCGAAGGGCGCTTTATATTAAAGCGCCTTTTTCGTGTGAATAGTACCTTCGATGTGCACCACTCTTCGACGAGATCGAGCGCTTTCTGCATCTTACTCGCCATGACTGCAGGATGATTGCCGCTGACTACTATACACACGTCATCGGCAAATCCCACCATTTTTATTCTCAGTCCTTCAAGCCTGCGCAGAAGCCCATTGACGACGAGCAGCCACATCAATAGGGATGTCACCCCCCCCCCCCCCTGCGGGCAACCCCGGCCGACTCGAGCCCTGACAGCACTCCCGCTGAGACTGGCTGTTATGGTCCGCGTCCGCAGCATGAAGTGCATCCAGTCGATGATTGTGCCATCGAACGAGACTGTGCAGAGCCGTCTCAACGGAGTTGCCCGCTTGATGCGCGTGTTGTGAGTGGTGCACTTGTGTTGGCATCAGTGCCCCATCCCTTATGTACCTATCAATGAGTCTCTTCATTGTTTTCGATAAGAAAGACGTCAGACTGATAGGTCTAAAAGCCTTCGCTTGGTCATAACAAGCTTTGCTCGGTTTCGGGATAAAGACTATTATGACCTCCCTCCAGGCCCAAGACACATATCTTAGTGTCATACAGGATCTGAAGGTGTAGTTCAGGTGCCTGATTAGGTCCTATCCTCCCTGCTGAAGCAGGGCCGGAAAAATTTCGTCAGCACCCGGGCTCTTGTACCCGTCGAACGAATCCAAGGCCCACTGGATCCTGTCCGGGGTAACCACCCTGGCGGCAATTTTCCAGTCACCTGGTCTGATCGCGGGCTCCCTTACCTCTTGAATAAGGTCTCGCTTGATCAGTGTGGACCCAGGGAAGTGTACCTCCATCAGGTGCGCTAAGATGTCCTCGTGTTCCTCAGCTATCCCCCCATTTGGGAGTGTGAGAAGTTTGGAAGTTTGGAAGTCAGAAGTTCGGAAAAATAAATTATGACAATTTTGAAAAGACCTAGAAAAAAAAACAATGGAAGGTGTGCATAAAAGAATAAATCTATATGAAACATGGGTCATTCCATGTCAAATCGACCACTTTTGAACCCAACCCCTTTCGATTTGGCTGAAATTTTTTGTCTTTTTTCTGCCCCATTAAAAACATTTTTCAGAAAATTTTCAATTTTTTTTTACCCAACCCAAGAAAAGTTATGAATTATTCAAGAAAAAGGCTTTTGTTTTTTTCAAATAGCTATAACTTCTTCAAAAATTGACTAATCGGAACGTTTTTTT
The DNA here is from genome assembly GCA_946863875.1 of Alloplasta piceator. Classification (NCBI taxonomy): domain Eukaryota; kingdom Metazoa; phylum Arthropoda; class Insecta; order Hymenoptera; family Ichneumonidae; genus Alloplasta; species Alloplasta piceator. The sequence continues at coordinate 43,774,791 of OX333072.1, read as the reverse complement.
TTCAAAAATGTTCGTCTTTAAATGTTCTTTCCGAAAAAAATACAAAAAAATTAAGGATATTAAAGTCTATGAAATTTTTCACTTTTTCGAGAAAAATCATCGTTTTCCCGGAAGCGCATTTTTTATTTTATTAATTTTTTTAGTAAAAAAAAAACTTCGTTCAATTCCGGATAGAATGCCGCCCAAACTGGAGTGGGTGGAATTTTCCTTCTATTTTTTTTTATCGATTGGAAAAAAATTTTTTTTACTACTTGGCTCATTTCACAAAACACACCACTCTGTAAATTTTTGAGGATTCATAAGGGATCTCAGAGTTTGAAAAATCGAGAAGAAAAAAAAATTGAAGACACCTATATATAATTTTTTTTTATTTTTTTCAAAAACTAGATTCAAAAACAAGAAGACTGAAAAAAATTGTCATATAGGCCCATTTTTGACCTAGCGACAGGCTTTTGAAACATAGATAATTCAAGTATTAAATTAAATTCTGAAGAATATAGAACATGTAAAATATTTAAACGCCAAAGGAAAATAAAATAGTTTTTGAATTAGTATTCAATAAATGTTTACTAATCGTATTATATAACCAGGAAGTCCTTACTAGAAATCATTAAGCTAGATTATAAGTTTCGTCGTAAACACCGTTAAAACATTTTCTCAGATTTAATTTAGAATTTTTAAAAAAATTCGTAAAAAATATAGAATAAATAATAAGAATTTTTTTTTGATCAAAGAAGAAATACAAAAAGGAAAGACGGGCCAAAATTGAAGAATGGCGGATTCAAAATGATATGCGTTGGATGGCTTTTTCTAAAGCCCGTGGCTTGGTCAAAAATGGGCCCAGATGACAATTTTTTTCATTTTTTTTGTTTTTGGATGTACTATTAAAAAAAATTATAAATAAAGTTTTCAATCGATGACAAAAAAAGAAGGAAAATTCCACCCACTTCAGTTTGAGCGGCATTCTTTTCAGAATTAAACGAAGTTTTTTGTTAGTAAAAAAAAATGCGCTTCCGAGAAAACGATGATTTTTCTCGAAAAAGGGAAACATTTCATAGACGTTAATATCTTAAAGTTTTTTGTATTTTTTTTTCGAAAAGTACATTTTAAGACAAAAATTTTCGAAAAAAAACCGTCCCGATCAGTCAATTTTTGAAGGAGTTATAGCTATTTGAAAAAACAAAAGCCTTTTTTTGAATAATCCATAACTTTTTTGGGTTGGGTAAACAATTTGAAAATTTCCTGAAACATGTTTTTAACAGGGTATAGAAAAAAACAAATTTTCAGCCAAATTGAAAGGGGTCAAGTTCAAAAGTTGTCGATTCGACATGGAATGCCCAATATGTATCGGTTCGTTTATACGCTATTTTCGAAGAGGGAAAAAAAATTATATTCATAGGGCAAAATTGAATGTATATTTCCCTTTCTTTTCCTGAAAGTGCCTTTGGTATATAATATTTAAAAAAAAACACAAAATAACTTATGCGATACGGGGGAAAGTTCTCCGAAATAAATGGGTAACAATGCTTATTTACAATGCGGGCATTTTTCAAAAATAGGCAAACAAATGAAATTTCGTATGTAAAAATGAGAAAAAAAGGAAATTTTTCATTTAAGTATTTAGCGAAGAAATTTCTATTTTGAGAGAACGAGAAAGAGAAAAAATATTTATTTATTCATGCGAAAAACAGAATTTTCGATTTTTCGAGAGAGAAGAAAATGAGGTAAAATGAAATTTTATTTTGCAATTTTTTTCAAAATATGTAAAAAAAGGGATTTTTATTTTAAGAATTTCCTAAATTTCGTGAAAAGGAAAATTTTTTTTTTTTTAAAAGAGAATTTTTTTCCTATTATTATGTAAAAAAGAGAATTCTTAGATTGTGTACAATAAAAGGACAGAAGAAAAAAAAATTAGTTGAGCTTTATTTATTTTATTGAGAAGATTTTATTGTTTTGAATTTTTTTTCTCAAAAGTTAAGCAAGCATAAAATAACGAGTGTAGAATTTTTAAATTTCCTGTGGAATGGTCAGTTTTTGTCGCATGAGTATATTTGGGGAAAATGAGAGAGAAAGAGAAAAACTTTGTCAAGCGTCAAGTATGAGAGAAAATGAATAGAGCGTTTGTTCGCTCGATAAAATATGCGTGTGTTGAGTTTTATCGATGTGACTAGGCCAGCGGTATACGCTCATGTGTCACAAGGGCTCTCGCGATCGAATTACAATTTTTCGTATTTAAAATAAAATTTTGAATGTAAAACTACTCACATTGCCGCAAGGAGGATGATTGGTATTATTTTCATATGCTGTGGTTTGTCGATTTTGTATTTTTCGTCTTTCCTTCTTTATTTCAATGTGTGTATATATCGTTCGTATGTGGTCCGTCCGGTGGGTGTGCGTAAGATACGCGTCGTTGCAGCCTGGTTTGTGTCGTGTGCGTACGTGCTATGGGACGTTCTGGCTTTTCCCTTTTTTTCACTGCACGTTTTCCTTGATTCTTTTCTTCTTTTCGCTGTTCACTTCTTGTCACTTGTATATACGTGTATCTTTTAGATTTTTCGATGTTGCATTTTTTTTGTTGTGTTCTTGTGTTACAAAAATTTTCATTTTTCGATGTTATGAAAAAAAATTTCGTTGGGTTTTTCTCTTCTACTTTCGACTGTTGTTAAAAGGTTTGTGTCGCTTTCGATATTTTCCAAAATATTTGCTTGCTCTTTATATTTTTATTATTGTTTAAAAAAAATGTTGATTGCTGTCTTATCGATGTTTTTATGATATTGTTCAATCGTTGTAGTTGTTTTTTCACTTTTTTGGTTTTTCGTCGTTCGTCACTGAGTCACTTTTCACTTTTTTCGTAACTTCGTTAAATTTATTTTCACGTTTTTGTTCGCTTTTTGTTTTGTCACTTCGTTACTTTTATTTTCCGCGCGTTTTTCGCTTTTTGCGGGCTAATCAGGATCGCGCTTCTGACGCCAAAATGTGATGCACGAGCGGGTTGAATAATTGATAATAAGTTTATTGTAGATGGATCAATATTGATGTTGATTTATTTTATATGTTAAGTTCGATAGAGAAGGAGAGTGCACGTCTTAATTGCTAGGTGGATGTTAGAATGGATCTTTCTTGTTAAGATGTTGGAGCTGAACTGATTTGGGATTAGGAGAGAGTAGAAGCGTGAAGTAGAAAGTGGGATGAAGTAGGAGCAGGAGAAATAGTACCCCCAGGACCAAGGACAGTTAGAAAGGTTTCAAGGAAAGGAGATTAGGAAAATGCTGAGGCGTGAGGTTGAGCATGTGAAAGGATTGATAAGAGAGAAAGAAGTGTGGATGGATAGCGTTAGAAAGGATTGTATTATGTATAGGGTGATACCGTGACATCTATCAGCTTCAATTATTTCGAAACAGTAAAAAAAATGTTGCATTTTGAAAATATGAAAAAATTCTCAAAAATCTGGTTTTTTATTTCAAAATTAATGAGCCCTCAATCACGGTTCGTCAATTTTTTTTAATTCTGATTTTCAAATTTTTTTTTGTACAAAACTATCGATAACACAGTGAAACGAAATTGAATAACTTTTGAGTGATGGTTTATAAATTTTTGTATTGTAAACCAGATTTTTTAGAATTTTATCAGAAATATTTCTTTTGTTTTCAATTTTTTCATCCGCTTTGTTTCAATTTCGTCCATAACTCAGCTATTTTTGAAAATTCCGGCTAACCACCGTACACATAAGTGCAAAAGGGTTCAAAAAACATAAAACTGAAATTTGAAAAATTCGATTTTTCTACCATTTTAACCGACTCGGCCCCTTCAAATTATTTCGCAAGGGCAAAATATTTGTTATAACATGTTTAACAACAATTAATCGCAGCTACGGTGAAGTAATTTTCATGACATGAATATGAAAATTCAGACACGTAATGTAATTTTAACACGTTGAGCGCTACGTCAGTCCCTGGGGACTGACAGTAGACGTAACTAATTGTTTGGTCAACTCGGTCCTGCGCTCAACGTGTTAATATACTCGCGTGTATTAATTTCAACACATTGGGTATATTAATTTTAACATAGCGAGTATATAAAAATTTCATTACATGTCTGAATTTTCATATAGTTGCGTGTATTAATTTTAACGTTCCGCCGTTTAGTAAATTACATTAACGAAATTCCTGTTCGAATGAATAAATCAATGTAGTTTTTAATATACTAGGGTCCTTCACGTGCGCTGTAGCGCGGGACTGTTTTACTATCGCGCTGCAGTGCTTCAGCCGAAAATCTTTCACTTTCTTTCTTTTTATCTTTCTTTTTATTTGCGATGACATGTTCAATTTTTAAACTCTGTTAAGAACCATTTTGGAAGGCTTAAAAATTTCAAAAATCACAGAAAAAACTCGTTTTTTTCGATATGAACATAATTCGGCTTGTATCTTGACGATATACTAAAGACAATGCCATTTCATTTCCCTCTGTCCGACTCCCCATTTTCTTAGCCCAAACCTCCAAATGCATAGGAACAGTTGTTTTTTCACGGATCTAGTTTGGTGGAGAAAATAAGAAAAACGCGCTTGCGATGAAAATTTAACAGTGGTATTTATTGATAGCCGAGAATAACTGACAATGCTGTAATTTAATCCCGGTGTAACGATGCCCGCGAAAATTTACAAGGATTAGTTTTCCCGTTAACCCGATTTGTTCAAGATGGCGTCAAACCACGTGGTGTGAATCGACCGCGCGAGAGGTCGTAAATCTCTCACACGATGCCCAAGAAGTCGAATGATGAAGTCGTAAGTGAATTTGAACGTCTCGGTATGCCCGTGTGATAATTTCAACAAACTATGTGTGAATTTCGACCCGATATTGTGCAGAAAATAGCGCTGTATAATTCCGATGGAAAAAACCACGTGTTTCCCCCGATGGGTTCTGCAGGAATACTGACGAAATCGATTCTGTGTATCGACGAGAGAGAGCTCATTCCTGAACATTCCGTCTACCATCAGCAGCAGTGCTGACGATTGATGCACCTGGTAGCCCAGTAAGAAGAATTGCGAGCTTTGCGATTGGTCTCTTGAAGGTCGAGGTTGCCGTCTTCAGAGTGACGACCCATGTGAGCTCGTCCTAGCCCGGATGTAGCTCGATGACCTGCGCGAGCGGCCACTTGGTTGGTGGCGGCTGCGTAACATAAGGCCCGACGACAAAATACCCGCGACAAAATACCCGCGTAAAAATACCCGCAATCCAAAATACCCGTTACAAAATACCCGCAAACCAAAATACCCGCGGAAAAAATACCCGCAAACCAAAATACCCGCAGTAAAAATACCCGCAAACCAAAACACCCGCGGAAAAAATATCCGATGGACAAAATACCCAATGAATGCGACTATGGGATACGTCAACTTATGTGGTGTGGGTTTGAGGCATCATGTCCGGTGCGTGCGACCATAGAGTGCATGCGTCCATGGAAACCTCGTTTCTTTGAGAACAGGGCTCCGGACACCAATCCGTCGATATACGGCTAATCGACGGCAATTCGACGGCAATAAAGAATAACTAGGCGAATTGCCGTCGCCCGAAAAAGTTACTAGATGTGCCGTCGATGTACCGTCGATGGCGGACCAGACCGAGATACTTGCCGTCGATACACAAGAAATATCGACGGTATAAGACAGTTTTTTGCCGTGTCTGCACAAGACGAGCGATGGTAATTCGTTATTAATTCAAAATGAACCGTCACATGCAGAGTTCGAATACAGATATGGATATACATTCATATATATATATATATGTTCTGTGGTATTTTCCAGGACTGTTCTGGAAGTTACTTAGGGAATTCGTCTGCGTGAAACTCTGCAACGGGTCTTTTTTTATACTTACTATGCAACGGGGATCACACCGCCTAGATCTAGAGTTCTGGCGGCAACTCGGTTCTGCTTGCAGAACCGAGGATGTGAACATCTTTAATATCGCATTGAGGAATCAAAATACTGAAGCTGTTCAATCTAAAGATCCTGCGATTGCTGTGAGAGCAATTGTTCAATTATATTAATTCTGAATTAATAACGAATTACCGGTGTTCGTCTTCTGCAGAAGACACGGCAAAAAACTGTTTTGCCGTCGATATTTCTTGTATATCGATGGAAAGTATGTTTCAGCGTATTTCAGCGTTCTTCGATAACACACCTAGTAACTTTTTCGAGCGACGGCAATTCGCCTAGTTATTCTTTATTGCCGTCGACGTGACGTCGATTTGGCGTCGACTTACCGTGCTACAGCGACGGATTGGTGTCCGGAGCCATTTCGTTTCTTTGAGGCTCAAAACAGCACTAAAAATCAAGAAAAACTCTGTTTTTACAGAGAATTCGCTTACAAAGAAACTCGCTTAAACGAACTCGTAGCCGAATTCAATTTCTTTTATTTTTATCAAACCCTAAATAACGACAAAAACTCTGCAACGGAGATATCTATTCTAAAGTAGCCAATATCATTTTCTTTTCATCAAACCCAAAAAAATGGGAGAAATTTTACAAGGAGGATACCTACTCTAGTAGCCAAATTCATTTTTTTTAAAATCAAACCCAAAAAACGACAGAAACTCTATCAATAGGGAATAATGGCTCACAATGGCTCTGCAACGGGGATATCTATTCTAGTGGCCAAATTCAATTTCTTTTTTTTTTATCCAATCCAAAAAACGGCAGAAACTCTGTAACGGGGATATCGATTCTAGTAAGCCAAATTAAATTTTCCGGGCACTTTTTTTCCTGTTACCATTTATTACTTCCCCAATTTAACGTGAACTATATTTTTAGTAAATAATAAACAAATAAGCAATGCACAAATTTTTTTTTCGCAAAAACAAAGCTTTTTTATAGGAAAGTAAAATGCATCGATTAAACCAAACAATATGTGTAAAATAGGGAAAAAAATTAAGAAAACATATTGTCAATATTAATATTAATACATTTTTATTGAAAAACTATATTCTTATATAACATAGAAAAATAAATGAAAATAATAATGAAAATATTCGTATTTTATATCAATTTCGACGTTATATATAGTAGCGAGATCAACATAATACTAATTCTGACTACTGTCAGTAATAGTATTTGCAGTGACTTGAATTAAAGAGTAATTGCGTATTGCGTTCGAAGTAACAATATCTCTATATACAAACAAAAATAAAAATTTAATATTTATATAACACGTCATAAATTCAATGAAAATGATAATTTACGAATTTCAAATCAATTTCGACATTAAACAGTTGCGAGATCAAAATAATACTAATTATGGCATAGTTTACAATAACGTGATTGTAGTAACTTAAATTCAAGGATAATCTTCATTATTTCATTCAAAATAAACATGTTGTTAATACGGACGTCATGATAACGATAATTGCAACTCTTTTTTGGTAACGTTATATCAGTGCTCGTTTGCAATAATTTGCACTTAAAAATAGTCTTCAATATTTTGTTGAAACTCATAATATCTTTAAGGCAGACATCGTGATAACGGTAAGTACGACTGAAAAACAAAAAAATATATTATTTTAATATAACAAGTGATAAACTTAATGAAAATGATAAAATCGTACTTTTCGAATTTTATATTAATTTCGACATTAAACAGATGCGAGATCAAAATAATACTAATTATGGCATAAATTTACAATAACGTGATTATAGTAACTTGAATTCAAGGATAATCTTCATTATTTCGTTCAAAATAAACATGTTGTTAATACGAACGTCATGATAACGATAATTGCAACTCTTTTCTGGTAACTTTGGTATATCAGCGCTTATTTGCAATAATTTGCACTTAAAAATAGTCTTTAATATTTTGTTGAAATTAATATTTTTAAGGCAGACATCATGATAACAATAGTAAAAACGCCATTTTCGCAACGAAAAACCTGTCCTTATTTGCAATAACTTGTACTCAAATAGTCTTCGAAACTTTCAATACTAACGTAATAACGATAAGTACGACGACATTTTGGCAGCGTTAAGTCAGTGCTAATCTATCTTCAGATTCTTAATAATCCAGCGATACTCTTAAGATACTTCAATTTATCATTAAAATTGTACGAAGTAACAATGTTTTTAATACGATCGTCGTAATTACGATGATTGCGACGACGTTTTGGCAATGCCAAACCGGTGCTTACTTGCAGTAACTTTAATTCGAGAATTGTCTGTTCGGATCTCAATACTCTGACAAATCCGTAAATATTAGCATGATGTACACGAATAAGCGCATTGAAAGATTTGTGCCAGCCTTCTACGCCATTGTTCGTTCTTATTTCATCACGAAGTACACTTCGATAACAATTCCATAAATCAATAGGGAATAATGGCTCACAACGTTCAATGGAATTTCGTTTCAAAGCTCCAATCCACGTAGATTCAAAATAATCAAGTAAACCTGTGAGATCCATTTCATTGTCAACAAAATATTTACTTTTGATGAGCTCGTCGTACGCAAACACGACATCTTGGGGCGGAACAAATGCCAACGAAACAAGCATTTTTACGTTTTCAGCGAAGCGAATATTTGTATTGTACCGCTCTTGCAGACCTTCCGACTGTACATGTCGCCATACACATTGTGTGTAATGGAACAAGCATCCACTCGCAGTCACATCAGGAAATACTCTCGTGACCGCATTGATGAAAGCTAATTCAAAATCTGTCATTATTCGACTTAGCTTAATGTCATCGGGCATGATTTCTTTCAATTTTTGCAAAATACGAAAATAAGTCGACTCAGATTTGCTCGATGACAGTATATAAACCAAAGGCAATGTATGCCCATCGACAACACCGTGTATCGAATACAACTGCTGAAAAATGGTCGGTACAGAACGGAACGTACCATCACCACACCAAATTTCGCATGCAGCCAATGCTTTTAAATTCGAATCAGTTGCGAAGATCAAAAAACGTTTTTTTGGACCAGCGCTGTCAAATCGCAAAAAAAGTTCGTCCTTGTCAGAATAATGTAATTCATTGGGCAATATGAAATCTCGAAGTGTTATTTCTGGGAGTTTAAGATCTTGTCTGTTACGAAGACGCTGTAAAAAGTAAAAAAAAATATAACGAAACAGCAAAGAAAATAAAAATATTTATTGCAATAAATTAGAAAAATAATAACCATTTCGATCGTCTGAATTTGTGTGTATAATTACCGAACAAGCCAAATGACCATTGTGCTCGTTACATCGCCACGTGATGCTGTTGCTATTGACGGATTTACAAGAATACACATATCCCTCATAAACCAACAAATTTTTTCCTTTTTGCGATTTGACAAATTTTAGAGGCATAATGAAACACCTCGTAAATTATAACCACAATAATAATTCAACTGTCGCTCCCATTACACACGTGGTAATAGTGTACTACTATCAATATACCTAACCTTGATCAGAAGGGCAACCCTGATGCCAAATTTCATCACTCGTGGCGCTAGTAGTAATAGTATTCTCGCCGTAGAGCACCTGTGTGAAGTTAGCTGGACAATTTAAAATTTTTAAAGTTTTCATTATACTAATCTTTTGGTGGTGTTTAGTAGCATAATTAGCATGCTTGGTGGTTTTATTAAATAAAAAACAAATTTCATCGTTGACTTAGCTGGACGAATTTTATATATCAATTGATTACCCTTTTACATATGAGGCATTCCACGCCATTTCGAACGGTCAAAAAGTTGTCCACTCTCAAAAAAATGGAAATTTTGTCAAATTATTTAATTATATGAAAAAAAAACATTGTAAATTTTTTCAAAATTTTTGGATCACGTTTTCTCGAGTTTTTCAAAATTTCAAAATTTGCAAAATACCGTTATATCGCGTGAGCATTTGATTTAACAGAAAAATGCTCAAGGCAAAAAAGTTGCAGTTTTACATGAACTTTGTGAAAAAATTTTGTTTTAAATTTTTCGAGTTCAAAAAATGCCCATTTTTCCGAAACTTATACAAAAATATTTTTTTTCGGTCGGTATGTCATTTTCTATTTTTCTCAAAAAATTCCAGAAAATACTCTGAAGTGTGTACAGTAGCACCTATTTTTTGTTCCAAAGCTATGCTTTGTTTTAATAATAATATTTTCTTTGTTTTTGCTCGAATAATCTCCAAAACATTAATATTATTATTGTAGATATTCTTTTATCTAAGAATTTGAGAGAAACAATTTGGGAGAGTAGGATTTTCTATAATAATTTATTTAAAAAAAAAATAAACGGTACTTAGTAAGTACTGTTATATCTTGAAAGCATACAATTAAACAGAAAAGTGTTTCAGACAAAAAAGTTGCAGTTTTACATAAACTTTGTGAAATTTTTGTTTTTTTTTTATTTTAGGAGTTTGAAAAAATACCATTTTCATAAAAAATATACGAAAATAATTTTTTTCGATCGGTATGTCACTTTCGATTTATGTTAATAAATTTCAGAAAATACTCTGAAATGTGTACAAGAGACACGTATTTTTTTGAGGATGGCTCGATTAGTTGTTCCAAAGCTATGCTTTGTTTTACTGATATATATATATTTTTTTTAAATTAATTATTATGGAAAATCCTACTCTCCTAAATTGTTTCTATCAAATTCTTAGATAAAAGAACATCTACAATAATAATATTAATGTTCTAGAGCTTATTGGAGCAAAAACAAAAAAAAACATTATTAATAAAACAAAGCATAGCTTTGGAACAACGAATATAGCCACTCTGAAAAAATAGGTGCTACTGTACACACTTCAGAGTATTTTCTGGAATTTTTTGAGAAAAATCGAGTGACATACCGACCGAAAAAAAATATTTTTGTATAATTTTCGGAAAAATGGGCATTTTTTGAACTCAAAAAATTCAAAACAAAATTTTTTCACAAAGTTCATGTAAAACTACAACTTTTTTGTCTGGAACATTTTTCTGTTTAATCGTATGCTCTCATGATATAGCGGTACTTAGAAAATTTTGAAATTAAAAAAAACTCCAAGAAATGCGATCAAAAATTTTTGAAAAAATTCATACTACTCTTTTTCATATAATTAAACAATTTGACAAAATGTCAATTTTTTTGAGAGTGGACAACGTTTCGACCGTTCGAAATGGCATGGAATGCCCCATATATATGGACCATGCCATCTCGTCAGATAGTCAAATTTTGCAACTCCTATTCAATTGATATTTAGCTATCTTATATTTATTGCAAAAGGTGTCCCTGATTTTTTTTCAATTTTTTTTGTCCAGCCAATCATGAGATACGAATTTATGAAATTTTGATGCTTCTTTTTCAAATAGCTATGAAGGTGAAAATTGCTCCGATTTGAAAGTTTTTTTTTTAATTATGCGTTTTTCAATGAATTTTTCGAAAATTTCATGTAAAAAATTATTTATTGCTAATTCGACTGATTTTTTTTTCACAATACAATTTTCGTTAGCGAATTTGTGCCGATATTCGGATTCAATTGTAGTATATTGATACATCAGAAGTGAATAATAAAATATAAAAACCTGTCATGTAATTTCAACTTGCAATTTCGATCATTTCCTTACATTTAAGAACTAGTTCTGCGTTATTTTGGTCTAGTACAAGTATTTTGGTTTGCGGGTATATTTGTTCGCGGGTATTTTTGTCTGCCGGTATTTTCGTCTGCGGGTATTTTTTTTGCGGGTATTTTTGTTTGCGGGGATTTTTGTTTGTGGGGATTTTTGTTACGGGGATTTTTATTGCGGGTATTTTTTTTGCGGGTATTTTGTCGCGGGTATTTTGTCGAGGGTATTTTGTCGTCGGGCCTTATGTCGTGACACCGTTGGTGGCAGGTGATCGTCAGTCAGGAGCACCAGAGTGCCGACTCGTATCTCGTGATTAGGGTGATGCCACTTCGATATGGCTTGGTGCCGTTGTAGGTAGCCCGTCGACCAATGATCCCAAAAGTATTGTAGCCGGGATTGAATGAATTGCCACTGAAACAATCTACCCGGATTGATAACTTGAAGTGCCATCTCTGGTACCGTTGTCAGAGGCTCTCCGACAAAACAGTGCCCGGATGTGAGTGCCGTAAGATCGTTCGGATCTTTCGATAGTGGCTCGAGAGGATGAGAGTTAAGTACAGCCTCGATCTGCACCAGAAAAGTTGTAAGCTCTTAGTAGGTAAAGCTGGCCTCCCCGATAGCCCGCCGAAGATGATATTTCACGGATTTGATTGCCACTTCCCATTTTCCGCCCATGTGCGGTGCTCCCGGTGGATTGAGTGACCAGGTCGTCCCGTCGTTAGCCATGAGCTGAGCCAGATGCTCAGATTTCCGTGTTCCGGCTTTGAAAAGCTTCCGGAGCTCTGCGCTGGCCCCTTGAAAATTTGTCCCGCAGTCGCTGTATAGTGTGTGGCACACACCTCGTCTCGCGGTGAAGCGGCGGAAAGCCGCGATGAAGGTGTCAGTGGACAAATCTAAAACAACTTTCTAATGAAGCGCAGAGGTGGATAAACATACAAAAATGCGTACTGGAGATCGCTCGCCGATGACCCAGTAATATTGTTGGATATACGCAAGCGTCGCTTGCGTTCCCTCCTGAACCGTGCGGTGATGAGCGTCAGCTATGATAAGCGACGTCAGCGGTGAATCCCGAGGAAGGGTGACAGCGTGTTTGCCCTCAGGTTGTAAGGCCGAGTGCTTGAGCCTTCCTCCCATTCTCAATATCCCGTTTCCGTCCATAAAGCCGGTTAGCCGCGGAATTGTATGTGCTCTTGGTAATACCTATCCTGCTAAGAGAATTTTGAACTCTGCCGTGAAGTAGGTCACTTGTACGGCCTTGAATTGTCAAGGTATCCCGGGATAATGCAAGTGCCCGATGTCCCGAGACCTTGCTCTTTCTGGTTTGTAAGCGTCTCGAAAAGGAGGGATGTAATTCTCAACAATCTGGTGAGTGACGAATACTGGTAAGCGAGGTTGAAGATGTGAGGGTATCGTTGAGACCGTGAATGTGAGGCCTGGTCGCTCTTCGAGCGCTGCTGAATCATCCGTCCCGATGCAACGAATTGGCCGATGGAGCGGGGATTTTGCTAACCAGTGAGGCCCGTCCTACCACGGTTCAAATTGCTCGAGCTGAGTAACGGTTAGCCCACGTGGAGCACAATCGGCAAGATTGTCCCGTCCCGGTGTAAATCTCCATTGCCTGCGAGGTAGTAGCTCTTGTATCGATGAGACCCGGTTCCAAACAAAGTCCTTCCATCGAAATGAATGGTACATTACCCATGTAAGTGTAACCATGGAGTCTGTCCACAGGTATATTGGTGCCGACTCAAGTCCCAGGGTATCCTGTACATACGGTGTAAGTTTCGCCAGCACCGTGTAAGTTTTATCGGCGTGACTTTGGTTTTGGCACACACCAGTGTGACCTTGATGTCGTCTTCCAAACCCAGACCCATGATGCGAACATAGACGACCGCTCCCATAGCGAGTTGCAAAGCGTCCGCGAACCCGTGTATCTCGACTGAGGTATCCGAAGTGATTCGTAACCACCGCGGAACAGTGATATTTCCGAGTTGACTCAATTCCCGGCGAAGAGCACCCTAAGTGCTCGCGACCTCCGATGAAACCGCGTCGTCCCATGAAAGTTTTTCCAACCAGAGGCGTTGCAATAGAATTTTTGTCCGCCTGGCGACCGGAGCTAGGGACCCCAATGGATCGTACAATTGGGCAATTTCAGAGAGCATAATTCTCTTCATGATACGATCGCCATCAGCAAACGGAGAAGCCTTGAAGCGAAAAACATCAGAGGCTGGAACCTAGGTGAGACCGAGAATCTCGGTTGCGCAATCTGGCAATAACCGCGATGCTTTCTCGGTGGAGCCCGCCCCAATGTGGGTCAATGTACATCAGGGTGATTACTTTGCCATTTTGCGAATGGAAGACCACCCGCTGTGCAAATCCCATTTAATTGTCGTGCCTGAGTTATAAGCTCCGCAAGATGTACCGCGCCCCCGTAGACATCTTCCACGTAACGCCCTGCTGTAAAGGGGGCGATCGCTTCGGGATATCTCTCACCCTCATCTGCAACCCATTGAAGCAGCACCCGTACCGCAACGAACGGAGCCGCTCGAGTCCCATCAGTGACCGTAGTCAGGTGAAATGGAACGATATTCCCGTGGCCGTCGTCCTGACAATGTCTGTAGCGAAAATGGGACGATGCCGTCTTACTGACAAAAGCACATCCGAAATGTCCCGTTGCAGCTCGCGCCCGTATGCAACATATCGTTCAATGAACTCCCGAACTCCGTATTATTTGACGCGTTGAACACAACCCACAGTTTATTTGTCAAGACCCCATGATGGGGGAGATAATAGAGCCGTTTGCATCGCACAGACGAGTTTGGAACTCGTACCATGTGCCTCATTGATTCGTACTCCCTAAGGAATGTATGGTAAAGTTCTTTGTAGCCCGGATCCCGTGCAAATTTTCGTTGCAGACGTTGTAAACAAGATAATGCAATATGATCTAATCGTCCCAGGTGAACTGGCGACAATTTTACCGGAAACCGTACAACATACCGACCCGTTGAATCTCGAGAGTGTGTGGCGGCGAAATGCCTCTCGTACTCCGCCTCACCCATAGTGAGGTGCGATTCCCGTTGGACAGAGGGCTCCTCCTGAACCCAAAACTGCTTCAGGAGCTCCTGCACGTCGAAATTAGCGCCTCCGTCAATATCCCGAGCACGACTCAGCCCAATAAAGTATTTTGTGCAATGGGAGCCTCAGGCCCCGCCGTTTAATTATGAACGTAGTTGTCCGCGCCAAGAATGAGGTCAACTACCCGAGGTGAAGCGAAGTCCGGATCGGCGAACGTAAGTCCCTGTAAATGACTCCAATGACAATGCGAGAGAGATAAGAAGAGGAGAATGGGCATCAACTTCAGAAGAATAAATGTGTTTATTGAAATAAAATCGTTATTAGGAATCGACCGTAGCTTGCAGCCGATCATACCACGAGTCATCCCGGATGGAATCCCACCGATCCCCGTAATAGGAATCGAAGAAGCTGAACGACGAAGTCTCAACTGGTTTATCAGCTGATCCGAGATAAACGATAATTCAGAACCCGTGTCGATCAGCAACCGTACCCGATGCCTGGTCTTTAAAGGGACGAGGTCAGCCTGACTCATAGCCAACAGAACCGATGGCCGTGAAAATCCCAATGAACCCGATGAACTCAAAGTTAATGCCACCGCATCTCATTGTTGTGACCCCGATGTTTATGTAGTCAAAGAACCCGTTGCTAATGATCCCGCTCCTCCCGATTTTTCCGCCTGCGTGTCGCCGCCATGATGAACGGCGTTGAGAAAATTCCGAATGAACGCACGCTCGCACCCAGCGACTCCCAAAACCCCAATGAAAAGTTTTCGAACGAAACGTTCCAGGTTGAAATCCTCAAGAACAAACCAAAAAACCCGAATGAACGCACGCCAGTGCAAAAGGAATCCCGAAGTCCCGGTAATAATGTCCGAAGTCACGCGCACGCACCAACTAGCCCCTAAAATCCCGAAAAAGTGTCTGATAACACGTGTCCGCACCAAATAAGCCCAAAGAACATGAAAAAATGTCCGATGACGTGCGCACGCACCAAATAGCTTAAAAAATCACTAAGAAAATGTCCGATGACGCGCGCACGCACCAAATAGCCCCGAAGATCACGGAAAAATGTCTAATGACTCGCGCACGCACCAAATAGCCCCGAAAATCCTGAAAAAATTTCCGGTGATACGTGCCCGCACCAAATGGACGCAAAGATCACGAAAAAAGGTCCGATGACGGGCGCACGCACCAAATAGCTCCAAAAATCACTAAAAAAAATGTCCGATGACGCGCATGCGCACCAAATAGCCCCGAAGATCACGAAAAAATGTCCGATGACTCACGCACGCACCAAATAGCCCCGGAAATCTCGAAAAAAATGTCCAATGACACGTGCCCGCACCATATAGTCTCAAAAATAACGAAAAATGTCCGATGACACGAGCATGTACCAAATAGTCCCGAAGATCCCGAAAAAAATGTCCGATGACACGGACGCTCACCAAAAACAATTTTAAAATCCTGATGAAACTGTTCAATCACCCGTGCGCACGAAATTCGCTGAATGCCGACGCCGTGTGACCACGCAAGCGAGAAACCCGATTCAAGATGCAAGCGAACTGAGGCTCGACGTACACGACGCGAGCTCGATTGACACGCATCAAACCCCCCGAACTCGCACAACGAGAAATCGTTGCAACAATGACGAAGCAAACCCGATGAAACTGATCGAGAAAAACTCGCGCACAATCAAATACCCGATTGAGGAGCAAGCGCGACACTTCGCTGAAAATCACGCTAAGGATACCGATAGGAAAATTAAAGTGTTGTAACGGAAATACGCGTTGAACACGTTCACGCTACTCAGCGTCGCCTGATTGGCTCCGCGAATCCCGTGAGCCCGTTGACTTGATCGCCCAATGACATCTTTCGCGCACTCTCACTCGTGAATCACCGAGCAGCGTGCCCCGGTGAACCAATCCCAAGAGTTGCGCACAAGAACCCACCAAGACGCGCGCGCTTTTCACCCGTCCGCCAATCACGAGAAACTTGTCCAGCCATGCATACCAATCCCCGAGTCCCAAGCCGCGTGGCGCGATGCGCGCGCGAGTCGCTCGTCATGACGTGGGCAAGGACGCCGGAGAAGCCAAGATGGCCGTGAATGATCGGCTTCCCGCTCGCAAATTACGTATACGACGCACTCACTCTTTCGTTGAGAAATGTCCCGTGGTCGAAATTCCCGTGCACCCGATGGAAATATCGCACAAGGGCACCGATCCCTGTCACTCTCCGTCGCAAGTGGGCAACCAGTTCCGCCTCGAGGGACCATAATGTTTTTTCACGGATCTGGTTTGGTGGAGAAAATAAGAAAAAATCACTCGCGATAAAAATTTAACAGTAGTATTTATTGATATCCGAAAATAACTGACAATGCTGTAATTTAATCCCGGTGTAACGATGCCTGCGAAGATGTACAAGGAGTATTTTTCCCGTTCAGGGTAACCAGTCAGCGTCGAAACGCCGATTTTCGAACATATATAAATGTTCGTAGGATTGGTGTAAACTTCATTGATCTATCATTTGACGTATCAATTGTAGAAATTTTTGGCCCTAGTTAGAACCCTTAAGGTGCAGCGGTTCTCTCATAAATAAATTTTTGAGTTTCACACGCTGCGCGCAATCCCGGCCAAACCGCTTGATGGATCTCATCCTGCGACGTCTCATTTTCTTTGTAACACTTTTCTGGGCCGCTCGTATGTGACACATTTTTTTTTTAGGTTCTTATCATAGAGTTACAGGCCACTTTTTGAATTTTTGAACCATTTTTGGTTTTTAGAGCATCGAACACAATAACATTTTGATTTAAATGAAAATGTGTCGCATACAAGCGGTCCGGAAAAGTCTCACCAAGAAAATGAGACGTCCCAGGATAAAATCCATCAAGCAGTTTGGCCAGGACTGCGCGCAGCGTGTTCGAAGATCCAGGTTTTGGGAAACAGCCTCCGAAGTGAAATGTAGAGCAAAGAGCTTCCGCAGTCCTTCGCTCCACTGATTCATGTATCTGCATAACAAACAATATTTTCCAAGGTTATTACAAGAAAAAAAAACACATTTTTTACGGGCTTGTCACGGTTTTTTATTTTTTATGTTTTTTATTATTCTTAATAATAAGAATTTTTACCAAAAAATTGCTCAAAATTTAAGAATGACTGAAAACTCTCCCGTTGACAGTTTAGAGGTTATAACCTGTATACAAGGCACGAAATTAAAATCACTCACTGAAAATTTTTTAGGTGAGTATGAAAATTAATTTGATTATTTCGCAAACACAGCGAACACCATTGTTTATAAAAATAATTGATTATAATAAACATATGAACATATGAACATATGAAGTAACACTAACCACTGTAAAACTGCTCGTGTCGTTTGTCGAGATCGAAAAAGCACTTGCACGTAATTTCTCGATTGATTAGCGTAAATCTCCAATTTTACATTTGAAAAAAAATAAACAACTGATGAAAATAATTGAATACAAAAAAAATAAACCACGAGCGAACATCTCTTTCGCAACTCACTGATAATTTGCTGGTAAAAAAAATTTGGTAACTGGGAAAACTTACTAGAAAATTTTCGAAGCACTTTCTGATCACTTCCAACAATTTTTTTGATTGGCCCGTAGAATTGTATGGGCCAATCACTTCTTTCGAGCGTTTTGATTGGTCTGCAGAGTTGTAAAGGCCAATCACGTCTTTTGAGCGTTATAATTGGCCACATGAATCATATGAAAAATTTCAATATTTTGCATATTTTTCAAAATAAATGAGAATGCTTTTTTTTCAGTAAAACATTTTTCCAATTTACTTTGGAGAATATGCATAATATCAAAACACGTTTTATTTTTGTTTCATTTTTTCACTTCTATAAGAAATATTATAAATTATTATTATTGTTTTTAATTTTAGAAACTAATAGGTAATAAAATTCTAAAAAAGAAATGAGGCAGTCGCATCCCACTTTTTGATCATGATATATATTATTTATTCATGATCTGTAAAAAAAATTGCAGAATTTGAAAAATGGATTTCGAAATTTTCGAAATTCTACTTTTACAGATTAGTCTGTAACTTTGCCATTTTTCAAAATTGGGGTCTATGGCTTGGTGAAAAGGTGCAAAAGAGTTTGTAAAACGTGAAAAAAAATTAAAAAAATTAACGATTTTTTCCCGATTTCACGCTGACTCGGTCGCCTTAAACCGATTTGTTCAAGATGGCGGACAACTACGCGGTGTGATTCGACCGCGCGAGAGGTCGTAAATCTCTCACGATACCCAAGAAGTCGAATAATGAAGCCGTAAATGGATTCGAACGTCCTGGTATGCCCGTGTAATAATTTCAACAAACTGTGTGTGAATTTTGACCTGATATTGTGCAGAAAATAGCCCTGTGTAATTGCGATGGAAAAAACCACGTGCTTGCCCCGATGGGTTCTACCGCAATACTGACGAAATCGATCCCGTGTTTCGACGAGAGAGCTTCCGCTCATGCGCTCTCTCCGGTGAATTGTATGCCCGGAACGTGGCGCCGCCGTTGGCTGCCCGTGGCGTCCGAACAGCGAAGCTCCGTGCATTGAAGCGCGCGAGCATTCAAATTCGCCAGGTTTCCACTGTTGTTCATTTTTGAACAACAGTGTTTTCGCATATTTTTCGTAGGAATTTGAACTTTATTAATGCATTATTGTGATCAGCGGTCGATTTCTCCTCGATAGAGCTCCTGAGATGTGAATAAAAATAAAAAGAAAAAAAAATATTTTCCGGTGCCATGAAGCCTGTTCATTTGCCCATCTACTTTCGCTGATCTTTGACCCCGACTGAAGGTCAAAAATTATTCTTATCGTTTAGAGGTTTCAAACCAGTGTTTTGGAACTGGGAGTAGTAGACGCTTGGACAGCGTGTGGCGTGTGGCCGTAACTCGGTTCTTCCGAGTTGAGCAGCATTGGATGTGTTTGTTACTTAGATGGGTGACTGCCTGGCCGCGCATTGGTCAGCGCGTCATCTGTTGTACGGGAGGTTGGATCTCCTGGGGCCTTGGTATCTGCATTCAAGCCTGCTCATGTCGATAACAAGGAACGTGCTAGGGGCGTAAGCTACCGACTGTATCGGCGAGGGTTTTTCAGCGGTTTTCCCTTCGTCCTCAGGCAGAATTGCGATGCAGGAAAAAGTAGAATGGGAGCACGTGTGTTGACGGCCCCCAGCCGATGTCAACAACATTGGAGGCACGTAAATGTGAGGTTCTAAACTCTCGTAAAAACCTGAGAAAGGTGTGCAAGTAAAACTTCCACTTCACTTCTTTCAACCAGTGTTTTGGATCGGAAATTTAGCGAGCAGCGTGAATATGCCATTGCGAATTGCGATACGAAAATTCCTCACGGATCATGTATAAAAGTGCGAAAAACCATTTGGGGCAGTTTAAAAATTTGAAAAGTCAGACGAAAAATCAAAATCTCGTCGTTTTCATTCCAAACATAATTCATCATGTATCTTCAAAATTCCTCACGGATCTTCTAAAATTCCTCACGAGTCATGCATAAAAGAGCGAAAAACCATTTAGGGAGGCTTGAAACTTTGAAAATTCGAAAAAATGAAAACCTTGCCATTTTCGTTCGAAACATAATTCAGCATATATCTTGGACGAAATACTGAAGACAATGCTGTTGAATTTCGCTCTCTGCAACTTCTCATTTTATTAGCCTGAACGTCCAAATGCATGAAAACAGTGTTTTCACCTATTTCTCATCGTGTTTCCTCATTTATTCCTACATATTCGTCGTCAGTGGTCGATTTTCCAACGATATAGCACTTGAAATCTTTATAATTGAGGATTTTTTAAAAAATCACGATTTCTTTCCTCATCCCTTTGTTTCCATTCCATTCCCTGGAGTCTGAAGGGCAACATTTTTTATCCGTCATTACGAGGTTCAAAACCAGTGTTTTGGGTCGAAAATTTCCCAGGCAACACAAATATGATATTTGTGATGATAAAAATGCTCATGGATCATGCTTAAAAGTGTCGCAAACTATTTCAGAAGGCTTGGAAAATTGGAAAGTCAATGAAAAAACGAAAATCCCGTCGATTTCGTAGCGAGCAATATCCGGCCCGTATCTTGACGATATACTGAGGACAATGCCCTTTTCTTTCCCTCTCTCTGATTTCTCATTTTCTTATCCTGAACCTCCAAATGCATAAAAACAGTGTTTTCGCCCATTTCTCCTGGTGATTTCTTATTAATTCATGCATATTCATGATCCGCGGTCGATTTTCCATTGACATAGCTCTTGAGATGTTCATAACTACGAGTTTTTTTTTCAAAAAATCACGATTTTTTCCCTCATCCCTTCCCTTCCCTTCCATTTCATTCCTTGAAGGCTAAAAATTAAAAAAAAAATCCGTCATTTAGAGGTTTGAAACCAGTGTTTAGATCAGAAATTTCCCGGGCAACACGAATATGCTATTTGCGATCAGAAAATCTTCACAGATCATGCTTCAAAGTCTCAAAAACCGTTTCGAAAGGCTTGAAAAATAAAAAAGTCGGTGAAAAAAACAGGATCCTCGTCGATTTCGTCGCGAGCATAATTCAGCCTGTATTTTGACGGTATACTGAAGAAAATGCCATTATAGTTCGCTATCTCTGGTTTCTTATTTTCTTATCCTGAACCTCCAAATGCATAAAAACAGTGTTTAAGTCTATTTCTCGTGGTGATTTCTTATTTATTCATGCATATTCGTGATAAGCGGTCGAGTTCCCATCGATGTGGCCCTCGAGATGTTTATAATTACAAATTTTTATAAAATAACGATTCCTTCCCTCATCCCTCCCCTTCCCCTCCCCTCCCTTCCATTCCATTCCCTGAAGGCTGACGGTCAAAATTTCTTTCCGTCATTTAGAGGTTTAAAACCACTGTTTTGAATCGTAAATTTCCCGGGCAGGCCGAATATTCATAAAAACTATTTAAGAAATTTAGTTCGGGAATTTCCTGGGGAACACGAATAAGTTATTCCCCATGTATGAATTCTTTACGCGTCATGCTTAAAAGTGCAAAAAACTATTTTGGGGACTTGCAAATTTATCGAAATTAAAAAAATGAAATTCTCTTCGTTTTTGTGGCGGGAATAATTTGATAGGTATCTTGACGATATACTGAAGACAATGTCGTTTTATCTCGCCCTGTCCGACCTCTCATTTTCTTGATCGGAGCCATGAATTCCCTAAAAACAATCATTTTGACTATTTCTCGAAGGAATTTGATTTGTTTTTATTGCAAATTCGTGTTCAGCGGGCGATTTGCCGTCGGTATAGTCCTTGAAATGTTCTCAAAAACGAAAAAAATTATGTTTATTTCTCCCAATCTGTCACTTGTCCATTCGCCAAATGACTTTGGCTGATTCGTGATCCATCAGACGGTCGAATTTTTTTTTCGTATTTGAAGGTTCATAGCGTGTGTTCTGGATCGGGAATTTCCTGGGGAACACGAATAAGCCATTTGCGATCATAAAATTCATTTTGCGGAACATGCTTAAAAATACCAAAAATCCTCTTGACCCGTCCATTTGCAAATGGGTTTCTGCTGATCTCAGCGCAGGGCCATGGAGAAATTATTTTTTTATTGTTTAAAGGGTCAAAGCGCGTGTTTTGAATTGGCATTTTTTTGGGCTACACGAATAAACTATTTGCGATGGTATAATCCCTTACAGAACATGCTTAAATATGCCAAGAACCATTTTCGACCTGTCCGTTTGCAAATGAACCTTGGCTGATGCGTACGCGGGACCATGGAAAAATTTTTTTTTCCTTGTCGAAAGATTCAAAGCGTGTGTTTTGTATCGGATATTTCTTGGGGAACTAGAATAAGCTATTCACCATGGCTCACCGATCTTGTCGTTCTGATGTGACAGACATGACGCTCCGTATCTTTAAACGTATCAACTGTTAAACTCATCCAAGACTCGCGATGTGTCGATGTACATTATTGACCCAAAATCGGCATCCAAATTTTCTGTGTGATCTATGGATAAACATCGATAAAATTTTGAGAATTGAAGCAGTATTCTGGCCAGAACGAAGTCCTGGTGATATACTTATACTTCGAAATAATTAATTATAATGAAGAAATCAAAATGACTATTTTTCGATACGAATAACGGTTGACCTACCGACGGAAAGTTTTTGCTTCTTAAATTAAATACTACAAGGTGTGTAAGTATGAAACCGGAATTTGCCCATAGGTGGCGCTAGATGTCGATGCAGTTACCGACACATCACGTCAGCGGTGTCTTGTTATTGTATTGATATCCGACAAAGATTTCCAACTCACAATAACACGAGTTTCATTCAGTAGCATTAGTTTATTAGAGATAAACATGTCGAGTTTTGTGCCAACAAATTACGATTTGCGGACAGCCCTACTTTTCTATTTTCATCTGAAGAAAACCGCAGCCGAATCGCATCGAATGCTTCTGGAGGCGTTTGGTGAGCATGCTCTCGGTAAAACACAGTGTTTCGAGTGGTTTAAACGGTTCAAAAGTGGCGATTTTGACGTGAGGAACGAAGAACGTGGAACGTGGGATCAGAAGGGCGTAATCTACTACGAGCTGCTGAAACCTGGGGAAACTGTCAATACTCAATGCTACCGACAACTAATGACCGATTTGAATCGAGTTTTGCGTGAAAAACGACCAGAATACCAACAAAGACAACACAAGGTGATTTTGCTGCATGGCAATGCAGCAGCACACAAAGCAAAACAGGTCCAGAAAATGATAGAGTCGTTCCGTTGGGAGATTCTTCAGCACGCGCCTTACTCACCAGACCTTGCTCCATCCGATTACTACTTGTTTGCATCGATGGGACACGCACTTGCTGAGCGGCGCTTTACTTCTTACGAAGATGTACGAAAATGGCTCGATGACTGGTTTGCCTCAAAAGAGCAACAGTTCTTTTGGCGCGGAATCCACAAATTGCCAGAAAGATGGGAAAAATGTATAGATAGCAACGGACAATACTTTGAATAAGTTACTTTGTATCATATCATGACAATAAACGTGTTTTTTCTGTACAAAAATTCCGGTTACATACTTACACACCTGGTACTACCCGCTGTTTTGCAAAAAATATCATCAAGCTTCATCCTTGCTACAAATCGACGTCGACTGTCAAAATATTGATATTCATTCCAGTTGGTGACGGAGAAAGTTTGAGTCTTTAAGCCAATGGTACGATGCTTCCTCTTGAAAAAGGCTAAAGGACCTCTGTCACTTCAAGAACGATTTCGATGAAGCTATTTCTCTCGTACTCATGCGACCTTCCTCAATATTTAGTCGACGTTTGAATCAAGGCAAATTACCACGCACGATTAAATTCGCACAAAAATCGACGAAACAGAATGATATCCGTGCTTCTTGAGGTATCAACGTACCGACACTTTGTCATTGCAACTTTTCCTTCTATAACACGTGTATGGAACCGTCATAACCGAGCCTTCCCAAGTGATACAGATCCGTTACCTGCATTACGCGTAATGTGTAACTAACCGATTTCTCTGGCTAACGTGACAGACATATAACCGTGATCAACTGTCGAACTAATCCGAGACTCTTGACGCGTGAAGTCGTTTGCACGCGAGGCGTGAAGTCGCGCTCGAATCAGCTCAACCAACCAATCACAGCACAAATAAAGAGACTCCAAAAATTCGATATTTCGATATATTCGATACATTTCGAGCCCATGAACTTTTCATTAGAGGACCGTTTCTTGAAAATTACTACACGGTGGTACATGAAATTTAGTATACCACTTGCGATTTTTAAAAACAGAATTTGATTAATTCAATATACGAAAGTACTATGTTTTTTCTAACTGAATACAGCAATTGCCATAAACTTTATCCTGAAAATAACAATAATTTTGTATATTAATTGAACTACTACAAGTTTTTAAAAATGATATCGTATTCATTAAATGAAGAACGAAGGTGTATATGAAATTTAATACACTGTGCATGTCTTTTAAATAAATGACATCTTGATTTTTCAACACGGCGTTAAATGAATGTTGAAAAGAACAAAATTATTTCCAACATTCTCCTGACCGATCAACTTGTACAAGATTCTTTACGTCAGTCTTTCCAAGATTTTCCCAATTAGCCTTTCCAAGATTCTTTGAATGAATCTTTCCAAGATTCTTTAACGGGGTTGAGTCAGTTGAGAACTTGCAGGTGTAAAAATGCAAGATCTTTTTCCAACTCTGCGTAGAAATATAACCAATAGGTTATATTTTTCTACGTTCTTTAAGCTTTCTTTCAGCTCAAAAGAAAACCCTGAAGGGCATCCTAATGCGCAGTGTTTCGAGTTTTTTCAGTCTTCGCGCAATTCAGAAGAGACCGGTCAACGGATCAAGGTCTAACTAGTCTGATTTTCTTCGCAACGAATTCCCATCCAGGATGCACGTGGCACATTTTTTTCCGCATTTCAAAGGGATCGAGCAGTTTTATAATTTTTCCGTCATATTTGCACCTCCAATGACAGTCAACTTAAAAATTCTTACTTCCATTAAGTTTAAATGAAAATATGCCGCACTCATCCTGGATGGGAATTCGTTGCGAACAAAATAAGACTTGTTAGACCTCGATCCGTTGACCGGTCTTTTTTTAATCACGCACAGACTTTTCGAAGAACCAAGTTTCGGTGAAGGCCTCGCAACGTTGAAGGTGTGGTGGCTTTTTTCTTCACTTTCCTGCAGCTGCTGAATTTTTCCTGCAAAACGAGAGAAGTGTCACAATATTTTTTCCATAGAAAACAATTTTTTTTATCAGAACTTCTAATTTTTTTCACACCAATTTAAAGATTCTTAAATACATAAAAAATAAAATAAAATAAAAAAATAGCCACAATCATTACATTTGCACAATGTAGTAACATTATTGACAAAACGAAATGTCACTTTCCTTGCTACCCACGCGTGACGACAACAAATTTATTTTCGTTAACTGAATGAAGTGGCGCATGAATATATTTTCAGAAAACACATTCATTATCGCTCGTATAGACTTTTCGAAAATATTCACTAGCTGACTGATCACAAATAAATAATAACTGACGCCAAAACAACAATCACCGACGAAACAATTATGATAGGTTAGTCACAAGCAGCACGGGCAGCAGCTCGTATTCCAAAAGCAATTTTTTTTTGACTACTCATCGCATTCAAGCGTTCTGATTGGCTGGATGTAATGCATGAACCAATCAGAATGCTTGAATTAGCTGCAGCCGCCAAGGCTCTTGCGCGAGAATATAGTTGCATTCGCTCAAAGTGTGCCGGGACATCCTGTAGCATTTTCACATCCTGTAGTATTTTATATGTCGATGCACTGAGAAAAAAATTCAATTGAAACAATTGAATTTGGCATTGATTCAATAGAATCTGTCATTCAATAGTGCCAAGGAAATATTTGATCGATGGAATAGTATATAGTTTTGAAAAAATTTATTCAAGTCAACAATATATTTTTTCGTTCTGCAATTATATGGTGTTCTTCGGATCTTTCTCTCGTTTGCCGTAATATGAGTTTTCTTTGAAAGAATAGTAGAACATATTGATAAGAATAATTCGAGATTCAAGTCAAACATAAAATGAATTGTGCATAATGAAGATTTATTTGGACGAATTGTTTATGGAATCTGTGTAATCATATATATACTTGAATCACTTTTCGACTTATTCATACAGAGCGTATGGAATGTTACTGCGATACATTTTATATTTGACGGAAGCTCATAATTAATCGAATAAATTGTTTTTTTAATTAAGTCAAATAAAAATTTTGTTAGTTGAAACGTCGGTACAGTTAGACAGATTGAACGGGAAGTTAAATAAATCATAGATTTGTGCCCCTGGAGCAAAGATTTATTTGGACAAATTGTTTATGGAATCTGTGTAATCATATATGTACTTGAATCACTTCTCGACTTATTCATACAGAGTGTATGGAATGTTACTGCGATACATTTTATATTTGACGGAAGCTCATAATTAATCGAATAAATTGTTTTTTCATTAAGTCAATTAAAAATTTTGTTAGTTGAAACGTCGGTACAGTTAGACAGATTAAACGGGAAGTTAAATGAATCGTAAATGCTTGTCCCTGAAACCGATATACGATTGGTCCAATTGCTTTTATACGATCAATTGAACTGAACATTTGTCTACTTTAAAAACATATTTATTCGCAACAAAGTATTTTTCAGTCATACGAAAATCATGTTTATTCCAAAAAACTTCGAATTTGATTAAATAAAAAAAATATACTGTTACTCCAATTATATATTCAACTATGTGAAATGTATATTCGGTCCACACAAATAGATTTTTGTTTGAGATATAATAATCTTTTGTTGATTTAAGAAATGTCTACTTGTTAAGATTATTTGTAGGGTTATTTCAATTAAATATTCGTTTGTTCCAAACGATTATACAGTTTTCATAGCAAAAGATTAATTCCACAAAAACAAATATTCGGTTGTCGTAGTACTATATTTAATCATTATTCCGGTACCGTGGCAAGCGTAGTAGTTCTTCTTCCAAGTGGTAGTCGAGAATCGGGACCGTGCTGTAACTACAAGAATTTATTTATTAACAATTATTTAAACGATGTTACCATATTATTTTATTTCAATACTCACCTTTCGTTGCGGAATTTTTTTTCCACCGAAGAAAATTTGGTGCTCTGGCGTGGTTTCGAACTCGGGACCCTCGGATTACCAGTCGGTTGCTCTGACCACTGAGCTACACTAAGCTGCTTCCAACGACGATTCGAATCGTCCTCAAATGTTGTACTTTCATATTTATTCATGAAAATAATCTTTCATTGTTACAACGACACATTGATTCATTCAAGCCTGTCCCAATGAAAAAATGCCAGAACTTTTTTTTTCGAATTGAGAAAAAACACTTCGTTCAAATGAATTACTGTTAAATAAAATTGAGCAATAAACCAATCGAACAAGCCGAGTCCATGTAAGAGGAAGTAAAAAATCTGTTTTACCGACAACTTTTCGAACAAGTCTTTCTCGTAAATGTTAAAGGATTTTAAAAAACCAAAGATTTATAAGCCTTGCGTAATATACTGATGCAGAGGCTGAGACTTTTATTTTGCCCCATATGTTGCTGATCTTCGAGAAAGACTTATTCGAAAATTTCAGCTATCTGTCTCGAACTGATGTATCAGTCAATAGTCAAAGTTTTCAAATGATCAAAATAATGGATTAATCCAATGAAAATATTTTACTTGAATCTAACAAAAGTTGCAATGCAATAAACTGCAGCAATGTATTTAGTTCAATCATGTATAAGTAGTCTTTGTAATACAATATTAACTTCCATCGAATAAGTAGATTCAAGACTAAATAATGTTGTTTCAATTCCACATTTAGTTAATGTAATCGTATATATAATTGAACTGTCTACATACAATAATAAAAAATCACTTTCGTTTAACTGCTTCGTTTATTTGCCAGAAGCACATAATTACTCTGAACAACTCCGCCAATCAATTTGATCAGGAATGTGATTACTTTCAATCAAAAGTTTATACTCTTATAGCAATAAAATATGTGCTCGAACATCAATAGTCAAAGCTTTCAAATGAACGAAATAATGGATTAATCCGATGAAAATATTTAACTTGAATCTAAGAAAAGTTGCAATGCAATCAACTGCAGCAATGTATTTAGTTCAATCATGTATAAGTAGTCTTTCTAATACAATATTAACTTCCATCGAGTAAGGAGATTCAAGACTAAATGATGTTGTTTCAATTCCACATTTAGTTAATGTAATCGTATATATAATTGAACTGTCTACGTACAACAATAAAAAATCACTTCCGTTCAACTGCTTCGTTTATTTGCCAGAAGCACATAATTACTCTGAACAACTCCGCCAATCAATTTGATCAGGAATGTGATTACTTTCAATCAAAAGTTTATACTCTTATAGCAATAAAATATGTGCTCGAACATCAATATTTAAAGTTTTCGAATGAACAAAATAATGGATTAATCCGATGAAAATATTTTACTTGAATCTAAGAAAAGTTGCAATGCAATCAACTGCAGCAATGTATTTAGTTCAATCATGTATAAGTAGTCTTTCTAATACAATATTTACTTCCATCGAGTAAGTAGAATCAAGACTAAATAATGTTGTTTCAATTCCACATTTAGTTAATGTCATCGTATATATAATTGAACTGTCTACGTACAACAATAAGAAATCACTTTCGTTCAACTGCTTCGTTTATTTGCCAAAAGCACATAATTACTCTAAACAACATATGATTAATCCGACAAAAGCATTACTTGGGACAAACAAAAGTCGTAATAAAATCCGACCGCAGCAATTCACATAATTCAATCGATTCAATTCAATTAATTCAATTAATACGTAGTCTTTCTAATCAAATATTAATTTACATTGAGTACGTAGATTCAAGACGCTATTATTTTTGGGCTCAATCGCATATATTCTTCAGTCAATGAAATGTATAGTTCAATTTAAAAAAAAAACAAAATCATGATGCTTTTGAAAACAATGACAGTATTGTTGAACCACTCACATATTTACTTGAGCGGAAAACATTGCAATTGAATTGATTAAATATATTCCAATAACATCAATTTAATTGAATCTACATTATTTTTTTCTCAGTGTGTATATCCATATATACGTGCTGACAGCGCGTAAGCGTGCAAAACGAATGCGGCTTTTATATATCGATGATCAATGCATACGTGATAAAAGCCCATAAGCGTCCAAGGCTGTATATGCTTGGACGCTTCGAGCGATGCGAGCACCACATTCTGCATTCATGTCGATGTATATGGGGCATTCCACGCCAAATAGACCACTTCTAAACCTGACCCCTTTCGATTTCGGCTGAAAGTCCTTTCCTAGCCTATGAAAAACGTTTCTCAGAACTTTTTCATATTTTCTTACCCAACCAAAGAAAATGTTCTGAATTTTCGAAAAAATGGTTTTTTTGGAATAGCTTTAACTTTTTCAAAATCTGAGTCATCGGAACATTTTTTTTCAAAATTTCCGTTTTAAAATGTACTTTTTGAAAAAAAATACAAAAAAATTATTGAAACCCATCTTCATCGTTTTTTTTTAGATTTTTGGAAAAAATTAAAAATTTCTTAATCTTTACCATTTTTTATTTTTTTTTCTTGTCATTATATAACTGTGACATTTTTTGCAAATCCCAAAATTTTTTCAAAGTAGGGTTTTTATGGTTTCTATTTTTTTCCACTTGAAAAATTTTTCTTTTCTTCAACTAGCCTTATTTCTCATAACACCATTCTGAAAACTTCTGAGGATATGTCCAAAGAACTTCTAAATTTGAAAAAAAACCCGAACAAATAATGAAAGTGGTAACTATAGAAAAAAATTATTTTTTTTTGAAAAATTAAGATAAAAGATAGAAGGAAGCTCTGAATAATTTTTATACGAAAATTCAGATTTTTCGGAATTTTTTCGAAATTATATTCCCTTGTATTGATTCTTTTAGTCACTGTTACATTTTGGCCCGTAATTTAGCCATTTTTGAGAATTTCGACTTATCGCTTCAGAAATAGATGCAAAAGGGATCATAAATTATAAAAAATGAATTTTAAAAAAATCGATTTCTTTGAGATTTCAACTGACTCGACGCCCTTAAGTGAATCTTCCTAAGATTTTTTGAATGAATTTTTCCAAGATTTAACGCTGTGCTCAAACGGACTTTCGCCATGAAGGTGATCTTTATTTTTGATTTTCTATCTTTTTCCTAAGTGAAGTTTTCCGATTTTCTCAAATTTCTTCTTTTTTGAAAATTGACTAGAATTAGTCAGTTTTTAGTTTTTCGTGAGATTTTGGAGAAACCTCACTCTTTCAAAGAATCTTTTAAAGAATCCTTTAACGATTCTTCGGAAGATTCTCGACCGATGCGACAAAAGAATCTTTGTAAGAATCTTAAAAAGAGTCTCAGAAAAATATCTTCGAAAGAATCTTGAAATGATTCGTAGAATTTTGGAAAGAATCTTTGAAAGAATCTTCCTCCGGGTCCTATCAATGATTCTTTTCAAGGTTCTTTCTGAGATTCTTTCAAAGATTTTTTCCAAGATTCTTTTTTTTACGCGGGTTTTCAACCCTTCGAGTGCATACGGGGTCGTTTTGACCCTAAAAATTTTCTGTTACTGATTATATCGCAAAACGCGGGGATCTATTCACTCGAATTTTGACGCGATAATTTTCTCCCACTCCCACTCTATAAGTAGACGCTCAGACCCGTTCTCTGATCCTGCCAGTATACTGAAATGCTTGAGTCCTCTGCTTAGATCCTGCCAGTAAATGGAATGCTTAAATTAAAACTTCCGAACAAATATACTTTTTGGGAAGTTGGTCGACACTGTATTTTTTTCGCATCTATAAAACTTTCTCTTTAAGAATCCCGAAGGGTTTTTTTTTAATTTGAAATAAAAAGATTCGATTTTTTTCGTGTAAGTACGTATTTTTCAACGTATGTCCCACTTTGAACGAATGTTTTGGCATTTAGTTTTCGTTTTCATCAAAAAATAAATTGTGTACCATAAAATATGGATAATTTACTACAAAAAACCACACTACAAAAAAATACAAAAAATGCATAATTACCGGAATACGACGATTTGAAAAACACCTTGGGTCAAATAGACTCAATATGCACTTTTAGGTCGGCGGCGGAGATGTGCACTCGAAGGGTTAAATATAAAAAATATTTAGTGTGATAAATACTAGAACGAGGGGCATAGATTGTTTGAAGTATTGGAAAAATGATTATAATATGGGCTCACCTAATATAATGATGTACGTTGGGTTGACATCGGAACGTTTCGAGATTTTATTCATCACAAATGTATAACTATTTTAATAATTCCTTTGTACTATGAATATTGAGTTTATGGCCTCACCTAGCTCCGACCCTGTTAACATAAATACTGCTTGCTCATTAAAAAATGTGTATATATGCAATTAGTTCACCGAGGCAAATACAACGCGAAAGAACGTGAGGTGGTCTAAGAAAGGTATTGATATGTGGATCGATCCGGATAACTGGGACGGTTATTCCCACGCAACGCCACATTCTGAGAGGATTCCATGCGATAACGATGTTGTTGTGTTGCCAGCCAAGAATCGTACATTCAGCATAGCATTACCTGAAGTTGCTCTTCACGTACAAGCAGTCAGAATCGCCGATGAAAATATGACACTCAATCGCTGGGAATGGTCGGAATTGGTTAACACACTACGAGAATTCTACAAGAGTCATTTGACCATCACGTAACGTAACATTTCTCTAATACTACAATAACACGATGGCAATTCGTAAATGAAAAAATTCCATGCTGCTGCGCTTATAGTCTTTTATATTGTTAAATTTTTATCGAAATGAAAGTCTAAATCAAATACTACATTCTGTTCAATAAAATTACGCATAATCTTAATCACGGCTCGAAAGGCTTGAAAAATTGAAAAGTCGGTGAAAAAACAAAATCCTCGTAGATTTCGTCGCGAGCATAATTCAGCCTATATTTTGACGGTACACTGAAGAGAATGCCATTATAGTTCGCTATCTCCGGTTTCTTATTTCCTTATCCTGAACCACCAAATGCCTAAAAACAGTGTTTTCGCCTATTTCTCGTGGTGATTTCTTATTTATTCATGCATATTCGTGATTA
This sequence comes from Alloplasta piceator, assembly GCA_946863875.1. Lineage (NCBI taxonomy): Eukaryota > Metazoa > Arthropoda > Insecta > Hymenoptera > Ichneumonidae > Alloplasta > Alloplasta piceator. The sequence goes on along the minus strand of OX333072.1, from coordinate 43,742,409 downwards.
GCGGTCGAGTTCCTATCGGTGTAGCCCTCGAGATGTTCATAATTACGAATTTTCTGAAAAATTACGATTCCTTCTCTCATCCCTTCTCTTCCCCTCCCCTCCCTTCCATTCCATTCCCTAAAGGCTGGAGGTCGATATTTTTTTCCGTCATTGAGAGGTTTAAGACCAGTGTTTTGAATCGTAAATTTCCCCGGCAGCCCAAATATTCATAAAAACAATTTAAGAAATTTAGTTCGGAAATTTCCTGGGGAACACGAATAAGTTATTTCCGATGTATGAACTCTTTACGGGTCATGCTTAAAAGTGCAAAAAACTATTTTGGGGACTTGCAAATTTATAAAAATTGAAAAAATAAAATTCTCTTCGTTTTTGTGGGGGGCATAATTTGACATGTATCTTGACGATATACTGAAGACAATGTCGTTTTATCTCGCCCTGCCTGACTTCTCATTTTCTTGATCGGAGTCGTGAATTCCCTAAAGATAATCATTTTGACTATTTCTCGAGGGAATTTGATTTTTTTTATTGCAAATTCGTGATCAGCGGACGATTAGCCGTCGATATAGTCCTTGAAATGTTCTCAAAAACAAAAAAAATGATGTTCATTTCTCCTTATCTGTCACTTGTCCATTCGCCAAATGACTTTGGCTGATTCGTGATCCGCCAGACGGTCGATTTTTTTTTTCGTCATTTGAAGGTTCATAGCTAGTGTTCTGGATCGGAAATTTCCTGGGGAACGCAAATAAGCCATTTGCGATCATAAAATTTATTTTGCGAAACATGCTTAAAAATATAAAAAATCGTTTTGACCTGTCCATTTGCAAATGGACTTCTGCTGATCCGAGCGCAGGGCCATGAAGAAATTGTTCTTTTGTTGTTTAAAGGTTCAAAGCGTGTGTTTTGATTCGGATTTTTTTAGGCTACACTAATAAACCATTTAAGATGGTATAATCCCTTACGGAACATGCTTAAATATGCCAAAAACCATTTTCGACCTGTCCGTTTGCAAATGAACCTTGGCTGATCCGTACGCGGGATCATGGAATTTTTTTTTCCGTTGTCGAAAGATTCAAAGCGTACGTTTTATATCGGAAATTTCCTGGGGAACACGAATAAGCTATTCACCATAGCACATCGATTTTGTTTTTTTGATGTGACTGATATGACGCTCCGTATCTTTAAACGCATCAACTGTCAAACTCATCCGAGACTCGCGATGTGTCGATGTACATTATTGACCCAAAATCGGCATCCAAATTTTCTGTGCGATCTATGGATGAACATCGATAAAATTTTGAGAATTGAAGCGGTATTCTGGCCAGAAAGGAGTCTTGGTGATATACTAATACTTCTAAATAATAAATTATAATGAAGAAATCAAAATGACTATTTTTCGATACGAATGATGGCTGACTTACCGATGGAAAGTTTTTCTTTTCAAATCAAATACTATCACCCGCTGTTTTGCAAAAAATATCATGAAAGCTTTATCCTTGCTATAAATCGACGTTGAGTGTCAAAATATTGATATTCATTCCAGCTGGTGACGGAGAAAGTTTGAGTCCTTGAGCCGATGGTACGATGCTTTCCCTTGAAAAAGGCTAAAAAAACCTTCTCTCTCACTTGAAGAACGATTTCGATGGATTTCGTGCTGCGTTTATATTCTTTTATATTGTTGAATTTTTATCGGAGTGAAAAATCTAAATCGAAGACTACATTCTGTCCAATAAAATTACGCATAATCTTAATGACGTTGTGGGCATTTTAACTCATTATAGTCCAAATAATTTCGATGCAATTTTGTGATTAGAGTTATAGTTTTATTTTTAGCACTTACAAACACCAACACCTGCCGATAGCTATAGATCAATTGACTTCACCAATCATTGTTTTACGAATGTGGAATAGGATGTATCCCCACTCAAAGCGATCGATGCCGGTGAGCAGTGACTTTTCTCGAAGATTTTGGTGTTTAACACGTTAGCTGCCACGTCAGTCACCGGTAACTGACACCAACTCACAGTACTGACACTGAACTTTTCGTTTAGGCTGCGTCAGTCGTCGATAACCGACAATAACGCAATACGCACTTATGCGTAGCGCGCGTGGCCTGACCTGGATATCTTCATAAATGGGCGTGGCAGCTAACATGTTACGTACGGTCCCCTCTGGTAATAGAGCCAGCTATAGCTGGCTAGGGGAGTATTTTTCTTTGAACCTGAGTACCCCCACCACTAACGCGCTTTTACGCTGTCGAAATTCACTTCGGACTCCGGGAATAGAGCTGCAACAATTAAGTGGTACATATTCGGATACTGTTTTCATTTATTCCTATTTATATACATCAGATACGGATACAGATTCATTGAACTAGCGTGTGGCACTATTGACGTTGACAAAAATGGAACCCGAGGTGAGTCAGTGGTGGGGGTGCAGCACGAGCAAAAAGGCGGGAAAGCAGAGCTATTGATAGTGGTTCTATTACCAAAGTTGACTGTATATCCTTCTGCCATTTTTATACTCACGACGTCTAAGCAAATCACTTGATCTAGCTTGAACGACATTGTTTTTGTCTTCCGGGCGAACCTGCTAATAGTCCTTGTTAGTACTCGCATGCCTACTCGCATGCCTACGCCTATTGCGGCTAAGTGGCTGCGACCTATTTAAAATATTGAAGATTTTTTCCAAGATTTGTTTCGAGGTTATTTTAAACTACTCAGTTCACAGAGATGATTTATTTTTTTCAAAAATCTTTCCAAGAGTCTTGCTCGCGATCATATGCTCGACTCTTTTCAAGATTCTATCAACGATTCCTCACAACACTATTACGTCAAAATTTGGAGTTTTTAGGAACTATGAATGGACCTTTGACAATAGATGTGCTGATTACGATGACAACGCGCTAGTCAGGAGAAGAAACTTGACCTTTACTACTGCTGGCTGTCAATCTCAAAACACACCTGTCCTATTTTAAAGTCTAACCTTGCGGAAGATTACTTGGGATTGAGCGCGGAATATTGCTCGTATTTGAAAGCGTTTGGAGCTATTTTATGAGGAGGGACAGTCTAGGTCGGGAAAGGGGTTTGGATTGGAAATTAGGGAATATATTTCACGTGAATTCAATTGATTTCAAAATTATTTATCGCGAACACTTTAACACTTCGAATTAACACTGTCAAGAAAAATTTAAATAGAGTAAAAGGTGGGGCCACAAGAAATCAAAATTCTTACCTTGACTGATGTAATTCAGGAAACTGGAATCGGCGTAATTCGGATGGTTGGAGCTCGACATGTCGTGGCCTGCGACGTTGTAGTTGACGAACTCGAAGTAGGAACGAATGAATGTTCGAAACGCGTCGCTTGAGGTTAAAAATTTATTGATAATTTGGAAAAAATTAATCAATGTAGTGACTACTTATTTGTAGTTCACTAATTTACAAATATCGAAAAATAATATTAATTCAGAAAACAGTCCTCAAAAAAAACTTATATTCAAATTGAGCAAATATATTTTCCGTTAAATCGAGAATTTAGAAAATCCAATCTAAATAAAAAAAATGAGTCTTTAATTCGAGGAATTACAAAAATTCGAAATAAAATTTAAACTATGAAAAAGTTCGATTTTTCAGAAGTCAAGAACTGTCGAAAGAAATATTCAAAACTCCACTCGAAATCAGCTCGGGGAAAACCAGAGACTAATTGTCCAAGTCGGAGTAAAAAAGATTTGTCAAGACTGGAATAATATTCCAAGTCCTTCTTTTCGCCGTCTCAGAATATTCTAAGACCCAGGTCGAAAGAAAGAACGAAGAAAATATTACAAGTCCAAACTCTTAAGACTAATTACAAAGTTCAAATAAATTGAAACGGCGGAGTTCCGATTTTTCAAAGTTTGAGACTGTCAAAAGAAATGTTCATACACCACTCGAAATCAGCTCGGGAAAAACCAGAGACTAATTATCGAAGTCGGAGTAAGGAAGATTTCTCAAGACTGGAATAATATTCTAAGTCCCTCTTCTCCCCATCTCAGAATATTCTAAGACCCAGGTCGAAAGAAGAAACGAAGAAATATTACAATACCCAACTCAGAGAAAATTCATAAATTCAAATAAAATTTCAACGACGAAGGAGTTCCGATTTTTCAAAGTCAAAGACTGTCAACAGAAATGTTCAAACACCACTCGAAATCAGCTCGGGAAAAACCAGAGACTAATTATCGAAGTCGGAGTAAGAAAGATTTTTCAAGACTGGAATAATATTCTAAGTCCGCCGTCTCAGAATATTCTAAGACCCAGGTCGAAAGAAGAAGTGAAGAAATATTTTAAGTCCCAACTCGGAGAAAATTCGGCAGAACGTCGCGGTGTCGTAGCTTCGTCGCTGATCGTTGAAAATTCCGGAAAAAATGACGGTTGAGGAGTGAATTTCGAGGGTTTTTAGACCCAAAAATCAACGTCAATTGTGGTCGATGGAAAGGGAGTAGGACCTGTGATTGGTCCACGACCCATTAAAAATGTACCCCCTTTTTCTAGTTTTTCTTGAAATTAGTATGCAGGAAGGATATCCGGGGACTGTCTTCCAAGGGCCCTGCGAGATCTAGAAGAGACTGTTCGAATTGTCAACATGTCGATATATGACATCTTCCTTTCCGATTTTCGTTCATTTTTTACATGGTCTATTTTTATAATAAATTAAATATACATAATCTAAACATACTAACAGATTATAATAATTACGAGTAAAAGTGCCTTAAATAAATGATGTTTCATGATAATATTGGATTTTTCATAAGTTTTCTCTTTCCGTTTTGATGGTTTTCTTCAATAATTTATTGATCTTGTAATTTGCAATTATAACTTGGGAAAATAAATAAGGGTAATGCATTATGTTGAATGCATTTGCTCAAAAAAAAAGAATAATATTCAAAATTGAAACTTGGTATTACGCAAATTTCGTTGTTAAGAAAATAATGAATAGTCATTCTCATAATTCTATGATTTGCATTACGCAACTTCTAATTGTATTTTTATCCTTCAAATTCTATGTCCACTTGCTTAATAAAACTATATAAATATATTATTTAGTTTCATTAACTAAATAAGTTCAGATTTGTTCGATTGCCTCGCCAACTATTATTGTTTCGAAATTTGTGTACTATTTTGTTTGTTTTTCATATTGTGTTGTTGTTTAAATAAGTTTTGTTGAAAAATGTTTTGGATAGGAATTACTCATATGCCATCGGGCATCGAGTTAACGTTTGCATTAGCTTCGACGCACCTTTTCGCTCTCTTATTCTTATTCTTTTCCTATAGCGTTTTGTTTGGGGCTCGGACTGAAGCATAAGCCATCGGGCATCGAGGTAACGTTTGCACAAGCATCGACGCATCTTTTTGCTCGCTTACTTTTATTCTTTTCCTATATTCCTAGTTTTGTTTGGACTCGGACTGAAACATAAGAACTAGCATGAAAAATATACCTAGAGTTTCTTCATCCTAGGGAAAGTGTCTAAGGGTTTATTTATGACCTAGTGGCTTTGGTGACTGTGCCACGTGCCTGCTTGATATTTTATTGCTTCCTTAGATTTTCGACCAGTATATCTTGCGATCTCAATTGTTATAAATTGATTCTTCTGTCAAGAGCAGTGAGAACGGGTGACGCTAAATGCATACAGATTAGAAAGAAGGTGCGTGAGAAAATACAGAGTGTTTCTATCCTCATCCTAGGATGTGTATATAAAAAAAGGTTGTTTATGATCCGGTGGCCCTGCTCAGTTCGTCACTTGACTGTTTTGATACTTTACTGCTTCGTTAGATTTTCAACGCATGCTACAGTCTGGTTCAAATCTTGATTACAAAATCCTCAGTTTCTTTTCGGATGTTTCATTGACCAAATATGTTTCCTTTAATTAACTATCTAATTGAAACCTCATTCTTATTAACTATTCGTAACTGAACATGAGTCGGGGAAATCATGTTCAATCTTATTTATATTTGTTTTGCTTCTGATCGATAATACTTTTGAATGGAAAAATTATTTATTGAAAAGGTGAGGAGGTGGGGAAATTAAGTCCATTGATCTTGGTCAATCCAAGGAGTAGTGGGTGTTTACCGAGCTCTTGTCTGATTCTTCAAATTTTACTCTTTACTTTCGATGGTAATGAATGCTTATTGGTAAATAAGGAAATCTGCGTTCGAACAGTTTTCTTCTTTCCAAAGGCATCTTTTACTGTTTTTTTTATAAAGATTAATAATAACCATATATGATTGGCTCCGAAGTCGATGATTCTTCAAGTAGCTTCCGCTATGAGGTTTCATGATCGACAAATTCTTAATTGAATCCTACATGCCCTCTTTCCTTCGGACCAAGAATAATACTTTTGAAAGAGGGTGTACCTCGTACTAGCGTCGAGAAAATGACAAGACGTCTAGCGCTCATCTCACGATCTTTTCCAAAACCAGCAAGAATATCAAATTTCTTAATATTATTCGTCTCATATTTTTTTGATATTAGAAAAATAATTTCCGTTACGTCAGGACTTAACACCACTCGTCACAAAATTCTCTACATGATTCTTTAAAAGATTCTTATGAAGATTTTTTTTTACGTATGTTCCCCTCCACAATAATTTCCCCCGTCACCAAGATTTCCGAGTAATCTTATAGGAATGTAAAGAACAATCCTAAGAGTCCTCCCTTGTGATCGTTCTCTACAGCGGTAGCAGGTTAGAGTAGCATACAGGGACAACAATTTTTTTTTAACAAAAATACAAAAATTGCATTAATAGTAGAAGTAAGACTGCCCGTTTGAAGAGTTTCTGGGGACATGACAGTCGCATTATCCTTAAAAGCTCTCGTTAGGCCCCTTGATGAAACGGGAATTTCTCGCCAATTTTCAAAGAATTATTCCTCTGCCTGAAACAAGTGTTGATAGACCGAAATTAAGACACTGAATGTATTATCATCCCATGATTCAAAATAGAACGCGCTCATATCATTGAAGGTAACGAGAAATTTTTGTCGCCCGTCACCTTCGCGCAAATCTCTCTATCTCGGTTGCTTGAGGAGCCGTTGAGCGCCAACCGATTTTTATTTTTCGCGGAATCGATAATCCGCATAAATGCAAATTCCCAAAAGAAAACGCAACTTAACCAAAATCTCAACAGGCTTCTGAGACAAGAAGAATAGCTGACGGTATACTTGGTTCGCTCAGTCTGCTGGATTGTGGAGAAAGGGCGTGGGCGGCAGAAGTCAACGGAAGATCGCGAAAAGAAAATAGAAAGGCAAATAAATTAATTCGGCATTCTGCTTACATGTTCCGCTATTGAGATAATTTTTAAACTGTTTTACAATAGAAAATTCGTAGTAGAAAATTCGTACGTATTCCTCGAGAATGGCAAACAAGAAAATCAGGAGGTAACTCGATCGCGATAACGGCGATGTCAGCATCCGCGCAAAAACGACTATAATATCATAGAGCTCAAATCGAGAACAGAAAACAAAAATACATGAGAAAGCACAGAGCGAGAACAATTTTCTCAGCAGCATAGATGAGTATCGGTAACGTCGGTTGCACGAAAGTACTGAAGGAAGGCGAGAGCATTTTCCTTAGCAGAAACTATAGTATAGGCGAGTATCGGTAGCATCGGTAGCACGAGAGCACTGAAGAAAGGCGAGAACATTTTTCTTAGCAGAAACGATAGCATAGGCGAGTATATGTAACGTCTGCAGCACGAGAGGTCTGAAGGAAGGCGAGAGCATTCCGTACAGGCGGATAGCATAGCGAGAGCATATTCCTCGGAGGAGGCAGAGCTCAGGTTGGGTCGATAGCGTAGCGAGAACTCTTCGATCAGCCAGGATCGTCTTAAGGTAGTAGTCACAAACTCTTTTGCGACAGATTTTCTTTAAAATTTATGTAGAGCTCTATTAATATCACATAAAACGCTGTGCCGAGCCGAGCCTATTAGCTTGGCCAATATTGTTGAATTTGAATAATTTGGCGTGCGTAAATTATTAAAGGACCATGCCAAACTAAAAAACTTGGCGTGCAGGTTTAAGAAAAATAAGCCCGGGAGGTGCTGTAGGATTTCCACGAGATAAGATAGAAAATTATTATACCTACTCATACAGTGATAAGACAGATTATTATCACTTGTATATTGTATTGTCAAGTACAGTAGTTGATCAGATAACTCGACCGCTCGCATAACTTAACTCGTTACTATGGCAACAAATTTGCGTATCTTAACTCCCCCTATGACCATTTCTCTCCACTTCAAACCTTCAACCGACCACGAAATATCTATGACATGCGTATTGCCAACATGCGTAGTGCGCATGCCCTTAGACACGTGAGTAGGAGAATGAGGGGAAAGTTGAGGAGGTTCATCTGGAACACGATTTACAATACAGATGTTGATAAAGAAATCAGAATATAGTTATTAATATCTAAAAAGTCATCTGTTAAATCTTCAAGACCTGAGAGTACGTTGTTCGTTAGAAATGAATAAAAATGTAAATCCTAAATAACATGGACTCTTATGGGATACCGTCTATAAATATTAAATGCACAATCATTACAATACAGATTTTGACGAAAATTTAAGAATTAATGAACAAGTATCTGAGGAACATTTTTAGAGCTTCATAAAATCGATTCGGTACTTGTGAAATTCATAATAAATTAATTAGTCTCGAAAATACTGATTATTTTGAGGTTAAGCATTGTCAATGACTACGCTAGTCACCGCTTATTTTGAGGTTAAGCATTGACATTTTTCTTTTCACTCACTCGGTACCAGATAAACCTGCTCAAGTTATGTGAACGTTTCCTGCCCCATCGAGTGAAATTATCTAATCGTCTACTGTAGTTTGCTCACGATTACTGACGCATTATGAGCAATGATCGTTATGCGATTTTTGAATGTAACCACAATTGGAGCATCGCTCTTTATAAGGTCAATTACAATCTTGAATATTCTAATACACTCGCTCAATCGTCACGTGCATCTACGGCAATCATCGTAAAACCGGCCCGGTCGCATTTCCGCGTACGTCGTGGATGTCATCGACGTTCAATAGTTAAAATAAGTATTCGATGTTTAAACGATTGGCCGTTAAGAGAGGAAAATAAAAAATAATTCGATATCAAAATAAAATAACGTTACATATATTAAACCGAGAAAATTTATGACAAAGAAGTAGCAACGATATTTATGATTATTGCAACCATCAATTGCAGTGATGCTACTATGATTTATCAAATTCGGACAGAACAAAAGGTCAATAAAAGATTCTCAACTATTCCAGAAATAATTATAATATCATTATTCGTTCATTTAATCATAAACCTTCTACAAGATTTTCCTCAGTGAACTTTTCTCATAGTTACTCATGAGTTTGCTCGGCCGTCACTTTTCGTGTTATTCTCAAGGTCGCTGTTTAGTGCACTTGATTAAATGTTTTCTTTTTTGTTTTATCGTCTATTCACTCCTTCATTAAACGGTAGAGCGGCTGGACTTGGTTTTTCGTCGCCGAGCGTATTGGTTCTTAACCCTGCACGTCGAGTTTAGTTTGGCATGGTCTTAAATAATTTACGCACGCCAAATTATTCGAATTCAATAATATTGCCCAAGCTAATAGGTTTGGCTTGTGTGATTTGTGTTTGTTTTTTGAAATTTCAGATTTCAAATTTTTCGGATTTCCTTTAAATTTTGAATTTTTGGGATTTTTCGAATTCGAATTTTTGGGATTTAATACTTAGCGTCTTTTTTGTACTTCTCAGAAGTATTTTGTGATTAATTTCACTCCTTTTTGAAACTTTATTAATGCTATGTATACCCAGATATATATATATAGAGCATTATCCATATATACATACATATTGGGATCTGACAAAATTCGTGAGCCATCTGGTGTTACATTTTGAAATTAAAACCGGGGTGCATCGCTCGTCACAACGTAATAATTAACAATAGTGGTTTTGAAAAATTGAACAAAAATGTCAGAAGTAGGTGTTTACATCTCACAAACCATCTAAAAGAAAAATTGTATGTTCCGTACATGGATGTGAGAGTTCTTTTTAAAAAAAACCGTAAATCGACGTTCTATAATTTTCCTAAAAAAAAAATGCACGTTGCATATACGTGAAAATTTTTTTTGGGTACATGGAAAAAGTAAAGCAACTCTAAGGATGGAAAAACGCTTTGAGGATTTATATCTTGTAGAATATGCTACTTGACTCATCCTTAACCTCAAAGAACGCATTTCACCGGGTGAGTAAAATTCGTTTTTTGACGAGGTTGAGTATGGGTCAAGTAGCATATTCTTCAAAATATAGATGTTACACTAAAAAAAAGAACGAAATTTCGATGACTAGGAGTTGAACCAGACCATTGGCAAATATCATGAATAGTTTAAACTACCATTATCGGCTATTAATATTTATAACTCATATTATATTTACACGGTAAGCCTACTATTACACGGTTTAAACAGTCGACTGCACCCCAGTCTGCGCCATATTGAATTTGGCCACGCCTCTATGGCAGATCCCAATAGCACAACAATGAATATATAGTATACATCTTAAGTTAGATTTTAGTTTAGCCTAAAATTTGAGTTCAATTTTGATATAACCCGAAGCTTGAGTTAGATTTTAATTTATTAGCTAATCTGATGTTATATATTCATAGATATACTATATGTATATATATATATATATCTCTCTATATTATATAAAAATGTCGCCGCCGCCCCCGCCACCCCCGCCGCCCCTGCCGCCCCCGTGTACAAGAATCGAGACGGCCTGAAGTTGGCCACAGACTAAGCAGGGTGAAGTTAGCCATGGAAACGAGAATCGAGCGGGGTAAAGTTGGCCATGGAATCGAGAATCGAGCGCGGTGAAGTTGGCCATGGAATCGAGAATCGAGCGCGGTGAAGTTGCCCATGGATTCGAGAATCGAGCATGGTGAGGTTGGCCATGGCATCGAGAATCAAGCGGGATGAAGTTGGCCATGGAATCGAGAATCGAGCGCGCTGAAGTTGGCCATGGATGGCCAAATTCAGCGGTTGGTTGCCGGGTGTGGAGGGGGGAGGTGTGGGATGGTGGGGAGGGGGTTGGGGAAGCTGGCGGGCGGGGGGTCGGGGTTTGGGTTAGACGCGAACCTTTACGATGCGAGGGCGCGTAGCGCCCGAGCCGCACGGGCCCCTAGTATATATATATATATATATATATTGTTACGTCCCGGGTTTGAATTTTGTCAAAGGGTTTTTCTCGGAAATTCGACCTTTGTCCATTTTTCCTCGTAAATGTTTATTCGTTGCGATTAGCGCACCGCAACCACTTACCGTGACGCAACAAGAGTAGAATTGTTGTTGTTTGTTGCACCGATTGTTTAAACGGGAATGTGCCCGTTAGGGATTGGAGCGTCGAGTGGGATCGGTACGGTGTTATTTAAATTTTTATTTTAATTTTTATTTGGCAAACGGGCGTTGCCATGGGCGTAGCGGGTTGTTTAGGTAAAGTGAATAATTCGCTGAGGTACACCGCTTAAACTCAACAAACTAAATTTATTAAAAATGCCATCGACTGATTAAGTCGATGGGTTTTTACGGAGTATTAAAGTTCACAATTTGGTTTTACAATGTTCGAATTCTTTTCGTTGAATTTTGCACAGTTCGTTAACTTTTTGGTTTACAGTTCGCGATGGAGGCGTGCTTAATTGCGATACGCCTCGCACTAAGTTGTCGCGAATTCGGAAATTACTCGCGCACTCCTAAAACGACTCGATCGAACTTGGGCACGCACTAACGATGCCGCGTAACAAAACGTGTCGAAGATAGACAGGACGTACCTGTGTGGTCGGATCAGAGGTGTAATTGAACGTGATCGACGCGAGGACAGAGGTCCATTCTACACGCACGTGTGGACCGATCGTTTGGTTTGCGAACCAACAAACTTGTAACTGAACTGGACTCGACTACGCTGGTCGAGGTTACTTAATAAATTGTCCTGAATTTGAATTTGTTCGTAGGTTGAAACTTGTTTTACGTGGTCGACCTGGAGGGTCGGGCCACGGAGTTGAATTGTTGTTAACGATTTTGCTGGGGGTCGGCCGTACCGGTCGCCCTTGTGAAGACAAAACTTAATAATTTTGCGGGTGCGACCGCTCAGGTCGCACCGCCAAAGACAACTGTTTAATTAATTTTTAATGGGAGCGACCACTCTGGTCGCTCTCCTAAAGACAACTCGTTAAATTAATTTTTACTGGTGCGACCGCTCCGGTCGCACCTCGCAAGACAACTGACTATGAATTTCTCATAAAAGTAGTCCTAAGGACTCAGTCGGATATCAAGGCGCGAGCGAGGTGTTCTTACGCCGGGCGTTGCACATCTCTTGTCTGTGCAACGTCTTTCGAGCTACCGTGAGATCTGTCTGGTCAGCAGAAAAGCTGCAACTGACTACCGTGAGATCGTCAACGGGTACTCGTTCGCACTTTGATAAACCGTCACAAAATATTTTGATAATTAGCTTGCTCGTTCGAGCACCAATGAAAGTTATTTGCTTATTAAATATTTACCTTTGCAAAAAAAATAAAATGGTCGAAAAATAGGTAACAAGCGAAAATACCCCGGACGTAACAATATATATATATATATATATATATATATATATATATATATATATAGTGTAACTTTTCGTGATTTTGAGGCGATCGAAATATTCGACATAAAATTGTTTTATTCCGAACTGCTCGAAATTCACGTGTTTATTTTCTCTCTCATCGGCCTTGGCCTCGAGAGAGAATCTGTTGTGGTTCTGACTCGACGCCCTGGGGAGGTGTGAGTGATTGTATGTGTGTGTGTGTATCGCGTGCAGGGATGGGCATAAAGAACTTAAAAAAAAAATAAGTGATAAATCATTTTTGACTCGTGATTTAAACGGGCTCGGAGTATCAAGTACTTTCGGACTTGTGATTTAAACGGGCTTGGAGTATCAAGCCTTTTTTGACTTGGGATTTAAACGGGCTCGGAGTATCAAGTCTTTTTTGATTGGTGATTTGAACGGGCTCGGAGTATCAAGTACTTTTGGACTTGTGATTTAAACGGGCTTGGAGTATCAAGCCTTTTTTGACTTGGGATTTAAACGGGCTCGGAGTATCAAGTCTTTTTTGATTCGTGATTTGAACGGGCTCGGAGTATCAAGTACTTTTGGACCTGTGATTTAAACGGGCTTGGAGTATCAAGCCTTTTTTGATGTGGGATTTAAACGGGCTCGGAGTATCAAGTCTTTTTTGATTCGTGATTTGAACGGGCTCGGAGTATCAAGTACTTTTTTACTCGTCACTCCTTTCGATCCCGTTACAATAGATAATGCTATGTATATACATAGATGATCTACATGTATAAAAATCCTATATATAACGCTATATATGCAGATATGCCGCACATATGTAGATAATATTTAAAGGAATCGAATCTTGAAAGACCACCCTAATATTAATTGAGACCTGAAATAGCGGCCACTCTAATGTACGTCGTATGAATTCATATATAAACATAAACAAATTTCGAATCTCGAATAATCTCCACCATAATATATATCATATAATACAAATACATATAAATATTTCAAGAATTTGAATCCCGAAGGAGCACCCTAATATATATCATAATATACGTATATGAAATGTTTAAGGAAATCGAATCTCAAATGACCACCACAATATCAGTTGAGACCTGAAATAGCGGCCACCATAATATAAATCGTATAAATACATATGTAAATATAAACAAAATTTAAATCTTGAATAATCATCACCCTAATATATATCATATAATACGTATACATAGAAATATTTAAAGAAATCGAATCTCGAAGGACCACCCTAGTGTATATCGCTAAATATGATTCTCATAGTTGTAGATATAAATCCCGTGTATAAGCGTTTCACAAATTTGGCCAATCAGGTGACGAAAAAATGTTGAAGAATTTTCACGATGATAGAATTGTTAAAAAAATTTACCCGATATAATCATATTTCAGCATGATGTGGACGGATCAACATAAAAAAGGTATCGATGAAAAGCTCATTTTTTTTGAGATCACCATTGTTCGTAGATCTTAAAAAAGTAGTCGTTTTTTTGTAATATTGGATTGAAATTCGAATCAGGTTCAGCGGGAGGCACATTCGCGTATATAAGAGTGCGTGGCGATCTCGACTGGGATTCTCTCAGTTTTTTAAATACTTGGCATCGAGACGCTACCGCGTCTTTTGATAAATATGTATATGAATATTTGAAGACATCAAATCCCGAATGACCACCCAAATGTAAGTTAATACCTGAAATCACGACCACCTCAATATACATCGTATAAGTACACTTATAAATTTCAAGAAAATTCGAATATCGAACAATGACCAATCTGATATGAATCTATAATCCACTTTTATCTATATTGTATAAATACGTACGTGAATATTTAAAGAAATCGAATCTCGAATAACCACCCTAACATAAATTGAGAGCTGACATAGCGGCCACTCTAATATACATCTTATTAATACATATATATACATATAAATAATAAACCAAATTTGAATCTGGAAGGACCACCCAAATGTTAGTTGATACCTGAAATAACGACCTCTTCAATCTATATTCTTTAAATACGTATATAAATATTAAAAGAAATCGAATCTTAAATGACCTCCCTAATATAAATTGTGACCTCAAATAGTGGCCACTCTAATATACACCTTATAAATACATACATATATATCATAAACAAAATTCGAATCTCGAATAATCACCACCCTAATGTATATCATATAATACGTATACATATGAATATTTGAAGAAATCGAATCTCGAAGGACCACCCTAATATTCATTGAGACCTGAAATAACGACCACCCTGATGTATATCTTAATAAATATGTATATAAATATTTAAAGCATCGAATCTTAAATGACCACCCAAATGTAAGTTGATACCTGAAATAACGACCACCCTAATATACATCGTTTCAATGATCGCGAACACTTGCACACTCTCGCACACAGTCGCACACACACTCTTCTATCTATAAATAAAGATATATATTCGCCGTGCACGACGCTCATAGCTAACTAGATATATTTTTGCTATGCATGACGTCAGCGGCCAAAATATGATTCTCATAGCTATAGATATACATCCGGTATATAAGCGTTTCAAAAATCTGGCCAATCAGGCGACGAAAAAATGTTGAAGAATTTTCATGATGATAGAATTCGAGAAAAATTCACCCGATATCATCATATCTCAGCATTATGTGGGTGGATCAACATAAAAATGGTATCGATGGAAGCTAATTTTTTTTTATGATGACTATTGTTCGTAAATGTTAAAAAAGTTGTCGTGTTTTTTAGTAATATCGGATCAAAATGTAAAAGAAGCGTGGTCCGAGGCATATTCGCGTATATAAAGTGCCCAGCAGTCTCGACTGGAATTCTCTCAGTTTTTTTGAATACTTGGCGTCGAGACGTTGCCGTGTCTCTTGATATACTAGTGAATACAGATATATACCTCTGTATACCTGTATATACCTTTATATACCTGTTTATACCTGTATATACCAGTATATACCTGTATATACCTGTATATACCAGTATATACTTGTATATATCTGTATATACCTGTATATACCGGTGTATACTTGTATCCACCAGTATATACTTGCGTATACCTATATTCGAATTCAAAAAAATCCCAAAAATTCAAAAGAAATCCTAAAAGTTTAAAATCTGAAATTAACAAAAAAAAAACAAATCACATAAGCCAAGCCAAAAACTTAGCGTGCGTAAATTATAAAAGACCAAGCCAAACTATAAAACTTGGCGTGCAGGGTTAAGAAAAATATGCCCGGGAGGTGCTGTAGGATTTCCCCGAGATCAGATAAAAAATTATTATACCTACTCATATAGTGATAACACAGATTATTATCACTTGTTTTTTTTTACTGTCAAGTACAGTAGACGATCGGATAACTTGACTGCTCGCATATCTTGACTCTCCTTATGACCGTTTCTCCCCACTTCAAACCTTTGAACGACCGCGAAACATCTATGAGCATGCGTATTGCCAACATGCATAGTGCGCATGCACTTAGACACGTAAGTGGGAGAATGAGGGGAAAGTTAAGTTATGTGAATGTTTCCGGCCCCGTCGAGTTAAGTTATCTGATCGTCTACTGTAGTTTGCTGACGATTACTGACCGAGAATATTTATGACAAGGAAGTAGCTATTGTAATTTATCAAATTCGGACATAACCAAAGGTCAATAAAACCCAGATAGACAACCATGATTATTACGCCGTGTATAAATTTGATGAAGTAAATTCTCCAGTATATTGGCTGCATGTTCTGATGCATGCCCATGAGATTATTTAGTATGATAAATTTACAAAACATTTCGATCTCATCATGTCGTTTACAAATGCATCATCCGTGGACTATAAGATGTGCATGTTTCTTAATGATACATTCGATGAGCGCAATATGACGGCTGCAAAATCACTGCAAAATGACAGCATGTTGTGACAAGCCTCGCATCTTTCGCAGATCCAAAAAATTCATTATAGAGTTATTGATAATATTCACCAATATCTGAGAGAATCACGACCGCCATATTGAATTTTTAAAAATTGTTTTCATTTACTTAGAAAAAAAAATTATTTTAACTAATTTTTTTTGAATGTTTTAATTTTTTTGGTTTATATTTCAGTTTCATATAAGCAAACAAACTTTTATAAAAGAACCGGTACTCTGATGTAGTGGCTAGCGTGCTAACTTCTAATTCTACAAATTTCCCTAAAGATTCGATTGAGATATTCGAATTCGCGAAACTGTAAAAAAAACTAAGAAATTGACTTTCACGAATATCCCATTTTTTGAAATTTTGGATGCCATATTGAATCGTCTATTTTTTTAATTCTTAATTTATTGATTACGTTCATTTTCAACGGTATATATATAATATTCAAATGTGACTCAATTTCCCTGGCATGCCACCACTAATGTATCATATAAGTGAAGGAAATTCATAAGTACTCGGTAGCGTAATAGGTATCGTGTTAGGTTGTTAGGTAAGATAGATAGGCAGGTCGCAGGTTCGAATCCCACTGGAGACAGAAGAAATTGAAATATAATGAAATTGGGTGTTTTAAAAATTTTTTTAAATGTAATCGGTTCAGAAGCTATGTAAATGAAAAAATATACATTTTCTTTTTCATTTTCTCATTCAATCAAATCCTTAGTTAAATCCTTCGTATCTCATTCAATCGACTCCTTCGTTTTTCGTTTTTTTTTTGTTAATTTCAGATTTTAAATTCTTAGGATTTCTTTTAAATGTTTGGGATTTTTTTGAATTCGAATTTTTGGGATTTAATACTTGGCGTCATTTTTTTACTTCTGAGAAGTATTTTGTGATTGATTTCACTTCTTTTCGAAAGTTGTTTCGAAGTATCTTTCCTGATTTAATTAATTAACATGAATTTTATATAAATTGTTGTTGAAATCGTCGAAAATGCAGAAGAACAAAAAATGAAAGGGCATGGCTTGTTGTGTATACGCAGTTGGAAATACATTACAGTTATTTCGGTACATTCTTTGTATATCGAAAAAATTTAAATTGTTTCAATTGATTGATATCTCTTGTAATGTAACTATATTTGATAGGAATGCCTAAGATTATACACTGAGAAAAAAATTGTCGAATGAACTATATTTGTAGTCGCATACCCACGAGTAAATATTTATTTGGTATAACTAAATAATTAGTTTCTTGAATAATTCTGTGCTTCAGTTGACGAAAATATGATTCATACAAAAAAAATTGGAGTCGTACAACTAAATATTTAGTCGTGCGAATGCGACTAAGGATTTAGTTCATTCAACCATTTTTTTCTCACGAGGAGAACACCGGAAGTGCCATAACCCTATTTACCTGGGACTTTGTTCAGTGAAAGAGAGGTGAAAATAAGCGAACACGTGTCTCGGCTTATGCTCGGACACTCAACCGTTTCCGAGAAAATGACGGTCAAAGTTTTCGACGTTCCTTAGATGCTTGTCAGCGCGCGTCGAGTTGTACCGAAGCGGCGGCGCAGCGGCTAGCGTCTCGGCATCACACTTTTGCGTCCCGTGTTCAAACCCGATATTAATTTTTTTGTTTTCTTACATTTATGCATGTCCGCAGAAGATTGTTTCGCGAATGTTTCTTGCCAATTTACAGGATACAGGGCGTAATAATAATTGGAAATTTTCAACTGGGTTTCATAATGAGTTTTGTGTATTTATGATATTATAAAATACATAATATTTGTGTGAATGGTTTTCAGGAACTACAACCTTTTCAGATTCACATATTCCTATATTTCATTTCTATAATAATTTCCTTATACTCATTTATATATATTCTCATATTCTTATATTTAATTCTTATAAAGAGACATGAATTCTTACATTTTATTCTCATATCAATTCTTATATTAATTCTTATATTTCATCCTGATATCAATTCTGATTCCTGTATCTATCTATTCGATTTCTGTATCCGTCTCGATTGACTGGAATTGGGTGCATTCCTTTGGGTGATAACGATCGTAGAAACATTCGAAACATAAATATTCTGAACACCAAGAACATCTTGCAAAGGCAGGTTTGCCACAGTCACACTTCCTGGTGTGAGTTCCATTAGGGAAATAAACATCGTTGACATTGTTGAAGATATCACGCGTGGGCAATAATTTTGAGGCAAACCACGCATAACGAATCATTTTTTCGAAGACTGGTGCCTGCAATTGATTATGAACCAATGCGTGGATTGCTATTGCGTCACGTCTAGAAGTGACATCACTTTACTGGGCGATAAGTGTAGAGCAATTCTGCAGTTTCCGTATGAAGTTTTTTATTTGGCGGTAAAAGTATACGTCATAGGGTTGACAGAGCGGCGTACACTTTGGAGGAATTACTTTCAACGAACAGGTTGGTATTCCGTTTTCATCCACGAATTTTTCGTCGTATAACGAAGGATCACTCTATCCACCCCATGAGTCAATTATAAACAAGAATGGCTCCGTTTCAACATATGGTTTTATAACTTCATCCAAAAACTGACCATATGTTTCTTTTGTGAGTTTTCCGGATTTCGTTGCGGTTACAAACACGTTCGGATATTGTTCCATGAGTTGGTTCACCTGTTGTTGCACTCGAGGACCGAATTTTCCGCTTACTTCTTGAAGGCAAATGAAGACCGTTGGCAGGAGTTAACCAGGAAGTGTTAAGCCGTATTGGGCGGTATATGAATGTGTCAAGTGATTTAATTGGTTGACAGCAGCCTCTGTGACTTTTTCACCTCGGTGCGACAATGTTCGTTTACTGCAGATGTGATACTCGTATCCGGTTTGATCTGTATTTATCACAAAATCAGGGTCGAGGTACGGAATGAAAGCAGATACCTGACGTTGAAACGTCTCTGCACTTTGTAATAATTCTTCGAACGTACGTTTTTCCTTTGTGCTGACATATTTCGTAACATGTCTCTGCCGAATCCTGTGATTTACCTTGAACCTATCACACCACGATTGTGAACCCTTAAATTCAAAATCTGCGGATTGTAATGAAGCTGCTGCTGCCATCGCCCACTGCCGTAACATTCGGGTCGTAACTAGATGCCCGTTCTTTCTAGATTCTTCAAAACGATCGTAGACCCAGGAATCGATCATTTTGCATTTTTCTTGCTTCGTTCCACCCTTCTCTACTTGTTTTTTCCATCGCCATAGCTGTTTATTATTTTTCAGTTTGGTCGTGCTTTTTGACGCGATCGTTTTTAATTTCCACTTTGGATGAAGTTCGGCAAGCCTGACTGCCTTTAACTGTAATCAAAAATGAAGGATTTTTATTTCATCTAATGAACTTCCTGCCCAATATTTCATCATGACATGAAAGTCTTGCGTGAATTCATTCACAGAAAAAATATATTGATTTAAATTTACCTTTAATTCTACTGGAACTTCATCTATTTCTAGCTCATCATCACTTTCTTGTGGTGAAGTGGAAGGCTCCTCTTCGACGATTGCTTTTGCAGTCTGCCCTCCACCTGCAGTTTCCCCGGCAGCTTCTTCTGCAGTCAATAGTTCCGTTTCTTCGGTAAACTCTCCACCGTTTATAAGATCGATGATTTTTTCCGCCATTTCTTTGCCCAAGATTTTCGATCGGTTCGATTTTCTTGTGAACGTTTCATTAATGATATTTAATTTTTCTAACAGTTCAATACAATAGTACACTGCGGAGGTTATTTCTTCTCTAGTTTCACGGCTCGAAGTTTCACTCTCGTTCACAATATCCACAGATTCGTCCTGAAGATCACCTTGCAAAGTCCCTGGTACGGGCTCGTCTTCGTTATTTTTTCGTTTTAATTTTGCTGGAGGCTGTTTGCCTTACTGATCCCCTTGAGGACACGAAAACAGCTGGGCAGGTCAGGATCGGTTGAATAGAAGACCCTCCTTGCAGCTGCAGGTATAAAAGAGTATACTTGTCCGACCGAACCTCAATTCTTGGGAAAAAGTACGCCATCCACCAATATTATTAATAAGACACACTGCAGGGATTTTACCGTGAATAATTTTAAAGATTTGCTCGTTCAATTTTATTTAATTATTAAAAAAAAAATTATTCATGTACCAGACACAAAATTAATCGACGAAAAAAGACAGGGTTATTTCGAAATACATTGACAAGAAACATTCGCGAAGTAATCTTCTACGGACATGCATAAATGTAAGAAAAAAAAATTATAATATCGGGTTTGAACACGGGATGCAAAAGTGTGATGCCGAGTAGCCACTGCGCCGCCGCTTCGGTACAACTCAAAGCGCGCTGACAAGCATCTAAGGAACGTCAAAAACTTTGACCGTCATTTTCTCGAAAACGGTTGAGTGTCCGAGCATAAGCCGAGACACGTGTTCGCTTATTTTCACCTCTCTTTCACTGACAGGGGAATCCAAGACCTTGTCCTCACCGATTTCGCCGAAACTTCTTAGGTTTGTAGGGCATACCTAATAATATAAGTACAGAGAAAAGTAAGACCCACTATTCAGAAACTCGCGAGAAAATCGACTTTGAAATTTTCCGTCGTGTTTACATACTTGTTACGTTTCTAACTTTTCAAGGAGCGCCTGGCGTAGTGGCTGAGCGCTCCGACTCATAACCGCAAGGTCGCTAGTTCAAGTCTCGCTGTTGGCAATTTTTTTTTCTTATTATTATTTTTTTATATTCAAAGTTATTCTAAAAACACATTTATTATCATTATGCATGTTATTAATTGTTAATAATTTATTTCCATCATGAGAAAATAATTATTTTTTCGACTTCTCCTGTGGAAAAACGAACGTCGCACGAAAATGTTTAATAATTTATTCTTTTGTAATATCAATAACTTTTACAAGAAATATTTTCTTGACTCTATAACAGGGAGTAATACAGAATTGCGGATATTTTTTTTCTTTCGTGAGCACATTGGTAGTATAGAAAATATACTCGAAACTTGTTTGAAGGAAATGATCTCATCCTAACGGTATTTTTATTGGGTGGTATACATATACATATATATATTTATTGGGGGGTTTTATGTATATATATATATATATATATATATATATATATACATACACCACCCAATAAAAATACCGTTGGGATTGAAATTGGGGAGGGGGCTACCTGCAAGGGTCTAGGGGTAGTTTCTCCACGCACAAACAATTAATAACATGCATAATGATAATAAATGTGTTTTTAGAATAACTTTGATAAAAAAAAAATAATAATAAGAAAAAAAAATTGCCAACAGCGAGACTCGAACCAGCGACCTTGCGGTTATGAGTCGGAGCGCTCAGCCACTACGCCAGACGCTCCTTGAAAAGTTAGAAACGTAAAAAATATATAAACACGACGGAAAATTTCAAAGTCGATTTTTTCGCGAGTTTCTGAATAGTGGGTCTTACTTTTTTCTGTACTTATATTATTAGGTATGCCCTACAAACCTGCGAAGTTTCGGCGAAATCGGTGAGGGCAAGGTCTTGGATTCCCCTTGTGAGCGAAGTTCCAGGTAAATAGGTTTATGGCACTTCTGGTGTTCTCCTCGTCAGTGTAGTGGATGCCATTTATATTAGAGGAAATATTCGCTATAAGCACAGTATGAAATTTAATTATAATCCAATACGCAGATATTCTCAACAATGCTTTATAAAACCTTTTCGTAGATTCGAAATTATCGACAAAAATAAGCAAGAAAAATAAATTCCTATAACTATAATAGTCCTATGATCTTAATTGTTGATGGTACAATATAGATGGCGTTAAAAAAAAATTTCCTTCTCCCATATAGGCTCAAAAGTTTTATTAGGTATAAGAAAGGGCGTGTGAAAATATGGGCTCTTAATATTAATGTTAACATCGTACTTATCGCATTTTTCTATTTTCCATAAGAAAAATTATTTTTACGTCTTCTGATTTTAATGATTAACAAACAATTCATCATAAGAGAAATCTACAGGCAGAATTGGTACAGAATTGAACGCTCTACAAAAAAGGTTTTGAGTTACTTTTTGATGAGTCCACTTGAATATATCCTCACCATCTGAATATATCTGAATAATATCTGAACCATATCTGTAGAATCAGATATGATCAGACAAGAAATTTGGCCGCACCTGATCATGCAGTGTCATGACAGATCATGTATGCTTATATCTGACCATGTATGATCATGCCAGGACCATTCACGCGGAAAAATTATCAGATCAGATCACGTCTGATTATGTCTGGATCATATAAGATCCAGATGTAGTGAGATCACATTTGATAATATTTGGATCATATTTGATTGTACTTGGATCATATATGATCCAGATATAATCAAATCATATTCGATCATATTTGGATTATATTTGATTATACTTGGTTCATATATGATCCAGATATAATTGGATCATATCTGGATCTTGTCTAATCATGCAAGAAAAATGGCCATATTAGAGCATATATGATTAGATTTGACGATATCAGACCATACGATGTCAGACCTGACAATATCAAATCTGCCTATAATATATACAAAATTAATCGGTTTCGAAGCGTAATTGGTCATATCAGAACAGATAAACCCATATCAGGGTGAACATGCTCATATTAATAGCAAATTTGAGTATATATGTGGTATGTCATATATCTCTGATTAAAAATTGAACCACAATCTGTTACACCAGAATATATATTTAAAATATTGTATTTTTTATATTTATTTTATTGATAAAATCACATATTTATTGGGAACAACACGTTCTTATAAGCAGTATAAAACGTATTTATATTTTGCCATCACTAAAATCGAAGAGTATAAACTGCCACGTGTACACTAAACAAAATATATGTTCTTCGAGGCACAACAAATTTTATTTTTACATTGAAACTTTCAGAAAAAAAACAAAATAAACTTTTTTCATTCAACTAACTTAAAACGTAAACACTTTTCCAATCAAAATGTTGTAAAACGTTTCGTTTTTATAAGTGCTAGTACAAAACGTGTTTATCATATCTTTGCCGATACACTAAAATCAGTTGAAATATGAACTGCCACGTAAAACAAAAAAGAAAGTTATCAGAAAAATATTCTTTTTACGTTCAAACTCATAGAGAAAACAAAAATATTCTTTTTTATTTTTTTTATTGAAATAAATTAAAACTTTAAAACTTTTTCAATCAAATATTGGAATACGTTTTGTTCTTATAAGTAGAAAACCGGTTTATTATCTTTGCCGATGTACTTAGAAATATAAACTGCCACGTAAGCAAAATGAAATAAAGTTCTCACAAGTAACGAAAAATATTCTTTTTACGTTAAAACTTTTAGCGAAAACGAAAATATACCTTTTTTTTATTTTTTCAATGTAACGAACTTAAAACTTTATAACTTTTGGAAAAAAATGTTGTAAAACGTTGCAGTTGAGTACGGTCCCGGATGTTTCTTTATATCTTATGTAACTCGGGTTCCGGTGGTTTTTTTCGCGGTTCGCTTTAATTCAACCAATTTTTGTGCCATTGCACTTTTTATTTTTTTGTCATCTTGAAAGGCCCAATTATTTCGTTGTCCAACACCTTTCGCGAATTCTGTGAAAATGGAAATAAAAAAATATGAGACTAATGATTATCAATCGAGTGATGCGATTGGTACGAAGTATCAATATTTCAATGGATTTTGTCTGAGAATACACGTGTAGAACATCTATATAATTTATATCATTCTATTTTTGGAAATATGAGTGCAACTCACGAAATATATGCATGTAAATTTTTATCCATTTAATTGGAATATTGGTAATGGTTTAAATAATAAAAAAATTAGTTTCTGTTACCTATTATTGCATCTCGTGCCACTTCATGCAAACAGATCACATTGTCATTTTCGCGTTCCTTTCCTTGTCCTTGCGCTTTTTGACCGGTTACCGTCGCGTTTATCAAAGTTTCGTGTTTAAAAACACCTTCCAACAGCTTGCGAGCAACGTGTGTTGCTTGATATGCAGTTCCCAGTGCCAATTTGTAGACTTTTTTTTTGCAATATATCCCGTCCTGGAGATGAACCATCTAATGAAAAAAAAAAAATGGATGAAAATTGACAGTGTATATCTGAGTCACAGGCGGAAAAAACACGTGAGTTTTCGAAATTATTGTCTCAAAAACTATTCGTCCAATTTCATCTAACTTTGTCTTATATATCAATTATTGATAAAAATTATTAATGTTATTGACAAAATTTTTTATAAATATTTATTAACTGAGAGCGTTATTATTGAACCAATAGTTTTTGAGATAATAATTTTTAAAATTCACTTATTATTTTCGCCGTCTATTTGGATGTGTCTTGAGATAATTCATTTTAAAAAAACGTACTGTATCACCGACGTAGTCGCGTCCAAAAAGTTGTGCATCGTCATCGTCCGATTTTTTTTCTTCGTCCGTGGCTGAATT
Source organism: Alloplasta piceator (assembly GCA_946863875.1). Lineage (NCBI taxonomy): Eukaryota > Metazoa > Arthropoda > Insecta > Hymenoptera > Ichneumonidae > Alloplasta > Alloplasta piceator. The sequence continues at coordinate 43,717,353 of OX333072.1, read as the reverse complement.
GCGTGAATTGTCACCTTCTTTGCTCGTGCTATTTAGTTCGTTCAATCTTATACATTTCTGCTGTTGTCGTATTATGGCCTTCAGTTCTTCTTTCGTTGGGCTGAGGCTGTTGCTCCTTGATGAGCCTGTACTCAATATTTGAGACTTTTCTGGTGATATATTTTCACGGTTCTGGAAAAAAAAATCCCAATTATATTGTATGCGTTTTTGTAGGACCGCTCATTATTAATGATTATCGATGAAAAAACGAGAAAAATACTTACTGTGTCACTTTTGAGTGGAACGTTTGCGTGGCGCGTGGGAATATTAACACTGCCTTCACTTTCGTTTGTATCGCTTGAGTCACTATCACTTACTTTTTCGAATGAAGCTGTGACTTTTCGTGTCTTTTGTATCTCTTTTATTCCCTTTGTTTCATCAGTGGCAACTTTACGAACCTTAAGTTAAATTTAAAGAAACCAGAAATATGAATATTTTTCTCGAATTTAGTAAAAATTATACAATATTTACTATTTATCGGAATTACATAAGAGCCTCTCTTCGCTAATCTGGTTGGTTCTTTATTATTTTCTGTATCGTCTGAGGGTGATAAACAACTTCTTGGCTTCTTCGTTCGGCGTTTATCAAGTTTGACAGGAGTAGTGGGCAATGTAGATAATTTTTGTTGCTTTCTGTTGCTTTTTTCCATTTTCTTCAGCTTGTCATTCAAGAAATCATAGTCCTCTGAAATATACAAAATTTTGCATTGTCCGTAGAATGTTGAATATTGAAAATTGTATGATATACAGTTTGCGTCAGATATCCCTGTGTCTTTTATTTTCATTCATTTTTATCATTTTCATTTGTTATCACCAACCAATGATATTGTTAGCTAGAGAAAGCTGTGTATAGAACTAAACCACTGAAATTTCTCTTCATTTAAAAAAACTTCCCCCGCCCACAAGATTTTTATTATGATACGCATCATGTTGGAAATCCACTATTTTTAAATATGTTATTAAAGTTTGCATCGTTACAATGCAACAAAATTTGGCGATGATATAGCTTTTATTACTTCCATCAAATTATAAGAACCCGATGATGCATAGGTTAATTTTTCAGGTTATTTTGGGCTGGTCTCGTTTTTTATATCAAGCACAAACACTTTTCACCATCATTGACTTTCGTTGGCCATTGTTATATTCTAATGATGCGAACTTCAACATTATTTTGAAATTTATTTTATTTATGTTTTTTTTTTATTTTTTATTTTTTTATTGTGCATTTCCCCCCGTCTAGAGGCTTTCGCCTATTACAGGGTCGGCCCGGGTCAGTAGCCAGTCCCCCCTGAGGATCTGGTCCGGATCAGTAACCAGATCCCCATGCGGCCGCATCCGACTTCCCCCTCTATAGCGCATTTGCTATGGAAATTAATTTCCATATACACAGGGAAACTGCGGAAAACCTGTGTCACTATAGCCGGTCCTGAGTTCGCTTTCCGATGCCGGAGCTACGTCACGTTTCGTCGAGAATTTGTAAACATGGACTGAAGCTATATACATGTGACTCACACCTGTACGAGGTACTTGTGTATGCCACATATATATATCTGGAGCTTGTCACGCCCATATTTTTATTTCTCGACGAAACTACGGCACAGGGAATCGAACCCGGGACCTCCCGATGCTCTGGTTTAGAGGCGAGCACGCTAGCCACTACGCCAGAGTACCGGTTTTATTTTATTTATGTATTTCTATAAATTATTGTGAAAATTCTACACATTCTCGCGCCAATTTCCATCAATCTGATGCCAAGCTCGTACATTTCTAGGTTAGGTCAAGGTTATGAACGCTGTATATTTGCGAATTGAATTTGATTTTCTTACCTGAAATATTGATAATTTGTCCCTCGTACGATTTTCTTTTACAATAAAATTTTACTGCATCACCGTTCTTTACCACTTTTAGGTCACAAATAACCTCCGAACTTTTGACAATGCATAGCGATTCATCTACCGCGCATTGAAAAAGGAACATTTTTTCGGTGTGGTCAACCATTTCCGGTTTGTCAGTAAGTACACCGACTTTATTATACACCAACGCAAAAGAATTATTGTTCAATTTTTTTACGCGAACGAAGGAAACACGTGACACGTTTTATTTCACTGAACCTTCCGGGCAGCCATGACACTTTTTCGCCGGTGTATGCTACGGGGGTTTTGCGCGCTTATTCGACCCCAGGTCCGTGCATACGCGTGCGCATTCTTCGTCACTGTCGCGCGAGCACTGAATAATATATTTCAGTCCGCACGAGAGACAATGACGACGCACCTCATCTGCTCGCTGCTTATCATTCGATAATAACATACATTAATTACAGTAATGATGAATGATATCGGTTTATGTTAAAATGTTCATCACGTTACACCGTGATATCACACCACAGTCTCCATGCCACTCGAACTCATATTAGCATACGTGCAAGCAAACGTGTCTTATGTCGCAGAGGTGTGACTAGTGAAATTTATTATTACCATATACTCGCAGAGGAGCATATATAGATATATAACCTTTTTGTTGTGACTGTTGTGTTAATATAGTAATTGCTAACTGGGATTGCATATAATTAAATTTAGTGCATACTATCAGTTGAGTAACACAACATAACACAAAATAAGATTAAAAAAATGTCATAAGAAGAGGATGATCAACAAGTGCTTCCCGCGAAAAAAAGTTTAGACTCTGGAAAAATGACGAGATGATTCCGGTTTGTATAGATATAATATGTATGGTTCTTTTTCTATATATGTACAAATTGCATAAACATATATTTGTTTATATATGCAAGGCATTCCACGCTATTTTGATTTCATGATTATTTTCCTCTAAATTTTTTATATATAAAAAAAACCATTGAAAAAAAATTGAAAGCGGAAAATTGGAATCATCAAGGCATAAGATATTGATCGATATGGCGTGGAATGCCTCGTCATATAGTATCTAATTCACGCCAAACTAACCAACCAACTAAAAACCCTCACACCCTCAGATTTGGGTGGCGGTTTCTTTTCGCGACATTCCTACATCACTTCTAAGTTATTCCAAACCTTTTCTCTACACCTCTCTGGAGGTAGAATTATTATAACAAATAATTGTCACTTCAATCGAAGGCGGTGAGAATTTTTAGCTGGTTGAGTTGGTGTGTCTTGCACTAAAGACATAATTGATACAGTTTTGTTGGTATGGAGAGACTGAATGTTTTTCATTTACATTTCATGTTGATATAGATTCCGTTGAGGACAGTAGAAAGATGGGAAAAAAGCGGATATCTTGCAACAAAGGTGATCAAAGAACTGTCGACGGTGATCCTCTTGTCAAAGTAACCGACAACGTGGAAATTGCGGGTGTCTCCCAAACTTATTTCAACGACGACGACGACGACAGTGATTCATCTACCGAATTTAACTCTCGAGATGACTACACTGACGAATCAAGTAATGCGACCTTGGATATGGAAAATGATTTCTACGATACAATGAGTATAGATAGAAATCATACCGATTTTGTAGAGGATGAAAATGATGAAAATAGTGTGTGCAGTAATGCGCTAGATGATAATGATAATGAAGACAATGACGATGAAATTGACTCCACCTCCAACAATCATCCGATCAGACAATTGCTGTATGAAAATAGTACGATGAGTATTGATGAAGCTGTTTTGTCGCTTATGGAACTCTACGTGGACCATGAATGGACGAAAACGAGTCTCACAGACTGTCTTAAAATGTTGCGGAACATGCTCCCAGAAGACAACGAAATGCCACGAACTACCCACAAATTATTGCAGTATGTCCAAAATGGGGCACCAAAATATTGTCCTATTAAACACTTTTTTTGCAAAAAATGTGTTTGCTATAATGGGAGGGATGATACGATCGACAAGTGCTGTTCATGCGGTGCAGATAAAGAAAATATTTCTTTCTTTTTTGAAATCAATATACACGAACAAATTAAATACCTTTTTGAGCATCGGAATCTAGCTGAGAAGTTAAAACAACCAATCTCGTGCGAAGATGATGGAGATATAATCAGTGATATAACACATCGATCCAAGTACATACGAATAAATTCACGAGAAAACAGACGAAGATACGACTTAACATTAATGCTAAGTACGGACGGACTTCAGCTAGTTGCAAGTTCGAAAAGTCATTGTTGGCCATTAACATTCATGATTATGGAACTTCCAGAACATCTGAGAGAATCGTTTCTTATAATTATTGGTGTCTGGTGTGACAATACGTGCAAGCCCGTCACGAACTGTTTTCTTCAACCATTTTGTTCGAAACTTAAAGAATGTTTGCAAACTGCAATATTTGTGAAATCAAAATGAAACAGGCAAAAAGAATTGAAGGTAAAAGAAATAATTGTATATATCCGTATATATCTGACGCTGAGACTATTAGATTAAGAACTGGAAGAAGAATGCAGAAACAAGCTCTAAAAGCACTCGAAACATCGCAAACTCACGTTAAAGGAGTGAAAGGAAGTTCCGTCATCACGGATTTACCGTTCATCAATCTAGGGACGTGCTTGATACCAGAGTACATGCACTCCGTATTGTTAGGTGTAGGGCGGCAGTTTTTGAATATATGGGTTGCTAAGCGAGGGGCATGGAATATAAAAAAAAATATTCAAGCAATTGATAAATTCCTTTTAAGCATTCAACCACCGGATTTTTTTAATAGAATGCCACGATCACTCATGCTTTTGCAATTGTATAAGGCATCCGAATATTACAATTTTATTTTGTTCTATTCACTCCCAGTGCTTGTTAATTATTTAGCAAATGAGTATCTGCAGCATTGGATTCCTTTAGTCAAAGCGTTATTTATTTTGCTTGAAGAAAAAATTCCAAAATCTGACCTTGAACAAGCAGAAAATTTACTGAAATTCTTTGTTAAGCGAACAAAAACTCTTTATAGTGATCGCGAGTTAACCTACAATGTGCATCAGCTTCTACATCTCGTCCTCGTTGTTAGAAGATGGGGGCCTCTATGGGCGACATCGGCATTCCCATTCGAGAATTTTAATGGATTTCTCGCTAAATGTGTTCATGGCAATAGGAACTTTGGCCAAGAAATTATTAATAAGCTCAAGATTGCACAAGGTGTACAAACACTCAGATATCGAGTCAATCAACAAAATGCCATTCGTACAAATTTACTTGCAAATGGATACGAGCTCCTTGATAAAGGTTTAGTTAAAAAATTCGACGTTATCGAAACTGAAATCTTAGCAACCCACAATCTAGACTCAGAAAATAACTTACTGGTTTATAGTCGAGCCAAAATTGGCAATATGAATTATACATCAAAAATGTATAAAACGATAAATACAAATAGCTATACTGTTCAAGTAATCAATAACGATAATTCGGTTATTTATGGTTCGACTCGATTTTTCTTCGAGATAGGAGTTGGCACATTATGTTTTCTACTGGATCGTTTTACTGTACAACATACGAAGATATTTCATAATACGGAAATACAAGCCAAGTAAGACCACATACTGCCGATAAAGGAAGATAAGACGTTTTGTTTAATTCAATTGAATTCAATCAAATGTATTCAGCACCTGATACGAGTGGGTGATTTTGTTTGTAAGCGACCAAATCGATTAAAAAAAGTGTACTGAATAGTTCATATTTCGTATAAGATATTTATATAAATAAAATGATAAAATTATATAACACCTGACATTTAATAAGATATATGAATTAATCAAATGATAAAATTATAACACCTGACATTTCTCTTTAATTCGTACACTGCGATCCTACTGCGAACCGATGATATTTGATATAGTGATTTACAGTGTATTATACACGGATCATAAATGGCGGGAGAGTTCTTAAATAGGCCAATAACGTGTGACTATGTGTGGGTATGCGCACATCATCTGTGTATGTGTTAATGAGATATACACGATCATAATAAAACACTTTATTTATATATATAGACAGATATGCATTGATTTATATCTGATTAGATCTGATCATAGATGGGCAAGCATGTTCAGCGATGACCATATAGAGCTTGGATGAATTGGAGTATGATTCCATATCTGGACAGATACAATCGTACATGGGCAAATATTTTCAAACCTGATCATGAACGAATTAGGTTTCCGATGAAAAATGATCATATCTGAGCAGATATGCTCATGCAGGTGTTTATCTGCAACATAAATGAATCTGATTCGATCATGCTTGGTCAAAGATGAACATACATGCGCATAATTAAATATGTGCAGATATGAATTTATAGCTGAACATGTTTGCCCATGTGTGGTCATATCTAACCAGATATAGTACAATTCACGATATACATACGAGCTCACACATGATCAGACATGAATATGTGCGCCCATGCATGAACATATCCAACCAGTTATGGATGAATACGCAACCAATCCCAACTCATACATGATCAGGTCTGAAAATATTTGCCCATGTACGTATTTATCTGCCCAGATATGGAATTATACGTATTTATCTGCCCAGATATGGAATTATACGTATTTATCTGCCCAGATATGGAATTATACGTGTAATTCCATATCTGGGCAGATACAGTCGTACATGGGCAAATATTTTCAGACCTGATCATGTACAAGTTGGATTTGGTTGCGTATTCATCCATACCTGGTTGGATATGTGCATGCATGGGCGCACATAGTCAAGTCTGATCATGTGTGAGCTCATATATAGTCATGAATTGTACTATATCTGGTTAGATATGACCACACATGGTCAGACATGTTCATCTATAAATTCATATCTGCACATATTTAATTATGCGCGATCATATCTGACTAGATATGGAGCGCATAAAAATACATGTATGTTCATCTTTGACCATGCATGATCAGATCAGGGTCATTTATGTTGCAGTTAAACACCAGCATGAGCATATCTGCTCAGATATGACTTTTTTCATCGAGTATTCAATGGCAAAATTTATATTTTCGTAAATTTCGCCGATTTTTGGTTATTACACCGGAACTATTAGTTGTATCGACAAAATGTGCATAAACTTTCGTGTGAAATATAAATCGAGCTTTTCGGTCATTGTAACTAATAGTTCTCACTATGGGAATAAAAAAAAATGGAACGCTTTAAGAAAATTGTGCAGCAGAAGTTTGCTTAAAAATTTCATTTTTATATCAAGAAAATGACATTTATTGTAGTGTAACAGAAAATTATTATTCGATTTTATTTTTAAATGGAATTAAAAAAAAAATGTATAAGCTATATTCTACTGCACAACTTTCTAAAGGCGTTCTATTTTTTATTATTATTATAGTAAGAACTTGAACATTTCTCGAAAGTTTAATTTGTATTTCACATGAAATTTTATTCACATTTTGTCGATGAAACTAATCGTTCCGTTATAAAATCGGCCAAACCGTCGAAAAATTGAACTTTGACATCGAATAACTTTTAAACGAGTGGACTTATCAAAAAGTAACTCAAAATCAGATGACGTAAAAATTCGTTTTCCCTTGTTATTTTTATTCCGAAACGGCTCACATAAATCTTCATTCAGATTTTTTTATAGAGCGTTAACAAAATTAGCCTTTAATTAAAGTTAGATTATGGTTTAGCTTAAGGCTTAAGTTAGATTTCGGTTGAGCTTAAAATTTAAGTTAACCTTTGGTTCAGCCTAAAATTTGAGTTAAATTTTGGTTCAGCCTGAAATTTAAGTTTGATTTTGGTTTAGCCTAAAATTGAAGTTAGATTTTGGTCTAGCCTAAAATTTGAGTTAGATTTTGGTTTTGCCTAAAATGCAAGTTAAATTTAGGTTTAGCCTAAAAGTTAAGTTTAATTTTGGTTTAGCCTAAAATTTGAGCTAAATTTTGGTTTAGCCTAAAATTTGAGTTAAATTTTGGTTCAGCCTGAAATTTAAGTTTGATTTTGGTTTAGCCTGAAATTGAAGTTAGATTTTGGCTTAGCCTAAAATTTAAGTTAGATTTCGGTTTAGCCTAAAATGGAAGTTAAATTTAGGTTTAGCCTAAAAGTTGAGTTAAATTTAAGTTTAGCCTAAAATTTAAGTTAAATTTTGGTTCAGCCTAAAATTTAAGTTACATTTCGGTTTAGCCTAAAATTTAAGTTAGATTTTGGTTTAGCCTAAAATTTCAGTTAAATTTTGGTTTAGCCTCAAATTTCAATTAGATTTTGGCTTAGTCTAAAATTTAAGTTAGATTTTGGCTTAGTCTAAGATTTAAGTTCAATTTGGTTTTAGCCTAAAATTCAAATTAAATTTTGGTTTAGCCTAAAATTTGAGTAAAATGTTGGTTCAGCCTGAAATTTAAGTTTGATTTTGGTTTAGCCTGAAATTTGTGTTAGATTTTGGTTTAGCCTGAAATTTAAGTTAGATTTTGGTCTAGCCTTAAATTTGAGTTAAATTTAGGTTGAGCCTAAAATTTAAGTCAAATTTTGGTTTAGTCTAAAATTTAAGTTAAATTTTGGTTAAGCCTAAAATTTAAGTTAAATTTTGGTTTAGCCTAAAATTTAAGTTAGATTTTGGCTTAGCCTAAAATTTAAGTTAGATTTTGGCTTAGCCTAAGATTTAAGTTAGATTTTTGCTTAGCCTAAAATTTAAGTTAAATTTGGGTTTAGCCGAAAATTCAAGTTAAATCTTGGTTTAGCCTAAAATTGGAGTTAAATTTTGGTTTAGCTTTAAATTCAAGTTGGATTTTCATTCAGCCTAAAATACAGGTTGAATTTTGGTTCAGCTTCAAATTGAAGTTAGATTTTGACTTATTAGCTATATATAATGCTATACCTTCATAGATATGCTTTATATAGATAGGAAATGCTATTTGAAGAAATCGATTCTCAAAAAACCACCCCAATATTATTTGAGACCTGAAATAACGACCACCCTAATATATCTCGTATAAATACATGTATAAATAAAAAATATTTATACTTGTATAAACCTATATATACCTGTATACACCTATATATACCTGTATATACATGTATATACCTAAATATAAAAAACACTCGCACACACACACATGTACTGTTTGATATATAAAAATAAAATATATATTTAAAGCATCAAATCTCAAACGACCACCCAAATGTAAGTTGATACCTAAAATAACGACCACCCTAATATACATCGTAGTTATAAAAACATACTCGACACACTGGCACATACACACATATACTATTTTTTATATATAGAGATAGAATAAACATGCAAACCTGAGTGTAAGCCCGAGACTACGGTTGGCGGGGTGGAGGAACGCCGTGTTCTCGCACACACTCATATTTTCCCACACAAATGCAAGGCCTCTCTGTAAAAGTCGTATTACACCGCTTATACACGGGCTCTATATCTATAGAGACGTGACTTGAACATTTTTGCGATGATAAATAGTCGGAATAATTCGCCCAATATTATGATATCTGAGTATCACGTGGGCGGAAAGAAAAAAAATAGTATCAATGGAAAGCTAATTTTTTTTTAAGATGACCATCGTTCGTCAATGTTGAAAAAGTTGTCGTGTTTTTTAGTAATATCGAATTGAAATGTAAAAAGGGCGTGGGCCGAGGCATATCCGCGTATATAAGAGTGCGCGGCAATCTCGACTGGGACTCTCAGTTTTTCAAATACTTGGCGTCGAGTCGCTGCCACGACTCTTGATAATTAATTGAAAAATAGTGATAATATTGATTTTCAGAGATTTTTGTTGTGAATATATGAACCATTTGTTAATGTTCAGTAAATATCGGTTTGAAAGAGTACATATCTGGGTACCTTATATAAAACAAGTACGCTTCGCGTACTTTTTAGGGGGCTCCGCCCCCGAACCCCCCTTAACGTTTTGTTGGGGGGCTTTGCGCTCCGTATTCTTGACCATTATCTTCATTTATTCGGTATGTAAATACTATATTGTTTTTATGTTATTGAACATTGTTTTTGATAATATTGAGTCACATTTTTCATTCTCAATGGGGGCAATGAGTCATAAAGTTATAGACCGAATTTTAAGAATTATATTAGTAGGCACTCACACCGTTATTTAAACTCTTTGATCCATTGTGAACATCGAGTAGTCGTATAAATTCTATTAATAAGTTGGTGATCGAATTTCAAGGATTAAATTAGTAGGCACTCACAACTTTAGAATATAAGGATCATACATTTTGTTTTTGTGATATATTTTGAATGTTGGTTAACATGTCCCTTGGGGACGTTTTAATAGGCACTCACACCGTTATTTAAACTCTTTGATTCATTGTGAACATCGAATAGTCGTATAAATTCTATTAATCATAATTAAAAAGACAGATTTGAATATAATCAAAATGATCTAAAAGTATCTAAACAATCATATCACTTAAATGTTTTGATTGGGAAGTTATTTGAATTCCATTTTCAGTAAAATCCTAAAAATTTTGTTTGTTTACGTAGAATTTTATATATTTTTTTTGATCGAAAAGGTCTCATAGAAAGAAAATCCAATTTTTTAGCTCAAAACAGCCAAAAAGACATTAACATTTTTTTTCTATATTTTTGTCGACAATTGTTATAGCGAGAATTGAGTAGACTTGATCATGTGTGTGGCGCGGCGCGTGACAGTGAGATAGCATAGGCTGCATTCGTCTTGAACGTTTTGAGTGCTGTGAGCGTCATATCCAGTAGCATTTTATATGCTGATGTATGGGTGAATCACGGTCGTACATACAGGTCTGGAAACTCCCGTGGTGGGGGTACGTTGCATATTGATGCCAGATGTGTAGTTCATAAATTTGTCACTGTGATCGCCGCGATCTAAACTCTATCTGGTGCAAGCACGGACGACGATGAGTGGGGGAAGTGAGATAGAGACAGCGCTATAGCCTAGCTTTTCAATCACTTGTTTTTAATATTATTGTAGACTATTATAACCCGCACTAAAACGCAAATGCTTATTTTCAAAAACCTCCGACTCCAAGCGGGTCTAAAAAACATAGGAGATTTCCAGTTAATTCAATAACATGTCAAATATCGAGCGCAAAACATTATCATTTGGCACCCGGAAAACCGGAACCTTCGCATTATCGGGTTTGTGGCCGGTATTGCAATAAGGAACAGCGCACCGTCTTGACATTTTTGCTAAATTAAAAAAAATCTTTTCTTTTTATTAAATATAATTTGAATCACGACTGCAGCAAAACCAGCAAAACACAACGTATGAGAGCATAATATCTGACACGGGGATTTTGAGGTTAAGCTTGAGAATACCCAGAAAGCGCATAGATCGCAGAGACGAGTAGTGACGAAATTACGAACTATTCTCGTGCTTCGATAAGCAAGGTACCCCCACCCTCGAAATTCGGCCGAGTTTCGAGACCTGTATGTACGACCGTGAGGTGAATTCTGACACGGACGCACTGTGCTTGAGCGCTGCATAATCTGGCGTACCTATTGATCAAATTTAATTTCGCGCGCCACAATGCCACGCCCGAAATTGATTTTGACCAATGGGTACTCCAGATTATGCAGCGCTCAAGCGCAATCCGCCCGTTTCGGAATTCCCCCTAAACGTGCCGTAAGCGTGTAAATGAAGCCGGAGACACAATGACAAAAATAAGAAATAAGGAATAAAATCAGCCATCCGATTAGCGTAGTTTCTCTAAAGTGCGCGGCGATTGGCTGATTCTTATTCTTTATTTCTTATTCTTGTCATTGTGTCAATGTGCGATCTATGTCTCGGGCGTAAGCATTCAAGATAATGCAGCGAACATTTGCTTTTGTTTATTGATGATTTTTATCTGTCATCGTAATCACCATGGAGACTGGTAATCACGGCCGTTCTATTATTTACTTAAATAATAATGTTGAAAAATATGACATATGATTTTTTAAAGTGACAATTTGTGAAACTCGATCGAGTGTAGTGTCGTTTATTGTGTGGGGATGTTTTTTTTTTCATTAAGAAAATTTTGTATTTCAGGAACATAAGGTTATGTTTCATATAATTTTTTTCTTTGCATAAAAGTAATGATAACATTTGAAAAAAAAATTAAATACATAGAAATGTACTAATCATCAATCATTATATTTCAAAGAAAAATAACATTTTATCGAATAGTAAGAAATGTCTAAGCTTTTTGTCCAATCAGTGTTTTATTTTCGCCAAACTCTTTAACGTTTGGCAAAAACGTTAAAAAGTTACAAATGAATGAAACAAAAATGTCAAAAATTCAATGTCAAAATTGTTAAAATCATTTTAAACTCTTGAAATAGTTGAAATGTATTGAAATGAAAGTACACGGTGAAAATTTAAAAAAATCGTTCACGCATCTTCGTGCAATGAGTGAAAAAACGAAAGAGTTCAAAGAACTGTCAAGTCTCAAACTCTACAGGACACTTCTTTATGATCCTATAAAGAAAGTCTATAAGTTATAGAAACATTGGTTCGCAGGTTGCGGAGATCTGACTTTGGACGGACACAAAAATGGCTTTTCGGCTCAAAAATGGCTGTTTTTTTGGGAAATTTTATATTCAACATTCTCTGAATGGATTGAGTCAAAAAAGGTTTTGAGATCATAGTAAAACAAAACTGTGCTATGAATTTGAACTGGATCCGTTCATGCATTGCTGAGTTATGAGTGCAGACGGATGGCTCAGGTGACGGGAAATCCAAAATTTTTTGTTGTTGTATAATATGCCAACATATGTTGGTATAAAGTTTGTATGGTTATTTTTTATAAGAGATAGGTTTTTGGAAGGCAATACTAATAGTCACTCCTTACATATAGAGTGAGTGCCTAAAAATGGGTTTTTATTTTTTTTAAATATGAAGTACCTCTCCCATGAATTTAAAATTTGGAGACATTATATGGAATAGTAAAACACAGAAGATTTTTTTTATAATTGTGCCAGAACGTCATCCTAGAAAAAAAAATTACCCAAAATATTAACTGTTTTCATTAGTTATTATGAGGATTATGAGCTGTTATTTTTTCTGTAAATAGCCATTTTATACCTTTGTAACGTGTCCAAATTTTATTCAAATCAGTCCAGCTGTTTGTAAAAAAAATTGTTCTTCGATGAAAATCAACAAAGATCGTATGTGGCACGTGTTATTTTTAATTTAAAAAAAAAGTACCTCGCGTTTTTTCATTAAACGGAAGCTTTTTAGGGGGCGTCGCAAAAAATTTAATTATTAACGAACAGTCTTATATATATATTGTAAGGGATTTCTAAAAATAAATAAATAATTAGACCCAAAAATTAAATTAAATGAATAAAAACAAATTAAATGAATTTTATTCAGTCGAATTAGTTATCACAAAAAAAAAGCAAATTATTTGATCGGGCGCCAGCTAGTTTTTTCGGTCCAGCAACCGGTACATGAGAAAGAGAACGCAAAAAAAAACTATGACTGATAATAATAATAACAATTCCCGAAGGAGCGCAAAACAAATTATACAATAATAATAATCCTTAATACTATAATGGCGCGAAAAAAAATTCAAAATGGACGGCAATGTCTCGTTGCGCGAACAAAGGAATGACGCAATAGGGGTAATGGAGGGGGAAGAGGAGATACGGAAGGTCAGGGACGCTAATCTCAAAATTCGCTAAATTATCGGTATTGAATATCTCAAATTATCTCAGGCCTAAATATCCGGGGGTTCGTCGACGCGACGACCTGTTATTTATTACCGCGATCTACAATTTATCACGCAAAACCGCAAGAATCACGAATTCTCGAACAATGAAAAAGGGGAAGAGGGGACTCTACGCGCGAACGCCACGACACCGCAAAATCTCAATACAATTTTATCGGGGAAATAATCACTCTACTCACACTTTTACTGCTTTCTCACACTCCAAATCTCTTCGTCGTCTTTCTCTCGCAATTTCCTTTCTAATTTTCGCCTTAATACGCTTCTTTCTTACTCGATAATCGCAATTTATATTTCTCGCCGCAAAGCACGTGGGCTCTCGCTAACGCGTGGTCTCGGGATGAGGCCAAGATGGCCGAAATCTTGCTCGATAGGTGAACAATGGCGATGGGATCTATCGGAAGGGGAACGTCGTCTTCTTCATCTTAAACGGAGGGTAAGGGAGGTGAGGAGGAGGGAGAAATTCCGTAGTTCTTCTTTAAGCCGCATGGACCTCAGCGCGACGTACGGTGCGGTGCTGCCTTCATGCCGAAGCTCCAAGTTCGCCGGCACTCGTCTCTCTCTCTCTCTCGTTCGCGATGCTCGTGTCGTTGAAATCTCAGCTGTCACCGGTGCACAGCTCGACGAGATAATTTTCGTTATATTTCCGAGGATCAGTCGCCGTTTTGATCGGGACTTCACCTCGAAAGGATTGTGTTGTGTCTCGGTGTTTTCTCGGATAAATCCTCGTACCCAACAGCGCCGAGTCTCCTCGAGTTTGTAATGTCAATTTTCAACTGGCTCGAGCGATGGAAAAATCGTCTTCGAGGCCGCGATGTCGTCTAGAAGTTCTTGGCGACCAAAATGATGCAAATTGCTCGCCAAACAGAGGATCATTTCTCGTTGGTCGCTTCTTCGATATTGTGGAGTAGTGCGGTGAGAAAAAACGAATATTTTTTGGGATTTTTCTTGGGAGGTTAGGGCAATCATTTTTGGCAGGGAGTGAGGAAAAATTATTTGGGGAATTCTTCAGGGATAAAAAGGACGTTTTTAAGTGAGATTGAATTCTTATTTAAAATACGCAATTAATTTAACAATATTTCGGTTTTCTTTCAGGTGTCGTGGCGGATCCCGAGACCGCCGGACCAATTTCTTATATTTCGGGTGACTTTTTGTCACAATATATAGTATATCTATGAATATAAAGCATAACATTGAAGTCAGATTTTGGTTTGGCCTTAAATTAAAAACAGATTTTGATTTAGCGGTAAATTAAAGTTGGATTTTGGTTACACCTAAAATTAAAGTTAGATTTTGGTTTAGCTTAAAATTGAAGTACGATTTCGATTTACCCTAAAATTAAAGTTAGATTTTGGTTTAGCTTCAAATTTAAGATAGATTTTGGTTCAGCCTAAAATTTAAGTTAGATTTTGGTTAAGCGTCAAATTAAAGTTGGATTTCGGTTAAACCTACAATTAAAGTTTGATTCTGGCTTAGCTTAAAATTCGAGTTCGATTTTGATTTAGCCTAAAATTTAAGTAAAATTTTGGTTAAGTTTTAAATTTAAGATGGATTTTGATTCAGCCTAAAGTTTAAGTTAGATTTTGGTTTCGCGTCAAATTAAAGTTGGATTTCGGTTTAACCTAAAATTTAAGTTAGATTTTGATTTAGCTTAGAATTTGAGTTCGATTTTGATTAAGCCTAAAATTCAAATTAGATTTTGATTGGGCTTAAAATTCAAGTTAGATTTTGATTTAGCCTTAAATTGAAGTCAGATTTTGATTTAGCGTCAGATTAAAGTTGGATTTCGGTTTAACCTCAAATAAAAGTTGGATTTTGGTTACGCTTCAAATTTAAGTTCGATTTTGATTTAGCCTTGAATTTAGGTTAGATTTTGGTTTAGCTTCAAATTTAAGATGGATTTTAGTTTAGCTTCAAATTTAAGATGGATTTTGGTTTAGCCTAAAATTCAAGTTAGATTTTGGTTGAGCGTCAAATTAAAGTTGGATTTCGGTTTGACCTAAAATAAAAGTTATATTTTGGTTTAGCTTGAAATTTTAGTTCGATTTTGATTTAGCCTGAAATTTCATTTGGATTTTGGTTTAGCTTAAAATTTTAGTTAAATTTTGATTAAGCCTAGAATTCAAGCTAGATTTCGGTTTAGCTTAAAATTAAAGTTAGATTTTGGTTAAGCCTAAAATTTGAGTTAGATTTTGGTTTGGCCTCAAATTTGAGTTGGATTTTGGTTTAACCTACAATTCAAGTTAGTTTTTGGTTTAGCTTAAATTTTGAGTTCGATTTTGATTCAGCCTAAAATTTAAGTCAGACTTTGGCTTAGCTTAAAATAAAAGATAGATTTTGGTTTAGCCTAAAAGTCAAGTTAGATTTTGGTTTAGCTTAAAATTTGACTTAGTTTTTTATTTAACCTTAAATTTGAGTTGGATTTTGGTTAAGCTTAAAATTTGAGTTAGGTTTTGGTTTACATACATGGAGATAATGCTATATTTAAAGAAATTAAATCTCGAAGGACCACCCTAATATTAATTGGGACCTGAAATAACGACCACTCTAATATACATCTTGTAAATACATATATAAATAAATAAGAAAATTTGAATCTAGAATGACCACTAATATAAATTCAGGCCTGCACTAACGACCACCATAATGTATATCTTCACAAATATGTATATAAATATTTTAAGCATCGAATCTCGGAGGACCACCTTAATATTAATGAAGACCTTAAAAAACGACCACCTTTATATACATCGTATATATATAAAAAAAATACATCCATACACATCAAAAATACATACGCACACACACATATACCCTCCTTTAGATATATAAAGATAAAATATACAAATTCAGACCCGAAATAACGACCACTCTAATGTATCTCTCTATATTATATAAATATTTCGCCGCCGCCGCCGCCGCCGCCGCCGCCGCCGCTGCCGCCGTGTACAAGAATCGAGAACCCGAACCTCGGAACCCAAACCCAAACCTTTACGATGCGAGGGCGAAGTTGGCCATGGATTCGAGAATCGAGCGGGGTGAAGTTGGCCATGGAATCGAGAATCAAGCGGGGTGAAGTTGGCTATGGAATCGAAAATAGAGCGAGGTGAAGTTGACCATGGAATCGAGAATCGAGCAGAGGGTTGGGGCGGCGGGGATGGGACGGGGGAGCGTGGGGGTGGGGAAAGGCGGTGGGCGGGAGTTGAGGTTTGGGTTAAAAATGAACCTCTACGACGCGAGGGCGCGTAGCGCCCGAGCTGCACGGACCCTAGTATATTAATAAATGTGTATATATTTATTTAAAGCATCAAACCTCAAATGACCACCCAAATCTGAGTTGATACCTGAAATAACGACCACCCTAATATACATCGTATATATTAAAAAACCCTTGCCAACACTCGCACACACACACATACACTCTTTTATATATAAAGACTAGGGGTTCGTGTGGCTCGGGCGCTACGCGCCCTCGCATCGTAAAGGTTCGCGTCTAACTCAAACCCCGACCCCCCGCCCGCCAGCTTCCCCAACCCCCTCCCCACCATCCCACGCCTCCCCCCTCCACACCCGGCAACCAACCGCTGAATTTGGCCATCCATGGCCAACTTCAGCGCGCTCGATTCTCGATTCCATGGCCAACTTCATCCCGCTTGATTCTCGATGCCATGGCCAACCTCACCATGCTCGATTCTCGAATCCATGGCCAACTTCACCGCGCTCGATTCTCGATTCCATGGCCAACTTTACCCCGCTCGATTCTCGTTTCCATGGCTAACTTCACCCTGCTTAGTCTGTGGCCAACTTCAGGCCGTCTCGATTCTTGTACACGGCGGCAGCGGCGGCGGCGAAATATTTATATAATATAGAGAGATATAGAGAGATGAAATATATATTTGAAGCATTAAATCTCCAATGACCACCCAAATGTAAGTTGATGCGGGAAATAACGACCACCCTAATATAGATCGTATATATAAAAAATACTCGACACACTCGCACATACACTCATATACTCTTTGTTATATATAGAGATAGAATATGCATGCAAGCCTGTGTATAAGCCCGAGACTACGGTTGGCGGGATGAGGGAACGCCGTGTTCTCGCACACACTCATATTTCCCACACTAATGCAAGGCCTCTCTGTAAAAGTCGTATTACATCGCTTATACATGGGCTAGTATATCTATAGCGACGTGACCGGCGCAAGGTTGACCAACTTTTCCGATGCTCAATATTCGGATTAATTTGCCCAATATCAAAATATCTCAGTAGCGCGTGGGCGAAATGACAATGGTATGAAATGAAACATAAAATTATTTCTAGATCACGAGAGCTCATAGATCTTAAAAAAATGGTCGTGTTTTTTAGTAATATCGGATTAAAATTTGGCATGAGGCATATTCGCGTATATAGTAAGAGTGCGCGGCAATCTCGACTGAGACTCAGTTTCTTTAATACTTGGCGTCGAGTCGCTGCCGTGACTCTTGATACATACTTGTATAAACCTATATATACCTGTATATACCTATATATTCGTATATACCAGTATATACTGTATTTCCCTCTATATACCTATATATACCTGCATATACCGGTATATACGAGTATATACTTGTATATACCTGAATATACCTGTATATTCCTGTCTATACCTGTATATACCAGTATATACTTGCATATGTCTGTATGGGGTCAAATCGACCCATGTCAAATCGACCACTTTTGAACCCGACCCCTTTCGATTTGGCTGAAAATTTTTGTTTCTTTTCAACCCTATGAAAAACATTTTTCGTGAAATTTTCAATTTTTTTTACCAAACCCAAAAAAAGTTATGAATTTTTCAAAAAAAAAAAACTTTTTTTTTCAAATAGCTATAACTTCTTTAAGAATTGACCAATCGGGACGATTTTTTTTCGAAAATTTTTGTTTTTAAATTTACTTTTTGAAGAAAAATACAAAAAAAATTAAGATATTAAAATCTGTGGAATTTTTCACTTTTTCGAGAAAAATCATCGTTTTCTCGAAACCGCATTTGAAAAATTTTTTTTTTTTTTTACTAAAAAGGAACTTCGTTCAATTCGAGAAAGAATGCCGCCCAAACTGGAGTGGGTGGAATTTTCTTTCTATTTTATTTTATTCATTGAAAAAATTTTTGCTTGCAACTGGCCTTATTTCACAAAACACAACATTTTGTAAATTTTTGAAGATTCATAAAGGACCTCAGAGTTTGAATAATTGGGAAGAAAAAGAAATCGAAAGAGGTAATCGTCTAAAAAATTTTGATTTTTTTTTTCAAAAAAGTGAAAGAAAAAATAAAAAACACCTGTAAACAATTTTTTTGTACTTTTTTTCAAAAAATTACATAAAAAATTTGAAATAATGAAAAAAAGCCATTTGGTCCACTTTTGACCAAGCCACAGGCTTTTCAAAAAGGCATCCAACGCATAATCATCTTAAATCCGCCATTTTTTTATTTTAGGCGCACTTATTACAACGTACAATTTGGATTCGACCGCGGTCAATTTGACATAAGAAGTATTTAATTTTGCCACAAGAATAACATCGGTAAGCGAGGGTATGATAGTCGTTGACTTACCAACCGTCGATTCACTCATTCCTAGCGCCATCTATATTAAGAATCTCGGTACTACGGAGACTACACACGGTCTGCGCTCTCGATACTTTTCGATACTAACCTCGTTTCAGTCAGTTCCAGTGTTTACGAAAAGTTTTGAGTGACATTTTTGTTGGAAATTAGCAATCGCCTTTTTATTATCGACCCACAATTGCGATTCAAACGTTCATTGTTTCGATTATTACACTTCAGAATTTATGTAATAATTTAGAATCATATTTTTTATAACATGGCATCGAAAGAATGTTTTGATCGATGTTGCAATCCTTTTGGGTTAGAAAATCACACGAAAAAACTGGCTTACGTCATGCCACTGCCGATATAAAAATGATATTAAATCTTCGACTAGCAGCTAGAGCTAGTCTTCAACTAGCGGTTGACAAGCGAATTACCACACCTCGAGAATTATTTGCCTGGGCTTCTGCACCAGATAATCTTCCCAATATGACGGTCAAGTTTGCGTCAGAAGAAGATTACAATAAAGCTGTAAATGATTTGACTGAACGATTCGCAAAAAACCAAACCAATTACAGGAGCTCAGAAATTACATAGTATAATTCCTAACAAAGATGGATCCCTTTACGTCCGAAATTATTCAAATTCTGAAGAATATAGAACATGTAAAATATTTAAACGCCAAAGGAAAATAAAATAGTTTTTGAATTGGTATTAAATGAATGTTTACTAATCGTATTATATAACCAGAAAGTCCCTAGTAGAAATCATTAAGCTAGACCATAAGTTCCGTCGTAAACACCGTTAAAACATTTTCTCACATTCAATTTATAATTTTTTAAAAAATCGTTAAAAGCGTCAAAAATATAGAATAAATGATAAGAATTTTTTTTCAATCAAAGAAGAAATATAAAAAGCAAAGACGGGCCAAAATTTAAAAAGAACAAATAATAGAACAGAATAGAATAAGGGAGTTTTCAATCAAGGAAGAAATATAAAAATCAAAGACGGGCCAAAATTAAAAAATAGCGGATTCAAGATGCTATGCGTTGGAATTTTTTTTGAAAAGCCAGTAGCTTGGTCAAAAATAAACCAAATGGCTATTTTTATACATTATTTTTGTTTTTTGATGTAATTTTTTGAAAAAAATACAAAAAAATTGTTTATAGGTGTTTTATATTTTTTATTTCACTTTTTTGGAAAAAATCAAAATTTTTTCGGCTATTACCACTTTCGATTTCTTTTCCTTCCCAATTATTCAAACTCTGAGGTCTTTTATAAATCCTCAAAAATTTACAGAGCGTTGTGTTTTGTGAAATAAGGCCACTTGCAAAAAAAAAAAAATTTTCAATGAATAAAATAAAATAGAAGAAAAATTCCACCCACTTCAGTTTTGGCGGCGTTCTTCCCGGAATTAAACAAAGTTTTTTTTTAGTAAAAAAAAAATTTTTTTTTTAATGCGGTTCCAAGAAAACGATGATTTTTCTCGAAAAAGTGAAAAATTCCACAGATATTAATATCTTAGATTTTTTTTATATTTTTTTTCGAAAAGTGCATTTAAAGACAAAAAATTTCGAAAAAAAATCGTCGGGATTAGTCAATTTTTGAAGAAGTTATAGCTATTTGAAAAAAAAAGTTTTTTTTTTTAGAAAAATTTATAACTTTTCATGGGTTTGGTAAAACGATTTGAAAATTTCATGAAAAATGTTTTTAATGGGGTAGAAAAGAAACAAAAATTTTCAGCCAAATCAAAAGGGGTCGGGTTCAAAAGTGGTCGATTTGACATGGAATGACCCGTATATACCTGCATATACCAGTATACACTTGTATATACCTATATATACTTGTATATACCAGTATATGTATGTGTATGGTATGTTTTGAAGACTTTCTCCCATATATAATATCTATTTTGA
Source organism: Alloplasta piceator (assembly GCA_946863875.1). Classification (NCBI taxonomy): domain Eukaryota; kingdom Metazoa; phylum Arthropoda; class Insecta; order Hymenoptera; family Ichneumonidae; genus Alloplasta; species Alloplasta piceator. The sequence goes on along the minus strand of OX333072.1, from coordinate 43,696,163 downwards.
GGACCTTTGGCAGTTTTGAGGACCGTCCTCAAAAATTTCTTAGAAAAAAGTGTCTTCAATAAATTTCCTTAGAGGAATTTCCATAAGGAAAAGTTTTCGATCTCAAAATTTAGAGTTGTAATACTGGGGGCTACGCCGCCAGACCCCCAGAAAAAACCTACAAACAAAGCCTAGAAACTCGATAATTATGTAAAACTTCCTATATAAAAACCAAGTTTTAGGTAATAATCGAGTTTCTAGGCTTTGTTTGTAGGTTTTGTTCTGGGGATCTGGGGGCAGAGCCCCCAGTATTATAACACTAGATTTTAAAATTGAAAACTTTTCTTTAGAGAAATTTTCAAAATTGAAAACTTTTCCTTAGAGAAATTTCTTCAAAGTCTTCAAAACATACCATACACATACATATATATATTTGTATATACCCACACAACAAAAATACGTCCCAAGTACGTCTTTCGGACATCACGTCAATTATCCCGTGATGGTAATGGGATGGTCCCATGGGATTCCCATGGGCTCTAAAGTGTCCTGTTGTATCGCCAAAATGTTTTGCTGGTCGGGGATTGTATGTGGAAATCATTCCCTGTGTTGTCGATCGGCGTTATTTCTACGTTGTAGATTTCATTTGTTTCCTCTTGAATTTCCGTGATTGTGAGCGCATTTATTTCTATTGCTCCTACGGCAATTTTGTTGTTGCCTGAATTTTCGCCCTTTTGATTTTTTCCTTGAGCCTTCTCTTTATTTTGACGTAATCGTGAACGACAAAATTCCCATCTATGTCCCGGTTTTTTGCAGTGGCTGCAAACGGTGTCTACCGCGTTAATCTCTTTATTTTGTCGCGGCTTAGGGAGATTGACTTGCCCCTTTTTTCGGCAATCGCGTGCGACGTGTCCGGTTTTTCCGCGCGAAAAGCATCCTTTGCTCTCCGAACTGGACTGTGGTCGTCGATAATTATTGTTGTATCCTTGGTTGCTCGTGCTCGTACAGGTCATCGTTTTGACCTCGATGGCTCCTACTACGGAATCGTGTAGGTTTGGGTAATTTCTAGCCCGTACGATAGCCTGGATATCTTTATGAAGTCCGTTTTCGAAGTTCATTTGTGCGCTCCGTCGTGTAGCTTCCTCTATGTAACGAGCGCCTCCAGCGTCGGTTTGTTCGCACAATTTTGCGGTGACTTCTGCCGTCAATTTTTCGACTCGTGTTGCGTATGTCGAAACATTTTCTTTTGCACCTTGTTTCAGCAGACAAAAATCGTACTGCAGGGCGGCGAGTGATTTTTTCTTACCGTAAAGGGCTTTCAATTCAACTCGAAGGTCCTTTAAGGTCTTGATAGTTTTGTGTTTCGTTTCTCTCGTGGCTCTGTCGTCCAGCTTGCTGCTTAGTATCAACTCGAGCAAGGTTGCTCGTTGTCGGGGCCGGACTAATTTCCAAACGGTTTCACATGAAACTATGAATCCTTCGAGTTTGTCCGGACTATTCCCATCGAAGCTCTTTACATTTTTTAAAGCAGTCCCGATGTCGAGATATCCGGATTCTTCGCCTAGATTTCGTCTAGGTTCTTCTTCTGTCCATCTGCGGCTTGGATGGTTTTGACGCGGTGGTCTCGATGGTTGTGCTTCGATATCTTCCCTCTGGTTTCGCCGGTTCATTGCGTCTAGCGTCCTTTCCAATGCGCTTAAACGTCCGTCCATTTCAGCTCCGGACGCCCGTAAAAGCTCGAGTTCTTCGTCTTCTCGTACAGTTCGAAGACTGGGAAAGGGAAACGGTCCTGCTCCCGTCTGTGGAAGGGAGATCCTTGGCATTTCGTTCAGTAAGCTATAGTTTCCAAATGCGTTTGTAGTATTCACATGGTCGTTGTACCAACTGCTGATGTTTGGTTTTCGGGAAGCGTTAAGATCGTATAATTGTGATATCATATTCTCTATTTCGTTGTCGATTGCTTGAGGGTCTACATTTCTCCCTGGCGATATGTTTCCCGGTTCGTTAGTTGCCATCTCTGCCCTAGGCTCGAAAACGCTGTCGTCGAGTTTTTCGAGCTCGTCTCCGGGCTGAAAAGCGCTGCCTCTCCGAGTGTTTACTCGAAATAAAGGATTTGGAGAATTTGATTCAGTACTTGTATTAGGAGAGACTTCAGTGAGCGCTCGTCTTGCTCGATAAGCGATTTCTGCGAGAGCTGGTGTGAATTCTCCTAGGGCCTCTGGTGAGGCACCTAGGGAATTGCTTCGGCGTTGTGTACCCTCTGCCTTAGGGGTTTTTAAGGGAGTGCCCATATGTCACTCCACGCGTTTGGCAATGATTTAATTCTCAAGATATGATAAATTCGTTTCGTTATTTGCCTTTTTTGTTTCTATGAAACCTTTTTATAAAGTTTTAGTCTTCATAAAGCGTATGGTGAATGTATGTGGTGCCACTTACAGTAAGCTGATTTTCCACATCTCTGACGGTCCTTCAACTCTGACGTTTCTCTTGTTTGGCAACGTCCTTCGAGGATGCTGCAGCTTATCCTCGGTGATTTCGATTGGTCCTACGTCCGAATTCCTTGTCTTTCGGCACGTTATCTTTGATTCTTCGATCGTGTGTTGAACCTTGACGTATCTTGTCCTTGGTTCCTTTGGGCTCTTTTCACCTTTAAGAGCCTCTTCTTCACCTGGTTCTAAACGTGCAGGTGGCGTCCGTATTCGAAAATTCTTCGAGTACAGGTTTGACTTCACTTGGTGTTTTTCTATTCAGCGATGATAATTCTTTTAACGAGGTTCGTTTTTACTCACTCTGGCTATCCCACCACTGCCACCAATGTTGTATCGCTAAAATTCAGTTAGCTACTCTGAATGGCGAGAGTTTGAGATTACTCGTTGTTTGGTCGGGATCTTACCAGATTGAGGGTAAGAACCCAAATGAGTCGAACCGAAGGTAGTCGTATAAAAGAATAATTTATTATCGTAGAAATAGAAAATACAAGTGGTAGTAATTAATAGTATTAATAGAGACGCCTTGCGCTCGTCTCAATAGACCAATCGTTACAGGTTGGCTTTCAAATTGAACTGCCTTATATTAGCTCTCTGCTCCGTTATATACAGGAGCAAGAGCGGTCGCATCAGCATTTCTTTTGTTATCTTATTTATTATTTATCGATTATTTCTCGGAAGAAGATGCTCAGTATTTTTACTCGTAATTCGGTTAAGATAATAAAAATTACGAGATTCGCTCAATTTTGTAAATATGCTGACTCGACAGTACCCGGCTGAGAGGCCGGCGATGGCTCGCTTGCATAATTGTTATTCAGCATAATTGCACCTGCTCGAGTTCGAACTTGTGTGCCACATGATGTAATGACAACAGTTGCCATATCTGGGGCACACGCGTCGTAATTTGGAATATTCGTAATATTCCGAAATCGAGGTATCTGGGATACAACAGTCCGCAGTGATTACCGGAATGGGATCGTCCCATTGTCATCACGGGATGTCTTCGGGACGTCTTTTGGACTGTTAATACAGCAGAGTGGAGATATCGATGAGATATTATCAAGACTTCTTAAATTCACTAAAGTATTCCAGAATTATCAGACACAGCAATGATACGTCCCAAGTACGTCTTTTGGACATCACGTCAATTGACTCAATTGTCCCGTGATGGTAATGGGATGGTCCCATGGGATTCCCATGGGCTCTGAAATGTCCGCAGTGATTACCGCAATAGGATGGTCCCAGTGCCGTCCCGGGATGTCTTTGGGATGTCTTCGGGACGTCTCTTGGACTGCCAACACAGCAATGGGTAATTATTCTTATTTCGATTTAATATTAATTAATTTCAATTAATTAATTAAATTTCAATAAAATGGGTACAGTACAGAGGGAGACAGCAAGTACTCCTTGTAATATGTCCTCTTATGAGGTCTGACTCCTTTCGGTGTCAAATGTCCGTGTTCACGATCGGCTATATAAGCATTCTATTTGCATGATCCGTATGTGAGAGCCTTTGCCATCTCGCGGCGAGTCTGGAACTAACGCTCTGGAATGACTGACCTCCTATAGACATCTCTAAGAGAGTCCGTTGGGATCGTTTACACACGGTTACGGCAGGATATCCTCAAGACATCCCATATTAATCTTGCGTGGAACAATGTCTTGCCGGCACCTCCCAGAGACATCCCCATGAGAGTGCGCTGGAATCTTCGAAACACGGTTACGACAGGATATCCTCAAGACATCCTATATTAATCTCGCGTAGAACAATGTCTTACCGGTACCTCCCAGAGACATCTCTAAGAGAATACGCTGGGATCGTCAAAACACGGTTACGATAGGATATCCTCAAGACATCCTATATTGATCTCCAGTAGACCAATGCCCTACTAGTACCTCCCACAGACATCTACAAGATACGATCGTCTACACACGGTAACGGCAGGATATCCACAAGACATCCTATCAATCTTGGGTAGAACAATGTCCTACCGGTTCCTCCCAGATACATCTAGAAGAGAGTGCACTGGGATCGTCCAAACACGGTTGCGACACGATATCCTCAAGACATCTTATAATAATCTCGAGTAGACCGATGTCTTACTAGTACCTCTCACAGACATCTACAAGAGAGTGCGGAACGATCGTCTACACACGGTGATAGCAGGATATCCTCAAGACATCCTATATTAATCTCGGGTAGAACAATGTCCTACTACTACCTCCCACAGACGTCTATAAGAGAGTGCGTTGGGATCGTCTAATAACGGTTGCGACAGGATATCCTCAAGACATCCAATATTAATCCCGGGTAGAACAATATCTCACTGGTTCCTCCCATAGACGTTCATAAGACGTACTATCTTGGTAGGACACGAATGGGACTATTTCGGGATGGTCCCGGGATCAATTTTGCTGTGTGGGTATCATTATATTCCTTTATATACCTGCATATACCAGTATATACTTGTATATGTCTGTATATACCTGCATATACCAGTATATACTTGTATATACTGGTATATGCAGCCTATACAGCGAGTAAAGGAACTAGTGGACCAACGTGAACAGGGTTATAGAGCGTCGCAAGCCGAGTAAAACGTTTTTTTAAATTTTTTTCTCCGATCAAAATTGGAGAAGATATCGTTGGTCAAAGTTTAGCTAATTCGACAATACGGTGAGTACCGATTAAACGATGGATGTACTGTGCATTGTTTCGCCACATCGACGGATGACAAGCGAACGGATGACAAGTGTCTTCGGTTCGAAGCTAGCTGCGATCGAGAGAGTGGGATACAGCAATCCTTGCTGTACGAAAGCTTTGGATCACCTTAAAATGACATCTGTGCTGACAGATTGTTTTTATGTGAGTGCGCTCCCAATGTCATATTCGTACATCAGACATAACCGCGTGACGTGTGAATGAATTATTCGATTATCAAACAGATGGATGCTTAATGTTTTTCAGGATCATTTCAATTTTTAGGTGCTTCGTGATAATTGAATGGCATTATGAGATGCCTCTGCTGTTGTGAACAAATACGAAATCCATTCGTAACTTCAAAAAATAAAAATTAAAAAAAAGCTATTGGACTTTTACAAGATGAACCAACAGTCAACTTTTGGTCGACTTTGGGTCAACCTTAGACCGACATTTTGTTCAACTTGTCGGGAAAACGAGGATTTTTTATTTTAATATTTGCACTAGTCAACTTCAAGTCAACTTTCGATAAACTTTTTATTTTTATTTTTCTAAAGTTGATCAATAGTCAACTCGATGTTGACCATGCATCGGTGCAAATAACGAAAGAAAATTCTTCGTTTTCCTCATGTGTAAAGAATTTCGAACGGCATTCCTGACTAAAGAGATGTAAAATAATAAATTAACTCTTTGACCTTGACAAGTTGAACTTAAATTCGACCTCAAGTTGACCAGAAGGTGGACTTTCGGCGATTTTGGGGTCAACTTTCAGTCGACTTCTGGTTCAACTCGTCAAGGTCAAATAGTAATTTTTTTATTTTATTCTTCAGACAGGAATGCTGTTCGACACTGCTTACTCGACGAAAAGACGAAGATTACTACGATTACGAAGATTACCAGTATATACCTGTATATACTAGTATATCCCTGTATATACCGTATTTGCCTTTATATACCTGTATATACCAGTATATACGTATGTAAACTATATATATATATATATATAGATAATGCCATATGTAACGCTATATATATATATGCCTTATATATATATTCTAGGGTCCGTGCGGCTCGGGCGCTACGCGCCCTCGCGTCGTAGAGGTTCAATTCTAACCCAAACCTCAACTCCCGCCCACCGCCTTTCCCCACCCCCACGCTCCCCCGTCCCATCCCCGCCGCGCCAACCCTCTGCTCGATTCTCGATTCCATGGCCAACTTCACCTCGCTCTATTTTTGATTCCATAGCCAACTCCACCCCGCTCGATTCTCGATTCCATGGCCAACTTCACCCCGCTCGATTCTCGAATCCATGGCCAACTTCGCCCTCGCATCGTAAAGGTTTGGGTTTGGGTTCCGAGGTTTGGGTTCTGGATTCTTGTACACGGTGGCGGCGGCGGCGGCGGCGGCGGCGGCGGCGGCGGCGGCGGCGAAATATTTATATAATATAGAGAGATATATATCTTATATATATTAGATGATGCCATAAATAAATTGCATACATATTCGTACATATGCTATTATATGTTGTAATGTGACATTTTGTCCCTGTTACAATGGCGCGAAGTGTGATCATTCCGGGGGTCGGATTTGCGACCCCGAGGACGGCGCGTATCCGTCTCGTATGCTCTCGGGAGCAGAGTTTTTGTCAGGCTACCGTTATTATTATTTTTCATGGTAATTTTATGTTTCCAGATCTCGTTAAGTCCGAATTTTAACCGCGTATTATATTTCCCGTCCTTTTAGTTATCGTCCTTGAATTTTATCGTCCTTGAATTCTGCGTCTTATTCAGTCCTCGTCAGTCAAATTTTGCTCTCGTTTCGGCTCTCGATAATTTAAGGGTTTTCGGTGGTTACCGTCTCGAAATAACGGATACTTCTTTCGTCGGGCTCTCGTATCATTTTTGGAAAGCCGGGAGGCTGATCACCTCCCGGATTCATTTTGTTTATTTAGGTGGCTGCACTCGAGGTTCGTCCGATGACGCAGGCGAGTAGCGTATCATCAGCACTCGCGGGTACTGGATGCTTGGGAGCGAGCTGGAGAAACGACCGAGATATGACCGTGTCACCCTCCTCTCTAACTTCCCAGCCTGGCGCTGGACCAGCCTGCTGTCATCGGAGTGTCCGAGAATCGGATAAAACCGGCGCCTTATTCGAGGGGATCGTGGAGAGGCTGGACGTGTGAGGATAGCAGTGTCGCAGTTTTGGTTTGGGTTTCGCGTGAATCGAGTGGTGGCCACCACCGTTCACGGGCAGGGCCTCACCCCTCGTCCTGACCTCGAAAAGGTTCCTGGAGGAAGGGCATTTCGATGCATCGTCAATCACTGCCGGGCAAGCAGCGAGTTGCAGGTCGCGGAGAGTCCACGAGACGTTTAAATCTGGCGCCTTAGTGCGACGGCAATGTGGGGATATTCGGCGATCTCAACGCGCCACGAGAGCTCCTTGGTAACACCAGCGCGCCGAGCTGTCTGCGAGAGACGATCGTCACCACGCAGAGCCGAAGAGTCACGGAGACGGCCGAACGCCGGCGATAGTGGGGAATATCGAGCCAGCGAGAGTGTGGATCACCGGCGTACCGGCACTTCGCGTTCTGGCAGATATCGAGTGACACGTGCTGCATTTTTCGTCCTCGAGTCCTTTGTTTTATCCTAAATTTCATTGTGGTTATAATTTAATATTTTTCGAGTAAATTCTGTGTAAGTAAGGAGATCTTGGTTCCTGCGACGGCAGAATTCGGTAAGCCGTCCCAAATTTCTCTGTGATAGGGGCAGTTCCGTACTTAGTTGGTCATGTGGTCGTGATTTTGCTTTATTGTATGTTCTTTGACCCTGTGGTCGTATTTTGGGAGTTTTATTTTATGTTCGTTGGCCGTGTGGCTGTAATTTTGGCAAACTCTTTTATCATATTTCGCCGCGGGGCTGTATTAAGGGGTTTAATGTTATTCTCGTTAATGTAAATTTCGTGTACGGAATTGTCGCCTCGTTATCGTCAACAAATCATGTGTTGTCGCGTTAGGATAAATTCAGGTTATTTTCTTAGGGTAAAAATTAAATAAGTGGTGCTAAATAATTGTGCGATAAAATGTCGCCGGATATCGTGCGCTTCGTAGAGTGAGGGTCACCGTGGGATTTTGGCTATCGTTGGTGACCATGAATCTCATGTCTATCGTTGGTTACCGTGAATCTTATGGCTATCGTTGGTTACCGTGGATATTATGGTTATCGTTGGCTATCGTATGGCTCAAAAGTAAAGGAGAATTTTCCGGTGACGCACGATATCTCGAGGGCAACGTTGGGTTACCGATATTAATCGTCATAATTTTCCATGTTAATTTTAGTGTATTTTGATTGCGGAGTTACGTGAATTTTCGATCGCGTCATCGTTAGTATGATTTAGGGTTAATTATGGTCAGTTTCGCGCGTGCAGAACGTCCAGTAAAAATTCTAGCTCTTCGGTCTTTATTTCGTGATACTTCTTTTGGCGTTTTAAAATGGCTCACGTTCTTTCGACCCCTCCTGTATAAATTCTTGACCGCGTATTCTTACTTAAAAATATTGTAAAACTTTCAAACAGCTCTCGTTCATTGTTAAATGGTTACCGAGGCTTTTGCCAAATGAGAATTAAAATTTGTTATTGTCAAAAGGTGATTACATTTGGTTGCCGGATTATTCGCTCACCTAAAGAATCCCCCCCTCTACCAATGTGATCTCGAGTAATATTCTGAGCGGCCAGCGTCTCAGTCGTCACGCGAAAACCTGCGTTTTCTTGGCTAGCACCGTTGAGGGCGAAAAATAAATATGCCGTTCCTTCGGAGCGGTGGCGCATGATATCATTATCGTGTGCCTGGCGCCTAACCCTCGTACGGATTTTGCAAATTTCGGGAATTTAGGATTATTAAATTTTCCTTTTAAAGATAATTGTTTCAAGTCGTTGAACTCATTGAACATTTTTGTGTCTATTTCGCGTTGGCGCGCCCATATACGTGACGGATAAAAATCGCGTTACAAAATGGCGCCCAACGTAGGGCTCGAGCGAATAATTTCGACGTAAAAGTAAAATTCGGAATATCGAAATTAAAGTTTTTTTTTGTCATGTGTACTGGACGTTCTGCGAAATTTAATCTTCGTGAATATTTAAGGAATAAAATCTCAAGCTCATAAGAAACTGCGGCGTGTTGTTGTGAGGGGCTTAGGATATATTTTTTTTTCTGCGTTCACTCTCTCTCCCACCTAGCTCATACAGCGTGTTTACGTTACGTTGTCGCTCGACTCGCGTGCCTTTGTCTCGCGCTCTCGCTCCGTCTCTCTCTCTCGCAATCTCCGGCTAGGAGAGAAATGTTATTTTTTTTGAGTGTTGACAACCGAGAGTCACAACGAAAATCATACCCCTGTGTTTGCGCGTCGATCTCGCTTGACGCTATTGTCTTGTGTTAGTATTTTTTTTTTCTCGATTCTACAGAAAAAAACGACTTGACCGTCGCCCCTCGAAATTAACAACGCAACTCGAATAACAGGAATCGGACTATCGTATTTACATTTTTTTTTGGTCAGCACTGTTCCCGGCCATATTGAGGCTCCCGTGGTTCTCGGATTAGCGACGACAAATATTTCGTCGAAAATTAAAATCGTTGTTATTATGGCCGAGGCAGTATGACCAAAGGATCCCTATACAAAAGATTTTGATTTTCATAAACTTAATTCCGTCTTCGCGATAATTCCCTAATCCACCCGTGATTCGGACATGTAGTATCATTTGTTGTCGTCGTGCGTAAGACCACGTGCTTTGCAACGGTTCCGTGGATCAGGGCAACCCCTCTCTCCCCACCATGCGCTGTCTCTGTCGCGCCATAGTCTACCCCACTCTCGGATACCGTATAGTAGACCCCCGCTCTCCGGCGCTCTCTGGAGCGCGCGAAGGAGGGACTCGCGCGAAGCTTCCTCCTCACCATCGGCTCTTTCTCCGCTCTTCGGGCGCGCGGACGCGACGAAATCGCGAGATTCGGTTATCGCCGAGTATCAGTTACTCGAGTACGTGCCGCGGACTACGACTAGCTTTCCTTGCTCTACCTAAATTACCTTCGCAATTTGGAATCGTGTTAAGTGGTTATCGTATCCCGAGTGTGTTAACTCGACGTGAGCAAATTCATTAAAATTCATTGACTGTCTCGATATGAAATCATTCTCCGCGCGTATAACTTTCGTCAATTTTCTCGACTGGTTATCGTAATCGCGCATCGTTTTCGGCGCGTATAAATTTCGTCAGTTTTCTCGACCGGCTAGCGTAATCACGTAATAAAAATTTCTTCAACTTTCTCGACAGGCTACCGTACTCGCGAATCCGCCGCCGCGGGTATAAACTTCCTTAACGTTCTCGACTGGTTACCGCACTCGCGATTCGTTATCCGCGTAGATAAATCCATTTAATTCCCTCAATCGACTACCGTACTCGCGTGTATAAGGTGCCCCTTTCGATTCTCGTTTCCCCGGCTAGCGACCGTACCACTAATCGCGTATTATCGAACCTTTTGTGACCTTTCCTTCTAATAATCTCGTAATTGATTCTCGCATCATGACCGGAGAAGACGATTTGCGTGGTACAGCCTCGGGCTTGAACCAGCACGACTCCGGTTTAAACGACCCCTCGCAGAATGATTTTGACCAGGCTACATTTCACGGGTTACCGAATCCTCCGATCCCGTTATCAACCTCGGGCGCCCCGGCTACCGTAACGACGGCTACCTCTGCTGCATTGGCTACCGCTGTGACAGTTACCTCACCGATGCAAGCCACTTCTACGACCCCGGTTCACGCCTACGCGCACCCCGGTTACGGTTACACGCTACCGCAGGCACCCCCGGCTACCGCACGTTATCCGCCTGCTCCACCATTTTTGTCCACCCGAGCATACGCACTGCCTCCATTCGATGCAGGCCCCCCGCAAGATGATTTTCGCGCCACGCGGTACCCGACCTCGCCGTCGGCCGTACTGACGGTAATGCGGAAATGGAACATCGAATTCTCGGGAGTAAAAGGGGAGGACGTAGACGAATTCCTCCATCGCATTGAAGAGGGCCGCGACTTAGTCTCAGTACGGGACGTCGATTTACTCCGCTGTCTGCCGTTTTTCCTGAAAGAAATCGCGTTAACCTGGTTCCGTACCGACCGCGATCGTTCGACCACCTAGGCAGGTTTCCGTGCTGCGTGTTGCCAGCGTTTTGGTGACCCCGATTATCAATATGCGTTAAGGTCGGAAATTATGCGTCGTACGCAAGGTCAAAACGAATCGATTGCCGATTTTCTCACCTGCTTCAGGGGCTTGCTCGGGCGATTGGAACCTCCGTGGGCGGAAGCGGAGCAGATACATTACGCGCATTGTAATATGCTCCCGCGTTATCAAGTCGCTATTGTGCGGGATGACGTGTTCGATTTTGATTCATTACAAAACATCGCGATTCAGGTCGAGAAGAGCTTTGAGGCAGCGTGCACCTACCGCGCTCCCCCCACCCTGGATCAATCTCTGTGCCCTGAGCTGGCATATCGCGGCTCCCGAGCGCCCCAGCCGGCAGCCCCGCGTGCCCCGAATAAGACTGCCTACGCCGCACTGGGAGTGACCATCGACTCAGTCGAGTCGGGGGCCGCGGAAACCCCTGCGGAAGCCCCGCAGGAGGGCGTGAATGCAGTGCAATCAACCCCCGCACGCCGTGCGAATGCACGCTTGAAGCCTTGCCACGGTCAAGCCACGACGGTCCCGGTGATGTCGCCGAATAATCCAAGTTCGGTAGCTGCCGGCAAACCGGCTACCGGGAAACCGCGACCACCGATCGCCTGCTGGAACTACCGATTACCGGGCCATCGCTTTATGGCTTGCCCGTCACCGCGCGGGCGATTTCGCTTCCGCTGCGGTCACCCGGACGTTACGAAGGCCACCTGCCCAAAGTGCCTGGGAAACGCGTAAGGACGGGCTCCATTGGGTCAACGATAGAGCCCGTCGTGTTGGATACCGTGACCCCCCCGGTTACCGCGACTACGTTACCTTCCCCGAATATGTCGGTTACCGAAGTTTATCCGGTTACCGTGCCTCCACCCTTTCCTGCGAATTCCCCGGCTACCGCGTGGCTACCGTACGTTGCCGCGACCTCCTCGGACTCGCGATTCCCCGAGGCCACCCCGGAGCTTGTGATCGGCCCCGATTGGTGCGGTCATCTCGAAACCGCAGAGCGAATCACAGCCTTTTTCATTACTTTCTATGTCGGAAGTTGGCCGATCCGCGCGTTAGTGGATTCAGGCTCGAGTCGGACCTTTTTCGGCCCCCCTGCGATCCACTGGATGGACGAGCTCAAAATACCTCGTACCCTGACCACCCCGCGCACCGTGGAAATGGCCGGAGGCCAGCTCGCCGTTGCGCGGGAGACCGTCAACCCCATAATCACGTTAAACGATCAACCCTTCGCGCTGGTTGCATACCTACTCCCGGCTCTCGTATTACCGTGCATTCTCAGCCTCGATTTTCTCCGTACGGCCCAGTTCGTCATCGATTTCGACCAAGCCCGCTACCACCTGCAGCCCGAGCCGTCCCAGTTTTACCCGTTTGAAGTGAAACGTATACCCGTTTCGCTGGCTACTGTATGCTGCGGGTTGCAAGAGCTCCCCGTCAAGCAATCGGGTTACCTGAAACAAGTGATATCCGAGGAAATCCCTCCAGCTCCCGACAGACCGGGGGTCACCACGCTTACCGAACACCACATCGATGTCGGGGGGCACCCCACGATAAAACAGCGCTATTATACCGTTTCCCCGCCTATCGAGAAAGCGATTCGAGATGCAGTCGGGGAAATGCTCGCGGACGGAATAATCGAACCATCGAAGAGCGATCGGTCAAATCCGATAGTCATGGTCAAAAAGCCCAACGGAAAGTTACGGTTTTGTCTCGATTTCCGAAAAGTCAATAGCGTCACGAAAAAGGGCGTGTACCCGATCCCATTGATGGACGGTATCCTCGACCGCTTGCGGCAAGCGAATTATATCACGACGTTAGATCTCAGCCAAGCGTATTTTCAAGTGCCCCTCGCCGTGGACAGTCGCGAGATAACCGCGTTCACCGTCCCCAGTCTCGGTCTTTTTCAATTCACGCGAATGCCGTTCGGCCTTAACAACGCACCCATGGACATGGGCGGACGACAAAAAGTCCGCCTTCAACTAGATTCGTCGACGGTTAATCTCGTCACCGACTTTAATCTGTCCACATTTCGACCTGCCGTTCGTCTTACAGACGGACGCGAGTGGGGTAGGGTTAGGGGCGGTTCTGACGCAGTCGCTTGACGGCGTCGAGCACGTCATCGCTTACGCGAGCTGCGCGCTGAACGGCGCCGAGAAAAATTACACTACCACCGAACAGGAGTGCCTCGTAGTACTATGGTCCATACGTAAATTCCGTTGCTATTTAGAAGGTTACCGTTTTACTGTCATAACCGATCATTCGAGTTTGCGATGGTTGCATAATTTAAAAAGCCCGGCGGGAAGATTAGGCAGGTGAGCGTTGGAATTGCAAGAATATGACTATGAAGTCATCCATCGTAAGGGGGCTCTTCACCATGTCCCCGACGCGCTCTCTCGGATACCGGAGGCCACCTGTATGTGTCTCGTTCCACGCGATGAGAGCGCGGATACGTGGTACAATAGAAAGATCCGCGACGTCAGGCATAATCCCGACCCACACCCCGATTGGCAGCTACACGACGGCTACCTATATTATCACCGGCTACCGGATTTGACGGCTCTCGAACTCAGGGATCTAGAGGAGTGGAAATTAGTGTTACCCCGTGAGGATCGTCCCCGCCCGATATCAGAGTCCCACGACACACCCCAGGCAGGCCACTTCGGCGTGGAGAAAACCTTTCGCCGGCTCTCGAAACAGTATTATTGGCCTGGCATGTTTCGCGACGTAGCTCGGTATATCCGCGTCTGCGAGACCTGCCAGCGCTGCAAGGTCGAGCAATCCGCACCAGCGGGGTTGATGCGCCAAAGGGTGATCGAGCAGCCGTGGGACACCGTGGCGGTGGATGTTATGGGCCCTTTGCCCACCAGTAAGTCCGGGTTCTCTTACATCTTAGTGATGCAAGATCTCTTCACCAAATGGGTCGAATGTTGTCCTCTCCGCAGGGCCAACAGGAAAAAGATCGCGGAAGCTTTCGAAGACGCAATCGTGTCAAGATGGGGCGCGCCGCGGAAACTGTTATCAGATAATGGGACAGAATTCGTAACTCGCGATATTCGGGCCCTAACGGAACGTATCGGCATGGTACATCACACCACGCCGCCTTATCACCCGCAAGAAAACCCCGTCGAGCGCGTCAACCGCGTCATTAAGGCAATGATCACCTCCTTCCTCGGGGAGGATCACAGGGAATGGGACGTGCACCTTCACGAGTTCCGATTCGCGTATAACTCGGCCTATCACAGCTCGCTCGAAGCAAGCCCCGCGTTTCTCAATTTTGGAAGGGAACCGCGCCCTTCCGTACTCTTCCGACGACAAATCGAGGGCGAACCCACGTTGGAACCAACTACGCTGCAGAGTTGGAGCGAGAGAATGTCGAGGCTCAGAGCCCTGAGAGGCACTATAACACATAAATTAGAGCAGGCATTCCATAGACAGGCCACTTACTACAACCATCGCAGGAAAGAACGCAGCTTTGAGATTGGTGATCTAGTTTTAAAGAGGCAGCACGTGCTATCCTCGGCAGCACAACATAAAGCCGCAAAATTAGTGCATAAGTTTCATGGGCCATTCGTGATCGATCGCAAGCTATCCCCCGTAATCTGACAACTCTCGGACTTTGCTGGTACCTGGACGGGTAAAGTGCATGTACAAGACCTTAAACCATATGCCCATGACTAACGTTTTGTTCGACCCCATACAGGCAATCGACAGTGACACAAACGGCGGCTGCCGAGATATAAACGGTTCCGGACAACCCAAGGCTCCCGATCGTCGATTATTTGGCTACCGACTGACTATAGTCAGCACCGAAAGGCGGCGACCAAGCAATGGCTATCGATGTCGGCGGAACCACCACCCGGGTACCAAAGTTACGGTCCCCCGGATCCCGAAATGGATACCGCACGGTTACCGAACGATGAAGGGATGGAGGTCTCGTCACCTGACGGTACCTCCCAGGACGGCTCCGAGTTCTCCACTCTGGGCTCGGTGTCGCCAGCACGTACGGAG
Source organism: Alloplasta piceator (assembly GCA_946863875.1). Lineage (NCBI taxonomy): Eukaryota > Metazoa > Arthropoda > Insecta > Hymenoptera > Ichneumonidae > Alloplasta > Alloplasta piceator. The sequence continues at coordinate 43,680,776 of OX333072.1, read as the reverse complement.
GACGCACGGCCTGGGCTGAAAGAGGAAGAGGGAAGAGAAGCTACCCCGGTAGTAGAGCCCGAGGTGATCGAGCTGGATAGCTCGATGGAGGCCGAGGACGAGGAGTCGCTTAGCTCGCCAAGCGACGGGTTGTACGAGGATGAGCTAAGCCGGCAGGAATGAGAGGCCAGGATCCAGGAAATCCAGTTCAAGTGGGTGCGAGCTAAGGTTCGCCCCCTGAACGACGACCCGTTTTGGAGTTTGCTCCGCCCCTAAGTGCACGAGCTCGCGGCGGTCGAGTATCTTCACCCGGGCTTTCTCACCGATCTGCGGGACCAGGCACTCCTGTTGTCGCATCAGGATAACGGCTATTGTCCAGCCAACACGGCATGCAAAGCAAGGTACTATTACCAGCTCTCCGCCCAGGTAAAGGAATGGCCGGCAAACGCAGACGAGGCCCTGCGCAGACTGGAGGTAAGTACGCAGGACGTCGCAGTTCAGGCGGCTATCGTGGCAGCCCGGCAGCACGCCTCGTTCCAGACGCGCCAGATCTCGCTCGCCGACCAGAGGGGCGTCCACGCAGACCACGGAGCCGGAAGAGAATCTTCGTCGTCAGCACTCGCCGTCACCGCAAGCTGGTCCCTCACGGGAAACCACCGAAGCGAAAGGTCAATCACGCAGGGAAGAGCCGGTAGCACGACATCGCGATGCCGGGCTCAGCGCACCACGGGCCTGCTTCAATTGTCATCGACCCGGACACACCCGTCACACTTGCCCGGAGCCTCTGGGTCGTTTCTGTCGTCGCTGCGGCATCCCCGGGGTCACAGTGAAGGAATGCCCGCGTTGTAGCGCCGGATGGGCCGCTGAAGGCCCCTACGTGTCATGACTCGGCCGAAATGTTCCCCCGGCACATCAGACTCCAAGGATCGTCAGACCATAAGGATACGGAGGAGCATCCGCAACCACCACCAAGGGCGTACTCATACGCTCGGGAGCGCCGCCATTGAAGCGCCGAGCCACCAACATCAGACCGTGGTCACAGAGCCGGGCAATCGCGCCAGCCACAATAAAAATTGGGGCAATCGCCCCCGGATACCGTCAATTTTGGGGTAGTCACCCCCCGGATACCGTCAATTTTGGGGCAGTCGCCCCCGGATACCGTTGAATTTGGGCAATCGCCCGGCTACCGTCAATTCTGGGCAGTCACCCTAGCTACCGTGAAATCTGGGCAATCGCCCCGGCTACCGTTACATCGGGCAATCGCCCCGGCTACCGTAATCAGACTGGAGAAAATACGACAATTACCGACAATGACGGACCTCGACCTCACCAGACAGACCGACAGCATTGTGACAGGACAGTCGACCCAGTATAAAACGAACCCGGCCCAGGGTCAGGACGCCCCGCGGAGCCGGTAACACAATAATGGGACCAGCATAATGATAATAATACAAAAAATTTTTTGTCATTTGTTAAGTTTCCTTTTTTAATTTTTTTTCGCCGTGCTGCCTCGTTAATTACAAATAAAAGATTTGGGTTTTGAAGTCAAGTGAAGTTCGTTTTTTTTTTTTTGTATTCATTCCAATTATTTTGGGTCCCCGCGGAACGGGTGAGAGAATATTTTTTTTTGTGTTTGTTATATTATGTTTTGGTGACGATAATGTAGTTGCAGAGGGAGCATAACGCTTATCGCGTGGTTGGAGGTTACGACTGGGCTCCTGAACGGATCTCAGCCGATTCTCTGTCACAGGGCCTTCTCCGCGGAGACACCGAATTATCCCGCTTCGTGCCTACAAGAAAATAACGTCAAGGGAAATGGGCCCGATCCGGCACGGGAAGCCACTCGCGTACAACGCCGTTACGCGATATTAGTCAACGCCTAACCATCTGGGGTGGGGATTTGTAACGTGACATTTTGTCCCTGTTACGATGGCGCGAAGTGTGGGCATTCCGGGGGTCGGATTTGCGACCCCGAGGACAGCGCGTATCCGTCTCGTGTGCTCTCGGGAGCGGAGTTTTTGTCAGGCTACCGTTATTATTATTTTTCATGGTAATTTTATGTTTCCCGAACTCGTTAAGTCCGAATTTTATCCGCGTATTATATTTCCTGTCCTTTTAGTTATCGTCCCTGAATTTTATCGTCCTTGAATTCTGCGTTTTATTCAGCCCTCGTCAGTCAAATTTTGCTCTCGTTTCGGCTCTCGATAATTTAAGGGTTTTCGGTGGTTACCGTCTCGAAATAACGGATACCTCTTTCGTCGGGCTCTCGTATGGTTTTTGGGAAGCCGGGAGGCTGATCACCTCCCGGATTCATTTTGTTTATTTAGGTGGCTGCACTCGAGGTTCGTTCAATGACGCAGGCGAGTAGCGTATCATCAGCACTCGCGGGTACTGGATGCTTGGCAGCGAGCTAGAGAAACGACCGAGATATGACCGTGTTACCCTCCTCCCTAACTTCCCAGCCTGACGCAGGACCAGCCTGCTGTCATCGAAGTGTCCGAGGATCGGATAAAACCTGCGTCTCATTTGGGTGGATCGTGGAGAGGCAGGACGTGTGAGGATAGCGGTGTCGCAGTTTCGATTTGGGTTTCGCGTGAATCGAGTGGTGGCCACCACCGTTCACGGGCAGAGCCTTACCCCTCGTCCTGACCTTGACAAAGTTCCTGGAGGAAGGGCATTTCGATGCAGCGTCAATCACTGCCGGGTGAGCAGCGAGTTGCAGGTCGCGGAGAGTCCACGAGACATTCAAATCTGGCGCCTTAGTGCGACGGCAATGTGGGGATATTCGGCGATCTCAGCGTGCCACGAGAGCTCCGTTGTAACACCAGCGCGCCGAGCTGTCTGCGAGAGACGATCGTCGCCTCGCAGAGCCGAAGAGTCACGGAGACGGCCGAACGCTGGCGTTAGGGGGGAATATTGAGTCAGCGAGAGCGCGGATCACGGGCGTACCGGCACTTCGCGTTCCGGCCGACATCAAGTGACACGTCCTCGAGTCCATCGTTTTATCCTAAATTTCATTGTGGTTATAATTTAATATTTTTCGAGTAAATTCTGTGTAAGTAAGGAGATCTTGGTTCCTGCGACGGCATAATTCGGTAAGCTGTCCCAAATTTCTCGGTGATAGGGGCAGTTCCGTACTTAGTTGGCCATGTGGTCGTGATTTTGCTTTATTGTATGTTCTTTGACCCTGTGGTCGTATGTTGGGAGTTTTCTTTTATGTTCGTTGGCCATGTGGCTGTAATTTTGGTAAACTCTTTTATTATATTCCGCCGTAGGGCTGTATTAGGGGCTTAATGTTATTCTCGTTAATGTAAATTTCGTGTACGGAATTGTCGCCTCGTTATCGTCACCAAATCATGTGTTGTCGCGTTAGGATAAATTCAAGTTATTTTCTTAGGGTAAAAATTAAATAAGTGGTGCTAAATAATTGTGCGATAAAATGTCGTCGGATATCGTGCGCTTCGTAGAGTGAGGGTCACCGTGGGATTTTGGCTATCGTTGGTGACCATGAATCTCATGGCTATCGTTGGTTACCGTGAATCTTATGGCTATCGTTGGTTACCGTGGATATTATGGTTATCGTTGGCTATCGTATGGCTCAAAAGTAAAGGAGAATTTTCCGGCGACGCACGATATCTCGAGCGCGATGTTGGGTTACCGATATTAATCGTCATAATTTTCCATGTTAATTTTAGTGTATTTTAATTGCGGAGTTACGTGAATTTTCGATCGCGTTATCGTTAGTATGATTTAAGGTTAATTATGGTCAGTTTCGCGCGTGCAGATCGTCCAGTAAAAATTCTAGCTCTTCGGTCTTTATTTCGTGATAATTCTTTTGGCGTTTTAAAATAGCTCACGTTCTTATTAACTTTCTGGTAATATTTCTTTGGTTCGACCCCTCCTGTATAGATTCTTGACCACGTATTCTCACTTAAAAATATTGTAAAACTTCTAAACGGCTCTCGTTTATTGTAAAATGGTTACCGAGGCTTTTGCCAAATGAGAATTAAAGTTTGTTATTGTAAAAAGGTGATTATATTTGGTTGCCGAATTATTCGCTCACCTAAAGAATCCCCCCCTCTACCAATGTGGCCTTGAGTAATATTCTGAGCGGCTGGCGTCTCAGTCGTCACGCGAAAACCTGCGTTTTCTTGGCTAGCGCCGTCGAGGGCGAAAAATAAATATGCTGTCCCTTCGGAGCGGTGGCGCATGATAACATTATCGTGTGCCTGGTGCCTAACCCTCGTACGGATTTTGCAAATTTAAGGAATTTGGGATTATTAAATTTTTCTTTTAAAGATAATTGTTTCAAGTCGTTGAACACATTGAAAATTCTTGTGTTCATTTGGCGTTGGCGCGCCCATATACGTGACGGACAAAAATCGCATTACAATGTATAGATAAATGAATCGATAATGCATATGAGATCGTCTACGCATATCGGGGCGAAAGAGAGCGGCACGCGCCGTGTCTACCGCACACTAATATTTTCCCACTACTACATATACAAGCCCTTCTCTATAAAATCGTATCACATCGCTTATACATCGGCTTGTATATCTATAAGTATTCCCACAAAACTGTTCAAGAAGTTTTCGAATAATTCGCCCAATATTATGATATCTTAACATCGCGTGGGCGAAAAAAAATAATGTTATCAATGGAAAGCTAATTTTTTTTTAAGAAAAGTATATTCGTAAAATGTTCAAAAAGTTGTCTTGTTTTTGAGTAATATTGAATTGAAGTCTAAAAGCGGCGTGAATTGAGGCATATTCGCATATATAAGATTGCGCGGCATCTTGACTGAGACTCAGTTTTTCTAATACTTGGCGTCGAGTCGCTACCGCAACTCTTGATATATCTTTCTGTATACGTTTATTACACTGATTCACAAAATTAGATTATTTTTTTTATCCCCGATTAAATAATTTTGGGGAAGTGGAAAAGATGCCTGTTGAAAGCAGAGCTCTGAATGTTGATATAGTTAGAAGTCTCTCGTAGCGAATTTACATTTTAGATTCAAATGACACAGGACAAAAAAATACAAACTTTGAAAATTTTTACCTTGACTTTGTGTGAACATTGTGCTGGACATTTCTTTAAAAATTAGGTTATTTACGATAATGCAACTCAAACTTTTTTTTTCAAGAAAGATTTCACAATCTTTAGTAATAAGTTTCAACATTTTTCCGAAAAAAAAAGAAAAATTTACTTTAAATTGAATTTTTAATTTGCATTACTTTCGAAGGAGTGAGTTTTTCAAAAAATCTTACGATACCTTTTTTGGGGAGCGTTCCATTGCCTATAAGAATATGTATTGCAGATTTTGGTACAGTGACTTGAAGTTAAGGTATGGACATTTCGAAGTTGAAATATTTTTTTCCTGTATTATTTAAATGGAAATTCGTGATGAGAGATCTTAAAATATTAATATTAAGATGAGCTCTGCTCATATTTGATATAAATAAGCAGAGCTCTTAATAATAAGATTTTGAGGTCTCTTATCGTGAATTTGAATTTTCCATTTAAATAATACAGGAAAAAAATTTTGAACTTTGAAATTGTATACCTTAGCTTCAAGTTTATGTACCAAAATATGTGATGCATATGTTTTTATGGAATTGAATGCTCTACAAAAGAGGTTTCAAGATTTCTCAAAAAAATCCTTCAAAAGTTATCCAAAATAAAAGATCAATTTAGAGTGAATTTCCATTTTTTATTTATTCTCCGGAAAAATGTTGAAAATTATTATTGAATATCGTGAAATCTTCCTTGAATAAAAAGTTTGAATTGCATCAACATAAATTATCTAATTTTTAAAAAAATTACCAGCAGTAGCGCACATATATTCACAGTCTCATGTACATATATATTAGACCATGAATAACTTTTCAAGAAATAAGTTTATCGAAAAATCATAAAAAACGTTTTTTTAGAGCGTTTAATTCTCTACAAGAATATGTATCGCTTATTTTAGTACACTATCTTAAAGCATCTTTTTCACTTCCTCGAAAGTATTTAATCGGGGATTGAAAAAAAAATTCAATTTTGTGAATCAGTGTAATTGTGTAATATACGTATACAGAGAGATCTACATAGGTATACTGAGTCAATGGGATCTCCCGTCAGAACTCATCGTGTTAATCATTGAGGATTGAATGCGCATGGGTTCGATGGAGTACAACTCCTCGCTGAGTAAAACGACTTGAGAGTCGAGCGGTTTCGATCCTCACCTGAATTTTGCTCTCCGTACGGTCATCGCTACAATGTCTATATATATTATCACAGGGTGTACAGGAATAAGCGTGGATATATATGTATATAGATATAGAGAGAGAAATATAGAACAAGAGAGCGAGACAGAGATAGATATGTTCACTGAGTCTGAGGATCGAAACCTCTCACGAGGCGAGACGTTGCGATCCTTACCTCTATACATTAACGAACGGCGCACAGGAATGAACGGGCGTATATATACATATACAAGCAGTGATCTTAAGGGACAACAACACTGTTACCCCCTGTTTTTTCACATTAATCAAGAATTTTTTTTTGTAGGAAAAGAGGGACATTCGAAAAAAAATTTTTGGGCTTTGTTCCTTTTTTATTAATGTTTCAAAAAACATTTTTTTCACATTTTTCACGCCGTATGGTGTCGATGGGGAAGCTCTCACGTCAGGTGCTGTCATCTCCGCAGTGGTTCGCAACACGCAGCAGAACTCTCTTCGACGTCGATCTGAAAAAAATGCCTATTTCGTTAATAATATGATGTTTTGAAGAGAAGTACATGAAAATTGGGGAAAATATTGATTTTTAAAAAATAGGCACGCCTTCGAAATTAAAGAATGGATTTTGAGCAAAATTTCTCGTCGAAAATAGGCTATAACTTTTATAATTATTGACATATCAAAAAAATCCTGTGTACTTCTCTAGATAATCTACTTTTATTGATACAGTAAAAATTTGAAGGCGATTGGATAAAAATTGCTCCAGTTCTGCTGCGTGCCGTACTCAAAAAAGTGGTTTTGAGAAAAATGCGTTCAAAGTTTTAGGTTCGTTAATTTATGTTATAAATTGAATAAAAAATTATTCACCTTCAAGCAGCGATGCCGGCACCATATAGCTGGCCTTCAAAAAGTAAATCGTTGTCTCTTGATTCTTTCCTCGAACTTGTTGAGGCTTCTCTTGCTTCTCTTGCAGCGTCTGTGAGTGGGCGCTCCGCGAGCTGGATCAGCGCTGCGTCAGTCTTAACGCAAAAGTTGGAACAATTTGGGCCGATGGTTATCCCCAACGTCTCCAGTACTATCATGAGACTTCTCAGGCCATCATTGAACACTTATACCGCAATATCAGTTGCAATATCAGTGATTTTTTTGCTTCCGGACTGGCACTTGGGGGCTATTGCCCAAACTGATTTATTGTAGCTTTCATTATTGTTTTGCGTATAGCCGCCCAAACAACGCTGCAGCAAATCGTCCCTGCTCAAATTTTCGAAGATTGGCTGATTTGCCTCCAATATTTTCTGAGGAAGAAGCGGTTTATGGCGATATTTAGAAATATCACCATTTGCGACCGCGCGCTCCCACGAACACCACGACTCAGCACCTTCCGGGCAATCGTCATGTTGTGGCTCACTGTCTGTGGACATTTTATCTTTGATAGTTGCCCAAATTGCCTTCCTCATTTTGTTAACATCATCGCTGTTCCTCCGAATAGCTAAGCCGTAATGTGTGCTCAACTCGTCAATCAATTTTTCGGTGAGCTTTCCTCGGCTAGACAATCTTTTTGTTTTTTTTTCACGATTTCGCGGAGGCGCGTCCCCGTACGTTTTTGGCCATGATCGATGCACTCTTTTTTTTAATCTCGAAACCGTCGTATGGATCGCTATTCGATATGCCCAGAAACGTTTTAGAATCGCCGTCACCAATATAATATTTATATTTTATGCCAGAGAGCTCTTCAGACTGTTGAAACATTTCGATGGCTGCGTCGACTTCCATTTTTCCGGAGGAGCCATTATGGTTCGCCTGGCACTTATCGTCGTGGGGAGCTTTCCATTCCCAGTACACCGCGGTGTTTTCTTTTTTTACCCAATGCTCGCAAGCTTTGCAATTTTCGATTTAACCACAACGTCAATCACTTTTTTAGTGTACCAGCAGATTAGCGATGTCATACCGAAAAGCGAGGTGAAACCGCGCTTCCGCCACGATCCGTCGCCTGAAACGATAATTTCGTCCGCCACCCCATTTTCCAACGAAATTCTCTGCTCCTCAAGTGCAGCCTTTTTTTCGCTCATTGCGCTCACTGCTTCAGTGGCAATCGAAATTGAATTTATGATTTGATCGTAAAAAGACTGAAATATGGGGCACGGTAAGTCTATGAATGCACAAAATTTCATCAGGCCATTCAACCCGACGCCAAGAAGACGCATACTGAATACGATCCGACGATTTATTTCGTATGCATTGCCAATTATAGGACACGAATTGATTAACACTTTTTCACAATAGCCGCAATCGACCTCGATTTTGAACCCGAGTCCGCGCAAACTTTTTTCGGTGAATTTTATGTCACGATCACACACTTTACATTTCACTAACGTGGATATAATGTTCAATGCAGTGAAAAGTTGTACTATACAATAATTAAAATCGTTAGTAACACCGACCTCTAAATCGTCCGATGATTTTAACTTTTTCGCTGACGTGCTCACATGCTCTGCAGAACTGTTTTCGGAGCTATAATGTTTCGGAGGTTTTCGATTTGAAATTTTCAATCGACTCCTCGTCACATAGCTCCGTTTTGTTCCCTTTTTTCCGTGTACACTTTCTTATCCTCCATTTCAACTTGAAAATAATAATTTGAAGCGTTTGATATTCACAAACGAAACGATGCGGAGCGATTAGACACGAATAGCGTCCCTTCTATTCGCAAACTGACGCTGTGACGCTATCCTATAGTTATAGCCGGTTGCTGAGAAAGGCGGGAAGAATACCTGGTAACCCTAAGGCGCCCAGTTGCGCGGGACCTCGAGCATCGCGGACCGCTGCACCGCTCCACAAAATATTCCATATCTACGAAAATAATTATTTTTTCGACCTGGGTCCAACGGCATTTCAATCTTAAGAAAAGTATTTTAGATTTTTCAAAATGGTTTCAGAAAAATCGATTTTTTGGAACCATCACAGTAGTGTTGTCCCTTGATATTAATATTTTGAGATCTCTGGTCATGAATTTCCATTTAAATAATGCAGGAAAAAAAATGTTCAAACTCCGAAATGTCCATACCTCGACTTCAAGTCACTATACCAAAATCTGCGATACACATTCTTATAGGCAATGGAACGCTTTACAAAGAAGGTCTCCGAAGATTTCTTAAAAAACTTACTCCTTCAAATATAATGCGAAGTTAGAATTAAATTTAGGGTAAATTCCCTTTTTTTAGTTTCCGAAAAAATGTTAAAACATTACTAAATATCGTGAAATCTTTCTTGAGAAAAAAGTTTGAATTGCATTATCGTAAATAACCTAATTTTTGAAGAAATTACCAACAGTAGTTCACACAAAGTCGAGGTACAGAATTTCAAAGTTTGAAAGTTTTTTTCCAGTGTCATTTAAATCTAAAATTCAAATTCACGACGAAAGACTTCTTAATATATCAAAATTTAGTGCTCTGCTTTTAACAAGTATCTTTGTCACTTTCCCGAAAGTATATAATCGGGGATTTCGAAAAAAAATAATCTCATTTTGTGAATCAGTGTAATATACATATAAAGAGAGATATACATAAGTATACTGAGTCAATGGGATCTCCCGTCAGAACTCATTGAAGGTGTTGACCATCGAGGATCGAATGCGCATGGGCTCGATGGAGTATAACTCCTCGAGGAGTAAAAGTCCTCGAGAGTCGAGCGGTTTCGATCCTTACCTGAATTTTGCTCTCCGAACGGTCATCGCTACAATGTCTATACCTATATATATTATCACGAGGTGTATAGGAATAAGCATAGATATATATGTATATAGATATATATATATATATATATATATATATATATATATATATATTGTGACGAGACTTTTCTTAACGCATGAAAAGCCGACTCTTCGTGTCACAAAACAGCTCACGAGATCACTCAAGGATTGGGCGCCAGCTATCGCAATAAATTACGATAGCAAAATTTATATTTCCTTGAGTTCTCTCGTGAGTTCAACAATTTCTTTGCCTGGCTAGCTGCCCTTGAGGATGGTAGAGGGGCGCGGTTAGGGACCGTTGGATCTTCTCAAATTAATACGTCGTCTCGCAGAAGGCGAGACGAAAACGAAATCCACAAATTCAAAATGTCCAAAATTCCCTTTTTGCATCTCATATCCTTAATTTCTAATAACAAGCTCGCGTCTCGCTTCTATACAATTTTACAACGCGTTATTCTACTCACGAAAACTCTGATACATCTCAATACGACGCGTTAACTCTCTTACAACAATTCTCGTATTTTTCTGTTACCCTTCACTTCGCGTCTCGAGAGCTCACGCAGTGCGACCGATTCTCATGAAAGTGACCGTACCTCGGCGACTTCCCCTTTTGAACTCGCGTCCACCCGTCTGTCTCTCGACGACCGAATTTCCCGGAAATCACTTCCAATTTCACGATAATCAGTAACACAACTATTCGATAACGTCTTTTCCTGCATTCCCCGGACCGAGAATTTAACATGAACTAGAACTAATTAACCTAGTGGACCCTCACCTCCGCGTAATAACCAAAATGAATCCCTCTCGGCGATTCTAACATTTAAATAAACCAGAACGGAACGCGCTACGATATTGGTCGCGGTAAAGACTCGAATTAGCGGGCGTTAACGTGCCGTCACGACAATATCGCTTCGTTTTGGGACTCTTTTACCCTTGAAAATGCCTCTACTCGCGATTTTCCTCAATTCCACAACCAAAACGAGCAAAACGACAGTCCTACCGGTTTGTTTTCAGCAGAATGGTCCCGTAAGGTAGCAGGAGCTCAATCTTTGATATATTCGGCGGATGCGCTTTCTTGAGCAACGGTCCTCGATAACGCCACGGTAACAACGTCCTTCCTCGTTCAACACTTCGGCAGGAGTCCTCGAGAGAACTTCTACGATCGTCCTCGTAAGCTCGGTTTCCCCCCGCCCTTGGTTAATAAGTATCGAATGTTAGCGCGATTTGATAATCGATTGCGCGATTGATTCGAGGCGGCGGGTAGATCGATGGCGTGAGCGATAGAACGAGAGCGCGATCGATTCTCTCCCAAATTACGAACGAGTGACAATAATAGTAATAATCTCCGAACGGTGATAATTCTCCGGCGATGAGAAGCCGTGCGACGGCGATGGATTTTGGCGCTCTCTCAGCGATGATGCCGAGAGCGACAACGAAGAATGATGTTGGTATGCGTGGCTCTCGTCGATGGTGGTGAGAGAGGCTCACGTATATGAGCTGCGAGGCTCGGTGGTGTTGGTGACGAGAGCGTTGAATATTGCTCTCGTTCGCCTCGATGCTCTCCCATTTGATTTCCTTGATGGTGAGAATATCCTCGATGACGTCATGTCGGTAACGACGGGAACCGTCGTTCGCTCAAGAGAATTTTCGGAAATACAAACATGAATTAAAATCTAACGACAAATTTACAGTTTGGCCCTGTTGGTTGCGTTCGAGATGGACTCAGCCGTGGAGCGAGGTTGTTCCACGTACGTTATCGAGTCATTTGTGACGCGTGCAAAAATACGACGTCACAACACCTCCTCCCCTATGAAAAGGCCGACCCGGCCGTATAAGACCGAAGCTTTGCTCGTGCAGATTTTAACTGACGCAGAATTTTTTTTACAACAAAAGGGAAAAAAAATTCTTTTGTCGCAACAGCGAGTTTCAGCACGAACGGTACCAACAGAGCTTTTTATTTTCATATTTTATTACAGCGAATAAACAAAGCATCATTTTAATGAACGGCGAGCGAGATTCAATTATCATTACAATACGAAAACATGCAACATAAATTAGGCTATCCCTCGGATGACACAATTATGGGTGTAATTACGAGGGTCTCGTCTCACGCGATAGCGAACCGGATACATGATTTTATTTTCAATCGTTATTGAAGTCGCGGGACCTCCGAGAGCGTCTTGGATTTCATAGACAAAAATAAATGCAAGAAAAAAAAGGATTGTCTTGATTTTCTCGAGTGTCTCCGTGATAACGCGTCGCAGGTGTAGTGGCGACGTTCACGCGCAAAACGATAACATTCGTTGCTTTTACGAATTCGTAATACCACAAAAAAAAAATTCATAAGCAAATTTAGGATGGGAAGCCAAAACGATAAAAACCTACCAAATGGCGGTAAACGACCGCTTGTCATATATTAAATTCCCGAAATCACGTCGGTTCGATAACGCTGGTCACGTAATTTTAAAACAAAATTTTCTCTATCCATTCGCGTCAAAGTTTCTAATTCTCCGGCGCGAATCGACGACAAGGTCGTTCTCGGCACCTGTCACTTTGTCAAGGCACTAAGACCAATTCGGCAACGAATAGCTATCTATTTTCTTCTTCGCGGAACCAATTTGACCGAATTTGATAAACGATCGCGTAATTCACCGTTTGAAAATCTAATACTCGGTGAGAGTCACTTCGCGAGGATTCGACTGTACGCGCGTCATGTCGGCGTTCTCTCTCTGACGCCCGCGAGAGATGGTAAAACTACGCACGAGACTCGTACGTGAGGCCCGAAGCGGCGCGAATCGAGCCGAAGATGCACGGCACGCGCACGCGCAGGAGATCGTCACGCACACTTTCACGAACTCGTAGGCTACCGGCACGAAGCACGTGGGGAGAGCGACTGCGCGACAAGACGAGACATTGCAATGAACTTTTCATTTTTTTTTTCAGTTTTTCAAAAATAATGCGATGCGAGAATCGTTGCTCTCGAAATTGAGCAATCGTATCAAATAAATAAATATCAATGACCAAAAATATTTCGCTCGAAATCGCACATGCACTATCTTGTACGAATCAGAACACAAAAAAAACTTGGCGATAATTAAACGAGCGATTCACACGAATTAATAAATTAGAATAAATTATTTACGAACGCGAGACGATATTATTTTTGATTATCCAACACAAAAAAAAAATTTTAATCAAAATTAATCACAACCAGAAATATCTCGAAAGAAGTTCGAGACCTGAGTCTCGCATTCTCGACGATAAGCCGATCACGCAAACAAACGAAATTAATTATTCCAAATCACTAATCTCTCTCGAGTAAGACACAAAATTAAATGATTACTGTACAAGATATTCAATGAGAAATTACCTTAACGGTCGAATTTCACTAGTCATTTTCAATGTGTTTAATTTTCTTGATTTACACGATAACAGTAACGAGAACGTAGGACGCTGTTTCCAGTCAGCGAGGGCTATGTAAATCTTGGCTCTCTCGCTGCCCGCACACGCGTACGCAGAGGACAAATCACATTCTGGGACGAACACACTACCACCACTGTCGCGCGGCGCACGATCAAAACAAAACAAAAACTTTATGGCCCGAGAATAACGGTTGTTTGAACACACGAAATTATTCTCTCAAATATTCGATGAAATAAAATCTCATACTTCTTCACGGGTCTCTTTCTATCTATCTCTTTCTATCTTTCGTTACTTATTCGCGAATATTCACTTTCTTACTCGATAATTCTCCTTTTAACGCGAGACATTCAATTCTTCCTATAAATTCTATCTTCAGTTTTTCATTCTCGAATATGCGAAAATTCTTTTTCTTGTCCGATAACTTTTTCTTTTAACCACGATGCGTTAAAATTTTCCCTATTCCGTTTCTTTTACTAACCCTTACTTCTATCTAATTTTTCTCTTTATTCAAAATTCCTAGATGAAACGAGATTTCACTAGATTCACAAACTTTCAAAATTCACTTCGACTCAAAACTAACTCACTGCAAATTTCTACACTTTTTCCAACGGTCGAGCCCCACGTTGGGCGCCAAATTTGTCACGGGACTTTTCTTAACGCATGAAAAGCCGACTCTTCGTTTTTTTTTTTTTTTTTTTAATTTTTATGGCGCCCAACGTGGGATCTGGATGTTAGAACTGTCGAGGTCACGGACATCAGCGGTCGAATTGCCCAAGACCGCCGCAAATACGCGGGCAGAGCTGCTTCCAGTGCGGAGAGCCGGGGCACACCATAAAAACCTGCCCGAATTGCGGAGAGTATTGGAGGAGTCTCGGCTGCGTTGCAGTGCAGCGCGAGCGACAAGAACGCTCCCGCCAGCAATAGATTCGGACCCCTACGATGACCCCTGCAACGACCCCGGACAAGCTCTCCTTGGTTGTTTCTTTTTTTTTCCTTTTGATCTGTCTTCACGACCGTAATAATAAAAGACAAACGTAACTCGAAACTCGTACGGCGTCCTATAATTGTTCCCGCTCCGTTAATGACCCCTTCGCGCGTGGGAAATCCAGGTATAGTCTCGCTGTAATCTATGTTGCATGTTTGTTTAGGATTAAATTTGAATCTCGCTCGCCGTTGATTTAATTGCTTATTTATTTGTTCGCTACAAGAAAAAAAAAATGAGTATGAAAAGAAAAAAAGAGCTCTTTTGGTATCGTTCGTGCGGAAACTCGTTGTGGCGACGAAACAGTATATCTTCCTTTTTTTTTTATTCGTTGCCCAATTTCCACACGAGCACAGCTTCGGTCTTATACGGCCGGGTCGGCCTTGTCATAGGGGGGGAGGTGTTGTAACGTCGTATTTTTGCGAGTCACAAAGGAACTCGATAACGCGCGAGGTACAACCTCGCTCCCAGGCCGAGTCCCTCTCGAACGATACAATCAGGGCCAAATTGTTAACTTGTCGTTAGATATTAATTTAATTTTGTATTTCCGAAAAATTCTCTTGAGCAAAACGGCGGTCCCCGCCGTTACCGACACGATGACAGCATCGAGAACACCATCGTCTGCGCAACAGTTCAACCGAGAACGAGAAGGGCCAGCGAGAGCAATATTCGATGCTCTCGCCACTAACACCATGAGCAACGTAGCCCACGTACGTGAGCCATAACGTCATCATCGACGAGAGCCACCAACATCATCCATCGTTGTCGCTCTCGGCATCATCGCTGAGAGAGCGCCAAATTCAACGTCGTCGCGTGGTCGTGCGTCGTATCGCACAGCTTGGGAGAAATATTATTATTATCGTTATTCGTCCGTAATTTGGGAGAGAGAATCGATCGCGCTCTCGTTCTATCGCTCACTCCATCGATCTATCCGCCGCCTCGAATCAATCGCGCAATCGATTACCAAGTCGCGCTAACATTCGACTCGAATCGCATAAGGGTGGGGGTAGAAATCGGAGCTTACGAGGGCGATCACGAAAGTTTTCTCGAGGACTTAAGCCGCCGTACCGAACGGGGAAGGACGTTGGAATCGCGCCGTTATCGAGTACCGAGCAAGAGAAGCGCGTCTGCCGAATATATCAAAGATTGGGTTCCCGCTGCATTACGGGACCATTCTGCTGAAAACAAACCGGTAAGAACGTCGATTTGCTCGTTTTGGTTGTGGAATTGAGGAAAATCGCGAGTAGAGGAATTTTCGGGAGTAAAAGTGTTCCAAAACGAAACAATATTGTCTCGAGGACGAGTTAACGCGCGCGGCCAAATTAGAATCTTGTCCGCGAGTAAAATCATTCGCGAGTTACCGTTCGCGTGTTAAATTAATAGAATCGCCGAGAGGGATTCAATATCTATTCGTGCGGAAGCGAGAGTCCATAGGTTAATTAGCGTAATTTGTTTAGAACTCTCGGCCTGAGTAAAATCGAGAGCTATCGTAAGACAGCGGCCATTTTGTATGAGAGTGTGGAAACGGAGAAAACCGTTAAGATATCGGCCATTTTGAGATTGGGGCGCGATATTGCCACGAGGCCGAGAGGAATTAATTATTCGAGTATTAAAGAAAGCGAGAACGAGATCTCAAGGTTATTGCCATTGAACATTTAAATTGTATAGCAGCGAACGGAAAAAGCTTGTTAATAGTGAATAAGGATTCTGTGTTGAAAACGGGAATTTTGATTTTTTTTTGCATTTTGATTTCGTCTCGCCTTCTGCGAGCCGAAATAACGATAAATTAAATAAATAAAAGTAAGTGTTGTGTTTCCCGAACTTGCTGCAAAGAGTATTTATTTGAGAAGATCCAACGGTCCCTAACCGCGCCCCTCTACCATCCTCAAGGGCAGCTAGCCGGGCAAAGAAATTGTTGAACTCACGAGAGAACTCAAGGAAATATAAATTTTGCTATCGTAATTTATTGCGATAGCTGGCGCCCAATCCTTGAGTGATCTCGTGAGCTGTTTTGTGACACGAAGAGTCGGCTTTTCATGCGTTAAGAAAAGTCTCGTCACAAATTTTTTCAGTTTTGAGTCGAAGTGAATTTTGAAAGTTTGTGAATCTAGTGAAATCTCGTTTCATCTAGGAATTTTGAATAAAGAGAAAAATTAGATAGAAGTAAGGGTTAGTAAAAGAAACGGAATAGGGAAAATTTTAACGCATCGTGGTTAAAAGAAAAAGTTATCGGACAAGAAAAAGAATTTTCGCATATTCGAGAATGAAAAACTAAAGATAGAATTTATAGGAAGAATTGAATGTCTCGCGTTAAAAGGAGAATTATCGAGTAAGAAAGTGAATATTCGCGAATAAGTAACGAAAGATAAAAAGAGATAGATAGAAAGAGACCCGTGAAGAAGTATGAGATTTTATTTCATCGAATCTTTGAGAGAATAATTTCGTGTGTTCAACCGTTGTTCTCGGGCCATAAAGTTTTTGTTTTGTTTTGATCGTGCGCCGCGCGACAGTGGTGGTAGTGCGTTCGTCCCAGAATGTGATTTGTCCTCTGCGTACGCGTGTGCGGGCAGCGAGAGAGCCAAGATTTACATAGCCCTCGCTGACTGGAAACAGCGTCCTACGTTCTCGTTACTGTTATCGTGTAAATCAAGAAAATTAAACACATTGAAAATGACTAGTGAAATTCGACCGTTAAGGTAATTTCTCATTGAATATCTTGTACAGTAATCATTTAATTTTGTGTCTTACTCGAGAGAGATTAGTGATTTGGAATAATTAATTTCGTTTGTTTGCGTGATCGGCTTATCGTCGAGTATGCGAGACTCAGGTCTCGAACTTCTTTCGAGATATTTCTGGTTGTGATTAATTTTGATTAAAATTTTTTTTTGTGTTGGATAATCAAAAATAATATCGTCTCGCGTTCGTAAATAATTTATCCTAAGTTATTAATTCGTGTGAATCGCTCGTTTAATTATCGCCAAGTTTTTTTTGTGTTCTGGTTCGTACAAGATAGTGCATGTGCGATTTCGAGCGAAATATTTTTGGTCATTGATATTTATTTATTTGATACGATTGCTCAATTTCGAGAGTAACGATTCTCGCATCGCATTATTTTTGAAAAACTGAAAAAAAATGAAAAGTCCATTGCAATGTCTCGTCTTGTCGCGCAGTCGCTCTCCCCACGTGCTTCGTGCCGGTAGCCTACGAGTTCGTGAAAGTGTGCGTGACGATCTCCTGCGCGTGCGCGTGCCGTGCATCTTCGGCTCGCTTCGCGCCGCTTCGGGCCTCACGTACGAGTCTCGTGCGTAGTTTTACCATCTCTCGCGGGCGTCAGAGAGAGAACGCCGACATGACGCGCGTACAGTCGAATCCTCGCGAAGTGACTCTCACCGAGTATTAGATTTTCAAACGGTGAATTACGCGATCGTTTATCAAATTCGGTCAAATTGTTTCCGCGAAGAAGAAAATAGATAGCTATTCGTTGCCGAATTGGTCTTAGTGCCTTGACAAAGTGACAGGTGCCGAGAACCTTGTCGTCGATTCGCGCCGGAGAATTAGAAACTTTGACGCGAATGGATAGAGAAAATTTTGTTTTAAAATTACGTGACCAGCGTTATCGAACCGACGTGATTTCGGGAATTTAATATATGACAAGCGGTCGTTTACCGCCATTTGGTAGGTTTTTAGCGTTTTGGCTTCCCATCCTAAATTTGCTTATGAATTTTTTTTTGTGGTATTTCGAATTCGTAAAAGCAACGAATGTTATCGTTTTGCGCGTGAACGTCGCCACTACACCTGCGACGCGTTATCACGGAGACACTCGAGAAAATCAAGACAATCCTTTTTTTTCTTGCATTTATTTTTGTCTATGAAATCCAAGACGCTCTCGGAGGTCCCGCGACTTCAATAACGATTGTAAATAAAATCATGTATCCGGTTCGCTATCCCGTGAGACGAGACCCTCGTAATTACACCCATAATTGTGTCATCCGAGGGATAGCCTAATTTATGTTGCATGTTTTCGAATTGTAATGATAATTGAATCTCGCTCGCCGTTCATTAAAATGATGCTTTGTTTATTCGCTGTAATAAAATATGAAAATAAAAAGCTCTGTTGGTACCGTTCGTGCTGTAACTCGCTGTTGCGACAAAAGAATTTTTTTCCCTTTTGTTGTAAAAAAAATTCTGCGTCAGTTAAAATCTGCACGAGCAAAGCTTCGGTCTTATACGGCCGGGTCGGCCTTTTCATAGGGGAGGAGGTGTTGTGACGTCGTATTTTTGCACGCGTCACAAATGACTCGATAACGTACGTGGAACAACCTCGCTCCACGGCTGAGTCCCTCTCGAACGCAACCAACAGGGCCAAACTGTAAATTTGTCGTTAGATTTTAATTCATGTTTGTATTTCCGAAAATTCTCTTGAGCGAACGACGGTTCCCGTCGCTACCGACATGACGTCATCGAGGATATTCTCACCGTCAAGGAAATCAAATGGGAGAGCATCGAGGCGAACGAGAGCAATATTCAACGCTCTCGTCACCAACACCACCGAGCCTCGCAGCTCATATACGTGAGCCTCTCTCACCACCATCGACGAGAGCCACGCATACCAACATCATTCTTCGTTGTCGCTCTCGGCATCATCGCTGAGAGAGCGCCAAAATCCATCGCCGTCGCACGGCTTCTCATCGCCGGAGAATTATCACCGTTCGGAGATTATTACTATTATTGTCACTCGTCCGTAATTTGGGAGAGAATCGATCGCGCTCTCGTTCTATCGCTCACGCCATCGATCTACCCGCCGCCTCGAATCAATCAGGCAATCGATTATCAAATCGCGCTAACATTCGATACTTATTAACCAAGGGCGGGGGGAAACCGAGCTTACGAGGACGATCGTGGAAGTTCTCTCGAGGACTCCTGCCGAAGTGTTGAACGAGGAAGGACGTTGTTACCGTGGCGTTATCGAGGACCGTTGCTCAAGAAAGCGCATCCGCCGAATATATCAAAGATTGAGCTCCTGCTACCTTACGGGACCATTCTGCTGAAAACAAACCGGTAGGACTGTCGTTTTGCTCGTTTTGGTTGTGGAATTGAGGAAAATCGCGAGTAGAGGCATTTTCAAGGGTAAAAGAGTCCCAAAACGAAGCGATATTGTCGTGACGGCACGTTAACGCCCGCTAATTCGAGTCTTTACCGCGACCAATATCGTAGCGCGTTCCGTTCTGGTTTATTTAAATGTTAGAATCGCCGAGAGGGATTCATTTTGGTTATTACGCGGAGGTGAGGGTCCACAAGGTTAATTAGTTCTAGTTCATGTTAAATTCTCGGTCCGGGGAATGCAGGAAAAGACGTTATCGAATAGTTGTGTTACTGATTATCGTGAAATTGGAAGTGATTTCCGGGAAATTCGGTCGTCGAGAGACAGACGGGTGGACGCGAGTTCAAAAGGGGAAGTCGCCGAGGTACGGTCACTTTCATGAGAATCGGTCGCACTGCGTGAGCTCTCGAGACGCGAAGTGAAGGGTAACAGAAAAATACGAGAATTGTTGTAAGAGAGTTAACGCGTCGTATTGAGATGTATCAGAGTTTTCGTGAGTAGAATAACGCGTTGTAAAATTGTATAGAAGCGAGACGCGAGCTTGTTATTAGAAATTAAGGATATGAGATGCAAAAAGGGAATTTTGGACATTTTGAATTTGTGAATTTCGTTTTCGTCTCGCCTTCTGCGAGACGACGTATTAATTTGAGTTAAATAAAGTAATGATTGTGTTTCCCGAAAGATGCTGGAAAAGAGTATTTATTTGAGAAGATCCAACGGTCCCTAACCGCGCCCCTCTACCATCCTCAAGGGCAGCTAGCCAGGCGAAATTGTTGAACTCACGAGAGAACTCAAGGAAATATAAATTCGCTATCGTAATTTATTGCGATAGCTGGCGCCCAATCCTTGAGCGATCTCGTGAGCTGTTTTGTGACACGAAGATTCGGCTTTTCATGCGTTAAGAAAAGTCTCGTCACAAATTTGGCGCCGAACGTGGGGCGCCAACTTTGTGATTCGACCGCCAACGGCGGTCGAATTGCCGTGGGGCGCCAACGGCAATTCGACCGCTTATGTCCGTGACCTCGACAGTTCCAACATCCAGGCCTCACCGGGCGGGTCGGTACGGGAAGCGGTTGTTTTGGCTGCTCCCTTGGCTTTGGTATTTCCGTTTTTCTCGGTTGCGGTAGCGATGACGTTGTGCCCGTTGGTGGCAGAGCGGGTTTTGGCGCAACCGGGGTCACGGGAGCTTGGTGGAACGGTGCCGCCCCTATGTGTTCCCGGACCTGGTTTTCGGTCCACTGTTCGCGGTACCAGCGACGGCACTCGGCCAAATGGTGCTTCCATAGCGTCACGCGGTCCCTGGTGCCGCATTCCCGGCGTGCTACCTCTAGCCAGAGGCGAAATAGCTCTCTGGCCTGGCGCATCCATGGCCCATGGCCCTCGTCCTCGTCTTCGGGAAGTCCCTCGTACCAGCTTAAAGTGAAGGGGCAGATTAATCCTCTCGCACCGAATCCTCGGGTTCGGCTATGGTCTCGTCTCGCGCGGTATCGTCACCTCCCGGCTCGTCAGCGAGAGCGGGTGGAAGATACGATTTTAAATCTTCTATCGATACTTTTATCGCGCGGCCCCCGAGAACGTCCTGAACCTCGTATACTACGGGGGAGAGTACTTTTGCGATACGAAAAGGCCCGTGGTATTTTGTCGCGAGTTTCGCGGCGACGTTTTGCGCGGCTGACGACAAAATTCTTTGTCTTTTCAAGACGAGATCTCCGACTTGGAAAACGCGATCACGGCGCCGACGGTTATATTGAGCCGCTTGTCGTTGATGCGCTTCCTCGAGATCGTGAGTGACCTTCTCGTGCAACTTCGCTAGTTCTCGTACGCGTTCTGACCATTCTTCGGGTCGCAACAGGACGATTTCGCGATCCCCCTCCTCGCGTTGACGGTAAAAATTATGCGGCTTAGGCTCGCGCCCGAAGTTTAAGTACGCGGGAGTGCTACGAATCGACGTATGATACGCCGTGTTATACGCGAAACGAAATTCCGCGAGATGAGTATCCCACGCTCGATGATCGCCTTCGAGAAACGATACGATCATTGTTTTTAATACACGATTAACGCGTTCCACCGGATTCGCCTGCGGATGGTAAGGCGGTGTTGTTGTATGGAAAATTCCTCGCTCGGCAGCGAAAGCCTGAATACTACGGTTATTAAATTCGGTACCGTTATCCGTGAGCAAGACCTGCGGGGTGCCCCAGCGAGAGAAGACCAATTCTTCTAACGCCTCGGAGATCTTTTTGCCGTTTGCTTTACGCAACGGACAACATTCGACCCACTTTGTGAACAAGTCCTGTATCACGAGAACGTACGCATGGCCAGATCGACTTGGCGGAAAAGGTCCCATAATATCCGCAGCGATTACAGTCCATGGCTCTTCGACGACTCGACGACCCATGAGACCGAGGGGCGGTAACTGTTCGACCTTTGCGCGTTGACAGACTCCGCAATGGCGAACATGACGAGAAACGTCGCGAAACATGCGTGGCCAGAAATACGAGTGAAATACTCGCTCGTACGTTTTTTGTATACCGAGATGCCCCGCTTGTGTTTCGTCGTGACACTCGCGTAAGATTTCTGCGCGAGCGTGACGCGGTACGACCATTTTCCATTCGGAATTATCGCCGACTGGAAGGGCGCGACGCGTGGTGCGTCGATAAACATAAAGACGATTATCCCTGATTTTCCAATAAGGAAATCTCTCGGAGTGCGCGACGATCGCCGTAAGCTTTTTCGCGTACCAGGGATCACGTTCGGGGTCAATTGGTTCGCGCGCGACGCCAGGATTACCGTTATCGTTGGGAACGATCACGAAATTATATTCTGGGAGTGTTTCCGGTGGTTTTGCAGCCGTGGGTGGTAAAAATTCGAACATTCGAGAGAGTGCATCGGGAACGTGGTTTAGCGCACCCTTGCGATACGCGATCTCGAAGTCGTACTGTGCAAGTTGCAAGGCCCATCGAGCTAAACGACCCGAAGGTTCCTTGAGCGTTTGCAACCACCTGAGACTGTGATGATCAGTGATTACCGTGAAGCGGTAACCTTCAAGATAAGCCCGGAATTTCTTAATCGCCCATAAAATGGCGAGACACTCTTGTTCGGTGGTCGAATAATTTCGTTCTGGCGGCGAGAGTGTTCGACTCGCGTACGCAATCGGATGCTCTGCACCGTTGATTTCTTGCGTTAATACCGCGCCGATGCCGGTCATGCTCGCATCTGTTTGCAGCACGAATTTGGCCTTGAAATCGGGGCACGCGAGGGTTGGAGGGTTCGCGAGAGCTTCTTTCAAAGAGTCGAAAGCTTTTTGTTGCTCCGGTCCCCATTTCCAAACTTGATTCTTTTTCGAGAGTCGCGTGAGCGGCTCTGCGATCTCGGCAAAGTGCGGAATAAATCGACGATACCACGATGCCATTCCCAAGAATCGTCGCAACGGTTTTAATTTTTCCGGCCGCGGAAATGCTTTAATCGGTTCGGTTTTCGCGGGATCTACCTGCAAACCGTCTCGATTCACGAGGAATCCGAGATATCTCACCTCAGAGCAGCAAAATTCGCATTTCTCGGGGTTGATGCGTAAGCCAGCAGCGACGATACGATCAAAAACCCGTTTGAGCAGGGTTAAATGCTCATCGAAGTCCTCGGTGACAATAATAATGTCATCGAGATATGCGAATGCGTGAGGTTCCATTTCCGGACCAATCACACGATCTAAGAGTCGTTGAAACGTCGCGGGAGCGCCCGTGAGTCCGTACGGCATTCTTTTGAATTGAAATAACCCCCTATAGGGTACCGTAAACGCGGTTATCTCTTTGGACGACTCCTCGAGACGAATCTGATGGAAAGCTTGACTTAAGTCGATCGTGGAAATGTATTTTGCGGAACGCAAGCGATCGAGAATTTGTGTCATGTACGGTAACGGGTACGCATCCTTTTTCGAGACCTCGTTAACTTTCCGGAAATCTAAACAAAATCGAAACGTCCCGTTCGGTTTTTTAATCATCACGATCGGGCTCGACCAATCGCTGTTCGAAGGTTCGATAACGTCTGCCTCAAGCATACGATCGACTTCGTCATCGATTGCCTCGCGTATGATCGGAGTGACCGGATAATAACGCTGTTTTATCGGTCGATTAGTACCAACATCGATTCGGTGTTCGATTAAATTTGTTAACCCGGGAGCATTTTTAAGAATCTCGAGCTCTTTTTCCAAAAATTTCGCGAGGCGCGTACTCTCGTTTCGACCGAGTTCCGAAATACCGAGCGATAAGTTTGCGTGTTCGACACTGTCACGGGAGGCGAAATTAAATGTATTCGTCGGGTCATCGCTGAAATACCACACGCGTCGATAGTGGTCGATAACAATTTTAAATATTTCCAGCGCGTCTAATCCGAGCAATAATGGAACCGGCAACGATGGGAGGATCCTCGCGGAGATCATTTCTTCGCGATTTTCAAGTTTCATCGGGAGCTCCATCTTTTCGTCGCACGTAATTGTTTCACCGTTCGCGATCGTAGTCGGTTTTCGCGGCATTGATTTACGAGAAAATCCTAAACGAGAAGCTAGTAGCAGCCCGTCTTGTCCGATAAAGGTACTTGTCGAACCGTTGTCGAACATGGCCGGTAACGTTTTTCCCAAGATATTTATTTTAATAATTAATACCGGCCGCGCACGAGAACTGTAGAGCGGGGTGCAAAAATATTCCATTGGGTCTAGTGGAAGCGAAATATTTTTGTCGAGGGCCCGTACGGTCAACGCAGGAGTCTGTTCGGCCCTTATTGGCGACTCCCGTCGTCGTTTCCCGCATAACGTTTTCGCGGTGCCAAGCAACCTTTCGCGATGTGCCCCTCTTGGCCACAGTTGAAGCAGGCGCGAGGCTGTCGACGATCGGGATATTGCCGATCTTCAGTCGGTGCGTTGCGAGACGTCATCGACTGACGAAACGGATTCGTCGACTCGTGAGCCTTGTCCGGAACGTCAATCGGACTTTTATCACGGCGGTCGGATCTTTCGAAGTGGACGCGCACGTCGGACGGGCTTTTATCACGTGCCGAGTATGGTGAACCGGAGCGCGGCGGGAAACGCGAATAATTCGATCGATTCGAATTTTCTCTCCGCGGTGAGTTTCGCGAATCGTTGTGTTTATTCACCGGTCGGTTATTCTCCGGCGTTGCGCGCCGCTCCGGGAGTTTATCGGAGCACGCGCACGCGTGTTCCTCTGACGCCAACTCGTCCCACTCGAGAAACGTCGCGAAATTCGGGTTCCGATCTGGGCGCGTTTTATACGGGTCGCGATACGCGAGGGTCGGGAATCTCGAATTCGCGGGCGACGGTGGTTCGCGATTTTGTTTCCCACCATGTTCGTCCCACTCGACTTCGCGCGCGAGTTTTTCAAACTCACCGAACGTGGTCGCGTCACGGCGTCTGATAGCGCGGCGCAAGTACGGTAACATATTTCGCCACGCGTATTGCAATTGTTCCTCGAGGCTCATGGGAGGCTCGACACGATCGAAAAGCGCACGTAGACACGTGAGGAAAACCGAAAAACGTTCGTGTTTGCCTTGCACGCGGGCAAAGATTTCTTCGCGTAGTGAGAATTGATAATCGGGATCGCCGAATCGATCCCTCCATGCAGACTCTAGATCGCGGAAAGTCACGAAAGAATTTCGGTGCGTCCGATACCACCAAAGCGCGTTATCAAAAAGGAAGAGAGGGAGACAGTCAAGAAGTTCGCTGTCATTTACCGGGAGCATTCTCCGGCCCTCTTTAATACGGAGCAAAAATCCCTCTCCATCTTCGCCGATCACGCCCGAAAATTTTAATCCCCATTTGCGCATCATTTCGTACGCTGAACGCATCGCGGCGGATGGGTCATATGAATCCCGGCGGGAACGCGGCGACGAGTGATGCTCAGGATCACCTGTCATTCCCGGATGAAAATTTTCGAAATTATTATGATTATTCTCGGTCGAACGCGGATTTTCAACGCGTGCGCGGTGCAACGGTATCGACGGAATCGCGCGCGCCGATGACTGACGCGGTATAGCACCTCCCCCCTCCGCTCGACGATACTCGGTAGAGGTGGCAAAATTCGCGGCACCTGTCACTCGCGGAACTTGATTAATGTTTGGCAACGAATAATTATTAGCCTCGTCGCGAAAGGGGTTCGTTCGATTCAATAACGCGGCAAGCTGTTCGCGGCCACGAGCTTGTGAATCTACTCCCTCGCGAATTGAATCCAGCAATCGATCGCGCATCTCACTGACCATCCCGCTATCGCGTAAACCTCGATCCGTCAATTCTTTTCTCAGCTGGCTCGGAGAGAGCGCAGCTACGCGTTCACGGGCATTTGGCGGTATACGATGCATGTCGATTAATTCTTTATAATTCACGCGAGAAATTCAGTTATGACGCGTGAGACTATACTCGAGGTACGTACGCGCGAGAGAATTCACTTGAGTCGCGAAGCACGAAGTTGCGCGGAGCGAGTCGAAGAAATACGAACACTCGAACGTGCGAGAGCCTGTCACGCACACTAACGCGCGGCTCACGGACGAGAATCACGGACACGCGCACACACTCTCGCGAACTCGTGGGCTACCGGCACGACGCACGTGGGGAAAACGACGACGCGACGAGACGAGATTTCTTTTTTTTTTCCGATGCACTTTTCGATGTTTTTCAGGGTTTTCTTTTTTTTTCTCAGTTATAATGCGGACGACGTGAGAGTGATTGCTCTCGAAATTGACAATATTATCCGAAGCAATAAATATCGGAGAAGAAAAAAAAATCGGGTGAATCACAATATCGGTGACAATCACAAAGAAATATATTTCCCTATAAAGCGCATGCACCGTCTTGCGCGAGAGAGAAAGAACGAAAATAAATAGAATGATTGAACGAGTTGGAAAAAAAATTAATTCGTTAACCAAAACACAAATTCAATAAATTAGAATAAATAATCCATGATTGCGTTCTATTAAAATTATTCACAGCGCGATGTATCTCGAGAGAAGCTCGAGATCTTTGTCTCGCGTACTCGACAATAACGACGATAACGTAAATCACTGAGTTTAATTCCCGCAACTACACTTCTCTCTCAAGCAAGACACAAGTTCAAATCACAAAATCACTTTATCCGATTTTTAGCCACAATTACCTTAGCGACTGGGGAACTCGGAGAGATCCTGCCATTTTCAACCTGATCTCTTTCTTGAACGGTAACGATGGCGTGAACGAATTATAAGACGATGTGTCCAGCCAGCGAGATCTACGTAAACTGAGGCTCTCTCGCTGCCCGCACACACGCGCACAAAGGACGAATCACATACACGGACGGACACACTACTACCACTGTCGCGCGACGCACGACCAAAACAAAGCGCGAGAGAAAAAAACTTTATGGCTCGACTACGACGCCTTTCCGAGCATTCGCAAATATATTCTCGGGAATATTCGACAAAATTTTATTTCAGATATCTACTCTTTCTATCTCTTCCTCCTTCGTTCTCGAATATTCTACAATTCTCTTTCGAGCTCGAAAATTTTTCTCTTTTCACGACTCTTTCGATTCTTCCTATTTTCTCTTTAAACTTTTTATCTTCTTACTTTACTTTTACCAAAATTTTTACTTAAACAAAAAAAATTTTATGCGAAACGAGGTCAAACGAGATACTAAAAATTTTAATTAAATCCGAAAAATGTATTAATGGAATTTTTCGCTTTTCTCAACGGCCCAGCCCCACGTCGGGCGCCAAATTTGTGACGAGATTTTTCTTAACGCATGAAAAGCCGACTCTTCGTGTCACAAAACAGCTCACGAGATCACTCAAGGATTGGGCGCCAGCTATCGCAATAAATTACGATAGCAAAATTTATATTTCCTTGAGTTCTCTCGTGAGTTCAACAATTTCTTTGCCTGGCTAGCTGCCCTTGAGGATGGTAGAGGGGCGCGGTTAGGGACCGTTGGATCTTCTCAAATAAATACTCTTTTCCAGCATCTTTCGGGAAACACAATCATTACTTTATTTAACTCAAATTAATACGTCGTCTCGCAGAAGGCGAGACGAAAACGAAATCCACAAATTCAAAATGTCCAAAATTCCCTTTTTGCATCTCATATCCTTAATTTCTAATAACAAGCTCGCGTCTCGCTTCTATACAATTTTACAACGCGTTATTCTACTCACGAAAACTCTGATACATCTCAATACGACGCGTTAACTCTCTTACAACAATTCTCGTATTTTTCTGTTACCCTTCACTTCGCGTCTCGAGAGCTCACGCAGTGCGACCGATTCTCATGAAAGTGACCGTACCTCGGCGACTTCCCCTTTTGAACTCGCGTCCACCCGTCTGTCTCTCGACGACCGAATTTCCCGGAAATCACTTCCAATTTCACGATAATCAGTAACACAACTATTCGATAACGTCTTTTCCTGCATTCCCCGGACCGAGAATTTAACATGAACTAGAACTAATTAACCTAGTGGACCCTCACCTCCGCGTAATAACCAAAATGAATCCCTCTCGGCGATTCTAACATTTAAATAAACCAGAACGGAACGCGCTACGATATTGGTCGCGGTAAAGACTCGAATTAGCGGGCGTTAACGTGCCGTCACGACAATATCGCTTCGTTTTGGGACTCTTTTACCCTTGAAAATGCCTCTACTCGCGATTTTCCTCAATTCCACAACCAAAACGAGCAAAACGACAGTCCTACCGGTTTGTTTTCAGCAGAATGGTCCCGTAAGGTAGCAGGAGCTCAATCTTTGATATATTCGGCGGATGCGCTTTCTTGAGCAACGGTCCTCGATAACGCCACGGTAACAACGTCCTTCCTCGTTCAACACTTCGGCAGGAGTCCTCGAGAGAACTTCTACGATCGTCCTCGTAAGCTCGGTTTCCCCCCGCCCTTGGTTAATAAGTATCGAATGTTAGCGCGATTTGATAATCGATTGCGCGATTGATTCGAGGCGGCGGGTAGATCGATGGCGTGAGCGATAGAACGAGAGCGCGATCGATTCTCTCCCAAATTACGAACGAGTGACAATAATAGTAATAATCTCCGAACGGTGATAATTCTCCGGCGATGAGAAGCCGTGCGACGGCGATGGATTTTGGCGCTCTCTCAGCGATGATGCCGAGAGCGACAACGAAGAATGATGTTGGTATGCGTGGCTCTCGTCGATGGTGGTGAGAGAGGCTCACGTATATGAGCTGCGAGGCTCGGTGGTGTTGGTGACGAGAGCGTTGAATATTGCTCTCGTTCGCCTCGATGCTCTCCCATTTGATTTCCTTGACGGTGAGAATATCCTCGATGACGTCATGTCGGTAACGACGGGAACCGTCGTTCGCTCAAGAGAATTTTCGGAAATACAAACATGAATTAAAATCTAACGACAAATTTACAGTTTGGCCCTGTTGGTTGCGTTCGAGAGGGACTCAGCCGTGGAGCGAGGTTGTTCCACGTACGTTATCGAGTCATTTGTGACGCGTGCAAAAATACGACGTCACAATATATATATATATATATATATATTATCACGAGGTGTATAGGAATAAGCATAGATATATATGTATATAGATATATATATTTATATATATATATATATTGTGACCAGACTTTTCTTAACGCATGAAAAGCCGACTCTTCGGGTCACAAAACAGCTCACGAGATCGCTCAAGGATTGGGCGCCAGCTATCGCAATAAATTACAATAGCAAATTTGTATTTCCTTGAGTTCTCTCGTGAGTTCAACAATTTCGCCTGGCTAGCTGCCCTTGAGGATGGTAGAGGGGCGCGGTTAGGGATCGTTGGAAATTCTACAATAAATACTCTTTGCAGCAAGTTCGGGAAACACAACGCTTACTTTATTAAACTGAATTTATACGAAAAATCAAGAAATCAAAATTCACAATACCACAAGTTCCCGTTTTCTCTGAGACAAAATCCTTATTCTCTAATACAAGCTCGCGTCTCGCTTCTATACAATTTAAATATTCTCTAGAAATATCCTTGAGATCTCGTTCTCGCTTTCTTTAATACTCGAATAATTAATTCCTCTCGGCCTCGTGGCAATATCGCGCTCCAATCTCAAAATGGCCGATATCTCTACGGTTTTCTCCGTTCCAACACTCTTGTACAAAATGGCCGTTGTTTTACGATAGCTCCCGATTTTACTCAGGCCGAGAGTTCTAAACAAATTACGCTAATTAACCTATGGACTCTCGCTTCCGCACGAATAGATATTGAATCCCTCTCGGCGATTCTATTAATTTAACACGCGAACGGTAACTCGCGAATGATTTTACTCGCGGACAAGATTCTAATTTGGCCGCGCGCGTCAGCTCGTCGTCGAGACAATATTGCTTCGTTTTGGGACACTTTTACTCCCGAAAATGCCTCTACTCGTGATTTTCCTCAATTCCACAACCAAAACGAGCAAAACGACGTTCTTACCGGTTTGTTTTCAGCAGAATGGTCCCGTAATGCAGCGGGAACCCAATCTTTGATATATTCGGCAGACGCGCTTCTCTTGCTCGGTACTCGATAACGGCGCGATTCCAACGTCCTTCCCCGTTCGGCACGGCGGCTCAAGTCTCCGAGAGAACTTTTGTAATCGCCCTCGTAAGCTCTGATTTCTACCCCCACCCTTAGGTGAATCGGGTCGAATGTTAGCGCGATTGGATAATCGATTGCGCGATTGATTCGAGGCGGCGGATGGATCGATGGCACGAGCGATAGAACGAGAGCGCGATCGATTCTCTCTCCCGAATTACGGACGAATGACGATAATAATAATGTTTCTCTCAAGCTGTGCGATACGACGCACCACCACGCGACGACGTTGAATTTGGCGCTCTCTCAGCGATGATGCCGAGAGCCACAACGATGGATGATGTTGGTGGCTCTCGTCGATGATGACGGTATGGCTCACGTACGTGGGCTACGTTGCTCATGGTGTTAGTGGTGAGAGCATTGAATATTGCTCTCGCTGGCCCTTCTCGTTCTCGGTTAAGCTGTTGCGCAGACGATGGTGTTCTCGATGCCGTCGTCGTGTCGGTAACGGCGGGAACCGCCGTTTTGCTCAAGAGAATTTTTCGGAAATACAAAATTAAATTAATATCTAACGACAACGTAACAATTTGGCCCTGATTGTATCGTTCGAGAGGGACTCGGCCTGGAAGCGAGGTTGTACCTCGCGCGTTATCGAGTCATTTGTGACGTTCGCCAAAATACGACGTCACAACACCTCCCCCCCTATGACAAGGCCGACCCGGCCGTATAAGACCGAAGCTTCGCTCGTGTGGACATTTGGGCAACGAAATTGAATACGGGAAAAAACGTAATTTTTCGTCGCGACAACGAGTTTCCGCAAGAACGATACCAACAGAGCTGTTTCATTTTTGGTATAGCAAATAATTAAAGCACTTAAGTAAAGCACGGTTTAAATAAACGACGAGCGAGATTCAAAATCAATACTAAACAAACATGCAACATAGATTACATTTAGACCGTACTTGGGGCAGATTAATCTTCTCGCACCGAGTCTTGGGATTCGTCCGGGGTCTCGTTTTGCGCGGTATCACCCCCCTCCGGCTCGTCAGCGACGGCGGGCGGAAGATACGACTTCAAATCTTCTATCAATACTTTTATCGCGCGGCCCCCGAGAACGTCCTGAACCTCGTATACTACGGGGGAGAGTACTTTTGCGATACGAAACGGCCCGTGGTATTTTGTCGCGAGTTTCGCGGCGACGTTTTGCGCGGCTGACGACAAAATTCTTTGTCTTTTCAAGACAAGATCTCCGACTTGGAAAACGCGATCACGGCGGTGACGGTTATATTCAGCCGCTTGTCGTTGATGTGCTCCCTCGAGATCGTGAGTGACCTTCCTGTGCAACTCCGCTAGTTCTCGTACGCGTTCTGACCATTCTTCGGGTCGCAACAGGACGATTTCGCGCTCTCCCTCCACGCGTTGACGGTAAAAATTATGCGGCTTAGGCTCGCGCCCGAAGTTTAAGTACGCGGAAGTGCTACGAATCGATGTATGATACGCCGTATTATACGCGAAACGAAATTCCGCGAGATGCGTATCCCAAGCTCGATGATCGTTCTCGAGAAACGATACGATCATCGTTTTCAATACACGATTAACGCGTTCCACGGGATTGGCCTGCGAATGGTAAGGCGGTGTCGTCGTATGGAAAATACCTCGCTCGGCGGCGAGAGCCTGAATACTTCGGTTATTAAATTCGGTACCGCTATCCGTGAGCAAGACCTGCGGGGTGCCTCAGCGAGAGAAGACCAATTCTTCTAACGCCTCGGAGATCTTTTTGCCGTTTGCTTTACGCAACGGACAACATTCGACCTCCTTTGTGTCCTGTATCACGAGAACGTACGCATGGCCAGATCGACTTGGCGGAAAAGGTCCCATAATATCCGCAGCGACTACAGTCTATGGCTCTTCGACGACTCGACGACCCATGAGACCGAGGGGCGGTAACTGTTCGACCTTTGCGCGTTGACAGACTCCGCAATGGCGAACATGACGAGAAACGTCGCGAAACATGCGTGGCCAGAAATACGAGTGAAATACTCGCTCGTACGTTTTTTGTATACCGAGATGCCCCGCTTGTGTTTCGTCGTGACACTCGCGTAAGATTTCTGCGCGAGCGTAACGCGGTACGACCATTTTCCATTCGGAATTATCGCCGACTGGAAGCGCGCGTCGCGTGGTGCGTCGATAGACGTAGAGGCGATTGTCCAGGATTTTTCAGTAAGGAAATCTTTCGGGATGCGCGACGATGGCGGTGAGCTTTTTCGCGTACCAGGGATCACGTTCGGGATCGATTGGTTCGCGCGCGACGCCAGGATTACCGTTATCGTTAGGAACGATCACGAAATTATATTCTGGGAGTGTTTCCGGTGGTTTTGCAGCCGTGGGTGGTAAAGATTCGAACATTCGAGAGAGTGCATCGGGAACGTGGTTTAGCGCACCCTTGCGATACACGATCTCGAAGTCGTACTGTGCAAGTTGCAAGGCCCATCGAGCTAAACGACCCGAAGGTCCCTTGAGCGTTTGCAACCACCTGAGACCGTGATGATCGGTGATTACCGTGAAGCGGTAACCTTCAAGATAAGCCCGGAATTTCTTAATCGCCCATAAAATGGCAAGACACTCTTGTTCGGTGGTCGAATGATTTCGTTCTGGCGGCGAGAGTGTTCGACTCGCGTACGCAATTGGATGCTCTGCACCGTCGATTTCTTGCGTTAATGCCGCGCCGATGCCGGTCATGCTCGCGTCTGTTTGGAGCACGAATTTGGCCTTGAAATCGGGACACGCGAGGGTTGGAGGGTTCGCGAGAGCTTCCTTCAAAGAGTCGAAAGCTTTTTGTTGCTCCGGTCCCCATTTCCAAGCTTGATTCTTTTTCGAGAGTCGCGTGAGCGGCTCTGCGATCTCGGCAAAGTGCGGAATAAATCGACGATACCACGATGCCATTCCCAAGAATCGTCGCAACAGTTTTAATTTTTCCGGCCGCGGAAATACTTTAATTGGCTTGGTTTCCGCGGGATCTACCTGCAAACCGTCTCGATTCACGAGGAATCCGAGATATCTCACCTCAGAGCAACAAAATTCGCATTTCTTGGGGTTGATGCGTAAGCCAGCAGCGACTATACGATCAAAAACCCGCTTGAGCAGGGTTAAATGCTCCTCGAAGTCCTCGGTGACAATAATAATGTCATAGAGATATGCGAATGCGTGAGGTTCCATTTCCGGACCAATCACACGATCTAAGAGTCGTTGAAATGTCGCGGGAGCGCCCGTGAGTCCGTACGGCATTCTTTTGAATTGAAATAACCCCCTCTAGGGTACCGTAAACGCGGTTATCTCTTTGGACGACTCCTCAAGACGAATCTGATGGAAAGCTTGACTTAGGTCGATCGTGGAAATGTATTTTGCGGAACGCAAACGGTCGAGAATTTGCGTCATGTACGGTAACGGGTACGCATCCTTTTTCGAGACCTCGTTAACTTTCCGGAAATCTAAACAGAATCGAAACGTCCCGTTCGGTTTTTTAATCATCACGATCGGGCTCGACCAATCGCTGTTCGAAGGTTCGATAACGTCTGCCTCAAGCATACGATCGACTTCGTCATCGATTGCCTCGCGTATGATCGGAGTGACCGGATAATAACGCTGTTTTATCGGTCGATTAGCACCAACATCGATTCGGTGTTCGATTAAATTTGTTAACCCGGGAGCATTTTTAAGAATCTCGAGCTCTTTTTCCGAAAATTTCGCGAGGCGCGTACTCTCGTTTCAACCGAGTTCCGAAATACCGAGCGATAAGTTTGCGTGTTCAACACTGTCACGGGAGGCGAAATTAAATGTATTCGTCGGGTCATCGCTGAAATACCACACGCGTTGATGGTGGTCGATAACAATTTTAAATATTTCCAGCGCGTCTAATCCGAGCAATAATGGAACCGGCAACGATGGCAGGATCCTCGCGGAGATCATTTCTTCGCGATTTTCAAGTTTCATCGGGAGCTCCATCTTTTCGTCGCACGTAATTGTTTCACCGTTCGCGATCGTAGTCGGTTTTCGCGGCATTGATTTACGAGAAAATCCTAAACGAGAAGCTAGTAGCAGCCCGTCTTGTCCGATAAAGGTACTTATCGAACCGTTGTCGAACATGGCTGGTAACGTTTTTCCCGAGATATTTATTTTAATAATTAATACCGGCCGCGCACGAGAACTGTAGAGCGGGGTGCAAAAATATTCCATTGGGTCTAGTGGAAGCGAAATATTTTTGTCGAGGGCCCGAATCGCTTGTACGGGGGTCTGTTCGGCCCTTAATGGCGACTCCCGTCGTCGTTTCCCGCGCGCTTTCGACGCAGCGCCAAGCAGCCTTTCGCAATGTGGCCCTCTTGACCACAATTGAAAGAGGCGCGTGGCCTCCGATCGTAGTCTCGATTTTCCCCGGTCGGCGCGCGGTGAGGCGACGGCGACCGACGAAACGGATTCGTCGAAGCGAGAGCCTCGTCTGGCGTGCGACTCGGGCTTTTATCACGTATTGATAACTCCTTGAAACGCACGCGTGCGTCTGACGGGCTTTTATCGCGCGCCGGACGCAGCGAACTTGGTCGAGGCGGAAAACGCGAATAGTTAGGCCGATCATCATACTCTTTCCGCGGCGATTTCGGAGAGTTGTTATTTTTCTGCGCCGGACGATGGTTCTCCGGCGCCGCTCGTCACTCCGGGTGTTTGTCGAAGCACGCGGATGCACGTTCTTCCCCCGCAATATCGTCAGACTCGACGAACGCGGCGAAACTCGGGTTCTGTTCACGGCGAGCCTTGTACGGATCGCGGTACGCGAGGGCCGGAAATCTCGAATTTTCAACAGATGGTGGCTCTCGATGTTGTTGTGAGCCATACTCGTCCCATTCGATCTCACGCGCGAGCTTTTCCAACTCGCCGAGCGTGGTTGCGTCACGACGTCTGATAGCACGACGCAAATATGGTAACATATTTCGCCACGCGTACTGCAATTGCTCTTCAAGACTCATCGGAGGCTCAACACGATCGAACAGCGCACGCAGACACGTGAGGAAAACCGAAAAGCGTTCATGTTTGCCTTGCACGCGGGCAAAGATTTCTTCGCGCAGTGAAAATTGATAATCGGGATCGCCGAATCGATCCCTCCACGCAGACTCTAGATCTCGGAAAGTCACGAAAGAATTTCGGTGTGTCCGATACCACCAAAGCGCGTTATCAAAAAGGAAGAGAGGGAGACAATCAAGAAGTCCGCTGTCATTTACCGGGAGCATTCTCCGGCCCTCTTTAATACGGAGCAAAAATCCCTCTCCGTCTTCGCCGATCACGCCTGAAAATTTTAAACCCCATTTACGCATTATTTCGTATGCGGAACGCATCGCGGCGGACGGATCGTATGAATCACGGCGGGAACGCGGCGACGAGTCCTATTCCGGGTCAGCTGTCATTCCCGGATGAAAATTTTCCAAATGATTTCGATTATCTTCGTTCAAACGCGGATTTTCGACGCGTGCGCGGAGTAGCGGTATCGACGGAATCGCGCGCGCCGATGACTGACGCGGTATAGCACCTCCCCCCTCCGCTCGACGATACTCGGTAGAGGTGGCAAAATTCGCGGCGCCTGTCACTCGCGGAACTTGATTAATGTTTGGCAACGAATAATTATTAGCCTCGTCGCGAAAGGGGTTCGTTCGATTCAATAACGCGGCAAGCTTTTCGCGGCCACGAGCTTGTGAATCTACTCCCTCGCGAATTAAATCCAGCAATCGATCGCGCATCTCACTGACCATCCCGCCATCGCGTAAACCTCGATCCGTCAATTCTTTTCTCAGCTGGCTCGGAGCCAGCGCAGCTACGCGTTCACGGGCATTTGGCGGTGTACGATGCATGTCGATTAATTCTTTATAATTCACGCGAGAAATTCAGTTATGACGCGTGAGACTATACTCAGTACGTACGCGCGAGAGAATTCACTCGAGTCGCGAAGCACGAAGTTGCGCGGAGCGAGTCGAAGAAATACGAACACTCGAACGTGCGAGAGCCTGTCACGCACACTAACGCGCGGCTCACGGACGAGAATCACGGACACGCGCACACACTCTCGCGAACTCGTGGGCTACCGGCACGAAGCACGTGGGGACGTGGGGAAAACGACGACGCGACGAGACGAGAAATTTTTTTTTTTTTCTTTTTTTTTCGATGCACTTTCCGATGTTTTTCAGGGTTTCTTTCTTTCTTTTTCCCTCTCAGTTGCAATGCGGACGACGTGAGAGCGATTGCTCTCGAAATTGACAATATTATCCCAAGCAATAAATATCGGAGAAGAAAAAAAAATCGGGTGAATCACAATATCGATGACAATCACGAAGAAATATATTTCGCTATAAAGCGCATGCACCGTCTTGCGCGAGAGAGAGAACAAAAATAAATAGAATGATTGAACGAGAAAAAAAATTAATTCGTTAACCAAAACACAAATTTGCTAAATTAGAATAAATAATCCATGAGTGCGAGTCAACAACAATCGTTCTATTAAAATATTCACACCGCGATGTATCTCGAGAGAAGCTTGAGATCTTTGTCTCGCGTACTCGACAATAACGACGATAACGTAAATCACTGAGTTTAACTCCCGCAACTACACTTCTCTCTCGATCAAGACACAAGTTCAAATCACAAAATCACTTTATCCGATTTTTAGCCACAATTACCTCAGCCACTGGGGAACTCGGAGAGATCCTGCCATTTTCAACCTGATCTCTTTTCTTCTATGTTAACTGTGGCGCGAACGAATTATAAGACGATGTATCCAGCCAGCGAGATCTACGTAAACTGAGGCTCTCTCGCTGCCCGCACACATGCGCACAAAGGACGAATCACATACACGGATGGACACACTACTACCACTGTCGCGCGACGCACGACCAAAACAAAGCGCGAGAGAAAAAAAAACTTTATGGCTCGACTACGACGCCTTTCCGAGCATTCGCAAATATATTCTCGGGAATATTCGACAAAATTTTATTTCAGATATCTACTCTTTCTATCTCTTCCTCCTTCGTTCTCGAATATTCTACAATTCTCTTTCGAGCTCGAAAATTTTTCTCTTTTCACGACTCTTTCGATTCTTCCTATTTTCTCTTAAAACTTTTTATCTTCTCACTTTACTTTTACCCAAATTTTTACTTAAACAAAAAAAATTTATGCGAAACGAGATAAAACGAGGTACCAAAAATTTTAATTTAATCCGAAAAATGTATTAATGGGATTTTTTGCTTTTCTCAATGGCCCAGCCCCACGTCGGGCGCCAAATTTGTGACGAGACTTTTCTTAACGCATGAAAAGCCGACTCTTCGGGTCACAAAACAGCTCACGAGATCGCTCAAGGATTGGGCGCCAGCTGTCGCAATAAATTACGATAGCAAATTTATATTTCCTTGAGTTCTCTCGTGAGTTCAACAATTTCGCTTGGCTAGCTGCCCTTGAGGATGGTTGAGGGGCGCGGTTAGGGATCGTTGGAAATTCTACAATAAATACTCTTTGCAGCAAGTTCGGGAAACACAACGCTTACTTTATTAAACTGAATTTATACGATCAATTAAGAAATCAAAATTCACAATACCACAAGTTCCCGTTTTCTCTGAGACAAAATCCTTATTCTCTAATACAAGCTCGCGTCTCGCTTCTATACAATTTAAATATTCTCTAGAAATATCCTTGAGATCTCGTTCTCGCTTTCTTTAATACTCGAATAATTAATTCCTCTCGGCCTCGTGGCAATATCGTGCTCCAATCTCAAAATGGCCGATATCTCTACGGTTTTCTCCGTTCCAACACTCTTGTACAAAATGGCGGCTGTTTTACGATAGCTCCCGATTTTACTCAGGCCGAGAGTTCTAAACAAATTACGCTAATTAACCTATGGACTCTTGCTTCCGCACGAATAGATATTGAATCCCTCTCGGCGATTCTTTTAATTTAACACGCGAACGGTAACTCGCGAATGATTTTACTCGCGGACAAGATTCTAATTTGGCCGCGCGCGTCAACTCGTCGTCGAGACAATATTGCTTCGTTTTGGGACACTTTTACTCCCGAAAATGCCTCTACTCACGATTTTCCTCAATTCCACAACCAAAACGAGCAAAACGACGTTCTTACCGGTTTATTTTCAGCAGAATGGTCCCGTAATGCAGCGGGAACCCAATCTTTGATATATTCGGCAGACGCGCTTCTCTTGCTCGGTACTCGATAACGGCGCGATTCCAACGTCCTTCCCCGTTCGGCACGGTGGCTCAAGTCTCCGAGAGAACTTTCGTAATCGCCCTCGTAAGCTCTGATTTCTACCCCCACCCTTAGGTGATTCGAGTCGAATGTTAGCGCGATTGGATAATCGATTGCGCGATTGATTCGAGGCGGCGGATGGATCGATGGCACGAGCGATAGAACGAGAGCGCGATCGATTCTCTCTCCCGAATTACGGACGAATGACGATAATAAGAATGTTTCTCTCAAGCTGTGCGATACGACGCACAACCACGCGACGACGTTGAATTTGGCGCTCTCTCAGCGATGATGCCGAGAGCGACAACGATGGATGATGTTGGTGGCTCTCGTCGATGATGACGGTATGGCTCACGTACGTGGGCTACGTTGCTCATGGTGTTAGTGGCGAGAGCATCGAATATTGCTCTCGCTGGCCCTTCTCGTTCTCGGTTAAGCTGTTGCGCAGACGATGGTGTTCTCGATGCCGTCGTCGTGTCGGTAACGGCGGGAACCGCCGTTTTGCTCAAGAGAATTTTTCGGAAATACAAAATTAACCCGTAACCGTCACACCTCGTAAAAATACCGTAACCGTCATACTGGGTGGCAACCACCCTATTCAGAAAAGTTGCTGTCATTCCACTTCTACTTGACATAATGACTTGAAATTTTAACTGAAGTTAGTTCAAGGTTTATTTTATGTAATGCAATGGATAATTTTGATTTTATAATAGTAAAAAACCGGCGACAAAAAAAAATTCGGAAATTTTGACTTTTTGGACATAAAAATTCATAAAAAATGTAATTAATTTTTTTATTTTTTAATTCTTACAGGATTCTACTCTCAAAGTGTAATACTTTTAGAAAAAAAATAGTTTTACCTTGAACTTTTCAAAAAGTATATTTATTCGTTATAAGTTTGAAGTTTGATAAATGACGTATGAGGTATAAGGTAATTTGGAACATATATATAGGATTTTTTA
Organism: Alloplasta piceator; assembly: GCA_946863875.1. Lineage (NCBI taxonomy): Eukaryota > Metazoa > Arthropoda > Insecta > Hymenoptera > Ichneumonidae > Alloplasta > Alloplasta piceator. Next base: position 43,641,513 of record OX333072.1, on the reverse strand, counting down.
GTGATTGTAAACAATTTTTCTGGTAGAAAACGTCATTTATTATAAAAGTATGTATTGCCAAAACATGAAAAACAGCAACCTGAGATATTTAAACTTGAATTTTGCCATGGGTGTGCGCCACCCACAGTGACGGTCACGGGTTAAATTAATATCTAACGACAAGTTAACAATTTGGCCCTGATTGTATCGTTCGAGAGGGACTCGGCCTGGGAGCGAGGTTGTACCTCGCGCGTAATCGAGCCATTTGTGACGTTCGCCAAAATACGACGTCACAATATATATATATATATATATAGAGCAAGAGGGTGAGACAGAGATATACAGTCTGTCAAGTAAGAGCGTGGTCGTGTTAATTTATGAAAAAAATTATTTTATGAAACTTTTATATTTATATATACACTGTACACATTACAAACAATGATGCAATTTGGTCAATAATGTGTTCAGTCACCACCGGCGTTGATAATTGCCTGGCATCTCCGAAGCATGCTTTCTTAATTTGACGACGTATTCTAGTGGCAAGGATCTCCAGATCCGACGAATTTGGTGAGACAACTGCTTGAAAGTGTATGTGCGTCTTCCACGAAGCTTCTGTTTAATATATGCCCACACATTTTCAATAGGGTTTGCATCGGGTGACTACGACGGCCAATCCAATGTAACGATGCCAGATTGAGTCGTCCACTGAGTACAGAGCTTAGTCACATGTTTTTCAGTCAATAGAGGCTTCTTCATTGTGCTGCGCCATTTCAGATCATGAGTACAAAGAAGGGTTCGGATAGTTTCGTAGGATATATCTAAACCTTTTGCCATTAATTTTGCTTATCCTTGCCGCAGTGTTAAAGCAGGATTCCGCGAAAACAGATTCACTATTCTTTTTTCATCTTTTTTGTTTACTTTTCCTATCGAACTACGTTCTGGTAAATCATCGACATTTTTAGCCACTTTATATCGCTGTATCCACTTCTGTACAAATGCCTTCGACTTTCTCATATATTTAGCAGCCGCTGATTGCGACATTTTGGGACCTTTCGGGTGGATGCAAAGGAACACAGCCTCGTAGCGCGACGCGTACTTAGCACTCATGGCGTTTAACGTGATTCTCTTTCAAAAGATCAACGACAACTGAACCTTTGTTGACAATGCATCAAGGACAAAGCTTCCTTCTATCGGCTCGCGAAAGAATTAGAGCGGAATCTTTCATTAACTGTCGGTAAAGTCGACCACGCTCTTACTTGACTGACTGTACATAGGTATACTGAGTCTGAGGATCGAAACCTCTTAAGAGGTGAGACGTTTCGATCCTTACCTGAATTTTGCTTTCCGTATGGTCATCATTACTATACCGATACCTATATACATTAACACGGGGCGCACAGGAATGAACGGGCGTATATATACATCTTTAAGCAGAGATCCCAATATTAATATTTTGAGATCTCTCATCACGAATTTCCATGTAAATAATACAGGAAAAAAAATGTTTCTACGTCGAAATGTCATACCTCGACTTCAAGTCCCTGTATAAAAATCTCCGGTACATATTCTTATAGGAAATGGAACGCTTTTCAAAAGAGGTCTTCTAAGATTTTTTAAAAAACTCACTCCTTCGAAAGTTATGCAAATTAACGATTAAATTTAGAATAAATTTCCCCTTTTTTTAGTTTCCGGAAAATGTTGAATTGCATTATCGTAAATAACCTAATTTGTAAAGAAATGAGCAACAGTAGTTCACACAAAGTCGATGTAAAAAATTTCAAAGTTTGAAATTTTTTTCTGTGTCATTTAAACCTAAAATTCAAATTCACGACGGGAGACTTCCAAATATATCAACGTTCGGAGCTCTGCTTTTTACAGGCATCTTTGTCACTTTCCCGAAAGTATTCAATCGGGGATTTCGAAAAAAAATCTCATTTTGTGAATCATTTTAATATACATATACAGAGAGATATATATAGGTATACTGAGTCAATGGGATCTTCCGTTGGAACTCATCTAACGTGTTGATCATCGAGGATCAAATGCACATGGGCTCGATGGAGTATAACTCCTCGAGGAGTAAAACACCTCGAGAGTCGAGCAATTTCGCTACACTGTCTATACCTATGTATATTATCACGGGGTGTACAGGAATAAGCGTGGATATATATGTATATAGATATAGAGGTTGAAGCTATAACGGTACTCAGAAAATTATGTAATTCTCAAAAACTCAAAAAAATGCGATCCAAAAATTTTGAAATAATTTACACTACCCTTTTTTATATAATTAAATAATTTGACAAAATATCAATTTTGAAGAGTGGACAACTTTTTGGCCGTTCGAAATCGCATGGATTGCCTCATTTATATTATATATGTCTCATTCCATACCCTTTCGACCTGGGTCTGACCCTTGACCTCTTGGATTTAGCTCGCGATTTTTTGTATGATTGTTCTCATTTTGAAAGGCACCCTATTTTATTTTCAGATTTTTCAGATTAAATTATAAATTTCTACAATTTTTTAAATGATTTTATTGATCGACACAATTTAAAAATCTGAAAAATCGTGTGTCAGATACCAAAATTTTTAAGCTTAGAGCTGGAGTGGGGAGATTTTTCCTTCTCACTGTTTTTAAGCTTTTCCCGAAAAAAAACATTTAAAAAAATAGGAGCTGGAGTTATTTTACAATGAATGTTTGCTGGAATATTTTCACATGTCATATCGGATTTTTGGAAATTTTTTCAGATTTTTCGCAAAAGATTTTTTTGAAAATTTATTTTGCATATGAATGGTTCCGAAAAATCTGAATTTTTTTTCAAAAATCCGATATGACATATGAAAATGTTTCAGCAACCATTCATTGTAAAATAACTCCTACTTCTAATTTTTTTAGCGTTTTCTTTTCGAAAAAAGCCTGAGAATAGTAATCTCCCTACTCCGGCTCTAAGCATTAGCTCAACAAATTAGAAGCGGGAGTGATTTAACTATGGGTGGTTGCTGAAACATCTTCATACGTCATATCGGATTTAAAAAAAAAAATCCAGATTTTTTGGAACCATTTATTATAGCAAAATAAAGAAAAAAAAATCTCTTGCGAAAATCCTGAAAAAATTTTCGAGAATCCAATATGACATATGAAAATGTTTCAGTCAACATTCATTGTAAAATAACTCCAGCTTCTATTTTTTCAAACGTTTTTTTTCGGAAAAAGCTTGAAAATAGTAAGAAGGAAAAATCTCCCCACTCCAGCTCTGAACTTAATAATGTTGATATCTGACACACGATTGTCCAGAATTTTTTCAGATTTTTAAATTGCGTCGATCAATAAAATCATTCAAAAAATTGTAGAAATTTTGAATTGGATCTGAAAAATCTAAAAAAAAACGGAGTTTCTTTCAAATTGAGAAAAATCATATGAAAAATCGCGAGCCAAATCCGAGAGGTCAAGGGTCAGACCCAGGTCAAAATGGTATGGAATTACACATATATAGTCGTTATTATTTGTTGATCCGATTTACGAAAGCCCGGCTTCCGTTAGTGCTTACCTAATGACTGTATGTATCATAATTTTTCGTTACATTTATCACTGGTGATAATTCTCAAGCAAAAATGCGAATAAAAGAATAACGGGAAATGGTAATTTAGAAAAACAACGCAATTAACGGGAATCAATTACGACAATTCGCAAACATTAATCATGTTAACAAAAATTTGTATTCCAATACTCCTGTTTCCCAAGAATTCAAAGATAAAAAAAAAATTGTTGGCTTAAAATGAAAAACAAGATTGTCTCAATGTAATTATTTATTAGCAGTTGCATGCAAAAAAGAAAATGAAGCGTTCAAAAATAATCTTCATTTCAATAGTAGAATATTTTTCAAAAAATACGTTTCCATTGAAAAGATTGCATTAATCATAATATGTAATCTATGAGATTTTTGCAGTAACAATTTTTAAAAATTTTAATGTTTCATTATTTCATGTGAAAATGCCGTTTTAATATTTCATCCAATCGTCAAGATCGTACATATATAATGTACCGCAAAACAAAGAGGGAAACATTCTATGCCCAACGAGATTGGGCCAGGTAAAGATCGAAACCCTTTCGCGAGAGTTCTCGGACGTTTCGATCCTCATAGAATCGATCCGACAGACTCGAGACACTCAATAACTCGCGATAGGATGGAAACCTCGTCCGAGAACTATTTACTCGCACGCGATACGATCCCCAGAAATAAATGTCTACTCGACTTGCGAGGAGAAGGAAACTAACCTGAGTCTCTTTACGCTCCCTCACCGATTCGATCGTCCCGGTATACCATAAGACTCCTCTCGCGATACGAGCTACCCTTCGTATACCTGCAATGTGCTCGCTCAAGGATTAAATCCCTAATCGAGCAAAACGTTTCGCTCGCAACCCCTAGATTAAGTATGTTCCTTGTGTTTTTTGATGAGCTGAATTTGATCCCCGAGTCTGTTAATTTCGATCATGTATGCACTGCCGTCCAAAAGTTTGGAAACACTCGCCTCGATTCCGCGTCGCACAAAAAGTTTCACTGCTCTTTTAAAATTAAGGAAATTTCAATTCATCAAGCGGGATTTTAAAAAGAATATACTCAGTTTTTTTTCGCTTTTTCAAAAAAAAAAAATCGTTGTTTTTCAACCCGGCACGTCCTTTGAAGCATGTTCGTTTTTTAGCTTTTTTTGGCGTTGGAATTTTGGCGCACGACCTATGAAAATTTTTAAAAACTATTTTTCGCGTGAAAAATTTTATTATCGTTTTTCAAAAAAGTTTGGTACGATTTTTTTCGTAACAATATTCAGATTTTTGCATAAAACAACCGTATTTATAAAATTGAGTGTAAGTCTTAAACTATTGGGTTTTCGTGAAATCACTAGGAAAGTAGAAAGTTGCATAAAGTTATTCTGGATTTAATGAAATTTGTTCAGAATTTTTTTTCAAATTTTTTTTTTCATTTTTCTTGTTAACGAGATAATTTTTATCTTAAACAATTGGGACTTTCACCTTCCGATAAAGACGCTATATTGATGTCTTTCCGATGAAAAAGCCGTGTAGATGAGGTGGGAGACCCTATTGTTCAAGATAAAAAAATATCTCGTTGACAGGAAAGAATCTCGAAAAAAAATTTTTTTTTAATTCTAAAAAAATTTCATTAAATCCAAAATAATTGTATACAACTTTTTACCCTTTTAGTGATTTCACAAAAACCCAGTAGTTGTAGAGTTACGCTACATTTTATAAATATGGTTGTTTTTTTTACAGAAAATTGAATATTTATGGGGAAAAGAATTGTACGAAACTTTTTACAAAACGAAATTAAAACTTATACTCTGTTCTACAAGTGATTTATGCGAAAAACCGTTTGAAAAAATTGTCATGGGTCGTACGCCAAAATTCCAACGCCAAAAAAAGCGAAAAAACGATCATGTTTCAAATAACGTACTGGATTCAAAAAAAAACGGAAAATGTCTTGGAAAAAGCGAAATGAAGCTGAATATTTCCCCCTTGAAACGTTGCTTCTTGAATTGAAATATCATTATTTTTAAAAGAGCAGTGAAACTTTTCGTGCAGCTCGGAATCGGGGCAAGTGTTTCCAAACTTTTGGACGGTGGCTTGTGCATGATCGGAATTAATAGACTCGGCGCTCGGATGCAGTGCATCAAAATACACAAAAAACATACTTGATCTAGTTTAATACAAAAAAATGTCATACCCATAACTGCTATTTTTCGCAATTTTTAGCTGTTTTTCGCGGCTTTTGGCAATTCACTCAAATTTTTTAGGCTGTACGAGCCAAACGGACTTCTGATTTGGATTCAGCGTATTGAAATACATAGAGATAGGTGCCTCTGGTCAAAAGTACAGATGACTTTTTTGTTTTTGTGTACCGGTGTAATTAAACAAACAATAGGATATAAGAAGGGAATAATAATTTTAACAAATACGCAATACGATAACGATATAAGGGAAAATAAGAGATCTTTATCTACAATAAATAATCACGTAAAAATATTTATAATACTCGAATTACTATTGTTCATAAAAAAGTCATATTTTATATGGAATAAGAATATAAAAAGCGTGCGGCATAAGCGTGTGCATGCGTAGAGGTACACGTGCGGCGATACAGCTACAAGTGCCGCAACACAGCCACACGCATGGGGTCCACTCAGTGATCTATGCTAGCGCCCTCGCTATGACCCCAAATCTCAAGGGAAGCTCACGAAATAGAGGAGGAAAATATATGTCATTAGAAAAACACATCCTCTGTCTCTCTCTCGCTTGATCCCCACTTCGATCGAATGGGTTAAGCCTGGCTCACTGAGTATATAAACCCTGGAAAAAGAGCTCATAAGAGACTTCTTTGACTTTTTTCTGACGTGGAAACTACGAAACTCATCGTTCTCACCGAATTCATTCTCGGATTGAACTTGTGAGATTTTTCGACAATGACGTTCTTGATTTTGGATTTTTCCGAATCAATTCGTTTTTGACTTAGATTTCTTACTTGATTTCTCGAAGGGAGCTGGTTTCTCACTGTACGGAATCTCAATTTATTGAGTTCTGAATCGAATTGAATTTGCTTTTATTTTATTCTTGGAATCTGAAATTGGCCTTTGAATGTCGAAAGAGACTTTATATCTCGTTTTATTCTATTTTATTTTTTCTTTGTCTAGTTATCATTTTCGGTATAATAATTTTCATTTTTTTTACTTTGACATCTGCAATCCACGAATTATTGGAAAACTTACAAGTCATGGTTATTGTTAAATGAATCGCGAAATTAAAGACTAATCTTTCTTTGTAAACCATTTTTCTTTAATAATTTTAAATAAAATTTGGATCTCTAAAATTAAAATCTGTGCATCGACATTTTCTTTGACTCTATTGTCGACCTGCCAAGTCCTTGATTAACCATCGATTCTTCATCGCTTTCCGCTCGACTCGCCACTGCGTCTACCAATATTATCAACCTTTCCATCAGGAGAACATCTCACCGAGTAAGTGAAATTTTATCTAATTATAAATTTATTTTATTTTATTGTAATTGTGAGGGATAATTTCGGAAAACCTAAATTCAGTGAATATAATCAATTTGGTCAGAATGAATTAATTGAATTAAACCGATTAAGTAATTAGAAATTAAAGAGTGATTCTAAGCCCATTTCCCGAGTAATTTTCCGAGAGGTTAGACTCAAAAACAGGGGCAGATGTGTTCAAGACTGATTCCAAGAGTAGTACTTGAAATTTATTTCCACGACTAGAGAGTCTTAGTCAAATTCAACACACCATACGTCAAAAATTATTAATAGTTCACGATAACTCCGATTTTTGGCGTAACACTCCTGCTGACACTGCTCTTAACGGTCTTTGATAATATGAAACGCATACAGGGTATTGAACTCACAGCCTCTTCTTGCAACAGTTCAGGATTTCCTTTAAACTCTTTGGGCATCTTTTTTTTTTGACGATGTATTTCAGTGCAAATTTTGCAATAAAAATTGTGCCTTTGTTCGAAATTTTTCGGTACACTATCAATAACATCAGCACAGAAAAAAAGTGGTCTGTACAGGATGGAAAGAAAATCGTGGTCGCCGCTTCACCAGGTGATTCTCCAGCTCGAGATCGGTGGAGATCTATCAAAACTTGTATCCGCAAAACTGACCTTGACACTGGAATTCAAGGTCAAATTTTTTTATTGGCTTGAAAAATTCTACGCGTCAAGAGGAACAAAAGTTTCGAAGGGACCATAGGTCGGAGATACGTCCTTCAAGTCGAAATAACAACTTTGGGTTGAAAAAAATAGAAAAGCTAGATTTTTCCGAATATTCTTCAGAGGGCTTTAAATTCGCAAGATTGATCGTGACGGAAAAGGTTTCTACCGCACAGCCAGGAAATCACGATATCTCAAGCCAGGGTCGGCCTATTTAACACGATGTCTGCAGACGATTTGCGTTACCCAGAATGCACCACTTGGAGGTTGTCTGCGCAGCATCCCGTGTATAAGTGGGTCCGTGTTAGTGTGTGTTGTATTTTTTTCGCGTGTGGACCCCAAGGCTCGTCAATTCCTCGGTATTTTATGACTCCAAACCACGTGTGTGTGTGTGTGTGTGTTTCATTTTATTCGTGTGTGGACCCCAAGGCTCGTCAATTCCTCGGTATTTTTTGACTCCAAACCACGTGTGCGTTGAATTTTCTTCTCATGTGGAGAGCGTGGGCTCAATTTCCGTTTTACTAATTACGCTGGCGGCGACGGCGTTGACGCGGAACCCAAAGAATTGTGCCATTTGCCCTGATGGCCCTTAGCATGCGCGCTTGCTCTGTCCCTTCCACATGACGTCCTCCATTGCGTAAGCACGCTCGAAGCCTTGCCTGCAGATTCTCCTGAACACGGTTCAGCAGGTCTCCATTTCTCATTAGTCTCGTCACTCCTTCATTTACCCTGCGTCTCAGATCGGCTACGGTTCTAATCACTCTACCCGATCGATAAACGATGGCTTTGAGGGCCCCCCGAAAGAAAAAATCTGAAGGGTTCAGATCTGGTGAGCGTGGTGGCCATATGTGTGGTGCAGAATGGCATCCCATCCATCGACTACCAAACATGTTATTGAGAAAATCGCGGACCGGTAGACTCCAGTGCGGAGGTGCACCATCATGCATGAAATAAACATGGTTTCGACGTTCCCTAGGAATCATTTGGCGAAGTCGAGGCGTAAGATCGCGTCAGAGAAAATCCAAATAACGGTCACCCTTTAATCGCAGCGGGAGGAAAATTGGGGCAATCAGCATATTCCGGATATTTCCTGCCCAGACATTAACGGCAAATCGACCCTGGATGATCCGCTGCATTATGGCATGTGGATTCCTATCTGCCCAGATGCGGAGGTTTTGTCTATTTATTATGCCAGTACTGGAAAAGCTTGCTTCGTCAGTGAACAAGATATTTTCGAAAAATTGTGGATTCCTGTCCAATCTGTGTAGCATCCATCTGCAGAAACGTTCACGAGCACGGCGATCTCCAGGATATAATGCCTGCACAAATTGCACACGGTAAGGTCTCAATCCTTCTTCTCGTATTGTGCGCCTTACTGTCGTGTGAGATGTTCCGACACGAGCGGCTATTCGACGCAAGCCCATGACGGGATGAGCCCGTGCAAGCGCGATAACGCGTTCTTCAATCCTCCAGTGGATCCGGGGGCGTCCACGCCGATGATGTCCAGCACATTGGACTTCGAACCGTTGTTGATCCGCAAAACGTTGATCCAAACGTTGGAATTCGTGTCTATCAGGGATCGCACGCCGGGGTACTCGTCGATTACCAGCACGATTCTGGATGATCCCAGCATAAATTTTACGAGCTCGAGCATAGTTTCCCAGAGCCTCTTCGATCGCCCGTAGCATTAATCGTTGATCCCGACCATCTCGCACATGACCGTGATGGTCCATGATCGCGTCACAAAAGTAATGCCGCTACTGTCAATTCAGTCGAGTTCAGTTTCAAGAGGTAAACTATGAAACCAGATATCGGTATAATGCCAGTATTGGAATGACAACCAGTCCTCGACTTGGAATGCAGCGATGTCTGAGTTCTGGGTAGACAATGAGTTACTCGACCTGGGATTTCAATTGAGACTCGATTTTGGATTAACAAGGATTAGCTAAGTGAAACTTCATCCGATTGTCATTGCTTACGCAATGGAGAACGCCATGTGGAAGTGACAGAGCAAGCACGCGTGCTAAGGGCAATCAGGGCAAATAGCACAATTCTTTGGGTTCCGCGTCAACGCCATCGTTGCCAGCATAATCAGTAAAACGAAAATAGAGCTCACGCTCTTAATATGAGAAGAAATTCAACGCACGATCAGGAAAACTCATATTTACGGATTTTTAATATTTCATTATTCTTTTTCTGGGTGATAGGGTCACTTGTGACCCATGGTTCCCTTCTAACTTTTGTTTTTCTCAATTAGTAAAATTTTTTAAGCCAATCAAAAAATTCGACCTCGAATTTCAGTGTCAAGGTCAAGTTTGCGGATACGAGTTTTGATAGATCTTTACCGATTTCGAGCTGGAGAATCACCTGGCGGAGCAGCGATCACTATTTTCTTTCTACCCTGTACATTAGACCAGACTCACCTATCTATATATATTTTGATGCGCTGAATCCGAATCCGAAGCCCGTTTGGCTTACACACCCTCAACCTTTTTAATAAATTGCAAAAAACCGTTGAAAATTGATAAAAATTACGAAAATTCGCAGTTATGAGTATGAAATTTTTCTTATTGAACTGGATCAAGTATGTTTCTTATATATTTTGATGCGCTGAACCCGAATCTGGTGTCAGTTTGGTTCGTAAACTCTTAAAAATTTGAGTTAATTTCGATAAACCGCTAAAAAAGGCTACAAACAGCCAAAAATCGCAGTTATGAGTATGCAAATTTTTTTATTGAACTACATCAAGAATGTTTCTTCTGTATTTTGATGTTCTAAATTCAATAGCCGAGTCTGTTAATCTCGATCATCCATACACTGCTGTCTCAAAGTTTGGAAACACTTGACCCGATTCTACGCTGCACAAAAAGTTTCACTGCTCTTTGAAAAATAAAGATATTTCAATTCAACAAGCGGCGTTCCTAGGGGGATGTATTCAGTTCTATTTCGCTTCATCCAAAAAAAAATTCGATTTTTTTTCCCCTCGCTACTTCCTTTGAAGCATGGTCGTTTTTTGGCTTTTCGTTAGGGTTGAAATTTTGTATAAGATTCAATTTTGTTTTTTAAAAAGTTTTGTACGATTTTTTTTCGCAAAAGTGTTCAGATGTTCGTAAAAAACGATTTTATTTATAAAATAAAGCGCAACTCTTGAACTACTAGGTTTTTGTGAAATCACTGGGAGGGTTAAAGTTGCATATAATTATTCTGGATTCAATGAAATTTTTTTAGAATTTTTTGTTTCTCAAAAAATTTTCCTCCCAACGAGGTATTCTTTTTTTCTTAAACAATGGTGGTCTTACCTTATCTGCACGGGTTTTTCGATAAAAGGCCATGTAAATAAGGTTTTCTAACGAGAAAGCCGAGTAGATAACGTAAAAGACCCCATTGTTAAAGATAAAAAAGATCTCGTTGACAGGAAAAAATCCCGAGTTTTTTTATTTTCATGCTTAAATTTTTTTATTCAATCCAGAATAACTATATGCAACTTTTTAGCCTCCTCATGATTTCATAAAAACCCTGTAGTTTTGAAGTTACGCTTCATTTTGTAAATATGGTCGTTTTTTGCGAAAAATTGATTTTTTTTTGCGAAAAAAAATCGTACGAAACTTTTTAAAAATCGATATTAAAGCTTAAACTCCTCTGAACAACGTTTTTATGTGAATAACAGTTAAAGAAAATTCATGGGCCGTGCGCCAAAATTTTGACGCTAACAAAAAAGCCGAAAAATGATCATGATTCGAAGGGCGTACCGGATCCACAGAAAAATATATAAAAACAATTAGAAAAGGCGAAACTGAATTTATCCTCTTTGTAACGCCGCTTGTTGAATTTAAATATACTTATTTTTAAAAGAGCGGTGAATCTTTTTGTGCGGCGCGGAATCAGGGCAATTGTTTCATCGGATTTAGCGCATCAAAATACATAAAGAAGATACTTGATTCAGTTCAATAAAAAATTTATCATACTTATATTTGCGATTTTTTGAAATTTTGAGGCATTTATAGCGGTTTTTCGCCATCTACTCAATTTTTCGAGCTAAAGTGACTACGGATGCAGATTCAGCACATCAAAATACATAAGGAACATACTCGATCCAATTTAATTAAAAAAAAAATAACTGCGTTTTTTGGAAACTTTTAGACGTTTTTAGCTGTTTTTCGCAATTCACTCAAAATTTTAAAGGTATATGAGCCAAACGGACTTCAGATACAGATTTACCGCATCAAAATATATGTAGATAGGTGGGTCTGGTCAAATGTACAGACCACTTTTTTGTGTGCCGGTGTAATTAGTGTAGCGTTTAATTGCGACTTAACAGATTCGATCAAGGTGCTATACACGTGATTTCGCCGATTTTCGAAGGTACTTTTCGAGACGCGGTTGAAAAAAATAACGCATATATTGACAACATTTTTTTTACATATCATTTATGCACATGGTCAAGTATATGTAAAACAAATCAGAAATATTAACAAATGGCGGAGATATAACATAATAAACAATGTATTTTTTTTTGCACGGGCGTTGATGGTAAAAATCCTCGGCATCGCTGTGGGTATTTGAAAAAAAAACAAACATTTTTATTATTGCATAATGAATGTATCTTCAGTGTGATCCAGAAATATTATTGAAACACAATTGTTGTGATAAAAAATCGAAACATTAAATTTTTTTACTCAATTTTCTGTCGGTATTTCATTTTTATATTTTTTTGTGTCATTGAAACTTTTGTTTCTGTGCTTCACACGATAGGCGATGATACTAAAAATATAGCGTACAAATTTCGAAGCGATCTGAAGCTTCGTTCAAAAGTTAGAACTTTCACAAGGTTCAAAAAAGTGAATCGTGGAAAACAGCTTTGAAGTTGGCGGTCGGGCGCGCCGCGCAGTATCCTAACTAATATTATAAATATGAAAGTTTGTATGTTTGGATGTTTGTATGTTTGGATATTTGGATGTTTGGATGTTTGGGGGTTTGGGTTTGGGTTTGGATGTTTGGGGGTTTGGATTTGGGCGGCTTGGGCGTCTGATGCGGCTCGGGCGCTACGCGCCCTCGCGTCGCGGAGCTCAGGAGAATTGAGCCAGCTATGCGCCATGCAATTGAAACGATTGAGCAGGTGGATCATCGATTTACTTTTCTTTGGTTTTTTGTTTTTTTTTTTAGTGACAAATTTAGACGTAGCAAAAAGAATTAGGTTTCCTTTCTCGATGTAATTGAATTTATCAAATTCAACTGGAATTTTGGCAATCTCGTAACGGATTATCGACGGCAACAACGCGCACATTATATAGCATCCCGGCGAGCTACAGAGATGATCTTGGAATAATTTGGATTAATTGAGATAAATAAAATTTATCAAATTAACCTGGAATCTTGGCAATCTTGGAGCGGATTATCAACGCTAACAACGCGCTCATCATTTAGTATCCCGGCGAGCTGCTGAGATGATCTTGAAACAATCTGCATGTACTAAGATAAATAACCAAATGAATTTTCACTTCCCTTTCGTTGATTCTACCTCAATTACAATTTATATTTTCTTAATTTTAAACCACGCCCGTGAAACGAAAATCGGATTTGTCACGAAATTCATTCAGAGCTATGAAGATAGCCAGAAATTAAGAGACTTCTCTTCAAGCTGAGCTGAGAATGGAAAATCTGGATTTAGTGAGGTAAATAAATTTTCATTCACTTCTTTTTTGTTGATTTCACGACAATTACAATTTAAATTCTTCCAATTTTAAACCATGACTGAAAAACGAACATCTAATTTGTCTTTAAATTCATTCAGAGCTATGAAGATTGCCAGAAATCAGAGACCTCCCTTCAAGCAGAGCCGAATAGGAATGAGTAAGCTATGCCTCAAACGACTTTTAGAGCATCAGAAACACCGGAGCAGGCGGATCATGGACGGCAACAACACGCTCATTATATCACATTACGGCGAGCTGCTGAGATGTCGAAAAAATCACAAGCGCGGTGCGAGCAACAACTTCAGCAGCGTCAGATTAAGAGCTGCAGAAACGCCGGAGCAAGCGGATCTCAGACGCCAACAACATGCTCATTTTATCGCAGCGCAGCGAGCTGCTGAGATGCCGGAACAATTACAGGCGCGACGCGAGAAACAACTCCAGCGGCAAGCCAAATTGAGAGCTGCAGAAACACCGGAGCAGGCGGATCATAGATGCCAAGAACACGCTCATTATATCGCATCAAGGTGAGCCGCTGAGATGCCGGCATAATCACAGGCGTGGCGCGAGAAACAACTTTAGTGGCAAGCCAGATTGAGAGCTGCAGAAACGCCGGATCAGGCGGATCATAGATGCCAACAACACGCTCAGTATATTGCATCACGGCGAGCCACTGAGATGTCGCCACAATCACAGGCGCGGCGCGAGGAACACCTTCAGTGGCAAGCCAGATTGAGAGCAGCAGAAACGCTGGAGCAAGCGGATCATCGACGCCTACAACACGCTCATTATATAGCGTCCTAGCGGGCTGTTGAGATGCCGGAACCATCACAGGTGCGGCGCGAAGAACAAATCCAGCGGCAAGCCAGCTTGAGGGCTGCAGAAACGCCTGAGCAGACGGATCATCGATGGCAGCAATTTGCGGAATATCTGGCGCCCCAGAGAGCTGCTGAGACTATGGAGGAAGGAGCTCGAAGCTTTTTACAAATCGATATTAAAGCTTAGACTCCTCTGAACAACTTTTTTATGTGAATAACAGTTAAAGAATTTCCATGGGCCGTGCGCCAAAATTTTGACGCTAACAAAAAAGCCGGAAAATGATCATGATTCGAAGGGCGTACCGGATTCAAAGAAAAATATATAAAAACAATTGGAAAAGGTGGAACTGAATTTATCCCCTTTGTAACGCCACTTGTTGAATTTAAATATACTTATTTTTAAAAGAGCAGTGAATCAATTGTGCGGTGCAGAATCGGGGCAATTGTTCCATTGGATTCAGCGCATCAAAATACATAAAGAACATATTTGATTCAGTTCAATAAAAAATTTGTCATACTTATATTTGCGCTCATTACATAGCATCACGGCGAGCTGTTGAGATGCCGGAACAAACACAGGCGCGGCGCGAGAAACGACTTCAGTGGCAAGCTAGATTGAGAGCTGCAGAAACGCCCGAGCAGGCGGATCATAGACGCCAACAACACGCTCATTATATAGCGTCCTAGCGGGCTGTTGAGATGCCGGAACAATCACAGGTGCGGCGCGAAGAACAACTCCAGCGGCAAGCCAGCTTGAGAGCTGCAGAAACGCCCGAGCAGGCGAATCATCGACGGCAGCAATTTGCGGAATATCTGGTGTCCCAGAGAGCTGCTGAGACTATGGAGGAAGCAAAAGCTCGAATACGGGCTATTGCTGAAAGGGTGGCGCAGTGGCGGCGAACATTCAATCGAATCACTTGGAGTGTTTTTGAACGAGCTGCATTGGAGTACGATGCGAGTCTTGATTACGGTAGCTATAGGTTTTCAAAAATGGAGAGAATGAATGGAGCGTGTAGATTTTGCGATGCGCACAAATGGAAAAAAGAGGCGCCAGAGATGTGTTGTTCTGGCGGAAAAGTAGTAATTCCACAGTTGGAGGAGCCAGTAAAACCATTGAAAGAATTATTTTCATGCAGCGCAGAAGAATCGCGGCATTTTTTAAATAATATCCTAAAATACAATGGGTGCATCCACATGACATCTTTCAGGGCAGATAGAGTTATTTCCATACTGCGTTTTTTTCCAACATTTACTGTACAAGGGCGGGTTTATCATAAAATTGGGTCTCTACTTCCCGCGGTAAATGGGCAGCCACAGTTGTTGCAAATTTATTTTTTAGGCGATGAGGCGCAAGTCAAGCGACATTCTCAAATTATTCAAGGAGTTCAGAGACAAATAGTTCGAAAAATACAAAGAGTTCTTAACAGCAACAATATTTTGGTACGCGAATTCAAAACGGCACTGGAAAACATGCCAAATGAAAACTTTAATGTGGTGATTAACCCTAACTGCGTGCCACGCGGGCAATACAAGCGGCGCTATAACGCACCCACCACCAACGAGGTAGCAGCCGTGGTGATTGGCTCGAAACACACCACCGGCAGGGACATTGTACTGCATGCACGCGATGGACACCTCTGTCACATTGCTGATACGCACAGGTTTCACGACGCTCTCCAGTACCCGATCATTTTTTGGGAAGGCCAGGAAGGGTACCATTTTGAAATACCACAAATGAACCCGGGGACTAGCCTAATAAGAAGTTTCCCGTATGAACTTTTATGCTTACTATCTCATGGTGCGTAACAATAACTTCAATCTCCTGCTGCGTTGTAAGCAACTTCTGCACCAGTTCTTAGTTAATATGTATGTCAAAATAGAAAGTGAGCCCTTGATATACATCTCTTTGAATCGCAGCAAGTTACGAGTAGGAAATTATATTAATTTACAAGACGCTGTAAGAAATGACGCGCAAGTTATCTCAGGTTGTAGGAGAAATGGTCATACGACCCTCCTCCATCGTAAACAGCTCTAGATACCTCCACGAATACACGCAAGATGCATTCGCATACGTTCGAAACTATGGCCGCCCTGATCTGTTCATCACGTTGACGTGCAATACGGCATGGGCAGAGATTGACGTCGAACTTATGCCTGGCCAAACGCTATTCACAGACACGACCTCATTGCTAGAGTTTTTAAGATCAAAGTACAGAAGTTAGTAGTTTTGCTTACGAAGGGTCGAGTATTTGGCGCGATGCAATGCTTTATGTACTCCATAGAGTGGCAAAAGCGAAACTTGCCCCATGTACATCTTTTATAGTGGTTAAAAGAGGAATTACGTCCCAGTCAAATCAACGACATAATTAGTGCGGAAATCCCTGATGTCAACATAGACAAAAAACTACACGACATCGTTATCAAGAATATGATCCATGGTCCATGCGGTACCAAAAAGTACCCCTGGGCGTTATTGAAAGACACGCAGACAAGTGAAAATGGATATCCATTGTATTGGCGAAGAGCACCTGACGATGGAGGATGCACAGCTCCTATTAAAATTTGCGGTAATCACCAAGACATCGTCGTGGATAACAGTTGGGTCGTGCCCTATTCTCCGCTTTTTACCAAAATCTTCGATGCCCATATTAATGTAGAGTTCCGTAGTTCAGTGCAGGCCATAAAATATATATGCAAATACATAATCAAAGGGAGCGATCAAGTAGTTTTTAATGTAAGGCAAGATGGCGTTGTGAATATGGACCCCAGAGATGAAGTGCAAACATTCAGAGCGGGCTTATACGTGAGCAGCAATGAAGCAGCATGGCGAATTTTTGGCTTACCACTTCATGAAGCCACCCCACTTTCGCCCACCTAGCGGTGCACCTGCCTAATTGCCAACGCGTTTACTTCACGGAGCACAATTTCCGTAACAGATCGACAACGTCGCCGAAGACAACATTGACTGCATTTTTCCAACTTTGCGAAAGGGATAACTTCGCAAAAACTTTATTATACGCAGATGTACTGGATTGAATGTATACCGTGCACGTTAGCAACTTCGAATGTTACTGTTTACGCATGTTGCTTAATCAAGTGCGAGGTCCAACGAACTTCCAGGCACTGAAAAAATGGATGGGTCAGAGCGAGCGACATACAAAACAATATTAACAACGAAGAGTGGTTTTGCGAAAGGGCAATACTCTCGCCAAAAAATAAGTCTGTCAGTAACATTAACGAAAAAAATATTGGAAGGGTTAGTCGGTGAATGAAAAATATACACATCAATAGACACAGTGATGAGCAGTGACGACAGTACAGCGTACCCTATAGAATTTCTTAACACCTTGGAATTAACAGGCGTGCCTTCCCATAAACTGGAGTTGAAGGTTGGTGCCCCAATTTTGTTAATGCGAAACCTTGATGCACCGAAATTGTGCAATGGCACCAGACTACGCTTCACAGAGCTTGGGCGGAATATCATAAAGGCCACTATTCTTACCGGAGCGGCTAAAGGAGAGAGCGTGTTCATTCCTCAAATCCCAATTATCCCCAATAACTTGCCATTTTTATTCAAGAGGCTGCAATTTCCTTTAAAATTGGCGTTTACAATGACCATTAATAAATCCCAGGGCCAAACGTTGAAAGTAGCAGGAATTCATTTGAGTACTCCTTGCTTTTCACATGGTCAGCTTTATGTCGGTTGCTTAAGAGTATCGAGTCCCCAAAACTGGGCGATTGAATGCCTGGGCGTCCTCCAATGACTCGTGAATCCTCCCTATCTAAATTAGTATGGTTATTTTATTTAATTAGTATGGTTATTAGTTATATTAACAATCACTCGTGTTAAAATAAAACTGTCTCAGCTCACAATTTTGTCTTGCCTCTACAATGTCTCAATTCCGACTAAATAATTTTACTTCCTCCTCTTGGTTTTATGCTTTTGCCGAACCGGAAAAACCGTTACTTTTATCGTCGACCAAGCCGACAAAACCTGTTACTTTTACTGTTACACGATTCTATGTAGAGATAATAAGTAAACAATAGGAAAGGGTAGTTGCCGATCTAGCGCACCTGTCTCCGTATAGCACGGCCGGTTACCGCCGCTAGCTGCCTGCTTTCAAGAAACTAAACTTTTTACGATTTAACTGCTGCAACATTAACAATTTTTGAAATTTTTCAATCCTGTAAGGCTCAAAATATTCCTAAGCGTTCAGGCTAATGGAATAAAAAATAATTTAAAAAAATGAAACATTTTGAAATTTTTTGTGTATATAAGGCCTCAAAGCTGTTTCTCTAGATTGGACATGTTGTTTCGATATTCTTACGCTCACTTCACCAAGCGTCAGCCGTTTGTTCAGGTTCAGGTCATCGACGTTGTTACGCAAAGCCAAGGGTAGTTAGATATAGCGTTGCAAGACTTGCGAATAAACACTCCACTTTTCTCTGTAGATCTCGTACACGCTAGAGTTTAGAATTTCACTCATCTCTGCGTCCATGCGATCGATTTTTGCTTACTGAGTTTCTGAATATTATCATGTGGAATGAGAACCATTTTTCTCGCATATTCCACGGTTAATATAAAGCGAAACCGATATTGAAAGATTTTTCGAAATGTAAAATTATTTTTTTTTCCACACCTATCGATCTCTTTCTCTGCCAATTGCCCTTTTTCAGCTAAACGGCAATGAAGCGTTGTGTGATGACGCAAACCTTTTCACAAATGAACATTGGTTTCACGTTACCGCGTAAAACATTAAGCGCACCCTCGCATATACTTCGTATCAGTGATGTGTCGGTTATATGCAAAATTATATCTAATTGTATTTGCGTAAGATTGCGTTTAAAATATTGCACTGTTTTTTTACCGAGAGGTCCTTGCTCAGCCATAACAAACGCATCACTGGCACATCGTGACTAGCATCTTGTAGTTTCATTTATTTCCGAAACACGTAAACATAATGATAATGATCATCGGAAAATACGCAGGCACGAGATCAACAATTGTCAGGTGTAGATTGTTTGAGATCGAGCAATGAATAATCATGAGGCGCTGCAGTCTCATCGAAATAGACAGCTCGCAGGAATCGGTGCGTTTCTGGGTAGCCTTGTCGTCGCGAGGTGCTGCATTTGCACGCGATCTCGTGGATTTTTGCATACAACGATATGATACGATGCCAATTGAGGCAATTCTTTGCGAAATACGATTCATTTCCAAATTCTGCATAGCCAGACTGCCATTCGAAGTAATAAAAAGGTATGCCTCGAAATCGGACCTCAGGCATTTCGTATAAATATTTTTGAAAAATTTCACGGAAAAAGCTTTTCCACATCCTGTGGCTGCTTATCATCGAAGTTTGAGGATATTTTCAGTGCAAATATAAAATCACAACTAAGAAGTTTATTTGAGTGATTGCTTTTGAACACATTGAGCCTGGCGGTCCCTGTGGACCGACAGTGAACTTTTTATTTGGCCAGCATTGGTCCCTGGGAAGCGACAGTGGCCATTTCCACGTGCTTTTTCTAAATGCTCACCCGCTTCTGGCCGAACGGAAAGGACAGTTATATCAGCACCGGGCTCAACGTGTTAAATAAGCTCACCCCACAGCGGTGGCTGCCCCGCGGTACCAGCTTATAAGGCGTGCTCTTTTATAAGCGCAGACGCGCATTTTTATCATTTCAGAAGGGGCCTTACCATCTCAGAAATTCAGCTTGGGATGAAACTTCGTAGGTTGGTATACCTCAAGGGGGTCTACCCAGAAGAGTTGTTAAGCGTAATAGCCAGAAGATTCCGAAAAAAATTGCTCTAAAGTTTAAAGCGCAGCTCATGTACTGGTCAATTTTTATACTATGGCAGCACAGTAAAATAGCTGTGTTGTTCTGCTGAATCTCCGGTAGCTAGTCTGGAGTTCAAGGTCGAAGAATAGCTTTATTTTGATTCAGGATTCACCCAGTGGAGGGGTAGAACCCGAATGAGCTGAATCAATGGTTTATATCAAAAGAATAAGGTATTACCTTAAATAAACAAATCATTGTTTAGTAGTACACGTTTCTACTGATAACCATTATGTTGAAAAATTCGTTGCTCGAATTTTATTAAGCCAGCCGTACAGTATTCTGAATCTGTTTCAGACTGTATTGTGCCGACTCTCTTATTATATACGTTATATACGGGCAAGAGAGCAGTCGCATCAGCATTTTCATATTTATTATCAATTATCATTTATTCATTGATTTACTAAGAGAAGATGTTTACCTATTCTTGTAATCCTGTTAACACAATAAGAATTACGAGATTCTTTTTTCAGTTGACCTGTTCGAATCTCAGCCATGCGCGTGCGATTTATAATGTGATCACGTTAAAATAATAGTTGAAATTGGGCTACAAGCGTGCCGAAATTACGGAATATTTGGGATATTCCTAATTGAGGTATCTGGGGCATAACATCTCTCCCCCCTTAAAAAGGAAGGAAGTTCGCTTTTGTAGAAACCAGAAGGATCTTTTGAATTTACCTATTTTAGGAAAAATCAGAATTTAGAAATTGGCGTTTTTTGTCATTTTTCGTATAATAATAATAAAATTTATTTACTGTTTATTTATTTAAGTTTTGAAAATATTAATATGTTCAAAACATTCTAGTGTAAATTTTATTTTTTACCTTCTACAGTATTGTTGGATCGCAGAGTGGGTTGAAAATCTGATGCGGGATGTTAATTAGGATGTTTGTCAATTAGGTTTGAAAATTCGTGATAGGAATAACAAGTATCAAATAATAATTTATTGAAGTCTACGAAATGTACGGATATAATTCGTAGATTTAATTCAGGGCGGACCGCTCAGTTCGACTCGTCAATCAAGACTGTCTTATTCTTAGATTGTAAAAAACTAGTTAGAAATTGATGTGGTTGCAGTTTCGATTTCTGTGACCATATATGGTCACACTTGCCTATCTTTTTATCAGCAATTTTGAGTACTTGTAGGGGAAGAGACCGATAATCTGATTTGAGGTGATCCGTGAGGGAAATTATGAGGATTTTGGAAGATGTGAAGAGGCCAGGAATAATACGAAAAAGTCACTAGTTTAAGAACGTAACAAAGTCTTAATATTTATTATCACAATTCGTTGAACTAGATCGAAGCCGTGGTTGAAATGAAGTCTGTTGTATTCTCACTCACGCGAACACCGGCGTGCTCAACGACGCGTGATTGAAGAGACCCGAAAAGTGTCGTTCGAAGATGTCTCACGAAAATTGTCCTTTCACTCGGCAATTAACCCGGGCGTAAATCGCGTTAATTACGTTAATCTGAAGCCAAAAGAAATATGAAGAGGCCCGAAGTAAAATACCAAAAACTGAATAGCACGTGAACTTATTAATTCTCCATGCGGTTGCCGCAAAGAGGTGGACAGAAGTGAAGAAGAAGCCGGAAATCGATGGAAGTGTCGATCAGAAGGGTGGGGGAAATTTATCGATCCTTACAGAGTTCAAGCGAGTGACTGGCCAGGAGGTGCTGACCCTCGCGTGAACTCTCGGAGCTCGACCTTTCCGAAACAGTACTTGCGAAAGTAAGCGCGCTTCAACATATTTCTTAGTACACTGGCTCCTCTTTCGAAATACTGACTGTCGTATGTTTCACAATCTTTTCACATAAGTTATTCGGTCTAGTGTCCGAATATCGTTGTTCCTTATATTATACTGGATACAACATCCCTGTCCCCTAGGAAAAAGGAATCCGTAGGATTTCTTTATCTATGGCTTTACTCTTAACTATGATACATATTGATCCCACATAATTGTGTTGCATTATTTAATGATGCTTGTATTATGTATTTATACCAAGCTGGTGTTCAGTGCGTTTCGGTTGGAGGTAACTCTTACCTTTGTAAATGATAGTTTTCCTTTTGTCGGTTTCGGTGCGACTGTTTGCATTTCTACCACTTCGGCTGGTTCCGCCTGCACTAATGTCGGTTGAGTACGTGATTTCGGTTGAGTACGTCACCACTATTTCTATCGTGCTTAATGAATATGTGCCTATGGTATGTGGGTAGTACGGGTCATTTTTAATTTGTTCTTCTAGGTCTTTTTTAATTGAACGCAATCGTACTTCCAAATTGTTCAATTCCGTCACGTCGCTTATAACACTATGGAGTATTATATTATTTATTTCACTTGTCACTTTAGGTATCATTTCTTTTATATCTTCTATGAAGGTTAGGTTATACAAACGTAAATGCGTTTCGTAGACTTATTGCTGGATAAATGTTTGTACTGTTCCTATTCTAAAGTGTGTGGCGCAACGCATTTCCCTGTCAAAGCCACTGTTTCTGATTTTTTTCAGTACAATATGCTCGGGATTTTCGTTTTTACATGTAATTGCTATCGCTTCGGGTTTTGTGCTATAAAGATCCATTTAACTGTCTGAATGACATCACCCTTATCCCAATTATCGACTCGTTAATGGTCATTACTGTTTTTGCGCAGTTCTCGCTGTTTGAATCTCGTCGTGTATAAATTAGTATTTCGCACGCTACGTTGTCGTTAATAAATAGGGACGGATGGTTCGATTCGCATATAAAAATTTGTTGCACGCGTTTGCACTTTTGCAGGTCATTGTGCGTCAGTCGTAAGTACTTTCGTCACCTTCAATCTAGGTATTGGTATATATCATTCTGTATGTGTCGGCAGTGGGTATACTGTGCTTACCCTGTACTCGTTGGAATGATAGAATGTCGTTCCCGCGAGTGGTACAGGGGGTCCAAGCACAGATGGGAGTGAGTGAGACAAAGTTTCGCGTGGCCCGTTCGCTAAGAGCGCTAGTGTCACTACCCATAAGCCATTGCATCAATCTCTTTCTCGCTTGTACATACGTTCCCAACAAAATTTGCGCCATCTTGGATTATTGCGTGTTGCGCGTCTTCATATTGTGAGCTCAGCTGTATCTATCGTAGTGTTTTTTGGACTGTTTTTCGTTATCTTTTTGCCAATGTATTGTGCAGTTTGCAGAAAAGACGAGTAAATAGTATTGGGCGATCGTTTTAATAATGATTTTTTTATCTTTACCGAAGCAAGATAAATATATCTCGTTTTGTTATTAACGCAACCTCTTCTCGTATTTTGATCTCAAGTTGAATTCTTAACCGAATATTTTTCAATTACAGAAATATATAATATTGAAAGTGAACTGCACAATTTTTATAAGTATTATGAATCTAAAAAAATCCTTTCTACTTTTTGTTTGTAACAGCTATGTCGAGTAGAGCTGATAGTTTGATTCGGGGTATCCAGATACCCGAAATTATCCGGGTATCCGGGTAATTGGATCCGAGTTTCAGATTCGAGAACCCGAAATTATCCGGATACCCGAAACTATCTGGATACCCAAAACTATCCGGATACCCGAAACTATCCGAGTACCCGAAACTATCCGGGTACCCGAAACTATCCGGGTACCCGAAACTATCCGGATACCCAAAATTATCTGGATACCCGAAATTATCCGGATACCCGAAATTATCCGGATACCCGAAATAATCCGGATACCCGGATCATAACAGATGATTCCAGATATCTGGTCATTGTATAGCCCAGATCATTCCAGCCAATAATTGTATCTGATTGAAATTCCCGTACTTCGCGATACAATAAAAATTTGAAACAATTCAGTGACATTTCGCATACTATAAACAATAATTATCAACAATAATATTACCTAAAAGTGATTAGTAAATTGTTTAAAAAAATAATTATTCAACAATTTTTTGGTAAGTTATTTTTTCTTTCATAGTTTTCAAATTCCCGTTTTGAAATTTTTCAGAATGGCTGTACTTATGAAATTTTGTCTTGGTGTTTTTGAAACTTTTCGAAGCTGACGATAAATCTGTGTGTAAAAACATATGCAAAATTGGCAAATTTTTCTTTGTATTTCAGAATGTTTTTTTATAATATTTCCAAAAAATTAGAAAATTCTGACAAAATTCATATGCGTTCCGAAAAATTAACAAATTCGATTTATTTAGAGAAAAAAAAACTTTTCGTAAAACTGTTGAATAGATATTGATTCAAACAATGTCTTAATGACTTTTGGGCAATATTATCATTAATCATTGTTGTTTATAGCATGCCAAATATTCTTGAATTTTTTCAGATTTTCATTGTATCACGAAGTACAGATACAATAAAACGAAATTTCAATCAGATACAATTTTTGGCTGGGACGGTCTCGGCCATACATTCTTAATCTACACGATCTTCATACCCTGTAAATTTGGTCGAATTACACAAAAATTACAAATTCTGCGGCGTTTTAAAATCTTCAAAAAAATGACTGCGATTGCTCTCATTTTCGCGAATTTCAAAATTCGCGAAAATTATATAAATAAAGTATCACGAAAATACACAATCGCTCAAAAGTACTTGCCCACCCGTAAAAATTTGTTGCTGCACTAAAAGTTAGATAGCGGACTCAAAAAAATAAAGATATAATCAAATTTTTTGAATGGCGTTTTAAAGAGGACAAATTTAACTCAATTTTGCTTTTTAGAACATTTTTTATGATTTTTTTTTGCCCCGGTGTACGTACTGTTGAATATTATCATTTTTCGGATATTTTTCAGCAGCCGAAAATCCATGCCGAAGCTTAGAGACAAATTTTTGCTCGGTTTTTCTATGATAAGCTTCAAACGGATATCAAAACCTACATTTCGGTTTTGTACAAACTGTCGTATGATTTTTTTTTCGCCCCAATATTGCATTTTCAGCCAAGCAATACGTGTTCGAGAAAAAAAGCGTAATTCAATAACTATAGGGTTTCGGAGGAAATGTCAGGAGGGAATAAAGTTTTACAGGGTCACACTGGAGTAGCTAGAATTTTTTTAGAAATTTTTCTGGAAATTTCAGATTCGAAAACCCGAAATTATCCGGATACCCGAAACTATCCGGGTACCTGAAACAATCCGGATACCCGAAACGATCTAGATACCCGAAACTATCTGCATACCCGAAACTATCTGGGTACCCGAAACTATCCGGATACCCGGATAATATCGGGTTTTTCGGGTACCCGGATCTGAAGCGTTGGATCCGCCATACCCAGATTTCTGGATACTCGGATAAGTTCAAGCTCTAAATTGTCGAGGAAGTCTTTTGAAGCGGGATGTTCGTTGGAGGCTCCACGCTTCTTCAAATTGTCAAATCCCATGACTGAATTTGGTCGGTTTTCGAAGTGGCTGACTCCAAGCGGGAATCCGGAGCTGCTAAATGTTTTTTTCAGTACATATAACAAATCGACGGCTCACTTCGAACAAAAATATGTGTTGGCGAAAAAGATTTGTCAAGTTTGTTTTTTATACAAACGCTCGTTGAATATCTGATGTAATGCAAAAACTGATTACATTGATATTTTTGGAAATGAATGAATAAATAAATAATAAATAAATAATAAATAAATAATAAATAAATAATAAATAAATAATAAATAAATAATAAATAAATAATAAATAAATAATAAATAAATAATAAATAAATAATAAATAAATAATAAATAAATAATAAATAAATAATAAATAAATAAACAAATAAATAAACTAATAAATGAATAAACGATGAAAAATGTACGCAGTTCGTGATTCCGAGGGCTCTTTCACGAATAATGCAGGTAGCTTCCCTTATATTCTTCTAAGAAGTTTTGACCTGTAGAGATCAAAAATGGGAAGGGGTCTCATGCATGTTCCGCATCCACAAAATTGTGTGGATGTGAAAACTCGTCATTTATTATGTGTGCCTGATGCCAAAATAACTATTGTTTTCCGTGTTTTAATGATCAGTACCACCCGAGTCCTTGCGGTAGTAATAACCAATGAAAAGAGATCAAAAAGACTGTTTTTTTGAATCTCATGTATTTGGGCTCCTACCATTTCACAAAAAACGAATAATCAAAATATATGTATTTATTCATTCATTTACAGAAATATTAATGAATTGCATATTAGTTAAAATGATAAAATAAAAAATAAAAATCCGTGCTGGAAATCGATCCAACAATCCAGCGATCCAACAAGCGGTGACTGTGCCCACTACACCTGCGCTCTCGTTTAATTCAATCTAACGCAAAAAGTATATGAACGCACCAAAAACATTGATTATTTTTTCATCTCGAAAACGGCTGAGAAGTGCATTCTATTATTTGCACCTGTTACACCTCTGGGTGCGGCCTACCTATCGCAAGAATTTGGTCCGAATCGGTAACCCTCGTACTCTAAGGTCTCCTTGTTAGCCGGTTCATGTGTACCCGTGTAATTTTTCGTCCTCTTTTTATCGTGAAATTGACTTCGGAGTTTACCTCATTTACGGTGTGTGGACTGGTCCATTTTGGCGTTAATTTTGCAGACCGTCCGCGCCGTACCGTTTCGGCGTATAACAGTATGCGATCTCCAACTTTCGAATTTCGGTTGCTTTAAAACTTCTTAATTTGTCAAATTTTTTCTCGCTGTTTCCCACGTTGGCGTTGCTCTTAAGGGGACCGAGTCGGTTGAGGAATGCAAATCTCTCAACCGCAAGAACTTTTTCTGTCTTTGCGTATGAATATAACCAACAGGTTATGTTTACATACGCCCTTCGAGCTTTCTTCAAGCTCGTTATAAAATCCTTAAGGTCCACGTGTACTCTGATCAGCAGAGTTTTGAGTTTTTTCAGTCTGCTCGTGATTCAGAAAATACCGCTCGATGGATTTGACTCTCACACGTCTAATTTTTTTCGTAGCGAATCCCTATTGGAGATGAACGCGGCCCATTTTTTTAGGTTCCTATTTCAAAGTGCTTTGACTATGAGATGAGAATTGAGATTTTACTGCTTTGGACCAGTGCCCACTGTAAAGTTTGAACTTTAATGTAAATGTGCCACGTTCATCCCCGGTAGGAATTCGCTACGAAGAGACTGAGACGTGTTAGAGTCAAATGCATGGAGCGGTCTTTTCTAAATCACGTGCAGACTGTTGAAAACACCAGCTTTGTAGAAGCTTTTATATCTTCGCACTCTCGTAGCTGGTAAATTTTCCCTATAAAATAGACAATATTTTATAAGAATTTTCAAGTAGGAAAACATTTTTTCAAATTCACTTGAAATTTTTTTATTTAAAAAATGTAGATGATTAAAAATAAATTGCACTATCACCGTCGAATTTTTCCTCTTGAAGGTCCAACAATTTGTTGACGTTAGCGCATCGAATCGAAAATGCACTTTCACCAAATTTTATGCGCAACGATGAACAGTTTATATCCGTTTCAAAACAATGTTGAGAGTCAACAAGGTTGAAAAACACATCATATCATCGAACAAGTGATAAATTAATAATAAAATAAATGTAAACCAAAAATCGCCGGTGAAAATCGGTCTTTTATGTCAACTGCTATGATAGAGAGGTTATACACAGTACACACAATTTCACAAGCCATAGGCTGCATTCGTCTTGGATGCTTACACGCTTTCAGCAAATATGTTAGGTATAAGCCGCATTTATTTCGGACACTTACGCGCTTTCAGCACGTATGTTAGATATACATCGACATAAAATGATACACGATGTCACGCTCACCGCGCTCAATGCATTCTTACACGCTTTCAGCACATATTTTAGATATACATCGACATATAATGGTTCAGGATGTGGCGCTTACCACGCTCAAAGCGCGCTTACAAGCTTTCAGCACATATGTTCGATATACATCGACATAAAATGGTACCGGATGTGGCCCTCACAGCGCTCGAAGTACGCTTACACGCTTTCAGCGGAAGTGGCCACAAATAAAAAAAGCATACAATGCCGGCATTCGTCTTGGACGCTTTGTGCGCTACATCCTGTGGTATTTCATGTTTTTATGAAGAAAACGTAAAAAGAAATAGATGCAGAAATTGATCTACCGTGATAAGTGGCTCGAATATTTTCATATTTTTGCTTATACATTTTATTCATTTTACGGTAGACTACTTTCTGCATCTATTTTTTTACGTTTTCTTCATAAAAGCCTGGAATCAAGGTAGACGCAAAAGCCTAGACATCATGAATTTTGGGTCAAAAATTTTCTTTTTCGTCACTGGATTTTTAAGAATTTTTCCAGATTTTGGAATTACGGCCCTCAAGGTTTTTGAAAAAAAAATGTTTAAAAAATTATAACGAACTCAAATTTGGTTTTAAAAATCTGGAAAAAATTCTGAATGCTATTTAAAGTTGGAAGAATCATTTAAAAAATCGTAAACGATATCAGCGAGGTCGAGGGTCACACTCAGGTCGACTTGGTATGGAATGCCCTATATTTATATATGGGGAGCATTCCATGTCGAATGAACGAAAGCTACAGGATATTTTTAATTTTTTTTTTAAGATCTTTTCATCAGCTCCAATTATTTCGAAACAGTAAAAATAATGTTGCATTTTGGAAATATGAAAAATTTTGCAAAAATCTGGTTTTTTATTTAAAAATTCATGAGCCATCAATCATGGCTTGTCAAATTTTTTCAATCCCGATTTTAAATTTGTAATTTTTTTTTGTACAAAACTATCAATAACACAGTGAAAAAAAATTAAACAAATTTCGAGTGATGTTTTATGAATTTTTGTATTGTAAACCAGATTTTTTAGAATTTTTTCAAAAATATTTTTTTTGTTTCCAATTTCTTTATCCTCTGTTATAATTTCGTCCATAACTTGGCCATTTTTAAAAATTTCGACTAACCGCCGTACAAATAAGTGCAAAAGGGTTCAAAAAACATGAAACTGAAATTTAGAAAAACTCAACTTTTTTACGATTTTAACTAACTCGGCCCCCTTAACGGGGAATACAGTCCTGGCAACGGGAAAAAAGGTAATTTTCGAAGTATTTTTTCCAGGGAAACTATTGGAATGATGAGAACGGGGTTTTTCCTAGTTGAAAACATTCACTTTCAAGAATGTTTTTAATTTTTTTCTATTAAAAAATGATGCAAATTCATGGAGTACTTACGGAGGTCCTCTACCTACTCGGTGAGTCCAAGATAGATTACGCGTTTGCCTAACGCGGTGCGAGTGAACGCTTGACTTCGTCGCAATATTTCTCCAATACATATGGGGCATTCCAGCTATAACTGAACGGCCATTACCTGGACTTTTTTTTCGTGACGCCAAATTTTTCAGTTACTTTTCGACAAAAAAAAACATATGTATCTCTCAAACAAAATAATTTTCATGCTTTTCCGTTTCTACACCTTTCAAAGACCAATTTTTTTTTGACAAGAGTGTATCCTCAGATTTTATCAAATAAATTGACAAAAAAGTACATTCAAAACTAAATATTTTGATCGCTTGCCCATCGTGGAGAAATCATTTTTCGATTGTTTCTATGTGTATTAAAAATGTGTTTTTATTCGTAAAAAAGGAGTAAGTACACAGGTAACGTTGTTGATGCTATTATTAATTAATACAGCTACAATATTTATATGTCCATAAATATTGTATAAATATTTATTTGTACATAAATATTGTACACATTTTTGTGTACATTGAAAACACATTTTTTAAAGTTTTATGCACATAGAAAATATCGAAAAATAACTTCTCCATGATGGGATAGCGATCAAAAGATGCCGTTTTGAATGTACTTTCTTGACAATTTATTGGAAAAAAATCGGAGGATACACTCTTGTCGAATAAAAAATTGTACTTTGAAAGGTGTTAAAACGGAAGAGGATGAAAAATAATTTTGTTTGAGGAATACATATATTTATTTTTTCGAAAAGTAACTGAACAAAAATTGGCGTCACGAAAAAAAAAATGTCGAGGTGATGGCCGCTCGGCTCTAGCTGGAATGCCCCATACAAGTCGTTTTGGTTATAATCGTGCAACTGAATATGAAAATGAATAACAGCAAAGATAAAAACGATTTCTGAAAAGGCAATCGAGTTAGCCAAAAAGTGTATCATAATAGGTTGCGATTGCAAAAAGTCGGCAAAAATTTGCGAAAAGTATATTATACCCCTACGGAAGTGGTACATAACTTCAAAACAAACGGTAGTGAACGTGCCAAAATCGAAAGTCGTTGGATTTTCCACGTGAAAACTGTTCGAGAACAGCTCATTTGTATTTAGTTATGAAAAAATTATATATTCATAGAGAAGTTATTTTGTTGATCTCTATTTGCGTATTTAAACTGTGGGTTTAAAATGCGCGCAAATACCATGTATTGCGGCGTTGCCACACGTCAGTTGCGAAAGCCACCCAAATGGAAAATTCTCTAAAATTTTGCAGTATTTTACCAATTTCTCGCTTTGACAGATCCGCAGCTGCCTATCGCTGCCTTTACGGCCTCAGTAAATGAGGCGTTGTTGTCTGATTTCCGGTCAAGTTTTAGTAGGTTCCCTCCATTCTTTGTCTCGCGGATAGAGCGTATGCCTGTCTGATGGTGTTCTGAGTTAACCTTCGTCTTGATGTCCTTTAGTAGATCCGGGTAGGTTTTTCCCTGGGCAGGTTTGATCAGGACAGCATTAGAATCGGTCGTTCTCTTTTTTCTCTTGATTTTCCGGTGCGCGGGGGCTAAAACTGTTGGGCGTGATTGCCTTGCCGTCGGCAGTTGTCGCCTCAGTTGGCGTTCTGGTGCGTTTCTGCTTCCTACGGTCAATGAGGGTAAATTCCGCAATGTTGCCGTTGTGGGCGCTGCCCTCAGGGCCAAGTGGCGGGCTGGCTGCTGGCCGCTTGTTTCTCGTCGCGTTTCGCGTGACTGTCTGGCGTTTCGTCTGTTTCAGGAGTTCTTCCTACTGTTACGTCCCGACCGGCGAATTTTCCATCTCGGTAAGGAAAGGGCATACCCTTTCTTACACGTTTTTCGGAAGAACTGCGTTATATTGGACAGGTAGCCTTTTTGAGCCTAACCTCGCGGAAATTTGCTCAGGACGGCCGTGAGAGTGTATTTTATGAGTTCGGTGTTTTTATAAAATATCGCGATTTCCGAGCAAGGATAAACGAAATGAAACGAATAAAATATATGGGAAAATTGCATTATAATCAAAAATAACAGTTGTCGCGAATGAACGGAGATCTCAATTAAACCGCAGTCGCAATTCCTTCAAATTGGACAGGGTGATTTGTTTCAGCCGGGGAGAATTTAATATATGAAACGATTTTCATAGGAATGAATTTTCTGTGGTTTTTGAAATAAAACAAACATGTTAACGCGACCAGAAGGACTAAACTGAAAATCATTAGTACGCTCGCGATTCGAAGCTCAATTACAGGATACAAAATGAAGAGATTTTTTCCTTTTTATAGTAGAAATATTTTTCGGGCAAGAATTATTTGTCCGGAAATATCCAAAAAGTGATCACCGCCGAAGATTTACTTTTCTCCAGACGTTAAAAATTATTGAACAGGGCCAAAAATATCCATTCAAAATTAATGAAAGTGGAAAATGTCAATCATTTAAAATTTACTCAGAGTGGAAAATTATTTTTAACATTTATTCAGCGTGAAAAATTATTTTTCTGCAAGCGTTGAAATTTACTCGGAATGGCAGATTATTTTTCATTTTTAATTTACTTGTAATGGAAAATCATTTTTCAATTAAAATTTACTTGGAGTAGAAAATTATCTTTCCATTGAAATTTACTCGGAGTGGAAAATTATTTTTCCGCAGCCAACCCAAAACCCTCCACAAGCGAGAATTATCTTCCTGCAGATAATGATCTTTTAGAAAATAAAATCAGGAATATTTAAGGTTTTTGAATTGAGAAGTGTGAGTGTTGCTCTGGGAGGGTTCACATCAACAGCCGCTGGCTGGTATGGGAGCCCGTACCAACAACTGTGTGTTCCGGGTCCAAGAGCTTGTGTATAATCCTAGGGAATCACCTTCGTGGCTAGTCGCTGACTGGCAAGGTAGCCTATGTCAGCCGATCTAACCCGCCAGAACCTTCGGATTTGTTCGTGGGTGTTTTCGTGTAACTCTAGGGGCCTTTTGAAATCAGCTATTGGCCGGTATGGGAGCCTGTACCAACAACTGATTCGCCGGGGGCCTAGCGTTTGCGAATGTATCAAGATGAAAAAAAAAATGAAATTGATTTTCAGAGGTGAATTTTAACGATGTCCCGAAAATTGGTGATCCACCCGTCGAGTTCGATGGACCCAAGGATTGACAGAGCAAATCGATAGATGCTGACGGTGTAGTTCACACAACACAATAAATCACAGAACATCGTGGATATATGGGGGGCATTCCATTCCAAATCGGACAGTTCAATAAACTTTTTTTTTTAGTTTCCACAATTTTTTTATATTTTTGAGTACCTATCAAAAGACGCTTCCTGTTAAATTTTGAGACTTTTTTAATTACCCGTTTAAAAGATATTAAATTAACAAAAAACCGCTCTTTTTTTGGTATTTTGGTAATAACTTCTTTAATAAAGGCCCAAATTGAAGTTTTTTTCAAAATTTTTTGTTTACTCATGGTTTTTTCAGAAAAAAATACAACAAAAATATTCGACGTGTTTTTAAATGAGTTTTTTGAGTTTTAAACGTTGAATCGCGTTTTTAAAAGTGAATGTCAGTTTTGGTTTTTTTTAAATTTTTCGTTTCGAACATCTATCTATTGAACAATTTTAAAGACTAGTCAGATCGTGGGATCTCAATAACGACTATTTTTTTCAATTTATTGAAAATAAAATTTTTTTTTTTCAATAAATTATTATGAATACCAATTTTTGTTACTGTATAGTATTTTTTCGAACATTTTAAATTAATTTGGACACTTTTTCATTATTAAGAGATTTTTTTAATTAATTAATTGATGAGCAAATAACAACGGTTCAAGAATTGTGTGAGTGGGCATTGAACCTAAGTCTACCGAATATTGCTGTCAAATTTTCACATGAAAAATATTATTCAGATGCAAAAGAAAGATTTTATTTGCGATAAAATACTGCCAAGTCAATCACGGGGAGACACAAAAATTTCATTCAATTATTCCAATGAGCAACGGAAACGTATTGACAAAGGAATATTCTAATTTAGGAAATAATTGTATATGTAAGGTTTTCAAAAGAATATGTGAATATAAAAAACTGTTGTTAGTATTGTTCATAAACAGACATAATGATTAATTATTAATTTTAAGAACCTGTTAACAATAAAAAAGTGTCAAAATAAATTCTAAATATTGAAAAAAATTCTATATAGTAACAAAAATTAGTATTCATAATAATTTATTGAAAAAAAAATAAACTTTCAAAAATCGAGAAAAAATAGCAGTTATTGAGATCTAACGATTGGACTAGTCTTGAAAATTGTTGAATAGATAGATGTTTGAGAAAAAAAAATGACATTCACTTTTAAAAACGCGATTTAACGTTTAAAACGAAAAAAACTCATTCAAAAACAAGCCGGATATTTTTGTTGTATTTTTTTCTGAAAAGGCCATAAAAATACTGAAATTTTGAAAAAAAAAAACGTTCAATTCGTACAATTATTAATGAAGTTATGACCAAAATACCAAAAAAAGAGCAGTTTTTTCGTTAATTTTATATCTTTTGAACGGGTAACCAAAAAAATCTCAAAATTTAACAGGAAAAGTCTTTTGATGGGTACTCAAAAATATAAAAAAATTGAGAGAATTAAAAAAAAAGTTTTACAAACTGTCCGATTTGGGATAGAATGCTCCATATATAGATAAATATATTTTGTGACGGATTTCTTTTCCTTAACGAGATCGAAACGATACCGGGTCCGTCACCTTCGGCCGTCACGCCCGCACGTAGCATTCCACATGCCGGCGGGCGCCAGTTAATTTTTATTCCCCCGAAAAATAACAAACCGGTCACGACAGGGAGTCGAGTGGGAAGGGCTCGACTCCACAAATGCACCTTTTATTTCGCCGGTGGGTTAACCGGACTGAACTGGGAATTGAGTGGGAAGACTTCGATTCCCGCACGGACAAAACGGTACAGGACAAACGGACGGAACGTACGAACGAGGATGAGCGGTTGCGGAAATGCGCGGCCGCTCAGGATGCGGGTTATGGTAGAGAGGGTCGGAGTTGCATGTCAGCAAGTAGCACGGGAACTGACTCAAGTTCGGGACCGTAAGCGAACTCGTGACGTACGAGTGGCTCGCCTGAACGATATATCTTTCTTCAAGGGGTTGCGGGATCTATTTCTGCCGAAACACGAGAACTCAGGACCGATGCACTGCACACTGCACTTGAATATCTCAAGGGGATATTCATCGAGAGCAAAACGAATTTTCTTCGTTGCTATGATGCGAGAGCACTTGTCAAATCGATGGGCACACACACAGCCGCGGGGTGCGCGTATACCATACAAGCGAGAGCGTGGCACGTTACACGTAGGGCGAACGGGAGATAGCGAGACCGAGTGTCAACACAGGGCGGATACAATAGCGAGAGCGCAAGGTCTTCTCTCGACGGTGATCGGAGAACGACTTCTCTAATCTCTTGTCGAGAATTTGGAATTATCATCCAAATTCTCTGACCGATAGCTGCTACCTCATTATTCCTCTTTTCTTACGTATCCGAGACAGGGGGTACAAGCCACCATAGTAAATGTTGAGGCAAAGTTTGCGCTGGTGGCGCTCGTAGTAGACGGTTAGAGAACTATAATGCCTATGACATATATATGCGTATGACATATATATATACAGATTCACCCCCTCTCCACGACCCCCGAAGCAGGCTCATTATTATTATTATTATTTCATTTCAAATGTCCCAGGATACAAAAATATAATAAAAATGCCAGTATATTCGTGTTTTAATGTATTTCAAATATTTTGTATAATTATTCATCTCAATATATGACTATTTACAACATTCATATTAACACATCGAAATATTTAACAAGCTTTTAGATAAAAAACGCGCTTGAAAATTCTTTTTCTATTCGCGTATCACATAAAATTAATCAGTTATAACTTTGCAAAGTTTTAGCTGCACAATCGGTTCTTACATTACATATTTGACAAGCTTTTATGGTATAAACCAACTTAAAAATTGCTTTTCCATTCGCGTATAACATAAAATTATTCAGCTATAACTTTGCAAAGTTTTAACCGCACAACCATTGTTTACATCAAATATTTAACGAGCTTTTATACGTAAAATAAACTTAACAAATCTTTTTCTCTTCGCGGATCGCATAAAATTAATCAGTCAGAACTTTGCAAAGTTTTAGCTGCACAATCAGTATTTACATTGCATATTTTACAAGCTTTCATGTTATAAACAAACTTAAAAATTATTTTTCTATTCGCGTATCACATAAAATTATTCAGCTATAACTTTGCAAAGCTTTAACCGCACAACTAGTTCTTACATTAAATATTTGACGAGCTTTTATGTGTAAAACAAACTTAAAAAATCTTTTTCTATTCGGGTATAACATAAAATTAATCAGTCAGAACTTTGCAAAGTTTAAGCTGCATAATCGGTTTTTACATCACATATTTGACAAGCTTTCATGTTATAAAAAAACTTAAACATTGTTTTTCTATTCGCGTATCACATAAAATTTATCAGTCAGAACTTTCCAAAGTTTTAGCTGCACAATCAGTTTTTACATCACATATTTGACCAGCTTTCATGTTATAAACAAACTTAAAAATTGTTTTTCTATTCGCGCATCACATAAAATTATTCAGCTATAAATTTCCAAAGCTTTAACCGCACAACCAGTGTTTACATTAAACATTTGACGAGCTTTTATATGTAAAACAAACTCATAAAATATTTTCTATTCGGGTGTCACATAAAATTAATCAGCTATAACTTCGCAACGTTTTAACCGTACAACCAGCATTTACATCAAATATTTAACGAGCTTTTATATATAAAACAATATTAACATTTTTCGGCAACATATATTTTTGTTCGAAGTGAACCGAACACAAATGTCGATTTGTCACATGCACCGGAGAAACATTCAGCAGCTGAGGATTCCCACTTGCAGCAATTAAGCCACTTTGAAAACTGATCAGACTCAGTCATGGGATTTGGGAATTTGAAGAAGCATGTAGCCTCCGACGAACATCCCGCTATCAAACACTTCCTCGACATAGCTGTTACAAACAACAAGTAGAAAGGATTTTTTTAGATTCATAATTCTTATAAAAATAGTACAGTCCACCTTCAATATTATATATTTGCTTAAATTAACAAATATTCGGTTGAGAATTCAACTTGAGATTAAAATACGAGAAACGGTTAGGTTAATAACAAAACGAGATATATTTACCTTGCTTCCGTGAAGATGAAAAACGATTATTAAAAGGATCGCCCAATACAATGTACGCGACTTTTCTGCAAGCTGCACAATATATTTGCAAAAAGATAACAAAAAACAGTCCAAAAAACACACCCGAGCGCACTATGAAGACGCGCAACACGCAACAAACCAAGATGGCGGAAATTTCGTTGCCATGGATACCATGGGTGAGTGCCGTGAGTGCGTGCGAGCGAGATGGAAAATCGACGCAATGGCTTATGGGTAGCCACACTAGCGCTCCTAGTAGACGGTTGAGGCGAAACTTTGCCTCACTCATCCCCATCTGTGCTTGGACCCCCTGATCCGAGAGCGTGATTGAAGAATTATCATCCTAGGTAGCGTGTTCAGGATCTCGGTGGCAGCTTCCCCTGGAACCCGAGCGAAAGCAAGACTCCATTGTACTTAATGCGGCGCAATGCTTCTCAGCCATTGTCCGTAACCCTCTCGGCCTGCTCTCCAGCTCGTGGTTTCTTCTACGCTGAGGCGCCGGCATTGCAGCCGGACCTTTGACAATTCCACCGAGACTTCTCGTCGGGCGCTCTCCTCCGTCGGGCAACTCATTACCTGGAGACATATTTTTCCGAGGGATTCGAGCGCGCGAGCTTTTCTAATCTTTCCTTAACAAAATCAAATCCAAAACATTCGTCGCGTGCTCGAAACGCGACTAAGGCGAGAACTCGTTTACCTTACCTTACCGAATCGGGCAGAAAACGAGAACGATACATTTTTGCGAGAGCGTTTCTGGATTTTTGGCCGTGATTCCGAAAAATCACGTCACAACTCCTCACCCCTTACGGGTGGCTTTGGCGTAGAGATCGAACGGTAGCTAATCACAAGTCGTGAATTCGGGAGCCCAACAACACGTATCGACTACTCCTTGCACTAATGAGGGTGTCGAGGGGTTAACATTTTTTTTTTGAGATCCGTTCTGACGCTAATCTTTTACGGCGGAACTTTTCTTCCCAGGTTACCAACGGTAGCACGATTTAAGTCTGGGGAGACGAGAGCGTTTGCTAAATGCGTACTCACACTCGCTCGAGAAGGTATTTTGTACGAGATCCGTTCTGACGCCAATCTTTTACGGCGGAACTCTTCTTCTCCAGGTTGCTGACGGTAGCTGGTGAATTTTTAGGGAAGACGAGAGCGGTTGCTGAGCGCATAATCGCGCTTGCACGAGAAGGGTCATTGTATGAAAAGAACTTTTATTCAGTGGCGAAAAGGTTTATAGCCGCAGTTGAATACGCACGATTCCGGACAGCCCGATAGAAGCGGAATCAGATTCACCAAAGATGAATCGATGACCACTCTTCTCATACCTGAAGTTCCATGCTGTTCCGAGAGCTTTACGTGATCTGGATTATTAAATCTGTGACGAGAGCGTGACCATGGCGTTTACGACGGTGGCTTCCAACAAAATATTTAGCCATCGAGACCCGAGAACGGCTACATTGATAACGGTAGCGATAAAGCTTGGAGCGAGGCCCTTCGGAAGCTCCGAGACCGGTTTTCCTGATTTTTGGAGCTTTTCGTGGTCATTTCAAGCTGGAACAATAGGCTTACGTCTAACGGTTACCCGCTCAAGTGTATCGAGACTTCGTGACGTCATCCTCGATTTCGCGAGAAGCACAATTAATTCGCCACCTACGACGTATAACTGTCTTCGTGAACTATGAAGGACCCTCCGCAGGGAGGGGTGGCTTCGTGTCATGCGAGAGCTACGAAAATTCGAATAAAATTTCCGTAATTAATAATCGAGAGCCACGAAAATTTCAAAAGAAAATTTTCGCAATTAATGTTCGAGAGCGGCAAAAAATTCAAATAAAATTTTCGCAATTAGTTTTCAAGAGCGACAGAAATTTCAGAAGAAAATTTTCGTAATTAATAATCGAGAGCAGCGAAAATTCGAATAAAATTTTCGCAATGAGTTTTCGAGCGCGACAAAAATTTTAAAAGTAAATTTTCGTAATAAATAATAGAGAGCAGCGAAATTCAAATAAAATTTTCGCAATTAGTTTTCGAGGGCGCCGAAAATTTCAAAAGGAAATTTTCGTAATTAATAATCGAGAGCAGCGGGAATTCGCGTAATATTTTCGTAATTAGTTTCCGAGAGCGACAAAAATTTTAAAAGAAAATTTTCGTAATTAATAATTGAGAGCAGCGAAAATTCTAATAAAATTTTCGCAATTGATTTTCGAGAGCGACGAAAATTTCAAAAGAAAATTTTCGTAATCAACAATCGAGAGCAGCGAAAATTCAAATAAAATTTTCGCAATTAATTTTCGAGAGCGAGGAAAATTTCAAAAGAAACTTTTCGTAATTAATAATCGAGAACAACGAAAATTCGAACAAAATTTTCGCACTCAATTTTCAAGTACAACGAAAATAAAATAAAAATTTCGTAATTAATAATTGAGAGCAGCGAAAATTCGAATAAAATTTTCGCAATTAATTTTCACGAAATGCGAAAATTTGAGTGAAATTTCCGGGATTAATTTTCGAGAGCT
Source organism: Alloplasta piceator (assembly GCA_946863875.1). Taxonomy (NCBI): domain Eukaryota; kingdom Metazoa; phylum Arthropoda; class Insecta; order Hymenoptera; family Ichneumonidae; genus Alloplasta; species Alloplasta piceator. The sequence continues at coordinate 43,602,493 of OX333072.1, read as the reverse complement.
GCGAAAATTTCAATAGGAAATTTTTGCAATTAATTGTCGAGCTGCGAAAATTTCAATAGAAAATTTTCGCGATTAATCTTCGAGAGCTGCGAAAATTTCAATAGGAAATTTTTGCAATTAATTTTTGAGAGCTGCGAAAATTTCAATAGGAAATTTTTGCATTTAATTTTCGAGAGCTGCGAAAATTTCAATAGACAATTTTCGCGATTAATTTTCGAGAGCGAATATCGCGAAAGATATTCGCTTGATAATCTCCGGGACAGACGACTTGAATTCGACCGAGAGCGTGAACAACAGAGAGCCAAAAAAAAACTCTACAATGACGATTTGGAAGAGACAGGGTGTTTCATACGCTGTCCGAGAATCGATGCGAGGACGAAAGCGCGACTTTCAACTACTTGCTGGCGTGGCCCCACGTTGGGCACCATTTGTGACGGATTTCATTTCTTTAACGAGATCGAAACGATACCGGGTCCGTCACCTTCGGCCGCCACTCCCGCACATAGCGTTCCACATGCCGGCGGGCGCCAGTTAATTTTTATTCCCCCGGAAATTAACAAACCGGTCACGACAGGGAGTCGAGTGGGAAGGGCTCGACTCCACGAATGCACCTTTCATTTCACCGGTAGGTTAACCGGACTGAACTGGGAAATGCGCGGCCGCTCAGGATGCGGGTTATGGTAGAGAGGGTCGGAGATGCATGTCAGCAAGTAGCGCGGGAGCTGACTCAAATTCGGGACCGTGAGCGAACTCTCGGCGTACGAGTGGCTCGCCTTAACACGCGCAACACGCAACAAACCAAGATGGCGGAAATTTCGTTGCAATGGATACCATGGGTGAGTGCCGTGAGTGCGTGCGAGCGAGATGGAAAATCGACGTAATGGCTTATGGGTAGCCACACTAGCACTCCGAGTAGACGGTTAAGGCGAAACTTTTCCTCACTCATCCCCATCTGTGCTTGGACCCCCTGATCCGAGAGCGTGATTGGAGAATTATCATCCTAGGTAGCGTGTTCAGGATCTCGGTGGCAGCTTCCCCTGGAACCTGAGCGAAAGCAAGACTCCATTGTACTTAATGCGGCGCAATGCTTCTCAGCCATTGTCCGTAACCCTCTCGGCCTGCTCTCCAGCTCGTGGTTCCTTCTACGCTGGGGCGCCGGCATTGCAGCCGGACCTTTGACAATTCCACCGAGTCTTCTCGTCGGGCGCTCTCCTCCGTCGGGCAACTCATTACCTGGAGACATATTTTTCCGAGGGATTTGAGCGCGCGAGCTTTTCTAATTTTTCCTTAACAAAATCAAATCCAAAACATTCGTCGCGTGCTCGAAACGCGACTAAGGCGAGAACACGTTTCCCTGACCTTACCGATGTTACGTACGGACGTAACAGGAGAGAATTATTTCCCCCATTCACTTACCGTGATTTAATGTTTCGGGTTGCCTTGCCTCGTCCTATACAGGCCCCTTCCCGTCGCGAGATGGGTGATCGTTCGAAATGATAACTTCAGTTTCGAATAAAGTTAAAATACTTCTAATTTATTAGTCGTAGCGGTTAATTGGAGGAACTGAATATTTAGGAACAGTACATTCATAAATATTCCGCCCGAAACTAATCTATTTCGCTAACCTGATCCACACACACGCATACGTTACTCACTCGTGCTGACCCACTCCGAACAACGTATCCTTAGAGTTGCGGCAATTGCACCGAATCCTGCCGATTATTGTAGCTTGAATCTCGGTGTCACACACACACAAACAGCCAAAAGCAAGTTTGAATAAGTATAATTAAATTCACAGTCACCAAACAGTTTGAATAATTATATAAGTTTCACGGCGTTTTCCCGACACAATAGCCCACTATGCGATACTGATCTCGCCTACACGCAGATCAGATTTACAGCGCGACGCAGGGAGGACGCAGAGATTCCGGATTCACAGTTGTATTAAACAGCCAAAACAGTTCGAATAAAATATATGATTTTACGGAAGTAGTAGGTGTACCACTCTGGCGAAAAAGTGGTGGGGGAAATCCCCCCACCACCCCCCACTACTTTTTCGCCAGAGTGGTTATCCCCCCACCACTCTCGTCAGAGCGGCATTATTTCCCCCTCCACTTTTCGCCGGAGATATTATTATTATTATTGTTATTATTATTATTATTATTATTATTATTATTATTATTATTATTATTATTATTATTATTATTATTATTATTATTATTATTATTATTATTATTATTATTATTATTATTATTATTATTATTATTATTATTATTATTATTATTATTATTATTATTATTATTATTATTATTATTATTATTATTATTATTATTATTATTATTATTATTATTATTATTATTATTATTATTATTATTATTATTATTATTATTATTATTATTATTATTAGACGAATATCGAAAGTGTGCGGGTGTGTGTGTGTGTGTGTGTGCCGTATTAAAATTAAATTTTTTCAATTACTCACCACTCGTTGCCTCTCTCTCTGTCGTTTTTCGTACAATGTTTCTCCCACTTTTTTCAAAATGAATTAATTTTTAATTTGTTATTTTTCTTTCGCGCAATTCATTATTTTTTTATTTTTTACACTTTGTTTTTTCACTTTTCTCACGCGCGCTTCATTTTTTCGCGCATTGTTTTTTGTCGCAATATCTTTTTCAAATTTTTTTTGTTCCAAGTTATTTTTTATAATTATTTTTACATTATTTCTGCGCGTTTTTTTTTCACACAATGTTTTTCATGTACATTACATTTTTGCACAATGATTTTCACCGGTTTATTTCGCGCAGTTTCACGCACAATCATTTTTTTTTTTCAATTCATTATTTTTATGATTCTTTTCTATTTTTACATTTTTCGCGTAAGGGTTTTCTTTTTACATTATTATTATTTACATTATTTATTTTTCATTTACACTATTTTTCAATTCTTTTTTCGCGCAATGTTTTTCTTTTTACATTATTATTTACACTATTTATTTACACTATTTATTTTTCAATGTTTTTCGCGATTTTTCACGCGCACACAGTTTTTCATTATTTACACGTTTTTTATTTTTTCGCACTTTTTCACTTTTCACTCCCAATACTCCACTTCTCGTGGAGCGTGCCCGAGAACATACCCTCCGACAATGTTCCCGACGATTTGCCCGTCACACAAAAGATCGTTGCATGAGCGGTAGGGCCTCATAGGCGTGTCAAAACATTTATTATCTGAAACGCCCGATGCCATATCATCGATATTCAGGTAATCCAGCATACCGGTGACAGATCCCCGCTCTTCGTACATAACGTCTCTATACAAATCCTCGACGAACAATTTTTTATCTTTGAGAGCCTCCTCTTCGTCGCTCGATGGCCTGACGCTTTTTAAATAAATTAGCCACTTCGCGTGGCCTTCATCGGTATGAAGGCCAAACTGAGTGGCGAATCTTTTGCGTGATTCAAGCTCGCAATCGATGATATTCCGCACGCACTTATTTTCGGCATCTAGATTAAACTTTTGTCTGTAAAACGAAGTATAAAAATCACGGTAGCCCCAAAAATGATAGGCTTTACAAGCACTCTTCAAAAGTGCTTCGTGATGGTCGCAATATTTGTGGTGAGTTAGCCTTTCGCAAGGACGCGTGTAAACTTTCGCTGCACACTTGTTCACTTGCCGGCACTTGAATTTATCGATGAAAACGTTATACTTTTCGGCGAGCCACAGGGACCATTGATTTTCCATAATACCGCGGGGAATGGAATCAGAATGAAATGCGTCGTGTACATCGGCTAACAAAAGACTAACGAGAAGGATTATGGCAGCAAGGAGATGCTGCATCTTGGCGAATTACGCACCCCCGCACTTCGCCCTGCATATCGTATTTAATAAACGCCCGATGAGTTCAAGCCAGGAGGCACGCGCGCGCTGATACCGATATGCTGATGAATGAAATAGATACGCCTTGCGTAGCGTTTGGATAAAACTAATAAGGCCCCTGGAATGGGTGATTATAAACCCGCATGATGTTTAACAAGAAAATAGCATCGATCAGCGGCACGTGGCAGTGGCTGAGGTGCAGAAGGGCGTAACGGAATCGCGAAGGTGTATATCCCATCTTCTTGAAAAATATGGTGCCCTGTGTTATGTCTAGAAGAATATATACGGGTAATTCCTTCTCGAGATACCCCTCTTTTCAAAAAGTTTTGCTTCTCGAGTTCTCGAGATATCGCCGTTTTTATTTTATTCGTGAAAAGGACGTAAGTGTGTATACCTTTTACATGAGCGATACGCTCTTTTTATTTAAAAATTAAAACTTATATTATGGCACAATCATAATATATTTTCATATACGGGTAATTCCTTCTTGAGATGACACCCTTTTCTTCATATACGGGTAATTCCTTCTCGAAATGTCACCCTTTTTTCTATTAAAATGAATATTCAAAAAGTTTTTGATTTTTGAAGATCTGAAGGCGTGGGTCGTTCGGGCTTACCCGGAATACATATAACACCGTGAAATTTTCAACCGTTTTCGCGTATCTCCAACCGTTCTCGAGATATCGCCATATTAATATGATAACATAATTTATAAAATTAGTAATTTTGTTTTTATTATATTACTGAATAATTATCCCCAATAGTATCAGAAATAATATCATTGACTTAAGATTCCAAAAGTAAAAGATTCAAGCTTTGAAATGCTTTTTTGAATATTTTTTACGACCAGAATTAACGAAGTTACAGTCTTTGGAAAATCGCTGAAAAATCTCGAAAATTTTGCTGTTCCTTTAATTTTTTGACTGAGTGTATCTATAACTTTTTATTTATGATTGATGCATTTTTTCGTCGAAGCGAATACATTTTTTCCCCACTGATAACGCAAATAATTTTCTTCGTTCGTAAAATGTTCGTCGATGAGAAATTGAGAAACTTAAAATTTTTTGAACATTCGAAGATTACAACTTTTTGCAAAAAAAAAAAAAAGCAAATTGATAGTAACATTTTTTTCTCATTCTGTGAATATGGAAATAAACGAGGGTTGACTGGGACTGTAACGGCAAAGCATCCTTAAATGTTTTTGCGTTCCTCTCACATGATAATATTTATTTTCTAATGTAATAATAGTCTACGGTATCTCTAAACATTGATCGGAAGATTCCACTTTTGACTCCGTTATTTATGATTGATGCATTTTTCGTCAAAGCGAATACATTTTTTTCCCCACTGATAACGCAAATAATTTTCTTCGTTCGTAAAATGTTCGTCGATGAGAAATTAAGAAACTTAAACATTTTTAAACATTCGAAGAGCACAAACTTTTTGCAAGAGAAAGCAAATTGATAATAACATTTTTTTCTTATTCTGTGAATATGGAAATGAACGAGGGGTTATGCATTCGTGAGATCATTGAACCGCTTGAAATCAGAATCAAATCGCTTCGAAATGATTGAAATCAATGTGGAATCACTTGAAATGACTTGAAATCAATGTGAAACCACTTGAAATCATCTGAAATCAATGTGAAGTCAGTGTGAAATAACTTGAAATCGATTGAAATCACTTGAAATCAATGTGAAGTCAATTGAAAACACTTGAAATCATTATGAAGTCATTGTGAAACCACTTGAAATTACTTGTAATCAATGAGAAGTCAATGTGAAATCGCTTGAAATCAATTGAAATCACTTAAATTCAATGTGAAGTCAATGTGAAATCACTTGAAATCGATAAAAATCACTTGCATTTACTTGGAATCAATGAGAAGTCAATGTGAAATCACTTGAAATTGATAAAAATCGCTTGGCATCGATTGAAATAACTTGAAATCACGTGAAATCACATGACTTTTGAAATCACTTGTACACCGCATACGGTAGTGAATAACCTCTCGGGAATAAAAATAGGATCTTTGGCCATTTCGATAGATGTCAATAATAGCCCGAACAAGCTTTTATTAGTTTTAATGAAAAATTATCAAAAAGTTGGAAATAATTTTATCCTGATTGGAAATAAGTTTTCAAATAAAATTTCTACTGGTCACTGTATACAAACGATTTTCCAAATGGTTTTCGGGATATTTAAAAAATAAACTTGAAAAATTGAAAAAATGGTGAAATTTTATATTTCGCATGACTATAAAAATATAATTTTTTTTTGTTTTAACGCACTGTTATTATTATTATTATTATTTACACTATTTATTTTTCAATTCTTCTTTTCGCGCAATGTTTTTATTATTACGCTTTAACACACTGTTTTGTCACAATAAATTTTAAAACATTTTTGCAAAATTTAAATTTATCGAACAATCGGTCTCCTCTTTGTGCGGATCTTCGTACTCGCTGTTCGTTAACGATAGAGCGATTGAGATGGAGTCTATGTAAAGAGAATACTATCCTCGCTCGTTTAGAAAATTTTGAAAACTTGTTTTGAAAAATTTAAAATTTGTTTTGAAATTATTTGAAAACTTGTTTTGAAAAATTAAAAAAATGTTTTGAAATTTTTGAAAATTTATTTTGAAAAAGTTAAAGATTTTTTAATTTTGAAATTTTCAAAAATTGTTTAAAAATGTTGAAAACTTATTTTAAAAATTTTGAAAACTTGTTTTTGAATTTTTAAAATTTTTTTAAAATGAACGAAAACATTTTCGGCATTCAAATTTTTTTGTGGACGAAAAGATTTTTGAAGTTTGAAGTTTTTAAGTACAAGAATTTTTTGTGAATGAAAAGATGTTTGAAATGCAAAATTTTTCTGTGAACGGAAAGATTTTCTAAATGCAAAATTTTTCTGTGGACGAAAAGATTTTTGGAATACAAAATTTTTCTGTGAACGAAAAAAGATTTTTGAAATGCAAAATTTGTATGTGAACGAAAAGATTTGTGAGAACGAAAAGATTTTCGAAATGCAAAATTTCTGTGAACGAAAAGATTTTCGAAATGCAAAATTTTTATGTGAAATGGAAAATTTTTATGTGCACGAAAAGATTTTCGAAATGCAAAATTTTTCTGTGAACGAAACGGTTTTCGAAATGCAAAAACTTTTTTGTAAAAAGATATCACTTTCAGATTTTTTGAAAATTTAATTTAGAAAGAAGCTTCGCACTTCCAGATTTTGAAAAATTTCACTTTCAGATTTTCAAAAATTCAATTTTAAAAATGTTGAAAAAAATTTCACCCGTTCAGATTTCCAAAAATCTAGTTAAAGTTTCGCATAATTTTGTTCACAAAATAGTTTTAAGCAGTTGATTTGCAGCATTTCTCTACGAAAATTTCGCGCAAGTCTTTTTCCAAAAATTTTGTGAAAAAATTTCTTTGCATAAATTTTGCAGAAAAATGTTGCAAGGGATTTCTATGCATAGTGTATAGCTACGTATACCTTCATTCAATTCTCTCTCCCGCTAATGAGCAGCGGGCACGAAAATCCGCACAAAGAGGAGACCGAAGAGTACATGAGGCATACCTTACGAACCGACCAATTCGCGACAATGACCATTGTTGATTTTGTTAAAATTTTTCTACTTTTTTGTTAAAAATTTTCTACTTTATTGTACATATTGACAGCAGTCTTTCAGAATTTTGAGCTCTTCATCTTCACGCTTTTCGCCACAATGAATTATTCAAAATTCCACACAATTTTTAAACGCGCGTCACTTTTTAAAACCGAAGATATCAGAATAAGATGGAAGATAATTTTTTTCGGCTTGAGTTGTTTGAAAGAGATGATGGTTTTAAAATGACCAACACAGTGCAACGTAAATGTTTATATTCGTTTATTCATAGTTATAAAATAATGACGATCTCATGCCACAAAAAATGTTTCGCATTATTTTTTTTTTTTCAAAAAATTGTTTTGCAAGATTTTGTTCACAAAATAGTTTTAAGCGATTGCTTTGCAACAACTCTCTACGAAAATTTTACGCAACCGTCTTTTTCCAAAAATTTTGTGAACAAAGTCTTTTTCCAAAAACTTTGTGAATTTACAGAAAAATGCTGCAGATTAATTGTGTGAAACACTTTTGTCTAACAAATGTTTGTACAAAAAATTTTGCGTTTACAAAAAAAAAAAATTCTTTCGGTTTGGGTGCAATTGCTTTGCAACATCTCTCTACGAAAATTTTGCGCAACCGTCTTTTTCCAAAAATTTTGTGAACAAATTTGTTTTTATAAATTTTATTATTTGCTATCCTTTGAGAATTTCCGGCAACAAGAATTCTACATTCATGAATAGTATAATTTTTCAATTCGGGACCTGCTATATCTTTATTGGGTTTGAGCTCCCAATAAGCCATTAGATGCACCGGTAATCCAAGTAGGACTGAATGACGACGATGTTATACCGCCTGACTGAGTAACAGCGGCTCCCGTGATCCTGAAGTTCCTGAAGAGCTAGGCTCTCCATCTGTATTGGGTCATCAGGGGGCGACGGTATCCAAAACTCCACCATCCAAGGGGTTTTTATTGCCGGCGGCGAATTTTTGAACAACAGGTGATAACTGATCTGTTCGCACTTGTAAAGATGATTGTGTCTGATTGACTGGCTCAGAATGAAAAGTATTTGGTGCAAGATTATTTAATTTGGCGTATTGATCTTTCAAGAGGTTATAATTTTCAGAGTTCTTTTTGTAAACGTCTCGTATAGTGGGCCAATCTGGATTCAAAGCACTCTTGAACTTAGTATAACCGCGACTCCATTTACCTTCAGCAACGGCTTGACGATAATTCAAAGCGTACCACTTCTCTCGTATACTGTATAAATAAATTCCAAAGTTTTTACTTATATTTCGTGTTTTGCCTTTGGCTTGCGGCATACTCGGATACTGTACACCAATGAGTTGCTCAACACCATACTTGGCACCAATACCGAATAAACCAATCAAATCACCCCACGTACCAGTTTCTTGGTAATCACGGAGGAATCTTCCGATGGCAAGTCGATCGGCGATAACAATATCTTGCGGAGACGCAGCCAATTCGTAATCGAGGTCGTGCAGTAATGCAATTAAATCAGCAGAATTCTTCGGTTCAGCAGGATTATTATATACGATGTTACCAGGACCGAGGAAATTGTAGCCGGGCACTAGCGGCATAATGAGACACTTATGAATCAGCAGCTGTACTTATATTGCAACGCTATCCTCACTCTTTGAAGCGTGGTGAGTTGGCAGCCGAGAGGTGGTTTTAAGCCATTCGATGCACCGGTAATTCAATAATACATTTCTCATACAACTGGTTATTTACCGTTCTCAATGACATTTCTCCAAGAATGGTACCTCTTTTGAAGGGATAATGATTTTAAAATGAATAACACAGTGCAATGTAAAAGTTTATATTAGTTTATTCATAGTTATAAAATAATGACGATCTCATTACCATGACCCGCTGTCATCTCAAAATAATAGATCAATCTCGTGATCGCGTCTCCGTGCTGTTCGCACAAAAATTTCGTTCTCCAGTGAACTCGAATAATTGCAATATCTCATCGACAGGCGCGCTTCGAAATAATTGTATTCAACCGATAAATTGAATAAACAGCGGGTCATGGTAATGAGATCGTCATTATTTTATAACTATGAATAAACTAATATAAACTTTTACATTGCACTGTGTTATTCATTTTAAAATCATTATCCCTTCAAAAGAGGTACCATTCTTGGAGAAATGTCATTGAGAACGGTAAATAACCAGTTGTATGAGAAATGTATTATTGAATTACCGGTGCATCGAATGACTTAAAACCACCTCTCGGCTGCCAACTCACCACGCTTCAAAGAGTGAGGATAGCGTTGCAATATAAGTACAGCTGCTGATTCATAAGTGTCTCATTATGCCGCTAGTGCCCGGCTACAATTTCCTCGGTCCTGGTAACATCGTATATAATAATCCTGCTGAACCGAAGAATTCTGCTGATTTAATTGCATTACTGCACGACCTCGATTACGAATTGGCTGCGTCTCCGCAAGATATTGTTATCGCCGATCGACTTGCCATCGGAAGATTCCTCCGTGATTACCAAGAAACTGGTACGTGGGGTGATTTGATTGGTTTATTCGGTATTGGTGCCAAGTATGGTGTTGAGCAACTCATTGGTGTACAGTATCCGAGTATGCCGCAAGCCAAAGGCAAAACACGAAATATAAGTAAAAACTTTGGAATTTATTTATACAGTATACGAGAGAAGTGGTACGCTTTGAATTATCGTCAAGCCGTTGCTGAAGGTAAATGGAGTCGCGGTCATACTAAGTTCAAGAGTGCTTTGAATCCAGATTGGCCCACTATACGAGACGTTTACAAAAAGAACTCTGAAAATTATAACCTCTTGAAAGATCAATACGCCAAATTAAATAATCTTGCACCAAATACTTTTCATTCTGAGCCAGTCAATCAGACACAATCATCTTTACAAGTGCGAACAGATCAGTTATCACCTGTTGTTCAAAAATTCGCCGCCGGCAATAAAAACCCCTTGGATGGTGGAGTTTTGGATACCGTCGCCCCCTGATGACCCAATACAGATGGAGAGCCTAGCTCTTCAGGAACTTCAGGATCACGGGAGCCGCTGTTACTCAGTCAGGCGGTATAACATCGTCGTCATTCAGTCCTACTTGGATTACCGGTGCATCTAATGGCTTATTGGGCGCTCAAACCCAATAAAGATATAGCAGGTCCCGAATTGAAAAATTATACTATTCATGAATGTAGAATTCTTGTTGCCGGAAATTCTCAAAGGATAGCAAATAATAAAATTTATAAAAACAAATTTGTTCACAAAATTTTTGGAAAAAGACGGTTGCGCAAAATTTTCGTAGAGAGATGTTGCAAAGCAATTGCACCCAAACCGAAAGAATTTTTTTTTTTGTAAACGCAAAATTTTTTGTACAAACATTTGTTAGACAAAAGTGTTTCACACAATTAATCTGCAGCATTTTTCTGTAAATTCACAAAGTTTTTGGAAAAAGACTTTGTTCACAAAATTTTTGGAAAAAGACGGTTGCGTAAAATTTTCGTAGAGAGTTGTTGCAAAGCAATCGCTTAAAACTATTTTGTGAACAAAATCTTGCAAAACAATTTTTTGAAAAAAAAAAAATAATGCGAAACATTTTTTGTGGCATGAGATCGTCATTATTTTATAACTATGAATAAACGAATATAAACATTTACGTTGCACTGTGTTGGTCATTTTAAAACCATCATCTCTTTCAAACAACTCAAGCCGAAAAAAATTATCTTCCATCTTATTCTGATATCTTCGGTTTTAAAAAGTGACGCGCGTTTAAAAATTGTGTGAAATTTTGAATAATTCATTGTGGCGAAAAGCGTGAAGATGAAGAGCTCAAAATTCTGAAAGACTGCTGTCAATATGTACAATAAAGTAGAAAATTTTTAACAAAAAAGTAGAAAAATTTTAACAAAATCAACAATGGTCATTGTCGCGAATTGGTCGATTCGTAAGGTATGCCTCATGTACTCTTCGGTCTCCTCTTTGTGCGGATTTTCGTGCCCGCCGCTCATTAGCGGGAGAGAGAATTGAATGAAGGTATACGTAGCTATACACTATGCATAGAAATCCCTTGCAACATTTTTCTGCAAAATTTATGCAAAGAAATTTTTTCACAAAATTTTTGGAAAAAGACTTGCGCGAAATTTTCGTAGAGAAATGCTGCAAATCAACTGCTTAAAACTATTTTGTGAACAAAATTATGCGAAACTTTAACTAGATTTTTGGAAATCTGAACGGGTGAAATTTTTTTCAACATTTTTAAAATTGAATTTTTGAAAATCTGAAAGTGAAATTTTTCAAAATCTGGAAGTGCGAAGCTTCTTTCTACATTAAATTTTCAAAAAATCTGAAAGTGATATCTTTTTACAGAAAAGTTTTTGCATTTCGAAAACCTTTTCGTTCACAGAAAAATTTTGCATTTCGAAAATCTTTTCGTGCACATAAAAATTTTCCATTTCACATAAAAATTTTGCATTTCGAAAATCTTTTCGTTCACAGAAATTTTGCATTTCGAAAATCTTTTCGTTCTCACAAATCTTTTCGTTCACATACAAATTTTGCATTTCAAAAATCTTTTTTCGTTCACAGAAAAATTTTGTATTCCAAAAATCTTTTCGTCCACAGAAAAATTTTGCATTTAGAAAATCTTTCCGTTCACAGAAAAATTTTGCATTTCAAACATCTTTTCATTCACAAAAAATTTTTGTACTTCAAAAATCTTTTCGTCCACAAAAAAATTTGAATGCCAAAATGTTTTCGTTCATTTTCAAAAAATTTTAAAAATTCAAAAACAAGTTTTCAAAATTTTTAAAATAAGTTTTCAACATTTTTAAACAATTTTTGAAAATTTCAAAATTAAAAAATCTTCAACTTTTTCAAAATAAGTTTTCAAATAATTTCAAAACAAATTTTAAATTTTTCAAGACAAGTTTTCAAAATTTTCTAAACGAGCGAGGATAGTATTCTCGTTACATAGACTCCATCTCAATCGCTCTATCGTTAACGAACGGCGAGTACGAAGATCCGCACAAAGAGGAGACCGATTGTTCGATAAATTGAAATTTTGCAAAAATGTTTTAAAATTTATTGTGACAAAACAGTGTGTTAAAGCGTAATAAGAAAAACATTGCGCGAAAAGAAGAATTGAAAAATAAATAGTGTAAATAATAATAATAATAATAATAATAATAATAATAATAATAATAATAATAATAATAATAATAATAATAATAATAATAATAATAATAATAATAATAATAATAATAATAATAATAATAATAATAATAATAATAATAATAATAATAATAATAATAATAATAATAATAATAATAATAATAATAATAATAATAATAATAATAATAATGTAAAATGAAAAATTATTGTGACAAAAACAGTGCGTTAAAAAACAAAAAAAAATTATATTTTTATAGTTATGCGAAATATAAAATTTCACCATTTTTTCAATTTTTCAAGTTTATTTTTTAAATATCTCGAAAACCGTTTGGAAAATCGTTTGTATACAGTGACCAGTAGAAATTTTATTTGAAAACTTATTTCCAATCAGGATAAAATTATTTTCAACTTTTTGATAATTTTTCATTAAAACTAATAAAAGCTTGTTTGGGCTATTATTGACATCTATCGAAATGGCCAAAGATCCATTTTTATTCCCGAGAGGTTATTCACTACCGTATGCGGTGTACAAGTGATTTCAAAAGTCATGTGATTTCACGTGATTTCAAGTTATTTCAATCGATTCCAAGCGATTTTTATCAATTTCAAGTGATTTCACATTGACTTCTCATTGATTCCAAGTAAATGCAAGTGATTTTTTATCGATTTCAAGTGATTTCACATTGACTTCACATTGAATTTAAGTGATTTCAATTGATTTCAAGCGATTTCACATTGACTTCTCATTGATTACAAGTAATTTCAAGTGGTTTCACAATGACTTCATAATGATTTCAAGTGTTTTCAATTGACTTCACATTGATTTCACGTGATTTCAATCGATTTCAAGTTATTTCGCACTGACTTCACATTGATTTCAGATGATTTCAAGTGGTTTCACATTGATTTCAAGTCATTTCAAGTGATTCCACATTGATTTCAATCATTTCGAAGCGATTTGATTCTGATTTCAAGCGGTTCAATGATCTCACGAATGCATAACCCCTCGTTCATTTCTATATTCACAGAATAAGAAAAAAATGTTATTATCAATTTGCTTTCTCTTGCAAAAAGTTTGTACTCTTCGAATGTTTAAAAATGTTTAAGTTTCTTAATTTCTCATCGACGAACATTTTACGAACGAAGAAAATTATTTGCGTTATCAGTGGGGAAAAAAATGTATTCGCTTCGACGAAAAATGCATCAATCATAAATAACGGAGTCAAAAGTGGAATCTTCCGATCAATGTTTAGTGATACCGTAGACTATTATTACATTAGAAAATAAATATTATCTTGTGAGAGGAACGCAAAAAACATTTAAGGATGCTTTGCCGTTACAGTCCCAGTCAACCATCGTTTATTTCCATATTCACAGAATGAGAAAAAAATGTTACTATCAATTTGCTTTTTTTTGCAAAAAGTTGTAATCTTCGAATGTTTAAAAATTTTAAGTTTCTCAATTTCTCATCGACGAACATTTTACGAACGAAGAAAATTATTTGCGTTATCAGTGGGGAAAAAAATGTATTCGCTTCGACGAAAAAATGCATCAATCATAAATAAAAAGTTATAGATACACTCAGTCAAAAAATTAAAGGAACAGCAAAATTTTCGAGATTTTTCAGCGATTTTCCAAAGACTGTTAACTTTGTTAATTCTGGTCGTAAAAAATATTCAAAAAAGCATTTCAAAGCTTGAATCTTCTACTTTTGGAATCTTAAGTCAAATTTTTATTATGGGCATCACCCTCGACGCAGTCGAAAGAAATATCGCGGTAAAAATTTTCTCGAAATTTTTTGGAAAAAGTGACATCCCGAGAAGGAATTACCCATATATTCTTCTTCTGGACATAACACGGAACGCCATATATGAATATATATTATGACCGAGTAATAATATAAAGTTGTTGATTTTTCTGGAATGAAAAGAGCGTATTGTGCATGTAAAATGTATGCTCACTTACGCCCTTTGCACGAATAAAACGAAAAAATGGCGATATCTCGAGAACGGTTGGAGATAGACATTTCGAGTATGAATTACCCATATATGAATATATATTATGATTGTGTCATAATGTAAGTTTTATTTTATCTGAAATAAAAAGAGCGTATTCCGCGTGCAAAAGGTACAGGCACTCACGTCCTTTTCACGAATGAAGTGAAAAAATGGCGATATCTCGAGAACGGTTGGAGATACGCGAAAACGGTCGAAATTTGGAAGTTATCAAAATATTGAAATTAATATTAAAATTAGAGAGAGCGAGAGAATGCCATGATCTTATACGTCGCTATACACTATTGATAGAAAGAGAGAGCGCGATAGAGGTATACGACAATGTATACTACATACAGATACCCCTATCCTCGGTCTCCTCTTTGTGCGGATCTTCGTGCCCACCGCTGGTTAGCGAAAAAAGAGCGAGATAAAGTATATGCATCTGTGTACTACACATAGATCTCAGCCGTTGCCACGTGCTGCTGATCGGTGTTGTTTACTTTTTAACATCATACGGCTTTATGTTTTCAAATTCCGATCTCTTCTAAGTTTCATGCAGACGCTACGCAAGGCGTATCTATTTCGCTAGGCATATTGGCATCAACGAGCGCGTGTGCCCGTGTTTGTGTGTGTGTGTGTGTGTGTGTGTGTGCGTGTGTGTGTTCAACGGAGGAAGGGGAGAGCGGCGGCGACGAGAATGGTGAGTACATGATATTATTTATGTGTGTATGCTCTAACCTCCATATCTCGAATAATAATAATAAAAATAATAATAATAATATCTCCGGCGAAAAGTGGAGGGGGAGATAATGCCGCTCTGGCGAAAAAGTGGTGGGGGTAGTGGGGCTTGTGTAGGTCTCATATAAAAAAAAGAATTCAGTTTTGCACCAACAGGCGCGCGTATGCTAAGGGATGGGCTGGGTGCTGTAAAGAAGCAAATGTTGCGGCGAAAACACAGCAAAAAGTGGTGGTGGTCGTGGGGGGGAAATCTCGCCGTTTTAGCGAAAAAGTGGTGGGGGAAGCTTGGGACTTCTCCACCGCTTTTTTTCGAATAATAATAATAATAATAATAATAATAATAATAATAATAATAATAATAATAATAATAATAATAATAATAATAATAATAATAATAATAATAATAATAATAATAATAATAATAATAATAATAATAATAATAATAATAATAATAATAATAATAATAATAATAATAATAATAATAATAATAATAATAATAATAATAATAATAATAATAATAATAATAATAATAACAATAATAATAATATCTCCGGCGAAAAGTGGAGGGGGAAATAATGCCGCTCTGACGAGAGCGGTGGGGGGATAACCACTCTGGCGAAAAAGTAGTGGGGGGTGGTGGGGGGATTTCCCCCACCACTTTTTCGCCAGAGTGGTACACCTACTACTTACGGATGCTCGTGACGCAATAGCCCACTATGCGATACCTATCCCGCCTACACGCGGATAGGGTTTACAGACGCGGCACAGGTTGGACACAGAACGACCCGGACCCTCAGCTTTTCGAGCTGTTAGCCCTTCTTTCTTTTGTCTGAGACTGATTTCTCTGTCGCCTCGAGAGAAGGATTTTTCCCGCTCGAGCGACCGAGGAATCAGCTCCTGGTTTTTTTTCAGAACTCCAATTTCAATTTTTCGTGTAAAACTCCTGACATGGTGGTTTTGCACCCACGTGAATCCAGGGTCTCTGCCGTTCTCACGATCGCGAACTGTAGCATCGCTGAATAACTCGACGAGGCGACAGCTCGCGAGTTTCAATTTTATATGTCTATAGTAACGGATATTCCGTTCGCGCATAGCGAGAACGTAACGCGATATTGAATAAAAGGGCAATTTCAGGTCTACAAAATATATTCAAATTCAAATATTCAATTATTTAAATGCATTAGAGTAATTATTGAATTTAAAAGAATAATATTTTAAAGAATGTATTCCTCAACAATGTCGGGATGTAACACCCCTCCCCCCTTAGAAAGTCGACGGCCCCGTCGACTCAGCCGTCGCAACGATGTGAGGCCGACGGCGTCGTCGATCCGACGGGTGATTACGTGAGCTAAATACATCCAGTACATTGGCATATTGCAATTATTCAAGTATTTCTTGAAATTTTAATAAAATAATACTTTTCATAATGAATGGAAAATTCCAATCTTACTTTTTTTCGTTGATTTCCGTCCGCTCTCGCGTCTGTGTGTGTGTATTTATCCTTAATTTATTATGTTCTTATTACTACAGATCGCTCAAGCGTTCCTGTTAACACTACACTTATAATCTATTTTCACTATTTTAAGGTTACTGTCCTTAAAGAATGTTTATGTGTATATATGTTTTACTTATTATAATTATTTAACACTATGCGAAGCACGAATATATTTTTTTATAGCGAAGCGCACACTTATTCATCTTTTATTAAACTTGTTAGATTTTTTTTTGTCTCTTTTAAAGTTTGTCGAATTCGCGAGACAGGACGGTGTCGTTAGAGTCCGAACTCGAGTCACTGTCGGAGCCGCCATCTACTTGGTGAGCTTCGCTGGCTGTCTCGGAAACGTCGACTTGCACAGCGTCGCTCACCGGTTGCAACGGCGTTTGCAAATTTGCGACGTCAAACGCACCATCAATCCATGAGCGTGTACTCCATGCTGAAAATTCTTCAGCCAAATCCGGCCCCAGGAGATCGGCGAGTTTCTCTCCCGGGTCGGAATCAGGCTTCGTCGGTGTCGAGGTGGCTCTCGGCGGTGACGATGCCACATCGACCTCATCGTGGTCGTCGAGCTCGATTAGATCCCCGGGTGGAGGATTCACCCATCGGATGCATCCAATCATTTGTCCCGGATACGCGTGTATTTGGGACGTTTGCGTCGCGATGCTCCTGCAACCAAGCTTTCTCCTAGTCTGAGTGTAACTACTTTTTTGAGTCGGTAGTTTCTCGGCATTCCGGTCACGCACGAATTGGAGAAGACGCCCTCGTTGCTCCGGCTTGCGTTCCTCTCGTTTGTTTCCTAGAGGAAACCGGCGCGGCGGAGGTTTTTCCGACGCCCGAGAATCCCGCAGGCGGTAGACCAACTGATTTTTCGTTGGGCTTAACCACGGCGGTGGAAATTTTTCCAACGCCCGAAAGTCCTGCTGACGGAAGGTTTTGACGAGCCGGTAGAGGCTCCAACTTCATCTTCTTATATTCCTCTATCTTCCGCTCGTATGAAGATATGCACGCTCCCGCATGCAACGGATAGTCTCCCGGCTCACAGCTATCCCAGCACAAAGGGCACACAATGTTTATGTGGGGGTTGCGTCTCTTAAATGTGAATTGATAAGAGCACTTTGTGGAGCCCCCGCAAGTCGGATCGCTTTCCGGCTTACGACACATCGCGCACAGCCCCCTCAACGTCGTTCGACGAAAAACCGTCAAATAATTCTCCTCACTACTCGCACTGACATACTCATTGTTCTGCATTTTGTTCTCTTTTTTTTCACGAGACACGAGAGAGGAAAAAAAAATGACGCGCGCGAGTAACTTTTGGTCTTCCCGTCACGATGGCCAAGAGCGTATTGAAATGAATTTCTTTATTCCCGGCAGGGTGACATCTCCTTACTTTGTCGATTTGGTGAGTGGGGGTTGTTTGTTCTAATCGAGCTCTGCGTCTTGGCGAGGAAGGCGGAGGGCGTTCGAGGGTCCAGCGTCGGATTTCTGCTTTCTTCGCTTAGGCGACGAAGTCGGTGGTCGAGATGCTGCGGCGTCGCTCGAGAGATCCATATCTGGAGATAAACATTGAGGCTCCCGTGTCTGATTTTTAAGACGCTTTATACAAAGTAACAACTTTGCAGCGACGCCAAAGATTCGAGAGCGCCAGAAAAATATTATAAGTCCCAGCACTTTCAAAGCTTGTAATATGAACCCGACAAGGAAAAGATGTTTATGCCTTTTCTTCTCTCTCCGATGCGTGCCTATGGTTCGAATTTTCTCTCCTAACTCATGGAGCGAAGTTCTAAATTTCTGAGCTGGCCCTTTAGTTTGTATTTTTAGCGTTTCATTTGTTTCCTCGTCCAACCAAGAATCGACGAAAGAGGGCATAATATTTTCGGCTTCATTTAACGTTGGAGCGATAATTGATACGTTTAACGAAAGGCTGGGGCGATAGATATATTATATCGACCCTGCATACTTTCGTATGCTCGTTATTGTTGTGCTTCGAGTTCGTCCGATGCAATTTCCGTTGAGATACAAAATTCCCATTCTCTTTGTTACCACGCTAGCGTCTGGTAGAGTGGGACAGAGAATTCTCATATTTTCTGGCTGTGACTAAGAATATAGCCAGCCTCCTTGTGATGGTAAATGGAGCCAGAAAGGCTCATGTTCCGAATAAATTCTCACGTCGCATTGACGATAGGTTTCAAGCGATGGTGATGTCAACATTCTTATCTCGCATGATTTTGCCGTGGCCACCTCATGCAATGGTGATTCCATCGAGCATATATATTTATGATCGGCGGAGACGCAATTGCTGAGGCTAATCATATCCAACGAAAAATACGTACGATGGTCCATGGAAAGCCCTATATATGGTTCCGCAGGAATTACATGGGCTGATTTTATTCCCTGGCTGGTGGATTGAGGCACCGACCATGGATGTATTCGGTAAAGAAGATAATTCATGCGATCCAATAATGGCACATGTACAAGAATTAAAATGCGACCACTATGGTAGACAATATCTGTTCATTAATGTAAATTGCATCATCTTCATTAAGTGTTCCGAAAAGCGTTTTACTGATAGACCCCACGAATCCGAACAGCACACTTCTCCTTTTTATCGTATGAGGAAAAGGCTCGGGTTCTTCACTTACGAGCAGGGTGTCACTCGATACTTTGCGTAATTCATTCACCAATGATCCAGCGCGCGTGAGTTGATCATTGATGAATTCTACGCGGAGTAATTCGCGGCACGAAATCGGTGAATTTACGCGACTGCAAGAATCGTGAACTCCGATTAATTGTTTTCCATCATCTGGAAAATGCTTTAAAAAATTGTCTAATTCAATAAAAACAGTTACGGTCCAGTCAGCATGTTGTAAACGAAGGGGCGAAACCTTTTCGAAATAAAGTCCCGGCCGCTCGTTCGCTGGAATGAGGCGATAAGTACTGTTTATGTTTTGCTGGCCATTCACTAGGCTCAGCACGGTCACGAGTACCGAGAGTAGCACAATGATTGGACGCTGCATAGTGGTGAGCAGCAACAGTCGTTGATCTTCGTTGAGGATGATGGACGGTTGAATATAGATGTGTTGAGTATAGGCGTAACGTTGAGCGTAGATGTAGTGGGGAGTATAGATGTGTGGACGGCGATCCTCGCGTCAGTCTGCAAGTCGATGCGTAGACTATATATTTCACACGCATACACATACGATCGCGACACACACATACTCTATACCCTATTCATACGCAAGTTTGATTTTGTCAATGTGTTTGCGAAAGCGAATTCCGTCTTTCGTCTCTAAAACTACGTTGCTCTTATCAGTGATTTGGATTATTTCATACGGTCCATGATAATGAGCGTCCAACTTTCCCTTTTTCGGTTCTTTTAAAACGTATACGTTATCACCGACTTTTCCCTTGAAAGATCGCGTATGACGATCATAAATGGTTTTTGATTTTTCCTTGGCACAATTTAAATTATTTCAGGCCATTTCGCGAATTTCCCATAAGCGTTTAATTAATTCGGTTAAATATGAATTATAAGTCGCGAGTTTATCATCAACAGGAAATTCACTGGGCAATCGGGCAATCCTTCCGAACACGATCTCGTGAGGGGTAAAATTCGTCGCTTCGTGTACGCTGGTATTGTACGACAATCCAGCGAATGGAAGCAAGCGATCCCAGTCATCGTATTCAGTCGCGTAATGTTTTATGTATTCGGTCAAAACGATGTGACTGCGCTCAAGCGCGCCATTCGTTTGTGGCCGATAACCTGATGTTGTTAATGTCTTGATCTTGAATATTTTTGCGAGTTCTGTGAAAATAGAACTCGTGAACGACGTTCCGCGATCTATTAAAATGGCTCGTGGGGCACCAAATTGTCCAAACAATCTACGTGCCACGGCCTCTGCGATTGTCGTTGCCTTTAAATCAGGGATGGGCTCGGCCAAACAATATTTTGACAGATGATCTTGCATCGTCAAAATATGTTTATTGCCGTGGGGTGTTGTTGGAAGGGGTCCCACAGTATCGAGAGAGGCCTTATCGAAAACATCCGCAGGTGTGTCCGTTATGAGCATTGGTTCGCGCGTTTTTGCGCGCACAAGCTTTTGCTCTTGACATCCCTTGCAACAACGAATAAAATTTTGAACATCATTTCGCAAGAGAGGCCAGTAAAAACGTTCGCAAATTCGACGATACGTTTTTGTCACTCCCTTATGACCTCCTACGAGACTTTCATGATTTTCTTTTATGATTCTTTCCCGAACTTCAGCAGGAGCCAGTTGGATTTTTCCGTAGCAAATCTCTACTGAAATCCGCGATTCAGTAAGAATCTCGTGAATCATTTTCAAAAATGCATTCGGAGTGAGATCATCGGTGAAATCTCCAGCTCGCGAGAGACGAATCAAATTCGTCTTCTCTCGAGCCAAGAATTTTCGCAAATTTTCCAAACCAGCGTGAATATTTTCCGCTGTCGTTTCGTCAAAATATTTCTTTTTGACGATGACGCTGAATATTTTGTAGCGACCACGTGGTGTTATCGCAATTTGTCCAATTTTTAAATTTCGCCTTTTTATTTCGGAAGAATCAATCACTCCGAGATCGAACAATAATTTTCCTATTGGAGTGGTTAATTCGCCGTCTGTTGCAATAAAATGCACGTAATTGCCACGACTATACGTAAGGCATTCACGTGTTCCTGAAATTTTATTTTTCATTGGAATATTTTCTTCTTCCGAACTATCCGAGATTGATTTATCTCGCCGTTCGGATCTCGTCATTACACGATTTTTCTTCTTACGAGCGCGACGCTCGTATGAGTCGGTGGAATCGACCATACATAAAGAATCATGCATATCATTTCGCACTTGAGGCAGGTCAGAGCTCTGTGCATTTGGTATTTCCCGTGCGGGAAAGGAAACAGCGGGGGCCCGAACTTGAGACGGCGGCCATGCTGAATTCCTCTGTGATAGCGAAGGGTCCTCGGCTATCCGCGCTTGCGGGGCACGGGGAGCGCACGGCGTAGAGCGAGCTGTTGGAGTCACCGGCATACGCGGCATCGAGAAGCGAGAGAATTGAGGCAACTCGCTTACTTTGTCTAGCGCACGCGTTGCCGTATTTTCTCTCTCCTCTCTTCGCACTCGTCATCGGCGTCTGTCTCTTTCTCGCTCACGTGTGGCTTGTGATTTTTCAGAAGACTCGTTCTTCTCAAGAGCTCGCCTTCTGTCAAATCTTGCGTGCGTGCAGCCAGCTCTTTTATGCGCCTTTCGAGCTCTGCATCTTGGTTTTCGTCATCGTAGGGATCGAGTTCATTTAATTTTTCCTGAACGCTTTCCGCTACGGCGTCACCTTCGGATAAGCGGTCCAAAAACTCCTCGGGTTTTTCCGCGCTTTCATTTACTTGGAATCTCTCCTCCAGTTGACGAATACTATCGTCAAATTTTCGGAAAGATTCTTGTAAAGCCGGGGAAATTTTGGTCGCTTGTTCAATGATTTCAAGATCTTCGTTGGTACTATCGTCGGTATCACCGACAATAGGATCAATTGTCACTGCAATCTCTTTTTCCTTTGGTTCTTTTAATTTATCCTTATCTGATTTTTCAACATCAGACCAAGGAATTTTCTTACTTGTCGGTTGATGTGTTTTTTTAAGTTTGATTGGTCGTTTCGCGGGTAATAGAAGGGCGGGGAGCATACTTCGATGCAATCTCTGCACCGGGGGTTCCGAACCTTCAGTGCTTGAGCTTGCTGTCGAAGGAGGGGGTAATACGGCCTTCGCGCCGGCAGCCCTTGCTTGAGCCGCACGCGTACGCGAGGCTATCGCGCTCCTCTCCAACTCTGTTGGTTTTCTTGTTGATGTTATCGGACGTTTTGCTATTGTACCTCTTCCCGTGGGCGCTCGGATTGGGTCAGAGTTTAATCTCGGCCTTCCTACACCACGTAGTTCCGTATTTATCGGAAACAATTTCGCAGGTGGCGCGGATGAGTCTGAACTCGACGCATTACCAGAATTCACGGGATTTCGTGATAATGCATCGGCATTTGCGTTCAAACGACCAGGCTTGTAGACAAACTGATAATCAAAATTTTGCAATTTTAATCTCCAACGAATGAGACGTTTTCCCGGGTCATTCATTGAACCAATCCACTTGAGAGGCCCGTGGTCGCAAATCAGTTTGAATTTTCTCCCATAGATATACGGTTGAAAATGTTCAAATGCCGCAACCACGGCTAAACACTCGTTTTCAGTCGTGTAGTAATTTTTCTGTGCCTTGGTGAGGATACGAGAGTAGTAAGCAATGGGTTTTTCTTGCCCTTCATGCTCTTGACTTAAAATCGCTCCCACGGCAAAATCGGAGGCATCCGTTGTAATGGTAAACGGCTTAGAAAAATCAGGGTATTGCGGAACGGGTTCTGTACACAGTGCCGCTCGCAAATCCCTGAAACTCCGATCTTGTTCGAGACCCCAAACGAATTCTTTTGCCTTTTTAAGGAGGTCGGACAATGGCTTGGCTCGAGCGGAAAAATTCTCGATAAATCTTCGATAATATCCCGCGAGTCCAAGAAATTGTCGAATAGCTTTTTGTGTTTTTGGTGCTGGAAATTTTTCTATCGCCATTAACTTTTTCGGGTCAGGTCGCACTCCATCACGGCCGATAATGTGGCCAAGATACGCGACCTCCCTCCTTAAAAATTCGCATTTATCGGGTTCAAGGACCAGATTTGCGTCCTCAAGACGAGCCATGAGACGTCTTACCTTTTTCGTGTGCTCGTCTAATGTTCTTGCAAAAATTACGATGTCGTCCAGGTACACGAATAATTCAGTGCCCTGGAGACCTCGCAAAACATTAACCATCAAGCGCTGAAATGTTGCCGGCGCATTTTTAAATCCCTCGGGCATTCTGACATATTCATAATGTCCGTTGGGGGTTGAAAATGCCGTTTTCACGCGGTCTTGAGAATCCATTGGAATTTGTTGAAACCCGCTGGCAAGGTCAAATGTAGAAAAATATTTCGCTTGACCCAGCTGATCGAGTATTTCAACGATGTTAGGCAAAGGGTACGCATCGGCGATGGTTTTCTCGTTCAGTTTTCTGAAGTCGATTACTATACGCATTCGCGGTCTACCTTGCGAGTCAGGTTTTTTTGGTACAATCCAAACGGGTGAATTGTACGGAGATTGAGACGGCACAATAACCTCGTCACCAAGGTTCTTAGTTATTTGTCGTTCAATCTCTTCTTTATGCACGATTGGAAAACGATATTGACGAGTATTTAACGGGATCTCGTCAGTCGTCGGAATCTTGTGATACACCCGATTGGTACATGGTAATCTATCACAAGGTAACTTGTATCGCTCGGGGAACTCCTCAACAAGTTTCCTCACGTGATCTCGGTCAACAGCCGTCAAATCATGTAAGCGAAGAGCTTTCATTATTGCTTCTACGCGATTTGTTGAGGGTTCCTCGTCTTCGCTTGACGAAGAACTATACTCTTGATTTATTTCAAACGCAGGATTGCAATATTCGAAAGAAATCAATTCTTGAGGAGTAACTTCGATATTCACGTCCTCTGATAGGGTATTGACGGCCATTACATGGAAAACGCCATTGGTTTGGGAGACCAATGCCTTACCAATGTACAATCCATCAATCGTGTCAATTCGCGGCAAGTATCCTTCCTTCAATTCAGGATTTACCGTCGCTATTGGAATCGTTTCGCGCGTACGAGCTCTAATGCGAAAAATTTGCGCTTTAGGTTCGTCGCGTTTGATACTGGAGTGACCCGTCGAGGAGAAAATTTTATATTCTCCGTCCTCGTACTCCGAGCCGAGAAAAGGCTTGGGTCGAGTCGGCTCACCGTACGTCACGAGAGTGTTGTAATGAAACGAAATTTCAGCTTTTTCTTGACGTAAGTACGGTTTTCCGATTATACACTTGCATTTCACTGGGAGGCTACGAACGACATGAAAGACATTCGGTATTTCAGTGAAATGGAGTTTAACTGTTCCTACCGTATATAAACAATTTTCCGTTATTCCGGAAATTTTTACTCGTTCGTCCAAATTGACAAGAACATCGCCTTTAAGGGACTCAAATTTGATGGTATTAATATCCGCGCCTGTATCGATGAAAAATTTTTCGCTCCCCTCGATAAGTGCCGGGGCCCGCAAACGTATTACAGGTGATTCACTGACAATTGTTGTCCATAATACAATTCGAACTTGATTCTGAGAATCTTGTTCGGTTTTTCCATACCGTTCTCTCGAATCCTGAAAACGATTTGACAATTGTGAAATAGATCGTGTTCCGGAATTCGAGACGCTGGCGGGTATTGCCTCACTCCGCGGGGGTTCTATTTCCTTTAATGAGGGTCCCACCCGTGATACGTCGCGAGGCGATTGTGAGCGTTTATTCAATGGGCATCCCATAAAACCGCGTCCACGAGCGCAGCATGTTCGACGATCATAATTTTGATGATAAAATTCAATTCCAGGACTCGGAGGTCTTGGTGAAAAATTTCGATCGGGTTTTAAAATACCGGTTGGTTGTCGATCTTGAAAGGAGACAGACCGAGTGGGGCTCGGTGTGCGATACCTTTCACGATCTGCATATCCCGTGCGATTAAATGCCGGCGACGGAGAACGCGATTCTTTACCAAAATTTTGCGGATATTTGCGTCGGGTAAATCGCACGTGCGATTCCTCATCCGTTTTTGCTCGGCTATATGGTGAGCTTCGAATTGCGAGACGTTCAGCAATTTTGAAAGCATCTTCAAGGTTTGCTGGTTCTCGCATATCGACAGGCTCACTAATATGCGTTGGCAATGCGTCAATAAACGAACGAAGGGCAATTTTGCTCAAATGGTCGGAATTATTAGCCACGTGAGCGCCGTCGTTTTCTTCTCTCCAGGCACTGTGTCCACTGGAAAGGAGAATTCGAATCCTATCGTAAAATTGTCCGACGGTTTCATCACGCTTCATTCGCGCTCGTGTGAGTTCCTGTACATAATAATCAAAGGTTTTTCCGCTCGCGAGTCGCGATTTTAATGTGGAAATTAATTCGTCCACCGTGTTAATTCGTTTACCGTAAGCGCAATTTCTCACGTTACCGCGTAATCGAGAAATTATCGCGCTGACGTATTCAGCTTCAGCACCCGGAGGAATAAAAGTCGACCAATTGCGTATGTCCTGAAGGAAATCCTTCAGGGCTATATTCGTGCCATCGTACACGGGTATGTTAAGCATTCGATTTTGCAGCGACATGCCCTCCACCATGCTTGTCATGGTGGCCATGACCTCTGTCACATTTAAATTCGCGGACGCGTTCACGCCGTTTCTACTCGATTCGTCTGTCATTTTGCTTGTATTGTTATTTAATTGAGGAGTTTTTTTTCGTATTTTTCTATCTTTTTGATTGTTTCACGGAAAATCTATAACCCCATCGCACCCAAAGGGCACGTCGTGGACGACAATTAACTCCGAAGAAACGCCCTCAACAGATAACGTGGTGGTACCAATGAAATTTGTGTTCGGGTAGCTAAAGTTCAAAGTATTTATTGTGGGGTTTAATAGTGACGCGGCTCTAATGACGTTTGTTGTCGCGCCAGTGTCTACAATAAACCTTCCGAATCCGTTTACGAGATCAGGAGAATAATAGACAACAGTTGTTATTCCCACCGGAATTCCCGCGGGTACGCCTACCGGAAATTCGCGATGAACCATTGAAAGTCGCAAAAGAAGAAAATTTTTGTTGTGACCATAACCAAATTATAAAAATTACCAAAAATACCAAAATCACGAAAGTTTGACTCTCACCATATCACGGTTTTATATTAACGGAAAAATAAAATTAAACGAATTTTTTCCTTTTACAGAATTCGATTTTGCAATTCACAAATTTAAATTGACAATTATTACTAAACAATACAACCGAACGATCACCAGTCTCGGAGGGGAAATGGCAAGGCAATATCCCACCGCTGCCACCAATTATTTGTTACGTACGGACGTAACAGGAGAGATTTATTTCCCCCATTCACTTACCGTGATTTAATTTTTCGGGTTGTCTTGCCTCGTCCTATACAGGCCCCTTCCTGTCGCGAGATGGGTGATCGTTCAAAATGATAACTTCAGTTTCGAATAAAGTTAAAATACTTCTAATTTATTAGTCGTAGCGGTTAATTGGAGAAATTGAATATATAGGAACAGTACATACATAAATATTCCGCCCGCAACTAATCTATTTCGCTAACCTGATCCACACACACGCATACGTTACTCACTCGTGCTGACCCACTCCGAACAACGTATCCTTAAAGTTGCACCGAATCCTGCCGATGATTGTAGCTTGAATCTCGGTGTCACACACACACACAAACAGCTAAAAGCAAGTTTGAATAAGTATAGTTAAATTCACAGTCACCAAACAGTTTGAATAATTATATAAGTTTCACGGCGTTCTCCCGACACAATAGCCCACTATGCGATACTGATCTCGCCTACACGCAGATCAGATTTACAGCGCAACGCAGGGAGGACGCAGAGATTCCGGATTCACAGTTGTATTAAACAGTGACGCAATAGCCAACTATGCGATACCTATCCCACCTACACGCAAATAGGGTTTACAGACGCGGCGCAGGGAGGACACAGAACGACCCGGAGCCTCAGCTTTTCGAGCTGTTAGCCCTTTTTACTTATGTCTGAGACTGATTTCTCTGTCGCCTCGAGAGAAGGATTTTTCCCGCTCGAGCGACCGAGGAATCAGCTCCTGGTTTTTTTTCAGAACTCCAATTTCAATTTTTCGTGTAAAACTCCTGACATAGTGGTTTTGCACCCGCATGAATCCAGGGTCTCTGCCGTTCTCACGATCGCGAACTGCAGCATCGCCGAATAACTCGACGAGGCGACAGCTCGCGAGTTTCAATTTTATATGTCTATAGTAACGGATATTCCGTTCGCGCATCGCGAGAACGTAACGCGATATTGAATAAAAGTGCGATTCCAGGTCTAAAAAATATATTCAAATTCAAATATTCAATTATTTAAATGTATTAGAGTAATTATTGAATTTAAAAGAATAATATTTTAAAGAATGTATTCCTCAACAATGTCGGGATGTAACACCGAATCAGGCAGAAAACGAGAACGATACATTTTTGCGAGAGCGTTTCTGGATTTGTGACCGTGATTCCGAAAAATCAAGTCACAACTCCTCACCCCTTACGGGTGGCTTTGGCGTAGAGATCGAACGGTAGCTAATCACAAGTCGTGAATTCGCGAGCCCAACATCACGTATCGACTACTCCTTGCACTAATGAGGGTGTCGAGGGGTTAAAATTTTTGTTTTTGAGATCCATTCTGACGCCAATCTTTTACGGCGGAACTTTTCTTCCCTAGTTACCAACGGTAGCACGATTTAAGTCTGGGGAGACGAGAGCGTTTGCTAAATGCGTACTCACACTCGCTCGAGAAGGTATTTTGTACGAGATCCGTTCTGACGCCAATTTTTTACGGCGGAACTTTTCTTCCCTAGATTGCTGACGAAAGCTGGTTAATTTTTAGGGAAGACGAGAGCGGTTGCTAAGCGCGTAATGGCGCCAGCACGAGAAGGGTGTTTGTACGAGATCCATTTTGACGCCAATCTTTTACGGCGGAACTTTTCTTCTCCAGGTTGCTGACGGTAGCTGGTTAATTTTCAGAGAAGACGAGAGCGGTTGCTGAGCGCATAATCGTGCTTGCACGAGAAGGGTCATTGTATGAAAAGAACTTTTATTCAGTGGCGAAAAGGTTTATAGCCGCAGTTGAATACGCTCGATTCCGGACGGCCCGATAGAAGCGGAATCAGATTCACCAACGATGAATCGATGACCACTCTTCTCATACCTGAAGTTCCATGCTGTTCCGAGAGCTTTACGTGATCTGGATTATTAAATCTGTGACGAGAGAGTGACCATAGCGTTTACGACGGTGGCTTCCAACAAAATATTTAGCCATCGAGACCTGAGAACGGCTACATTGATAACGGTAGCGATAGAGCTTGGAGCGAGGCCCTTCGGAAGCTCCGAGACCGGTTTTCCTGATTTTTGGAGCTTCTCGTGGGCATTTCAAGCTGGAACAATAGGCTTGGGTCTAACGGTTACTCGCTCAAGTGTATCGAGACTTCGTGACGTCATCCTCGATTTCGCGAGAAGCACAATTAATTCGCCACCTACGACGTATAACTGTCTTCGTGAACTATGAAGGACCCTCCGCAGGGAGGGGTGGCTTCGTGTCATGCGAGAGCTACGAAAATTCGAATAAGATTTCCGTAATTAATAATAGAGAGCCACGAAAATTTCGAAAGAAAATTTTCGCAATTAATGTTCGAGAGCGGCCAAAAATTCGAATAAAATTTTCGCAATTAGTTTTCAAGAGCGACAGAAATTTCAGAAGAAAATTTTCGTAATTAATAATCGAGAGCAGCGAAAATTCGAATAAAATTTTCGCAATGAGTTTTCGAGCGCGACAAAAATTTTGGAAGTAAATTTTCGTAATAAATAATAGAGAGCAGCGAAAATTCAAATAAAATTTTCGCAATTAGTTTTCGAGAGCGCCGAAAATTTCAAAAGGAAATTTTCGTAATTAATAATCGAGAGCAGCGGAAATTCGCGTAAGATTTTCGTAATCAGTTTCCGAGAGCGACAAAAATTTTAAAAGAAAATTTTCGTAATTAATAATCGAGAGCAGCGAAAATTCAAATAAAATTTTCGCAATTGATTTTCGAGAGCGACGAAAATTTCAATAGAAAATTTTTCGCGATTCATTTTCGAAAACAGCGAAAATTTGAGTAAAATTTCCGCGATTAATTACAACGACAACAAGTACAACGAAAATAAAAATAAAAATTTCGTAATTAATAATTGAGAGCAGCGAAAATTCGAATAAAATTTTCGCAATTAATTTTCAAGAGCTGCGAAAATTTCAATAAGGAATTTTCGCCATTAATTTTCGAGAGCTGCGAAAATTTCAATAGAAAATTTTTCGCGATTCATTTTCGAAAACAGCGAAAATTTGAGTAAAATTTCCGCGATTAATTTTCGAGAGCTGCGAAAATTTCAATAGGAAATTTTTGCAATTAATTGTCGAGCTGCGAAAATTTCAATAGAAAATTTTCGCGATTAATCTTCGAGAGCTGCGAAAATTTCAATAGGAAATTTTTGCAATTAATTTTTGAGAGCTGCGAAAATTTCAATAGGAAATTTTTGCATTTAATTTTCGAGAGCTTCGAAAATTTCAATAGAAAATTTTCGCGATCAATTTTCGAGAGCGAATATCGCGAAAGATATTCGCTTGATAATCTCCGGGAGCGACGACTTGAATTCAACCGAGAGCGTGAACACCAGAGAGCCAAAAAAAACTCTACAATGACGATTTGGACGAGACTTTATACAGGGTGTTTCATACACTGTCCGCGAATCGATGCGAGGACGAAAGCGCGACTTTCAACTACTTGCTGGCGTGGCCCCACGTTAGGCACCATTTGTGACGGATTTCTTTTCTTTAACGAGATCGAAACGATACCGGGTCCGTCACCTTCGGCCGTCACTCCCGCACGTAGCGTTCCACATGCCGGCGGGCGCCAGTTAATTTTTATTCCCCCGGAAATTAACAAACCGGTCACGACAGGGAGTCGAGTGGGAAGGGCTCGACTCCACGAATGCACCTTTCATTTCACCGGTGGGTTAACCGGACTGAACTGGGAAATGCGCGGCCGCTCAGGATGCGGGTTATGGTAGAGAGGGTCGGAGATGCATGTCAGCAAGTAGCGCGGGAACTGACTCAAATTCGGGACCGTGAGCGAACTCTCGACGTACGAGTGGCTCGCCTGAACGATATATCTTTCTTCAGGGGGTTGCGAGATCTATTTCTGACGAAATACGAGAACTCAATACCGATGCACTGCACACTGCACTTGAATATCTCAAGGGGATATTCATCGAGAGCAAAACGAATTTTCTTCGTTGCTATGATGCGAGAGCACTTGTCAAATCGATGGGCACACACACAGCCGCGGGGCGCGCGTATACCACACAAGCGAGAGCATGGCACGTTACACGTGGCGCGAACGGGAGATAGCGAGACCGAGTGTCAACACAGAGCGGACACAATAGCGAGAGCGCGAGATCTTCTCTCGACGGTGATCGGAGACCGACTCCTCCAATCTCTTGTCGAGAATTTGGAATAATCATCCAAATTCTCTGACCGATAGCTGCTGCCTCATTATTCCTTTTTTCTTACGTATTCGAAAGCGTGATTGGAGAATTATCATCCTCGGTAGCGTGTTGAGGATGTCGGTGGCAGCTTCCCCTGGAACCCGAGCGAAAGCAAGGCTCCACTGTACTTTATGCGGCGCAATGCTTCCCAGCCATTGCCCGTAACCCTCTCCGCCTGCTCTCCAGCTCGTGGTTCCTTCTACGCTGAGGCGCCGGTATTGCAGCCGGACCTTTGGCAATTCCACCGAGACTTCTCGTCGGGCGCTCTCCTCCGTCAGGCAACTCATTACCTGGAGACATATTTTTCCGACGGATTCGAGCGCGCGATCTTTTCTAATCTTTTCTTAACGAAATCAAATCCAAAACATTCGTCACGTGCTTGAAACGCGGCTAAGGCGAGAACACGTTTCCCTTACCTTACTAAATCGGGCAGAAAACGAGAACGATACATTTTCGCGAGAGCGTTTCTGGCTTTGTGGCCGTGATTCCAAAAAATCACGTCACAACTTATGTATATTTATTTTTTTCAGCACAGCTCACAAGGTCGATTATAAACGAATGACCACTCGGGAAATACACACGGAATATTACATTAGGACAAAATATTTCGACGCACGCAATTGTTTTTAAAGTAAAATAAGATGTCAATATGCGCACGTAAATTGTTTCAAAGAGGAATTAAATATATATATATATATATATATATATATATATATATATATATATATATATATATATGCGCACGCAAATTGTTTCAAAGTAAAATAAAATATGTATATATATGCGGACGTAAATTGTCTACGAAACCGTAGCTGGAATGACGAAATAAAAGGAAGGATTTTGGCACGAAAATCACACTTTCAAAAATGTTCGCGAAGACGACAACTCAAATTATGATGTTGGAGAAAAACGCGGAGATGAGTGTCGTGAGCGGTGTAAGCTCGCAGAAAATTCAGAGATCAATGCGGTAATTGTGCCTTGCGACACGCGTTTTAATAATCACGACTGGCTTAGTTTTGGGGAAAGGACAAATTTGTCCCTTGATTTCCAAGACGTTCACGCCCTGGTGATCCCCTCCTCCTCACTGGTCATCCTAATTCTTACAATAATTAGACAATATTTAAACTTAATTTTATCCCGAATTTTATTCATTCATCCATACTTTTGAAATCTGAATGTTTTATATCAATTCGCAATTTCTAATTTCCTGTTTTTACGTGAAATTTGTATGTACGGGGAATCAAGGAGTCTCTTTCTTTCATTCTCTTTCTCACTTACTCCTGCCCTCGTTTGGGCTCACGCTGCGCTTTAGGCCCTGCCACGGAGGCCTCAACCATCCCTCTCGCTCTCTTCCACTCTCGCATGCCCACTTGGGCTCTCTCACTCATCGATACTCCTGATTGGCTACATTTTCGGCTATGACTCTCTCTATTTTTTCTTCCTATGATAAATTTACATTTCTTCCTACTGCTCTGCATTTCCTCTTTTCTTTTCGACGCCTCCCATCGATTTTTTGCAAGAGAGGGAGAGTCTTTTAATTAATAAATTATTCTTGTCAATGCCGATATATTTGAAAAGTTTTATAATTTTGCAATTGCAATTCACACATTTACTTAATTGATTTTTTAAAATATTTTAATGGATTTAAAATGTTAAGAATTCCGTGAGTTTTAGATATTTCAGTTTTTACGATATTAACTTGTTCAATCAATATGAATTTTATCGTTCGAAATAAATGTTGAATTTTGAAAAGAGGTGTTCCATGATTTTCAGACACTCACTCTATATATAAGGAGTGACTATTAGTATTGCCTTCCAAAAACCTATCTCTTATAAAAAATAACCATACAAACTTTATACCAACAGATGTTGGCATATTATACAGAAACAAAAAATTTTGGATTTTCCGTCACCTGAGCCATCCGTCTGCACTCATAACTCAGCAACCCATGAATGGATCCGGTTCAAATTCATAGCACAGTTTTGTTTTACTGAAATCTCAAAACCATTTTTGACTCCATCCATTTAGAGAATTTTGAATATGAAATTTCTCAAAAAAACAGATATTTTTGAGCAAAAAAGCCATTTTTCTGTCCGTCCAGAGTGAGACTCCGCAACCTGTGAACCAATGTTTTTGTAACTTATAGACTTTCTTTATAGGATCATAAAGAAGTGTCCTGTAGAGTTTGAGACTTGACAGTTCTTCGAATCATTTTGTTTTAACGAAAATAGTTTTTTTTCCAGTTTTTCACTCATTGCACGAAGATGCGTAAACGAATTTTTTTAATTTTCACCATGTACTTTTTTTTTATACATTTCAACTATTTCATGAGTTTTAAATGATTTAAACAATTTGAACATCAAATTTTTAATATTTTTATTTTATTCATTTGTAACTTTTTAACATTTTCGCCAAAGGTTAAATAGTTTGGCAAAAAAAAACTCTGATTGGACAAAAATCTTAGTAATTTCTTACTATTTGATAAAATGTTATTTTTCTTTAAAATATAATGATTGATAATTAGTACACTTCTATGTATTTAAATTTTTTTTTCAAATATTATTATTACTTTTATGCAAAGAAAAAAATTATATGAAACATAACCTTATGTTCCTGAAATACATAATTTTCTTAATAAAAAAAAAAACATCCCCACACAATACACCACACTACACTCGATCGAATTGGACAAACTGTCACTTTAAAAAATCATATGTCATATTGTTCAACATTATAATTTAAGTAAACAATAAAACGGCCGTGATTGGGATGACAGATAAAAATCGTCAATAAACGAAAGCAAACTTTGGCTGCATTATCTTGAACGCTTAAGCCCGCGACACAATGACAAGCATAAGAAATAAGGAATAAGAATCAGCCAATCGCCGCGCAGTTTAGAGACACTACGCCAATCGGATGGTTGATCTTATTCTTCATTTCTTATTTTTGTGATTGTAACTCTGGCTTTATGTACACGCTTGAACGTTTTGAGTGCTGTGAGCGTCATATCCAGTAGCATTTTATAAGCCGATGTATAGGGGAATTCTGAAACGGGGGGACTGCGCTTGAGCGCTGCATAATCTCGCGCACCCATTGGTCAAAATGAATTTCGGGCGTGGCATTGTGGCGCGCGAAACTCAATTTGACCAATAGGTACGCCAGATTATGCAGCGCTCAAGCGCAGTGCACCCGGGTCAGAATTCACCCATACATCGGCATATAAAATGCTACTGGATATGACGCGCAAAGCACTCAAAACGTTCAAGACCACGGTCGTACATACAGGTCTGGAAACTCCCGTGTTGGGGGTACCTTGCTTATTGATGCCAGACGTGTAGTTCATATATTTGTCACTGTGAACGCTGCGATATAAACTCTGGCGCGCTGACGATGGGTGGGGGGAAGTGAAATAGAGACAGCGCTGTAGCTTTTCAATCTCTCTCTCACGTTTTGAGGTTAAGCTTGAGAATACTCAGAAAACGC
The DNA here is from genome assembly GCA_946863875.1 of Alloplasta piceator. NCBI lineage: Eukaryota > Metazoa > Arthropoda > Insecta > Hymenoptera > Ichneumonidae > Alloplasta > Alloplasta piceator. Next base: position 43,567,863 of record OX333072.1, on the reverse strand, counting down.
ATAAGCCAGGTACCCCCACCCTCGAAATTTGGCCGAGTTCTCAGCCCTGTATGTACGACCGTGTTCAAGACGGATGCAGCCTATGCTATCTTACTGCCACGCGCCATGCCACACACATGATCAAATCTACTTAATTCTCGCCATTACAATTGTCGACAAAAATATGGAAAAAAATGTCAATATCTTTTTGGCTGTTTTAAGCTAAAAAATTGGATTTTCTTTCTATGGGACCTCTTCGATTAAAAAAAATACATAAAATTCTACGTAAAGAAATAAAATTTTTAAGATTTTACTGAAAATGGGATTCAAATAACTTCTTATTTTTAAAAATCGATTTGTTTTCTTCTTAATGTTGATCTTTTTTCCTTTGACTACAATAGTTCCTTTGTAAATTAAATTAACATTAAGAGTTACAATTTTCATGTAAAGAAATTGAATAAAGTGCAAAACGTACTTGAATTGTAATGCCAATTGTTAATTATTATAATTTACAAAAGAAATATGCGAGAGAAGTAAAATTATTTATTTTAACATCATTGAAATCAACTATTTTAGTCATGGAAGGAAAAAAGATCAAAATTACGAGAAAAAAAAGTCGAACGAAATTTTTTTTAATATGAGAAGTTATTCGAATCCCATCTTCGGTGAAATCTCAAAAATTTCCTTTTTTACGTAGAATTTTATAATTTTTCTTGAAAATATTTTTTTCAAAGAGTACATTGAAAAACAAAAAAAAACGACCTCTCCTGGCAAATTAGAATATCGTGGTTATTGAAGAAGTTATGATTATTCCCTGACTATTTCGCTACTCATTCGGTGAGTTGGAAATGAAAAAATTCCAACCAACGAGCGCTAGGTAGACTACCCATGAGACCCAAGAACTTCGGTTTTGTGGGTAGTCTACCTAGTGTTCGTGGGTTGGAATTTTTCCATCTCCAATCTACATGGGTCGATTACCCAAAACGTGGGTAGAGGAACAGTCAGGGTCTTAAGAACATTTTTCCAAAAATCAATAACTTTGGTATGGTTTAAGATAGAGAGCTAAAATGTGCATGGACACTTCTTTTTGCATGTGCAATAACATATTAAACAATAATAAAAAATCAAAGGGGGTCTACCGACAAAACGTCGTTGAATTGACATGGAATGACTCATATACACGTACAGTGTATACATATGAATGTTCTACAAAAAATAGAAATTTTGTTCTTTCTGGAAAATAAAAATTCCAGTTTCTTCAAGAAAACGGCTAATAGTAACACTTAATTGTCGTACGTAATGGACAAGCAAAATTTGACAGTTGAGGTTATGTTGCCCTGTGTAAGTTTCGAGTGGGGAGAAAGCGTGATCGGGGTCGTCAAGTTATGGAAGCTCGCTGCTAAGTTATGAGCGCGGTCAAGTCATGGGAGATTCAGTTGTGGGAGCCTACACTGTACTTTTGTATCGAATAATATTTTGATTATATTCAAATCTGTCATTAATAACGATTAATATAATTTATCAGAATAATTAATTGATGTTCACAATGAACCAAAGAGTTTGAATTACGGTGTGAGTGCCTATTAAAACGTCCCCAAGGGACATGTTAACCAACATTCAAAATATATTCGATCACAACGGAATAAATCAAGGCAATGTTCAAAAATACGGAGCGCGAAGCGTGCTTGTTAAGTTTCACACCAAAATATTTTGGGTTTTAATAAAATAATTTTGTTTCATTATGATTATTTTTTTACTGATTCAAATTTTCCTTTATTGATAATTTTCCTTTTCCGTTTACTTTTTCCTAAAATAAATCATTCATTCATGCATACTCTTAGTATAATTACTAACAATTCATACGCATTTTCTGAGGTGAAATTTCTCTTGAGTTTTCTAATTCTTTAATTCTTTTCCCATGCTTGGCAAATTCTTTTTATTGTGCCCATATATGGCGTATGCCCCCTGTAGCGACTCATCGTGCGAGAGAGTACGAAACAACTCAAAGGGGTAGTGGGGCTCGTGTCGTCCGCGGGACGCGAGGAAATTTTCTCGGACCCTTGAACAAAGACTGTTTCGCTCTCCCTTTGCTGTCTCGTTTCTTTCTCAGGTGGTCTTATTTTTTTGCCTTGACAAATTTATTACCCCGGGATGTTTAATATATTTTATATTTCTTCGCTGTTCGGAAATCTCAAGTTTAAACGTTGGAAATAAATAGATATCGGGTTGGACTGAAGTGCGTTGTATCTTCAAGCAATTTTCTATCTTTTTCTACGCAGTATGACTAATTTTTGAAGAGCCACGTGTGCACTCTTTTCACGACACAGTGGTGTTCCTTTCTTTCGTCATTTTTTCTACATGTCCCTTTTCATTTTTTTTCTACCCTAATAAATTATTGCATCAGCCGAACGTTGTCAATATTTTCAAGCATCGAAACTCGACATTTTCGAGACGAATTTTTCCTCTGCGTTTTTATGTTTTTTTTTGCTTTTAAATAAATTTATTCTCCATTTTGACTGACCTGACCCAGGCCATAATTTTCATTCTTGAATTTAAAATTGCCTTCATTTTACTGTCTCCTGTTACAGATTTTCGGGATCTCAGGCCTAAAGTGCCAATAAAATGAGAGGAAGCATCACTGGTCATACGCTCGGGTATAATTTCTCGGTGCCTTATTTAACTTCGTGTCAGTGTGGCTGCATGCTAGTGTGCGTATGGATTTCTATATTACCCCGGGCTAATATGAGTGCCACGCGCATTCAAAGATTTCAATGCCCGCCTCGCTTCGGCCCACAAAGGCCCTATCGATATTTACGCGAGGTCTTATATCTCTGCCGGATGTTTTTCCTAGCCGATGATAGAAGTTGTTTTATTTACCCTGCAATATAATCTCGCTTGGAATTCTTCTCGGAGATTTGAGTCGGTGGATGACTGTACAGGCGTTGACGTTGTCACCATAGCTTGTAATTCGACCCTTAGAGAATGGATAAGAATATAGCCACACCGAATGAATTACCCGATATGGGCAAACGCGTGGTTGATGAGAGATCCCGATAATCACGGGACGTAACACTACTTTTCCTTTGTGGTGTGCAGCACCTCGCGTTCCTTAGCTTCCACGATGGTAAGCCTGCGTTGGGCCTCCTTCCAGGATTTGCGATGAGTCAGTGACTCTGTGATCAAAGCAAGAGCCTCTTTGATATTCTTTGTCACCTCCGTGACGTCATTTCATTTCGCCTTGATCGTTCTGATGGTCTTGGACAGGAGAGACTGGAGATCTCCTAGCTTTTCGTCCTCAAGCCCTATGGCAGTGTCTCAGGAGATCGTATGCTGGACGAGCGGTTGGGTAAGGTCTCGGCTGATGATCCATGCGTTGCGTCTGGGGCAAGATCGGTCGGTGCACTGCCCGACAGTGATGCGTTCAGGTCCCTTGAAATGCTCCTGTGAGTACGATCGTTAAACTCTTCTGTGTTCGCGTTTTTTTGTTTTTTTCGTTTTGGTTTTGGCGTGTTTGGTCCTCCCTAAAATTCGTAGGACCGAAGCCCGCCACCGGGGCTTTCCCCATTCAGGAACCAGCTACGACTTTCACCTTATTGGGGGTGTTCACTCGGAGTGTTGTGTTTGTCTTACGCTTTGCAACCATATTCATCGTTTGGTGCTGGTTTTGGCCCGCCCCAGGTATTTATGATTTCATTTCCTTGGTACCAACCATATCTGGCAGGCGTCCCCCTATCCGCCAACCGGGGAGGCCCCGAATGGGGGGGGGGGACCAGCAACCTTGCATGGGACTACAAACGACCTACAAGCTACAAAATCATTTGTAGTAACTTTTTTTTATTTGTAGTTCCCCAGGAAGTGACTACAAACGGCTTACATGATCCAAAATCGTTTGTAGTAATTTCTGTTTGTTTGTAGCTTTTCACAGACTAACTAAAAACTATATTTAAAATAATTTGTAGTAATTTTTTTCATATGTAGTTCTCAGTAAGTGATAACAAACAACTTACTCGCTCTAAAATCGTTTGTAGCAATTTTATTTTCGTTTTAGTTCCTCATAAAGTGACTACAAATGACCTACTTGCTTCGAAATCGTTTATAGTAATTTTTAGGAGAATAACTATAAACGACCTACTCGCTTCAAAATTGTTTGTACTATTTTTAATCATTTGTAGTTAATCAGGAAGTGTCTACAAACGTCCTATTTCCGTCAAAATCATTTGTAGTACTTGTTTTCATTTGTAGTTTCTCGAGAAGTGATCGCAAACGAACTACTCACTCTAAAATCATATGTAGTAATTTTATTTTTGTTTGTAGCTCATCAGAAAATGACTACAATCGTCCTACTTGCTCAAAAATCGTTTGTAGTACATTTCTTTTTGTTTGTAGTTTCTCATAAAGTGACTACAAATACCTAGTTTCTTCAAAATTGTTTGTAGTAACTTTTTTCGTTTGCAGTTCCTTGGAGAGTAATTACAAACGACTTACCCACTCCAAAATCGATTGTTATAATTTGGTTATCCTTTGTAGTTCCTCAGGAAATGGCTAGAAACGGCCTACCCGCTCCAAAATAATTAGAAGTAGTTTTGCGTTTCGTTTGTAGTTCCTCATGACTTACTTGCTTGAAAATCATTTGTAGTAATTCGATTTTCGTCTGTAGTTCCTCGGAAAGTGACTGAAATCGACTTACCCGCTCCAAATTCGTCTGCAGTAACTTTTATTTCGTTTCTAGTTTCTTGGAAAGTGAAAGTGCAGAAGTGAAAGTGCAAACGAACTCCAAGCTTCAAATCATTTGTGGTAAGTTTATTTTCGTTTGTAGTTCCTCGTCAAGTGACTAGAATTTTTTCGAGGAATTACAACTGAAAATAAAGCGACCACAGATGATTTTAAAGCTTGGAGGTCTTTTGGAGCCACGTTCCAAATAACTACAAATGAAAACAAAGCTACTAAAAAAGATTTTACAGTAAACAGGTCGATTTGAGTAATTTTCCGAGTATCTGCAATCGAAAATAGACATGCAAACAAAATAAACAAAAATAAGTGACAATGAAGTGAGTTGGTCAATTTTACGATTAGTCACTTTCCGACGAACGACAAATGAAAATAAGGTGACTACAAACGATTTTGAAGCTCGGAGGTCGTTCGTATTGTTAAAGGAAGGAATCGGCTGCGATTCGGCCAGTGGGTCCAAATAAAAATGGACAATTTTTCGTATAACGTTTCGATCCTTATTCGGATCCTCTTCAGATTTATTATTTCTGAATTTGTATGGGTAATTTTCGATCATTTGATGAATCTTGGACAATATACATTATGAATTCACGTTCGTATTCACTTTTCAAGAACTACAAACAAAGATCAAGCTACTGCAAATGATTTTAATGTGAGGAGGTTGATTTTAGTAATTTCCCAAGGAACTACAAACGAAAATAAAGCTCGTACAAAATTTATGGAGCGTGTAGGTTAATGTCAGTCAGTTTCAAACTAACTACAAACGAATGTAAAGTTACTACAGGCGATTTTGGAGTAAGTAGGTCATTCGTAGTCACTTCCTGAAAAACTACGAACGAAAGAAAATTACTACAAACAATTTTAAAGCTAGTTGTAAGGAAAAACAAACAAACGAAAATTACTACACAAGCTTTTGGAGCGAGGAGGACGTTAGTAGTCACTTCCTGAGAAACTATAAACGAAAAAACCTACTACAACTGATTTTGAAGCGAGTAGGTCGTTTGTAGTCACTCCCCGAGGAACTACAAACGAAAACTTACTAAATCGATTAATTAAGAACTACAAATGAAAATATTCCATAACGATTTTGTAGTATATTTGCTACGACCTATTGGTCGTTTGTAGTCACTTCTTGACGAACTACAAACGAAAAAAATTACCACAAACGATTTTGGAGCGAGTACGTCGTTCGTTGTCACCCTGTGAGGAACTATAAACGAAAAAAATAACTACAAACGGTTTTGTGGCTCTAGGTCATTTGCGGTCACTCACTGAGGAACTACAAACAAATTCCATGACAAACGATTTTGAAGCTCATAGGTCGTTTGTAGTCACTTAATGAAGAACTACAAACGAAAAGAAAACTGCGTTAACAATTTTGGAGTGAGTAGATCGTTTGTGGTTACTTTTTGAGAAACTGCAAACGACAAAAATCTTTTACGAATAATTTTGAAGTAAATAGGTCGTTTGTAGTCACTTTATGAGGAACGTCAAATAAAAAACTACTACAAACGAACTTAGAGTGAGTAGACCGTCTGTAGTCATTTTCTGACGAACTACAAACGAAGATAAAATTGCTACAATCGATTTTGGAGTGAGTCGTTCATGTGTAGTCATTTTCTGAGGAACTGCACACAATAAAAAAATTACTACAAACGATTTTGAAGCTCGCAGGTTTTTTGTATTCACTTTTTTTTCAATACGAACAAAACTGAAGCTACTACAAATAATTTTGAAGTGAGTAGGTAGTTTGTAGCAAGGGTGGGCAAAATTGTAATTAAAAATTATCAATTAAAAATTATTGGTCGTAATTTGTAATTGAATTACTGTACACTAAAATTACTTTCAGTAGAAGAAAGTGGTCTTGAATTGGCATTGCAGGTTGAGCCGGCACCATGGTGTTTATTAAGAACGGCGTGCGTGTTGGCTGAATTATTGTATTGTATATCTTGTTGGTAAACACTGATGTAAATTGTGCTCACTGTTGTCAGTTTCGATTGTGCTGCGCAATGTGAGCGCGATTATATTTTTCGTGTGTAACAGAATTTTATTTTCGTCATTCATTGTGAATGACTGTAACTATTTCAAAAATTTTAAATGAGTGACTGTATTGATTTCCTTATTCAGTACTCTAATTGATTCATTATATCCATTTTCCATTCGGATTTGTTCGCGTGCATCATCATGTAAAACGTATAGAAAGTCGTAGTGAAAGTGAAAAGTCGTAGAAGTGGTCGAGATGTACTTTTTCACTCCTCACTGCAATACGACTGCGAAAATCACACCACTTCTTGATAAATGATATAGAATTGTGGGCAAGTGATTGCTGAACACAACTAAACACTTAACAGCGCTATAGAATCCGATTTTCCTTCTGTTTTCGGATACAAGGCTTAGTGGGCCGACTTAGGACCACTCTTCCCTAATTGTAATTGATTGAAACGATATTAAAATTACTCTAATTAATTGTAATTGATTGGAACGACATTGAAATTTCCTTCAGTAATTTCAATTCATTCAAACGAAAATACAATTACTTTCAGCAATTGTAATTGATCCGAATAAACATAAAATTATGTTCAGTAATTGTCATTGATTTGAATGAAATTACAAGCACTTTCGGAAATTGTAGTTGATTTAAACGAAATTACAATGACATTCAGAAATTGTAATTTATTCGAACGACCTTAAAATGACATTTAGTAATTGTATTTTATACGAACGACATTAAAATTACTTTCAGCAATGCTCATTTATTCAAACGACATTAATATTATTTTCAATAAATGTAATTGATTCAAACGGCATTGAAATTACTTTCAGTAATTTTAATTGAATGGCAATTCATTATAATTACTTTGAAGTAATTGTAATTAACCTTCAGATAAATAAAATTCAATGAATGTGGCCAAATAAGTATGATACGAGTGAATGAAAGTGAGTGCAAGTAGATGAGTGTAAGTGCGGGTGAATTAGAGTCAGTGCGAGTGAATAAGTATGAGTGCGAGTGAATGGAAGTGAATGCGAGCGAGTGAGTGTGAGCACTAGTGAATGAGTGTAAGTGCGAATGAATCGGAGTAAATGCGAGTAAATGAGTTTAAGTGCAAGGGAATGAGTGTGAGAAAGAAGAAATAAATATGAGTGCTAGTTAAAGACTGAGAGTGCGATTGGATAGGAATAAGTGCGAGTGGATGAGTGTGAGTTCGAGCGAATGAGCATGAGTGTGAGCGAATGAGTATGAGCCCGAGTAAATAAATGCGTGAACGAGTGTGCGTGCGAACGAATGAATGTGAGTGCGAGCGTGAGTGAATGGGTGTGAGTGAATAATTTCGAATGCGAGTGAATAATAAAGGCGAGTTTAAATAAATGCGTACAAGGGTTAGTGTAAGTGTTAATAATAAATAAGTGTGCGCAGATAAATGTGAGTGTGGGAAATAAGTGTAAGTGAATGCGTGTGAGTATGAGTAAATGAGTATGCGTAGATGAGCGTGAGTGAGTGACTGTAAGTTAATGAGTGTGAGTGAATGAATGCGAGGGTCCGTGAATTGATATGGGTAAATAAGTGCGATTATGAATAAACAATTGTAAAAGTCTGCCTCCTCAACCCCGCATTTACACCCTTGGTACACGATCTACTATTATCACTTGCTATCAGCGCACGAGCATTTATCCCGTAGACACCACTTGGGTGCAAGCACACGGGTGCAAATTTGCAGCAACGAAAATTTCAGGCGTTTAGAGCTTTCTACCTACGTAGCCCAGCAACCCCCCCTCCCCTCATCTCCCTACGACAAATATGACGAAAGGTACACGCTTCCATCGAGAATCCCCAAAAAAGTTTCTCAAACGTATTTATTTCGTACGATCATCGATGAGACAGAGTCTTGAAAAGTCGAAGTGCAAATTTGCACCCGTGTGGTAAGTATGTAACCTCAAACGGGGTGTGGTTTCTACGGGTTAAAATTACGTTTAATTATAGTAATAAACGAGCAAACAAATAAAATTGAGCTCAGCAATTGTAAGAAAGAAAAGAGCACAGAAAAGAGTCACAAATTTGAGTCGTGTTCAATATATAATACATGTGCATAATATCAATATCAAGCAAGATTTGCATTTCAGTCTACCATATTGTATCCTATACTTAAAATTTCTGAATGTCGAAATCGAATTCGTAATCAGCGATTCCAAAATTTCGTGAGTATCAAATTTTATCCCAATCTAGTGATTTGGCCCACTTTGTAGGATCCCCCATCTAGAATTTCTTAATGCTGAGCTCGGGTTCATAATAAGCAACGCCAGAAGTCCTCAAGCGCCAAACTTTAACTCAACCGAATCCACCATATTAGATCTGTCATTTTCAATTTCCGGGTGTTGAGCTCGGAATTATAATCGGCGATCCCAGAGGCCTCCGAGTAATCAATTTCAGTGAAATAAAGTAAGTTGTTGTATCTTGATTGGCCATATTCGACCTACCATTTCGTAATTCTTAATGTTGCACTCGGATTAGTAATCAACGAAACCAATAATCTCTGGACCACCAAATTTCGACTGAATCAAGTAATTTCGTCCGCCATATTCAATCGGTCATTTTGAATTTCTAAATTTTAGGCTCGTAGTATTAATTAGCGATCCCAAAAGGCTCCGAGTACATAATTTCATCCCAATGAAAAGATTTCTTGCAGTTTCGTCTGGTATTTTAAATATGCTATTTTGAGCTTCAATTTGGAATTGGCGCTCTTAAAAAATTCTCTCTAAAAAAATCAAACTCTCTCTCTAAAAAAACTAAACACAAATGACCCGTCCTGTTAATCCAAATGACATAACTTTTTGCTTTTTACCCTGTTTTCCTCGATCCGACATTTTGAATATCTGAGTTTGAAGCTTAGATTCGCAATCAGCCACTCCAAAAACGCTTGAAAGCCAGATTTCATGCCAAGCAAGCAATTTTTCACATTCTGGTCAGCTATTTTGAATTTTTTAATTAAAAGCGATTCAAAAATCCAAGTACTAATTTACATCCCAATCAAGTAATTATTTATACTTGGTTTGCCATTTTGGATCCGCTATTTTTAATTTCTGAATTTTGAGCTCGGATTCGTAATCAGCAATTCCAAACTCCCGTGAGTATCAATTTGTAACCCAATCAAGTGATTTTTAACTCTTAGTCGGCCATATTGGATCCACCATTTTTAGGCACTCACTTATGTATGACAAGTGCCTATTAGTATTGCCTTCCATAAACTGATTTCTTATGACCAACAACCATACAAACTTTTTACCAACAAATGTTGGCATATTATACCAAAACAATTAAATTTTGGATTTTCCGTCCCCTCGGCCATCTGTATGCGCTCATAACTCAGCAATTCATGAACGGATCCGGTTCAAATTCATAGTACAGTTTTGTTTTACTATAATCTTGAATCCTTTTTTGACACAATCCGTTCAGAAAATGTTGAATTTGCAATTTCCCAGAAAACAGCTATTTTTGATCTCCGCAACCTGTAAGCCAATGTTTTCGTAACTAATAGACTTTCTTTATAGGATCACAAAGAAGTGTCCTCTAGAATATAAAGTCTTTACAGTTTTTTAAATAATTTCATTGTAGCAATAATAACTTTTTTTTTTCATTTTTCACTCGTTGCACGGAAACGTGTAAGCGAATTTTTTAAATTTTCACCATTTACTTTCATTTTATCCTATCAAAACAATTCCAAGAGTTCAAAGTCTTTCAAACAATTCTAACATAGAACTTTTTATATTTTTAAGAAAAAAAAAGCTTTTTATGTCGGTATACAGTTAAATCTTAAATGTTAACGAACGGATTTTCTTTTTACTCATAGAATTTCCGTATATGATTGTAAACAAATGTCCCACGAACGACCAAGAATCGTAATTTTTTCTATCATTTTCAAGTAAAATTCTCATCATTAAACAATAAGAATTTTGAATTAAAAAATATAGTCTCTAGTACTTTCGAGTGTGCTCTTTCAGAATCTGTGGTTAAAATTGAGTTTCGTCCAGTAGAAAAAATATATGGCCACGTTTGAACAAGAAAAAACTCGAAAAAGCGAAGGCCTTTTTTTAAATATTTTTTTCTCATAGAAGACGCACGAATATCTCTCCTTTTTTTCAACCATAAGTGGATAAAATGGTTGTAATCGAACAATGTATTTTTTTAATTTGTCGTAATCAAAATCCCCCCCCCCCCCCCCCAAATGACGTTTTTCACCCCTTGAGCAGCGAAAAAAATTTCACGCTTCGCATAAAAAAGCAAAAATATCGGACATCCACGAAAATTGGTGTCCCGGGATTTTAAAGGTCGCTGATCACGATTCTGCCCTCAAAATTCAAAAATTCTAAATAGCGGATCCAATATGGCCGAGAAAAAATTCGAAAACTTATTTGAATCGGATGAAATGAGGCACTCGGGGGTTTTCGCGGTCGCTGATCACGATTCTGCCCTTAAAATTCGAACATTCGTAATAGCGGATCCATTATGGCCGAAAAAAATGCAAAAAATTAATTCAATAGGATAAAATGTGGCACTCGGGGGTTTGCGAGGTCGCTGATCACGATTCTGCCCTTACAATTCAAAAATTCAAAATGATGGATCCAATATGGCCGACAAAAAAATCAAAAAACTTATTAGAATTAGATGAAATGTGGCCCTCGGGGGCTTTCGAGGTCGCTGATCACGATTCTGCCCTTAGAATTGATTTTTTTTTACAAAATATGAAGAAATAAGGTTTTATTCCGATCATTTTTCAATGAGAAACTGCAAGTTTAAAGCGGTAGAACTAAGCACTTTTCCTCAACCGTTTATCGATTTTCAGATTTTCGTGGACGAGTTGAGAATTTATAACGTTTGACATTTCTATTCTGTAGTGATTTCTTGTTGAATTTATAAAATTATTGTTAGCGAATTCAATATAATAGCGTTAGAGTCGAAATTAATGGTCCCTCCAAACTCGTCTAAAATCATCGGATATTGAATAAATCATCAATAAAACAGTACTCTTTGAACTACGGTACTAAAACTTGATCATATTGGTGAAATCGGATCAGGGTATATTACATATGTGCGAAAATCGTTTTACACTTTGAAAAGTTTCTTCCATGATATATTCTCAGGAATATATTGTTTAAACACTTTTAGGCTCTTTATACATTTGTAATATATGTTATCGATACTTTGTCAGGGCGCAAAATCTTCTGCATCAGATCAATCTTCACGCGAATTTCTTCGAATCATATAAATCAACTAAGTTATATCGAATCTCGACTTTTTGTTATATTTACCTACGCAATGTCATGAAAATGACCGAGACCTGCTGTTTCTCATGATTCTGGTGATGAAACATATACTTCAGAAGATGATGGAACTGTTTTAATACCAAATCCAGGTGATTCTGGTCCTTCAGACGATTCGTATTCCAATTCTGATTACGACCGTGATGAACAATTACCAAGTGTCACTTTTAGGAGAGCTTCAAAAAGTTACCAAGCAGATCAAGCGAAGCTGAAAAACGATCATGAATTTCAATGGGTAAATTGTGAAAAAAGTATTCTGATAATATTGAAAATGTATTACTATTGTCTACGTCTCAAAAGCGTAAAATTCGAAAAAGCGAGCCAGTGGAACTGTCTGAGACTTTTTTTTCAATTGAAATGAAAGAATACATTATCGATGCATGTAAGGAAAATGGTTTCGATTTACCATTGGTCAATTTGGATACATTTATTGGAATCATCATAATGAGTTCATTCAATAAAAGAAAGTCTCAGAGAAATTATTGGTCAACCGATCCCTTTCTATCTTGCGAAGTAGTTGCTTCAGCAATGACTCGTTCTAAGTTTGAGTAAATCAAGTCCAAATTGAAATGCTCGAACTCCAAAGACAATGATAATAATGATAAAGGGTGACGGGTTCCAGCATTGATGAAACTATTCCAACAAAATATTCTGAAGTTTGGCATCTGGGGAACTGCTCTGTCAGTAGATGAAATAATGGATAAATCGTATGCGAGAACTTCATTGAAACAGTTCATACGTGGGAAACCTATATGTTTTGAAATTAAATTTTGGGGCCTCTGCACTGCTGATGGGTATTTGCTGAATCTCGACACATATTGTGGAAAAAATTCAGTAGTTGAAGGCAAACTGAGTAAATGCGCATTAGGTTCTCGCGTGGCAATGAATTTGTTGAAACCATTTTTCGAAATGACAGCTGCTGGAAAAGTTTCTCATAATCATCTTTATTTTGATAACTATTTCATAAATTTAGATCTTGTTGTACATTTGAAGAGATTGCAATTTAAATGCACCGGAACTGTTAGAGAGAATCAAGTACATGAAAGAAATGTCACCGATAAGAAGTCTCCACGAGAAACATGTGCAGTGAAGCATGACCAAAACAGTGGAATCAATTACATCACTGTAATGGATTCAAAATTAGTGTCGAGCTTGTATCTAGTGTCGAACTAGTATCCACAGCTGCAGGGGTTACTCCATTATTGCCATCAAAGAGGTACGATTCTCAACAAAAAGCCAAAAACGAGATATTGTTTCCCCGAGCGTTTCACCTTTACAATCGGTTCATAGGTGGGATTGATGTTCACGACGGGCACTGTAACTACGTGCTGCCAAGTATTCGATCGAAAAAATTGACATGGTTTCAATTCTGTGGTAATATTCAACGCAGCTGGGGAAGATAAGAAAAAAGTTGGAACCAAAGAATTTGCAATGTCGATAGCTAAAAGTTATATTCATCGTGGTAAGAAAAAACGGGAAAAACATAAAACGATTTCACAGAATAAATAAAACGCTGATCCAAATTTTTTCTGTGAAAACTGTAATTTGTATTTTTGAAGTCTATGTTTAAAAAGAAATCACGAGAATATCTGAGTGACTGTGAGAGGCAAGGGGACTTACTATAATCAAGCACCCCGAATAGTGAGTGGCGAGGGGACTCACTATAACTAAGCACCCCGAATAGTGAGAGGCACGGAGACTTACTAGAAACAAGCACCCCGAATAGTGAGAGGCAAGGGGACTCACTATAAACAAGCACCCCGAATAGTGAATGGCAAGGAGACTTACTATAAACAAGCACCCCAAATAGTAAGAGGCAAGGGCACTCACTATGAACAAGCACCCTGAATAGTGAGAGTCAAGGGGACTCACTATAAACAAGCATCCCGAATAGTCAGAGGTAAGGGGACTCACTATAGACAAGTACCCCAAGTAGTGAGAGGCAAGGGGACTTACTAAAAACAAGCACCACGAATAGTGAGAGGCAAGGGGACTCACTGTAAACAAGCACCCCGCATAGTGAGAGGCAAGGAGACTCACTATAAACAAGCACCCCCAATAATGAGAGGCAAGGGGACTCGCTATAAAGAAGCACCCCAAATAGTGAGAGGCGAGGGGACTCACTATAAACAAGCACCCCGAATAGTGAGAGGCAAGGGGACTCACTATAAACAAGCACCCCGAATAGTGAGAGGCAAGGGGACTCACTATAAACAAGCACCCTAAAGAAGAACTAATTTTACCACGCCCACATCGTTGTCTCTGGGTTGCACTAAGGATAAAATCATAATGTAAACTTGGAAGTGAGCAAATTTTATCCACCATTTTTTATTTCATCCGATTCAAATAAGTTTTTGATTTTTTTGTAAGCCATATTGGATCCGCTATTTTGAATTTATGACTTTTAAGGGCAGAATCGTGATCGGCGACCTCGGAAACTCCCCGAGTGCCACATTTCATCCAATTCAAATAAGTTTTTGAATTTTTTGTCGGCAATATTGGATCCGCCATTTTGAATTTTCGAATTTTAAGGGCAAAGTCGTGATCAGCGACCTCAAAAATCCCAGAGTGCCACTTTTCATCCGATTCAATTGATTTTTTGAACTTTTTGTCGGCCATATTGGATCCGTCATTTTGAATTTTTAAATTTTGAGCGTAGAATCGTGATCAGTGACCCCAAAAACCCTTGAGTGCCATATTTAATCCGATTCAGATAAGTTTTTGAATTCTTTATCGGCCACTTTGGATCCACCATTTTGAATTTTCGAATTTAGGGGCAGAATCATAATCAGCGACCTCAAAAACCTCCGAGTGCCATATTACATCCGATTTAATTAATTTTTTGAATTTTTTTTTTGCCATATTGGATCTGCCATTTCGAATTTTCGAATTTTAAGGGCATAATCGTGATTAGCGATCGTGAAAACCCCCGAGTGCCACATTTCATCCGATTCAAATAAGTTTTCGAATTTTTTCTCGGCCATAGTGGATCCGTCATTTTGAATTTTCGAATTTTAAGGGCAGAATCGTGATCAGCGACCTCAAAAACCCCCGAGTGCCACATTTCTCCGATTCAAATAAGTTTTTGCATTTTTCGTCGACCATATTGGATCCGCCAATCTGAATCTTTGAATTTTGAGGGCAGAATTGTGATCAGCGACCTTTAAAACCGCGGGATACCAATTTTCGTGGATAACCGATTTTTTTTCTTTTTTACGCGAAGCGTGAAATTTTTCTCGCTGCTCAAGGGGTGAAAAACGTCATTTGGGGGGGGGGGGGGGGAATTTTGATTACGACAAATTTAAAAAATACGTCGCTTGACTACAATCATTTTATGCACTTATGGTTGAAAAAAGGGGAGATCTTGGAGCATCTTTTATGATAAAAAAAAATTTAAAAAAGGCCTTCGCTTTTTTGAGTTTTTTTTTGTTTGAACGCGGTCATATTTTTTTTTCTACTGGACAAAACCTAATTCTTACCCCGGATTCTGAAAGAACACACTCGAAAGTACTAGAGACAATATTTTTGATTGGAAAATTCTTATTGTTTAATTATGAGAATTTGACTTGAAAAAGATAGAAAAAATCACGATTCTTGGTCGTTAATGGGTTAACCAAAAAAATACTGTTTTCTCACTGAAAAAAATTCTTTATATGATTCTTCAGAGATCCTACTCTGAAAAAGAAGTTTTTTCGTGTAAATAAACCTCAGAAATCCGAAAAAAATATGAAAAAACAGATTGGAGTATAGGCTCATTGAGAAAAACGCCTTTTTTTAGGAAAAAAAAATATTTCTCTATGCTTATATGAATTGGCACGTGTATGGAAATATTTTTTTTAAAAAGCTGAGATCTTTTCCGATGAGATATCGGTCGAATTTTTTTTTTTCAAGTTACAGGAGTGCAGAGAAATTCATTAAAACATGACATTCAAGAATTTCAAAAAATGACGTTATCAGTACAATTAAACTGGTCGTTTTAAAAATCCGAAAAAAATTCCAGAGTGTACTCTCATACGACACTATGTGTCCCTGAAGTAACAGAATAATGGTCGGTCATGAGGCCCACACACATGCTGTCTTTCAGAATTTTTCATTTCATTCCATTCCATGACAATTCAACTTTGTTGGTGACCCCTTTCTGTTATTTTAGATCTTTTAATATGCTATGATACATGCCAAAAGAAGTATCCATATTCATTTTTAGCTCTCTATCTTAAACCATACCGAAGTCATTAATTAAAAAAAAAATATTCTTAAAATAATCATAACTTCTACAATAACCAAGTTATACTAACTTGCTGAGAGGTGCTTTTTTTTGTTTTTCGATGTACTTTTTGGGAAAAATATCAAAAATTAAGAAAAAACATGTTTATGTCTTTTTGGCTGTTTTAAACTTAAAAAAAATGGATTTTCTTTCTATGGGATCTCTTCGATGAAAAAAAATTAGAGAATTCTACGTAGAAAACCAAAATTTTTGCGATTTTACTGAAGATTGGATTCAAATAACTTCTTATTAAAAAAAAAATCGGTTTTTTTCGTAATTTTAATCTTTTTTTCTTCTATGACTATAATAGTTGATTTCAATGATGTTAAAATGAATAATTTAGCTTGTCTCATATATTGTCTGTTAAAATATATTAATTGAAATTAAGAATTACAATTTTTATGTAAAAAAATTGAATAAAGTCCAAAACGTACTTGAATTGTAATTCAAATTATTAATTGCACTACGACTTCTATAACTGGAAGTTTGATAATTGCAAGAGTCTCCACTATGCGGTGGATATCGATCGACGTGGCACATGATGTGAGAGCACCGGTGTGAATAGCGGATACGGCTCAGGACTGTAAGAGATGCGCATTGCACGCACGGATGATATTTGCACACCTTTGCGGGGCCAGTCCCGCCGCTTTTGCAGTAATCGAGGTCGTAGTGTATTATTATTTACAAAAGAAATATGTAAGAGAAGTTAAATGATTTATTTTAACTTCATTGAAATGAACTATTTTAGTTATCGAGGGAATAAAAATCAAAATTACGAGAAAAAAATCGAACAAAATTTATTTTAATGAGAAGTTATTTGAATCGTATCTTCGGTAAAATCTAAAAAAATTTGTTTCTTACGTAGGATTTTATTTTACTTTTTGAAAAAATTTGAAGGGGCCCATTCAAAGAAAATCCAATTTTTCAGCTCAAAACAGCTAATAAGACAAACAATTTTTTTTCTTAATTTTTAATATATTTTTCAACGAGGACATTGAAAAACAAACAAAAATGAACTCTCAGCAAATTAGAATATCTTGATTATTGTGGAAGTTATGATTACCTTGAGAATATTTTTTCAAAAATCAATAACATCGATATGGTTTAAGATAAAGAGCTAAAAATGTACATGGATACTTCTTTTTGCAGACGTAATAACATTAAAAAATAATGAAAAACCGAAAGGGGTCACCGACAAAACATCGTTGAATTGACATGTAATGACTCATATACATATATACATACGAATATTCTACAGAAATTTCGTTCTTTCTGGAAAATAAAAATTTCCGTTTCTTCCAGAAAACGACGAATAGTAACACTTAAGGGCGGGGTAAAGTATTTAATTTTTTTTTCATTTTTTTTTCATTTTTCAAATGAATGCATAATATCTCAAGAATATTGTGTTAAAATTTCAAGTCAATCGGAGTAAAATTGACGAAGTTATGAGTATTTGAGCGTCTATTGCTCCATGCCGGGTTTTATACCTGGGTGGCAGCTGCGCGGCGCGCTATTGTGTTTCTCGACCCCGAATAAATTTTTTGATGAACGGGCCTGTTCCGGTCCCGTTATGTATATTCGAGGCATGGTGTATATTAGCAGTAGCAAGTCACACTAACAGTTTGAGTCCGTTTTCGTTGGTATTCGTACCTCGAAAAATGCCTCGAAAAGTAAGCAGATAAGATCGTGAGAACAATATTGGGCAATTGTGCCGACAGCAGAAAAAGTGCCTCCTCAAAAGCGTAAAAACGACGAACCGTTAGCTAATAGCGCGTCAGCGAAAAAAATTAAAAATAATCCCGCTGGGGTGGTAAAAGACATCCAAAAACATTATCGAATGATAGATTTCGTTCTTGTTTTTTCGACTATTGCTGCTGTAGTCAAATGTGTGAAGTGTGATAGAAAAGTTACATTCCAAACACGCAAAAAGAAGGTCTTGGTTTCAAGATCAAGGTTACATGTGAAAAGTGTAAACAGCCTCACCACATTCCATCAAGTGAAAGAATAGACAGTGGTGTATACGATGTCAATTATCGGTTTGCTTTCGTATTGCGAGTTTTAGGCTTAGGTTTAGCCGGATGCAATAAGTTCTGCGGACTAATGGATTTGGCGAATGCTTTCTTATCGAAACCAGCCTATAAATTATATATGAAAAAACATTGTCAAGCGATAGAAAATGTGGCCAAGAAATTCTTCGCATCGGCTGCACAAGAAGAGAAAAAAGCAATGTCTGAAGCAAATAATGTAGAAGAAACGTCAGAATTGACTGTATCAGGCGACGGCACTTGGAAAAAAGAGGATTCTCTTCGTTATTTGGCGTTGCTTCTCTAATTGGATATAGTACTGGAAAGGTACTTGACATTTTTGTAAAAAGCAGTTACTGCCACGGTTGTAAGACTTGGAAAAACAAATTGTATTCTGCCGAATACGAAGCGTGGTACGAAGAGCATGTGGATAGCGGTGATTGCAAAGCCAACCATGGGGGACCCTCTGGAAACATGGAGGTATCAGCAATTATAGAAATGTTCGAACGATTGGTGGAAAATCTTGGGGTAAAATATCGTAACTACATCGGAGACGGTGACTCAAAGACGTACAGCGGCGTTGTCAATGCAAAACCTTATGGTGAAGATTTTGTAATAAACCAAAAAGAATGCATAGGGCATGTCCAAAAGAGAATGGGAACACGTCTGCGTGGACTAGTAGATACAAGCGCAGTTGACACAAAAACCAAGGCTGGGAAGATCGTAAAAAGAAAAAGCCTTTCTGGCAAAGGAAAGCTCACTGCTAAAATGATTGATAAATTAACTGTTTACTATGGACTAGCTATTCGACTTAATTATGATTCAGTTGAGAAGATGAAAAATGCCATATGGGCAACTTATCATCACTACAGTTCAACCGACGAGAACCCACAGCACGAGAAATGCCCAAGCGGCGAAGACTCCTGGTGCGAATGGCAGCGAGCTGCAGCTGCAGATGCTCTAGAATCATTCAAACACAGCTACACAACCCTTCCTACTGACGTTCTGGAAGCCATTGAGCATATTTATAGTGACTTGAGCAGCGACGCACTTTTGCAGCGACGTCTTGGAGGTTTCACGCAAAATAATAATGAGTCCCAATCAACTTATTTGGAAAATCTCTCCAAAGTCAGTCAGTGGCACCTCAACAATTGTAGAAATTGCAGCTTATGTAGCTGCATGTACTTACAATGAAGGTTCTTTCGCTTTGTTGGCCTTTATGGAAGAGATGCAAATCAGTACAGGGCCAAGTTCTCACGAATGGGCCCGACAAGTCGACAGACCCGGTATCGACGACTTTGAGTGAGAATAAGAAAATTATCGAGTTTTATATTGAATTTCTAAAAATTTAAAGATAATTTAAAAATCTGATAGAATTCATTCGTATTCAGAAAAATGAACGAATCACGAAAATAAAATGGGTTGCGGGGAAATTCGTTGACTAATTTTTTTTTTTTATCATTTTTTTAATAACATTTTGGAATTATTATTATGCAAGATTAATCTTTTGAGTACCTTTACTATGCATGAATTTTCTCAGATTTTTATGCAATCGAGAAGTGTTCTCAAACTTATGCGCCAAGTGACCAAACTCTTCTGCGTTTTTCAAACCGTTTTTCTGAGACTTGTCATATTTGAAGTCCGTGTGCACGATAACTCAAAATCTACTAAACCAATCGCTTTGAAATTTTGCACAGTACTTTTTCACATAATTCGACAGGTATTGTCGAGAGCTTTTTTGTTTTTTTGAAATAATTACTAATTCTTCAACAACAAATTAGCCGATTTTTCTAGCGAAAATCGGGTTTTTGGCTCCCAAGTGCTACGAAAAATCGAAAAATCGAAAAAAAAATCCAACTCGTCATTACCTCGAGAAACATCTCCTGTAACGAATGCATTTTGATTTTTTTGTTTCAGATGATTCTGTTGCGAGTTATGGTGCACACCGCAAACCAACTTTTTTTCGAGACGCCTCCGGGGTTTAATTTTTACTGGCTCAATTTTAAATATTTCGCAATGCAAATTTAGAAGAATGTTGTTTAAATGTTACTTTATTATATGTAAATTTTTTAATAAACGAACACTGTCCGTCCTGCCAAAAAAAATCTTAAAAACATGCCTTTTTTTCGCCGAATTAACTTTACCCCGCCCTTATGTCACCTTGTGTAAGACTTCCGCAGCGCGGCAGCTGAGTTTGGAGTAGGGAGAAAGCGTAATAGGGGTCGTCAAGTTATGAAAGCTTGTTGCTAAATTATAAGCGCGATCTAGTCATGGGAAGTTGAGTTGTGGGAAAGTACACTGTACTTATATATCGAATAACATTTTGATTATATTCAAATCTGTCATTAATAACGATTAATGTAATTTATCAGAATAATCGATGTCAACAATGAATCATAGAGTTTGAATTACGGTGTGAGTTCTTATTAAAATGGGACATGTTAACCAACATTGAAAATATATTTGATCACTAACCTCAGAGTATATTCGATCACAACGGAATAAATCAAGACAATGGTCAAGAATACAGAGCACAAAGCGCGACAACAGCGTGCGAAGGGCAGGGGTTTTGGGGGGTTAAGCCCTCCAACAAGTATGCAAAGCGTACTTGTTTATTTCTGAATTTCACGCTCAGGTTCATAATCAGCGACCCCTAATACTTCCGAACACCAAATTGTATCCCAATCATGTGATTTCTTACACTTAGTCCGCTATACTGAATCCTCCATTTTAATTTCTGAATTTTATATTCTTGGTCCACCATATTAGAGCCGCCATTTTGAATTTCTGTATTTTAGGGTCGGATTTATAATTAGCGACCCCAAAAATCTCTGAGTACTAATTGTATCCCAATCAAGTGATTTTTTACACTTGGTCGGCCATATCGGATCCGCCATTTTGAATTTCCGAATACTATTATCACCCATGCACTTTACATGAGTGGATTGTGTTTCGCGGCTCTTCCTTCAGAGATTACATACGTAGTACCTACCCCCATTTCAACCTGTGTCGCCACAAGTTAAAAAAAAAAAACAAAAAGTTTTTCCTCATGGCAAGTCTCATGGGCGCACCGTGAGAGCGTGATCTTTATTCTTTCGTTTTGTGCCGATGTCATCACACACGGTAGCGGTTCGGTAAGCGAAATTAAAAAACGCGTAAAATATGAAAAATTTTCACCTAATGAAAATTGAATAATCTTCTATTTCTTTTTGGGTAAGTACTGACATTACGACACTTTCACCTTTTAGGTGACGCCCGTGGTCGATCGAAGATTTAAAGTCAATGACATTAGGACCATGCAACCATAACCCATCATTCTTATACGTCAAAAGATGCCAGAACGAATTGGTTTTTTGAAACCTTAATTCCGACATCATTCTTTGATTTGCATACGCTGTGCCAGCAATTTGATTGCTCGGCACCGTGTTTCTGGTGTGACCAAGTTACACACCTTCGTTTGACGAAGAATTGAAGCGTAAATTATTCCGTCTTTCAAGAGTCTGACTCTAAGGAATAAAAATTTTAATTTAATGAAAATGAAATAATCTTTTCTCTCTCCCTCTCTCTTTTGAGGTAAGTGCTGGCATTGCAACAATTTCACCTTTGAGGTGACGGCCAAGATCGATCGAAGATTTAAAGTAAATGACATTTAGGATTATCAGAACATAACGCTTCATTCTCAGAAACGTTACAAGACGCCAGAACGGAATGGTTTTCTGAAGGCTCAATTCCGACATCGTTCTCCGATTTATGTACGATTTGCCAGCGATGTGATAGCTCCGCACCGTGCTTTTGGTCTGACCAAAATACACACCTTTGTTTGACGAAGCATTAAAGCGTAATTTATTTCGTTTTGAGAGTTTGACTTTGAGGAATGAAGAAGATTTTCATTTGATGAAAATGGAATAATCTTCTCTCTCGTTTTTGAGGTGAGTACTGGTATTGCGACAATTTCACCTTTTAGGTGACGGATCAGACTCAAGGGAACGCGAGAATATTCACGAGATCGTGATAGACAAAGAGGATGTAGCGACGGAATAGTTATTCGCGACACTCTTCGCAAGAGTCGCGGTTAAAAAGGATTGATCATCAAACCCAGGTTCCTCAGTTTGACAACGAGAAAAGACCTTCTGTCGAAAGAATGGATGCGATTTCACTGCCTATGTATTGTCAAAGCTCCTCCTTTTGCGAAGTTACCTCGGAATTTCGTTTTTGTTTGAGAATCAAAGGATATAGGTTTATAATTTTTTGTTTCAATAAAACTCGCGATATTTAAGCCATCAAATTGTAGTATTATTTATTGGCTCATGTGGGAAAAGCCTCGCGGCATAAAAATCCACTGTGTTGTAATTTATAATTTATGTTTTTTACACGTTTTTTCTGTTTCGACATACAGAGTGTAATACTCGTTTGTCTCGCACCGTCACGATCTCGCGTATTTATATTGTTGTTTTCATATTAATGTCATTCAAAAAGTCCTATCTGAGGATCTTGAGCCATTGCTGTCCTCTTAATAGGAAGTTAATTCTCAAGGTTCGGAGAATCTGGAGCCGTTGCTATTCTCTCGATCGCTATGACAGGAAGAAGAGTTTCTCGTTAATCTCGTCAGATTGGATGTGTATCGAGGCCTCGGGCTCGACCGTATACATGTGTTGCCGAAGCGCGTCATTTTTCGACTGTTTCGGGAAAAGGTTTACGTGCACGAGGGACATGGACCAGTTCTAGTTCATTGGGCCAATATTCCGACAGCCGTGTCGATCTATGACAATCCGAAGGACGCTTTCGCGTCCAGGACTCCGGAATAACATGGGCATGAAGTTCAGCTTCAGGAAGATATATTGAATATGATGTGTCCCCGCTTGGAAGCAGACAAGCAATTGCTTTACACAAGGACGTCGCAATCCGCTGGGCATAGATTTTCAAACAAGGTCTTCCAAAAGAGGAAGATGAAAAGTTATTGGAAAATTATGGAATTCTAGAAAATGGCAATTTCATGGCGGAGCTCGGGAGTTCAATCCCGAGGTAATGTCAGCGGTTTAAGAAAATGTAAGGATAAGAGAGAACCGTATTACTAAAATACAAGAACGTATTGTTTCTTGTCTCACTGCTGTCGGAAAAGCGATATCACCTAGTGATGCGATGAAAGACTGGTGACGTTTCTTCAAAGGGAGAAATCAAAGATTCATCAAAATTTTAGTTGTCGCAAAGGGTTATTGGATAAGAATGGTGAATCGGCCCCCAGCGAATTTTGTGTTGGCGATTTTTCCCAAAGTTCGTAACCTAAAAAAACAATTTTGTGCAAAATTACAGTTTTCTACATCGATGCCGAGGGGTTTTCCTGCAAAAAAAAGTGTTTCTTTTCGATTTTTGCATATTTTAAGTACCAAGGAGCGACCAAAAATCCTTAAAAAATTCTGAAAAATCAAAAACATGTCAAAGTTTATGAAATTTTTTTTTTTTTTCAATGCTAAATTCTATTTTTAATCATCAAATCTTCTTTTAAAAACATTATTTTGTAGCCAAAAGATTTTTCTACTATTATGACAAAAATGGACATGATTTGACTTTTCATTCCCTACATTTCAAAAAAAAAAAAATTCCAAAATTCGACCTGCAACACATTGAAAAAAAATGAAAACGTCAAAATTTCTCATTTTTCATTGGAAATCCATACCTTAATCATTTTTGAGGTTCAATTAATGGGTGATCATGGCTACAGTAGTTGTAAGACATAATAAATAGATGTAAAAAATACGATTTTATTGCTAATTTTGGGTTATTCACCCCTAATAGCAATATAGAGATATATTGCAATAGTAGCAATATAGATAAAAAAGTGCGAAAATAGTCAAATATCAAAATATTAAAAAAAAATTAAAATCAATTAATATAAAAGCCAAGTTATATTTTAAAATCCCAAGAATTTAAACTAAAAAACTACAAAAATTTGAAATTCGAAGCCAATTCTACAAATTCGAAATTACAAAAAAAAACTAAATTACACAAGCCAAGCTGAAAACTTGGCATGCTTAAATTATTAATGAGCAAACCAAACAAAAAAACTTTGCGTGCAGGGTTAAGAAAAATAAGCCCGGGAGTTGCCGCAGGATTTCCACGAGATAAGGTAGAAAATTATTATACCTACTTACCTTGTGATACCACGAGCATCACGTATTATCACGAGCATATTTTACTGTCAAGTATTTTGCTCATGTGTTACTAACGCATTATGTGTAATGATCATTATGCAATTTTCGAATTAAACCGTATGTAGAGCATTGATTTTCATATTGTGAAGAAGAACCTTAAATATTTCTAATATACTCGCTTAACCGTCACGTGCGTCTACGATCGTAAATCTAGGTCTCATTGCATATTTCTGTGTACATTGTGGGTGTCATCGCCGTTCACTATTTAAGATGTGTATTCGACATTTAAAAGATTGACCCTTAAGAAAGGAAAATAAAAGAAAATTCATTATAAAAATGAAATATTGTTACATCGGTTACACCGAAAAAAATTGGTGATAAAAGAAGTAGCAACGAGATTTCTGATTATTGCAACAATTATATGCAGTAACGCTAGTGTAATTTATCAAATTCGGACACTACAAAAAGTCAATAAAAGATTCTCAACTATTCCAGAAATAATTAAATAAATAAAAAATATATACAAAAATATAAACATTGCATAAGATTTTATCTCAGTGAACTCTTCTCATAGTTACTTTCTATGTAGTTTACTCGGTCGTTACCCCTTTTGTTTATTCAAAGAGTTGGTTGCTAGTGCACTTGTTCAATTGTTTACTTTTCTATTCTCTTGTTTGTTTA